>JAQFVV010000003.1:6543459-7743459 GCA_028023455.1 Epiperipatus broadwayi
TATATAATGTATAATATATGGTCAGACTAAACATGTTTCAATTATTTACACTTATCTCAATTTATACAAGCACCATCTGATATTAAACATCATGAAATAGACCATACCGATACATACATTTAAATAATATTTTCTTTAATAGGATGATCATAACCACTACATAACTCCTATTTGTATCAATCAGCTAGATTATGGAGAACATAAATTGCTCCCAATAAATGGACATGGCATAAATATTTATATCTTATAATAATACATTCCAAAATACAATTGTCAGTCAAATATAACTTTCTCTCTCTCTCTCTCTCTCTCTCTTTTTAATAAAATCATTTTTGCAATTTCTTATATTATTGTTTTAGTTCACCTGCATGTAGGAAAACAATAATTATTTATAAAATGCCCAAGGTTTATTTAATCATTTTTAAATGTTAATCTTCCATTACATTTTATAATATGAATACACTTATATAATCAAGTACATTTACAGTACAGCCAGCCTCTCACCTCTAATATGCTTAAAATACAATTCTGCAAGTGGCTGATCTCAAAAATATATGATATTTATTTCATTCAAAAGTTTCCTAGCATAGATACATTTCTCCAATAGACGATAATTATAAGTGCTATTTTTTTTTAACTTGAGACACTTTGGTCTGAATTCTGATTTAATAAACTCTGACATTAACAGAGATAGCTCATTTTGAGAGTGATCTGTAAATCTATAAAACAAAATCTAAATACAGAAATATTTTTAACTATTCAACAGTGAACCTTACTTAAAAAAAAAAAAAAACAACGAACAAACAACTGCGTATATATTATAAACTCACACTCAAAATTACAAATAATTATTTACTCTCATTATTTAATATTGAGAAACTTTATATTATTTTTTTATTATTAAAATTTCTAACAGAAAAAAGTGTATTAATTAAAAAAATAAAGTGAATTTTGATTTTAAAACACAGCTAGAATATTTGAGAAACTTTAACCACAAATGTGTGTTGTTGTTTTTTTAACAAAACATTCGCTTGATAAAGTTGTTTGAATTAATATCCTTAAATAAACTTAAAATAGTTAGGACAAAGTCTAAATAGTTTTTTTAAATAAAACATTCACTTCATAAAGTTTATTAGAAATAAATATATTAAAACATAAAATATATTAGAATAAAATCTAAACTGTTTTTTTTTTAAAAAAAACAAACAACTTACAAAATCCAAAATCCATAGCCATAATTAGATTTTTTCAAGATGGCAAGAGTTAATCAATTCATTTTTAAGTGACATAATGTCAGATTCCAGGTATCTGGGATAGATTAGCAGATGGCAGCTTTTTCCTTTTAACTCACTCAGCATAATAAAGATCTAATATTGCTTGAATAGAGTGAGAATCCAGAATGACTACCATTAGAAAAATTGACTTTAAATAAGTTTTACTTCTTCCCATTTTTGATCACCTCAATATAGTTTTTCATATGTTTGATCTTGTTCTTGTTTTTTACATCGTTTTATTCTAATTATAAAATTTTTGAAAACATTTTAATTGATTATATTATTTGCTAAAGACTTTAATTGCCTGAATTTTTTGTTTGTTTTCCAATCTCTTATCTAAACAGGCTTAAACTTTTTTTTTAATTGTTAAGTAAGTTGTTTTGCAGTTCATTCTTTGATAAGAGACAGTTTTAATATATTTTACCAGTTTCTCCTAAATTTAAATAATTTTAATAACTATTACAACTTCTACATTATTTAATATGATAATTAATAATTTATTTTAAAGTATATTTAATATTTTACTTTAAACAATTTGTTCTATTTTATTAGTAGTACATTATATAGTAAATTTTTTTTTAACTTTTTAAACTTTTGAATGCTATTTTTATTAATGTTCTCACAACTAAATCATCTCTCAATGATGTGGAAAACCACATGACCAATATATATATATTCTCATGGATAAATGATGAATTCATACTATTATTACTGGGAACTTCTGAGTAATTATATTTTTATCCCATGGAAGTTCCTAGAAATAATACTATGAATTCATATATATATTGTACGAGGTTCGATCTGTTGAAGATCCCACATACTCTACATGCTAGGTTTAGCTGGGTTTAAACCTTATTTATAATAAATTTATAATCTTATATTATAAATATTATGTGAATGAACCAGCACACTTGAGCAGAGTGGAGAATATTATTGATAGCAGAGCTGTCAACAATACCCATGATCAGACCAAGCTATGCAATGCATAACATGATCACATTTCCAGATCGTGGCCCACCTCAACTGCTAGATTCAAACCCCTACTATCCAAACACTTTATTTTTTTGGAGTAAACCCTGGGTGCCAGCTAGTTATCTAAAACTAACATGTTTGGACAGTAGGCCCATAATCCAGTGCTCGAAAAATCCCTTAACTAGCTCAGTCTATTTTTAATTCAATAACAAATTATTCCTTAACTAGTGGCAAAAGAATTGACCGACAAAATTAAGCTTTAAGTTTAAAAGACAATTTATTTTAATTAACATTTATTATACTAATTTTAAATACTTTTATAAATCTTATTTAACTAACATAACACTGGTATTTTTTATATTATGATCACGCACATTCTTAATTCACACACTATAATATCATATAACAAAACATAAAATAATATTTGACATTTAAAACAGACACATTAATAGTTCGTTTATGTATGCTATAGAGTTCATATTTCTTGACTCTCGGAGGCTTCAACTAATGTGATGGCTACTTTAGAAATGAGAATAAGGAAAATGATATTACCTAGGATTTTGAATATGGACTTAGAACTTTGTTTTCTTCCTGGTTGCTGCTTCAAGTGAGAATATTTCCAGCCGGCTGGGACATTTTCTTGAGGAGTTTTATTATTATTCATTGGCTTTATTCTTGGAGACAGCTAAATATTCACTGGCAATTCTTCAAGTTATGCAGGCATTATTCTATTCTGGACAGGTTGCAGGTTCACTGGACTCAGGCTAAAGAAAGTCATATGTTTCTGAGGTTTTTAACACTGCATTTTATCTGGTGACCGATTTGAATGATTTAATCTCAACTGCTCAATCTCAACTTTCAATCTCAACTGATTAATCTCAACTGCACGATCTAAACTTGTTATCTCAACTGATTGTCCGATGAAAAACTAGACTATTTATACTTAAGCCCTGTTGTCATTTTGATGCCCACCAGCAATATCTATTGTCAAAATTCCTTCCTTGTTTTTAATTGCATTCCTCAAGATAAGCTTTTAATCCTGTTGTTGGAGATGTTAATTAGCAGCCATTGCAAACATGTTGTTTTTTTTTTAACTTAGTAGCCATCGTTGTTTTTTTAATGATAATTTTCTACATCATTTTTTTAATATTCTAGCATACATTTATTATATTTACTACCATCGCACATATATATTTTACTAACAAACTCATATTAATTCGTCATTTACGCACATGTATAATTTAAGATCAATTCACTATTTAGTTTTTAAGATGACTTTTTTCTTCTTTAACTTAAATAAAAAGAGATTTGTATTTTTAAACTTTATTATTTTACAAAAAAAAAAAAACCCCTTTACTTCTTTTTCTTTTAGCTTCAACTTTTCTTTCTTTCTTTTTCTAATCAATCATTTATAACTTTTATGAACAATATTTTCTTTAAATTAACAACAATAATAAAAAGAATTCTTTACTTATTTGAAAATCAACTTTTTTTAATTTGACGTTTCTAAAGCAAACCCCATCCCTCCTTCTAATTAATTAATTGCAACTTTTATTTCAAATCTCTTTGACTTTTAATTTTATGTTTTGAAAACAAACTGCAATAAAAAAACTCTTAAACTTTTACATACTATTTTCTTTTAATGAAAGATTTTTATTTCAATAATTTTTAGACAAAATTATTCTATGTACCAACACGATATTGGTACAATATATTTGTAATAGGATATAGAAAAAAGAGACAATTTATAATGGAATAAAAATTTTTGTTGTATTGTTTCTACCAAAAAGCTATTTTATGTATTCATATATATATATATATATTAGCTATGAAGAAGACTGCTGGTTGATCAAAACTATCAGACTAATCAAGTTAAATGAATCAAGCATTGTTATTATTATAAAGAAAACTGAATTTGTTAAACTGTTTCAGTTAACAAATAGCTTTATTAAGTTATTCTTTTTCCACCATTATATGTATAGATTTGACTATCATTAACTATGGAATTTGTGTTTTGTATTTGGTGACAACTAAGTAAGAGGCTATTAAATTCTATTTCTGAAGCATCTAAGATTCAATAACCATAAATAGACTAGCATCTATTGATAATATTTCAGTAATATCTACTCAGATTAAATTCAACTAACTTTACTGTTTGGATAAAAAAATTGTTTACAGCATCACAAAAAGCTCTTTTCTATTAAATATTGTGTTTTTTGAAGAAAATTTTGACCAATTATCCACAGAGAGAATTATTTGAGGTGTACCTCAGCAGGTGGTATCCTTATATCTTGGATTGGTGATAAGTTAGATATATTTAATAGATTTTTATAGATGTTCTGTAAAGTAACTTTAATTCTGAAAATGCAGAACATCCACTTTAGGGAGAGAATAACTTTAATATCCCAGTATTAATTCTCATAATAATGTTTAATGGTTGTAAGTACATTTTTTTTAAACAAGTACATAGTATTCAACAGTAAAATATGCTAGGCCTGTGAAAATTGTTTTGGAGCATTTACATCACAACATCAATTAGTGGTAGTCAATATTATAATGAAATAGTGCCAAAAATATTTTAGATCTAATATATGATAATTAAAAAAAATAAATTAGGCTATAGTTATCAGTTTTCATAATAAGTATTGAAACAGACAGATCGAAGAACCGATCTTAGTTTCATGTGTTTTTGAAGTACGGTAATTCGAACTACTATTTGCCCGCAATGAGATTTTTTCTATTTCAAGTCACATAAAAATTGGGATATATTTTATGTTTTGTAAAAAGATATGTAAAGATTCCGTGTATAAATATCACAAATCATGAAATAATATTCGTGTGTGCGTGGTTTGTGAATTTATAGCAGCTTAATTTAAAAGTTTCATTGCGGGTGTATTTGTTTAAATTTTAACTTTTTAGAATTATACAAAGTCGTTTAAAAATACTGATCAAAAGTCACATTCCTTTGATCAGTGTTTTTAATTAAAATCTGTCTTGTACAAATGTATAGAGTAATTAATTTGTATTTGAAAATTAGATAAGGAATTTATATTTTGTAATTACTTGGTCAATTTAAAATTGTGTATTAAAGTTAAAGATAGCTGAAAATGGAACAATGGAAATGGATAATTGATATTGTATAGTCAAGTTGGATTGCTGGAGGCTAGAGAAAAGTAGGCGGAGTCTCAAACAAAAACCAGGCAGAAAGGTCAACCGTGGCCATCTTAGAAAAAACTAAGATTCTAACTTTTGACGTGGTTGAGAGTAGATAGTCTCAAGACAGCACAGCAGTTGCTAGAGAAATCGCTACAACTCTTGTTAAGAAGTCCACCAGTAAACCGTAATGTCGATGGGCTAAGTGCCAGGAGCTGATCTCTGTCCTGCCAATTTGAATCTTCGTGCCGCTGTCTGATCATGCTTTACGTGCTTCAAAATTTCCAGCTTCCAATCTCCAAATTGACTATGCCTTTCAAGTAAATTTCAAATGCGCGCCTACGTTCGTCAGAAATACCATCGTGAGAAGCCAAGCCGGATGAAGAAAGAAGGGTAACTGTGTTACATGAACTTTTAACTTTCTCCCGAGCTTAATTTTATAGTTAATCTGTCAATCAAATTAATCACATGTAAGTTTTGTTTCTTTTATAATGCTACTTTTTAAAACCTGTCAGTAAATTTTCTTTTCTCTTTTTCCTCCGCTCTAGTCTTTAGAAGATAATTTATAAATATTGTACCTAATAATAATAATTCAAATGAATACATTTATATGTTTTTTGTAACTTATTCTATAAACAAACGATGCCAATAGAAATATTTCCCAACTCTGTTTAAAGCTAGTTTATAATATTGATTATAGTTATTTTAAAAGTAAGTTCGTTTTTTTTTTAATTAAAGATTATTTCATATATTGAGTTGGCAGATATTAAATCACTTTATTATTCTCCTTTATTTTTGTCATACTATTGTAACCTATCTTTCAATCTTAAATATGTAAAATGGTTTTAAAGTTTTATCATCTTGTTGCCTACATGAAATGAGAAATAATTCTCAGTGTATAATTTGTTACTATCGCTACCGCCTGAACAACCTGAGGGGTTAGGGGTTTCAGAGTAAACTTAATTAATCGTTGCTTTCGCGGTCAGTTTGATTCCGCCATGTTTTATTGGAATAGTTATATCAGCCTGTTGCGTAGAAATAGACGAATAGATTATCTAGGTTTTGTGTAATTCCGTTTCAAATCCACTTCAAGCACTCGTCCTCGATGACTGTGGCAATGCCTTTCCTTCGCCGAAGTTGGCGTCTCGCCGTACTACCATATGGGAAAGAAAGCAATTCTTTTCCAGGTAATCTCTTGGATCACCGGGTTTCGAAATGATCCCGGCTGGTTGTAGTGTCCCGGATCTACTTGGGGGCATTAAGCCTTGTCAAAGTACAAGCCGCCCGGTATTCCGTTGATGCACCGCAAGTGATTACTGTAGGGCTCTTTAATCTAGGCAACCACTAGTACATCAATCTTAGATATCATATTTATACGAAACCACCCTCCAACTATTCGTATACGCAACGGCTCGAATCTATTCGAATAAAATAACTTAATAAAAATAGTAGATAAATATTTTCAATGCCCCAAATACTCTGATTCCCTTAGCCACCCGTCAATCATTTAACTACACCGATATTGGCATGAGTTTGTTTACCAGGTAAAATGATTACTAAAGACTAGTAGCCAATTATAATAGAATATTTATGGAAGTCTTACCGTACTTTTGAATAATATTTGTTAATGCTTTCTATTTATTATTAAACAATTTATTTAATCTAATTTTGTGTCTCCCACCTCATTACTCTCGAAGTCTATTTAGTCACCTACTGTCTGTATTGGCAACTTAAATATATACATTACATTAATGACCGTACCAATATCCAGAGTATAATAGATCTATATATAATTAACTGTAAGTAATTTAGTCTGTGTTCTGAGTTGAGCTAGTAAAGGGATAACCCCGTGCTGTTATAAAGTCATCATCGGTTGGTCATACCGGGGTTTGGGTTTGAATTTAGTTGGCGTTTTGGAATTTATTCTTAAACGTGGACTGGGTTTGAACTCGGGTACTGTGTATGAGTAAGCGTGGTGGATTTATACCGGTACAGTTATTAAATTTTTGGACGCCCTCCGTGGTGCTCCGATGAAGAAATCTCCCACACCCTGCAGAGTGAACGAGAGTAAACAGTTAAATTATAAAAATATTCGATTTTTTTTTGTTTGTCATAATATTGATATGTATTTGGCGTATTAAAATGCGCAAGTTAAAACTATAGTTGAGTAAAGCAAGTATATAAAAGTTTTTTTTTCCCTTACACCAAGTTTCAGTGAATAGACTACTTCCAAATATCGTTAAGAAACAGAGTGAGATTTTTTGAAAAGAGAGCGGAAGCGATTTTGTGCGTTTATTTAATTAAAATAAACGAGTGTTATTCCATAATTTTTTTTTTGCGAGTTCATTCTTGTTGTTTAAAATTTTTCGAAAAAAAAAAGTAAAGAAGTAGAATTAATTCCAGGTCTTAAAAATAAAAACGTGTACGCATATAGATATTGTGTACGCATATATATATATATTTTTTTTGTTGTTTAAAAATGTTTTTTTTTTTGAAAAAAGAAAGTAAAGAAGTAGGATTACTTTTATGTTTTAAAAATAAAAACGTGTGCGCATATATATATATATATATTGTAATATAAAAATCTTATCAGAGTCAGAGTTAATATTAATCGTTCCCTATATAAAACATTAAGTCTTGAATCAAATGATTACTAGGTCATGTAAAAAGTATATATTCGGGGATCAATGGATTAAATTATCTATTGGTCACATGTTGCTGGCTGGCGCCTTTCAAATAAATTTGTCAGCAAATATGTTTGTCCATACAGCAGTGGTGAGTTTTGTTGGGTTCAAAAGAGAGAATGGTGGCATATATATAGAGAGAGAATTACTGACAGTAGTACAAAAATTAATATTGTGTTATATACCAATTATTAATATGTTTATATTATAGGACTGAGGAGAACAGTGCGAACTGGGTGAAATAAAGTTTTTTTTTCCCTTTATTCTTTTAGTAATGATTTAAACATGTCATATTGTATATACCTAAATAAAAAAAAAATATTAACAGTGAAAAGTTTAGATAACAGAAACCAGTCGGAACGTAGGCGAAAAAAAAAGAGAAAGGAAGGAAGTCACACAAACAGTATCAGCAGCGGGGGAGGATTTGGCAATAGGATCAGGGATCAGTATCTTTATGTTATATATACAAATAAAAATTGTTTTACAAAACTAATTCGTATGCTGAGGACACTTATAATTGAAAACAAAGAGAAAATGGCAGAAATAGAAGGAAACAATAATTCATCCGCAACTGGCGCAGAGACATCTGACACATCCAGTGATCACGAAATTGTGTTCAAGAAATTTTCCGATAAAAAAAAAAGTTTTGGTCGATTAGATAGGAACACCAAACAGAGGGAGCACGATCGTGATGCGAAGTTTGATGCTATCCTCGAGGAGATGAGAGAGGACAGGAAGATTATGATGGCGATGATGGAGCGTATATTAAGGATTGAAGAATGGCGTATGGGGACGGACGGTAAAACAGGTAGGGAAGATAAAGCTAATACCAGTGCAAGGAAGGGAGAAGAGGACCAAACCATCCCGATGGAATTAGAAACTCAGAGCGAAGTAGCCATTGAAGAGAAGACAGGCCAGGACCTAGACATTGAAAATGTTGAGTTGGAAAGGCAAACTGATGCGCAGGGCCAAAGTGAAAACCTAATAGCAGCAATGGGAACTAGTAACAAAGGAAAAGGGATAAAAAGAGAGCAGGCAGTGCACCCACCAATAAGGATGATTAACATCCCTCACTTCGGATCATCTATCCAGATTCAGACATTCAGAGGCGACCCCGGGGAAAATCCAGCCGTGCATCTGGACAGCATCAAAGAATTTCTGTGCTTCCACCCGATGACCGAAAGGGAGAGAATAACGGTAGCCAGCCATTATCTGAGGGAATCTGCGAAGGCGTGGTGGAAATTATTAAAACAACCACCGAGTACTATGCGAGGCTATGAAGAAGCTATTTTGAAAAGGTATTGGAGTGTGGAGAAGCAGGAGGGACTTTTACACAAGTTCTCAAATTTGAAATACGATGAGAGTAGCAGACAGAGTTTTGCAGCCTTCTTCACGCACCAAGCGATGATACTTAAATCTCTCACCGCTTTTAGCTACACGGAGCAGCACATTACCCGTATCGTCGTGCATAACCTACCACCGTGGGTGCAAAGGATAATGCTGGGGATCTGCCCTATGTCGTTCGAAAAAACTGTGGAACTGCTAAACCAGATCGACTACGGGGACTTGTATCCAACAAAAAGGGAATGGGAGCAGTGTAGTTACAATACCAGGCCGTTAAAACCTTATATACCTCCCGACCCAGGGAGAAAATAGAAACAACAATAAGTGATAACCCGGTAAACGACCACTGTGAAATGTCTCTGATGATGAGCAAAAGAACAACGGATTAATATGCAAAAATTGAGAAAACGTATCATGTTCCACCCATGTTAAGTTCGAACCCTCACCCAGGCTGTTCTCCAAAGTCGATCAATTTTGTAAGAAAATGTTAACCAGAGAATTATGTATAAACATTTTTTTTTGTTATTTTTTTTTAAAGTGAGAAGAAATGAAACAGACAGATCGAAGAACCGATCTTAGTTTCATGTGTTTTTTGAAGTACGGTAATTCGAACTACTATTTGCCCGCAATGAGATTTTTCTATTTCAAGTCACATAAAAATTGGGATATATTTTATGTTTTGTAAAAAGATATGTAAAGATTCCGTGTATAAATATCACAAATCATGAAATAATATTCGTGTGTGCGTGGTTTGTGAATTTATAGCAGCTTAATTTAAAAGTTTCATTGCGGGTGTATTTGTTTAAATTTTAACTTTTTAGAATTATACAAAGTCGTTTAAAAATACTGATCAAAAGTCACATTCCTTTGATCAGTGTTTTTAATTAAAATCTGTCTTGTACAAATGTATAGAGTAATTAATTTGTATTTGAAAATTAGATAAGGAATTTATATTTTGTAATTACTTGGTCAATTTAAAATTGTGTATTAAAGTTAAAGATAGCTGAAAATGGAACAATGGAAATGGATAATTGATATTGTATAGTCAAGTTGGATTGCTGGAGGCTAGAGAAAAGTAGGCGGAGTCTCAAACAAAAACCAGGCAGAAAGGTCAACCGTGGCCATCTTAGAAAAAACTAGGATTCTAACTTTTGACGTGGTTGAGAGTAGATAGTCTCAAGACAGCACAGCAGTTGCTAGAGAAATCGCTACAACTCTTGTTAAGAAGTCCACCAGTAAACCGTAATGTCGATGGGCTAAGTGCCAGGAGCTGATCTCTGTCCTGCCAATTTGAATCTTCGTGCCGCTGTCTGATCATGCTTTACGTGCTTCAAAATTTCCAGCTTCCAATCTCCAAATTGACTATGCCTTTCAAGTAAATTTCAAATGCGCGCCTACGTTCGTCAGAAATACCATCGTGAGAAGCCAAGCCGGATGAAGAAAGAAGGGTAACTGTGTTACATGAACTTTTAACTTTCTCCCGAGCTTAATTTTATAGTTAATCTGTCAATCAAATTAATCACATGTAAGTTTTGTTTCTTTTATAATGCTACTTTTTAAAACCTGTCAGTAAATTTTCTTTTCTCTTTTTCCTCCGCTCTAGTCTTTAGAAGATAATTTATAAATATTGTACCTAATAATAATAATTCAAATGAATACATTTATATGTTTTTTGTAACTTATTCTATAAACAAACGATGCCAATAGAAATATTTCCCAACTCTGTTTAAAGCTAGTTTATAATATTGATTATAGTTATTTTAAAAGTAAGTTCGTTTTTTTTTTGAATTAAAGATTATTTCATATATTGAGTTGGCAGATATTAAATCACTTTATTATTCTCCTTTATTTTTGTCATACTATTGTAACCTATCTTTCAATCTTAAATATGTAAAATGGTTTTAAAGTTTTATCATCTTGTTGCCTACATGAAATGAGAAATAATTCTCAGTGTATAATTTGTTACTATCGCTACCGCCTGAACAACCTGAGGGGTTAGGGGTTTCAGAGTAAACTTAATTAATCGTTGCTTTCGCGGTCAGTTTGATTCCGCCATGTTTTATTGGAATAGTTATATCAGCCTGTTGCGTAGAAATAGACGAATAGATTATCTAGGTTTTGTGTAATTCCGTTTCAAATCCACTTCAAGCACTCGTCCTCGATGACTGTGGCAATGCCTTTCCTTCGCCGAAGTTGGCGTCTCGCCGTACTACCATATGGGAAAGAAAGCAATTCTTTTCCAGGTAATCTCTTGGATCACCGGGTTTCGAAATGATCCCGGCTGGTTGTAGTGTCCCGGATCTACTTGGGGGCATTAAGCCTTGTCAAAGTACAAGCCGCCCGGTATTCCGTTGATGCACCGCAAGTGATTACTGTAGGGCTCTTTAATCTAGGCAACCACTAGTACATCAATCTTAGATATCATATTTATGCGAAGCCACCTCCAACTATTCGTATACGCAACGGCTCGAATCTATTCGAATAAAATAACTTAATAAAAATAGTAGATAAATATTTTCAATGCCCCAAATACTCTGATTCCCTTAGCCACCCGTCAATCATTTAACTACACCGATATTGGCATGAGTTTGTTTACCAGGTAAAATGATTACTAAAGACTAGTAGCCAATTATAATAGAATATTTATGGAAGTCTTACCGTACTTTTGAATAATATTTGTTAATGCTTTCTATTTATTATTAAACAATTTATTTAATCTAATTTTGTGTCTCCCACCTCATTACTCTCAAAGTCTATTTAGTCACCTACTGTCTGTATTGGCAACTTAAATATATACATTACATTAATGACCGTACCAATATCCAGAGTATAATAGATCTATATATAATTAACTGTAAGTAATTTAGTCTGTGTTCTGAGTTGAGCTAGTAAAGGGATAACCCCGTGCTGTTATAAAGTCATCATCGGTTGGTCATACCGGGGTTTGGGTTTGAATTTAGTTGGCGTTTTGGAATTTATTCTTAAACGTGGACTGGGTTTGAACTCGGGTACTTTGTATGAGTAAGCGTGGTGGATTTATACCGGTACAGTATATACCAGCAATCTGTCTCAAATACCTTAATGCCTGAGCCAAACATGCAAGCATGAATAATCAATGAATACCAGATAGTAATATAAAAGAAATCTAATTTCTGGATATATACCTTTCTCAGTAAGTCCTCTGCTTCACACTACAATCATACAGTGACTACCTTTAGTGTCTACTATTGCTATTAAACAAATAATTGGAAAGTTTGAAACCTTAAGATTTTAAATTGAAAAAAAATTAGATTTCTCATAACACATTTAAATGTCATTATTTTAAACTTAGTATTTCAAAATCTGTTGAGCATTAATGTTGAATTTCTTTAAAAAATGATTTGCTGACTTTTTACCTGACCATTTTCTTATCCAAAAACAACAACAACAACAACAAAAATGTCTTTTCTAAAATATAGTTTAAACGTCCACTATTCATTTTATTTAATAAAAATGAAAGAAATTAATAAAAACATGTTTACATTATATAAAAACCTCATTAATGTTTATAATATTTCTCTAAGGATTAAAATATTAGAATAAGTTAAATTAAAAAAGTTAGTAAATAATGGCAGACAGCTAAATCTATTTATTATATAATTATTAACAGACATATTACTAATGTACAAAAAAAAATTAAAATTTTAAAATTATTTGTTTTGAATTATCATTTGTTTACATGTGATCTAAAGTAATATTAATGTTCTAGATGTTTTTATTTTTAATAATATTATTACTAATATTTAATTAATTGAATTCTTTCAATATATATTTTTAAAAAATTATAATTATCTAATGAATTTGATTTCAACATTTAGTTTTAATTTCCTGTATGTTATTTTGCAGCAATAATTAAGATTTGATGATCAATATGTATGCAGCTGTAGATATGCAATAATATATAAATTGTAAATACACAAATAGGAAATAGTATAATATTAGAGATTACCAATATAAAATTTATATTAAGATAGTTCTTTACAAATATCATTATGGTAACTGTTTTACATACAAATACTTGAAGATGACAATTTTTATATATGTCAACCTTTAAATATATTATTTCAAGGCAAAGACCTCCCCAACAACCTTTGATAGAAGAACTGTGAAGAAGAGGCAGTATTTATTAGGCTTGCCAATTGCTGAATAATAATGGCTTGAGAAGTTTTGCATCTTTATTTAATCCTCTAGCTCAGAGGTCCCCAACCCTATGTCCGCGGGCACCATGGTGTCCACAGACCATTTTATGTGTGCTCACTACTATCCGAACACAATAAAAAATTATTTATCTGATACAAATAAATTTAATTTTTAAAATTTCTTATAAATTATTATATTATATTGTAATCAAATTGTATGGTATACTATACTTTTACAGCGTAAAAATATAAACATTAATTATATGTTAAAATTTTATTTTTGAAATAAATATTTTTTGTACATTATGTATATTATTAACAATATTCAACTATAAATTTACTTTGAAAAAATAAATGGTGCCCGCCACCTGGCCGGTATTATAGAATGTGCTCTTAAGTGAAAAAAGGTTGGGGACCCCTGCTCTAGCTAATAATATAAATAGATAGCCATTAAAATTAATCAAATATTAGACGGTTAGATAAATAACTATGGGTCAGAGACCAAAAAAAATCTTATACCTAATCAAAACATGAAAACAATGTTCAAGATTCTCTAGCCCAAATTCTAACCTATATCATAAGGATGGCAATACATACATTATATCCACACCTATTTTTTACATTGAAATGTATCTGCATTTTTTTTTTAAATCTTCTTTTTCTGCATTTAAATATATTTGTGTGTAAAGTATATACACATTTTATATCAACATATAAATGCAAAAGTAATATATATATAGTTTATATTGACAAATGTTTAAAGCATCAAATACAGATAGAAGATTAGATTTAAAATAATGATAATAACTATTAATTTTAATATCTACTGGAGGTACATTTCTGTATACTATATTAAAAATTTACTTTTATATCTGACAAATATCTTTATAGTAAATATATATATACATTTTTCAATTAAAAGCTTGCTATTTTTAAACTTCACTTATTTGTAAAAACATTTATACCAGATTTTTAATAATATTTAACAATCAATATTTAACTTTTTTCTTACACTTTCTTGGGCAAAGTTTTTACCAAGCTTCTTAATAATATGTAAACAGTGAAATAAGATCAAAGAAAATACATTAAAAAAAATTGATCCTTATTTTATTTCTTTTTTTTTTTTTCATTTGCTGTTTTATAACAAACAAACAAATAAATAATTAAATGACTTTATTCAAAAGATCATAAGAAACTTGAGTACCAGAATTAACACATCTAGATGCAATCCATGAATTTTAAATTCCAGAATTTGCCACTCAATCTCTGCACTAAATCATGCAGAAAATAAAAATCATGAATTACAAGAAAGACTTGGATATTTTTTTTTTCAAATTAAGAAAAAGAAAAGAGAAAAAAATAGAGAAAGAATTCTTTGATTTTATTTTAAATATAAAACTGGCAAGATGAATTCTTTTATTAAAACCTTTTGTTTAAATATCACATGCATAGGAGAGAAAAAAATCCATTAAAAATAAGTTCTCACAGGTCAGAATATTAACAATCACTAATATTAAAATATTTCATTTTGATAAAAATAAATGTTGTGATATATAAATGATTTTAAAAAATTGCAGACTGATTCTTATTAAAATCAGTTATTGGGTTAAAAAACACTATCAAAAAGTGAGTGATCTTCTGTCCAACCTATCTGTGAACCATCTCTGAATGCATGTTAAGTAGTGAATAGTTTATCTATTCACTACAAACATTTTAAGGCATCAGCATGGCTGTATCATGAGCTGCAACATGAAATGTTACCTGTGTGTTTTGTACTTGACCCTTGATAGAAACAACATGCTAACACTAAATTTTATTTTAAGTTGAGAAAAAACTGTTATTGAAACATTTAAAATGATTCAAACTGCATATGTTAGCAAAGCCATAAACCACAAGAACGTTTTCAAATGGCATGCAAAATTTTTAATGACCGGAAGAACATTGTAGATGATTTACAGAAATATAAAACATATTGTCACATTTCATTACATCTTAACATTACATTAGCATCTTAATATTTTTGTGGCAAATATTTAATCTATGTCACTACTTAACAAATGCATTGACTAGAGATAGTATTGCAAGTTTTTAGAGAAAGAATTCATCATCTTTTCACTGGTACACACTATGTATATAGTGTACTTTTTTCTCAGTATATAATCTGTGATATCTCATAATAATGGTAAGTTAGGGAATAGTATTTCAGTGATTAAATGAACTTAACCATTAAATAATTTAGACTTTTTGTCACATAAGCACATATGAAACAGATATTACTGTTATATACTATGTACACAGTACAGCTACATCTATACAAAAAAACTAATAATGAAGACATCACAAACTTACTATTTATTTACTTTTATTGGCTGTTAAATAAACATTTAAAAATAAATATGCAATTTAAAATATTAATGTGTTATGTGTTTAGCTAATAATTAAAATAATTTCTTTAAATATCACCATAACTGCTATTTCCTGAAAATAATAATTTCATTATTTATTTTTAATAAATTAGAAGTTGCAATAACATTTAAAAGTACTGTTTACTTTTCAGGAATCTTAGTTTAATTAACTAATTAAATAGAAGCATATTAATAATTAAATTTAAAGTCTAAATAGTGTATAAATATAATTTGATATAATACCTATTACATAAATGATGAGGATATAGAACATTTTCATCATTTAAAATAAGGTATTTATTAAGCATTAATTGTAAAAGTCATTTAATTAAGAAAAAAATTATGTGTAAATAAACAATATATAACTTTATATTTTTTTTATTTATACAGTTTAAATAAATAATAATTTTATAAAGTTTGGGAAAATGCTATAAATAGTTGAAGAGAATGATACTCTGAAAAAAAAAACTGGCACAAGATGTACAAGTCAGATGTTAAATGTTAGTGTTAAAAAACTGCAAAATCATTAAAACACAGTGATCAAAAGCAGGACCATTATAAAGGCGCTATTAATAGAGTAATTATTATGACATGCTACTTTATTTTCTAAAATGTTTATATAAGTATAGATATTTCTATGAGTAAGTGTACTTTAAGTGTTCTAGAAAAGATATTTCATAATAATTAAATTCTGAATTGTAAACTATAACAGAACAAGGCTCACAGGAGCAGTTTTGAGAGAATCTTTTTCATCAATTGTGCCAAGTCTCAACATCACTAACTACAAATCAAAATAGATTTGAATCATATATATATTAAACACATTTTATTTGCTTTATTTCAAAATGAAAAATATAAAGTACAATTATTAAACATAATATTTTTATAGTTAACAAGCATATGTTGTGGATGCGCAGAAATTACAATCAATATCATTTTTACAAACTTTGCCCTTAATGTAAACATTTATACAAATTACATCATTCTCATGAAGCCAGTAGGATATAAGCATAAGGATTTTAATAAGACAATTTACATGTAATAGTTATGATTTAGTATATTTATACAAGTAGTAACATATGTTATATATAAAAATTCAGCACAAAAATATTGAGAATATTCATCTTTAAAAAAAGACATAAAAAATTATTATGATCATACTTTTGCTTAATTTAATTTTTTTTTAAGGTTTTTATTATTATTTTGCATTTCAAAAAAATTCTAATAATTCAAAGTACTTCCTAATTCATTTTTCCCTTAAATTAAACGAATTTAATTGTACTAATTTCTAAAAATTAAAATTGATTTTAAATTGCCATCACAATATAACAGAGTGAATCAACTCTTGAAAATCAGGGATATTGGTTTGATTCCATATGAGGGAAGTGAAAAAAATGCATTTGGTTAAATTTAATGGAATACTCAAGTCGGCATGTCTCTTTGATTCTTGTATGTCACGTGACGTTCTTAGCAACTAGTTATATGATTGTTTTATATTTACTTCGAAATGATTCCTCTTCTGCTATATAAATATATTACTACTAATAGGAGTAGTAAATTTTAAAAAGATTTATTAAATTTAAAATCTCATTGAATCTAGAAAAGTTATTTAACTGTAACAATAAAAACATTTATTTTTTTCTTTTGTGTATATTTTTTATTTTTATTTTATATGTATGTTTCATGTAATGTATCAAAGCCGAGACAAAAATAAATGTTATTTTATTCTATCCATTTCAAAATTTTTAAGGTTTGTTTTGTAGTAATGATAAATAAAGTTATTGGCTTTTTTCTTTTTTTTTTAAAAAAAACTTTTATTTTACACACTAGATATAGACTTGAAACATTTTTACGGAAGCCATGAAAATTGAAAATATAACTGAATTAGTAAATATTATGAAGATTCTTGTTACTCTTTTAGTGTGGGATTATTTAAAATGAATAAAAAATATTTGGCTTTAAACATTTTACTTTCATTTTTTTTGTCCACCCCCCGCCCATGTAAAAAATAAAACGATATTATAATTAGTTGCTTAAAAATTAAAAAATGATAATTGCGTTTTTGAACATCTAACTGGAAGGAACAATTCCATTCAGTTGATCAGACTGAGTTACTTTGATTCAGAAACCTTTAGCTCTTCTTGCTTCCTAACCATTACTATGACAAACAGCACATTGTACTTTCAGAGTAACAAAAAATCACTTTTAATTACCCACACTTTTAAAGCATTAATACAGCAAGAGCCTACGTTTGTATCGTTTTATGTGTATGCAGTCTGTATGGATAAAACGTAATCCAAAAATAAAAATGAGATTGGCAGATTTCATCTTTAAAGAATATTTTATAAAGTTTTCTTTAAGTATTAAAAATGCTGTTTGTGGCATGGTTTATCACCATGATAACCATTGTTTTTACTCTTCTGCTGAAATTCGTATTAACTAAAGTTTATCCTCAAATTAATTCTAGTTTCCAAATAAAGTCATGATTTTGCATGCAAAATCATGCTACTATCAGAATAACCAATGAGAAGAAAAAGTGTTGAATAATTTACTGAAAGGCAGTCATTCAATAAAAATTTACAATATATTTAAACTTTTTCTGAACCTATATATGAATAGATATCATGAGTAATGAAATCACAGTTGCAACTGAAGCATTTGTTGCAGAATTGCTATACTAGAAGTTGGAATAACATTTAGATGTGCTGCATATAATCAATAATGCTAATTTAGAATGTCTGTACAATTCTGCTTAATGAATAAAAACCCTAAAGTTTGTTGTGTAAAAATTTGTTTCAACTGGTGAGTATAATAAATCTTCAAATAAATTTATTTATAATCAAAGTTATAATTTGAACCATTTTAGTTAAAGCTGATAGAACCAAATGCAAGAACTCAAAATTTTTGGATTAATTCCAACTGAGATAAAAAAAAATTCTGTTCAGTCAATTAAATGAAACTATTATACTCATTCTGCTATTTTGGTGCTTGAATATTATGATCTCAGAGTTAAAAGATAAAGTTAGTTTAAGAACTTCCCATATAATATAAAGCTCAATATAGAGATTTGGTGCATAGAGATCGTGCAACAGCCTATCATAAAAATGGCCTGAGGTTTGAGATTTTTTTTTCAAATTCCAATCAGATTTATGATTTTATTTTTAAATAACCATCCTATAATCAATCCAGCTGCCTTCCAATATTGGTTAGTAAATGAATATTTAATCATTCCTAGTTGGGGGTTAAAATAAGGTTAGAAAACTACTCAAACGAAATTGGCCAACCTAATGAGAAATAACTTTTTAAATCTTCACAAGAACTGTTAGAGGCTTTAGTATTTAATGAAATGTTCAATGGTTGTTTAATCACATATCTAGAAAAAATGATAAATGTGAGAAAAGTAAACTTTTTTGAATTAAAAATAGCAAGAATACAATTGACCATCAATCAAACTTTGCATTAAGATGTGTATCATCTTTTGTTATTTGTTAAAGCTATATTTTGCATAACAATCTAACTACCTTCTCTAAGCCTTTCTATCTGCTGTATTAATTTTCAACATTCATAATTAGCCTTTTTCTTAAGATCAGCAATCAAGTATTTTTCTCTCTTAATTTCTTAAGTCGCTGCCCAATCCAATTCTGCTGTCATTTCCTTACAAAACAATATCTTTTTATTTACTAAAAAATATTACATTTTTTTTAAAATATAGTACCTTGATTATTTTTTTGCCATTTTCTTTATTTTAAATTAATGAGTTGTTATTGGTTGGATCGTTTTTTTGGTTGCATACTTTATATTTATTCTTACAGATGGGATAGGTTACACAATCTCAAAAGCTTGAAGATCAAGTTATCTACTATAAATACCTCATTTAACTAGTTATATGCTCTTTTAAAAAATTACAAAAAAAAAAAAAAATAGAGAGTTACATTACTCAAGAGTGTTTTCTATTCTTGGTTGGAAATCAACTTTGAAATCTTTAGCTCTTATTACTGGACTAAATTTCTCAAGAAACATTAAACAAAGGATTATAAATTAAGTTAGTAAGAGCAAGTACAGACTAACATATAAATCATACAATTATTATAATTAAGACAATTCATCCGTAAGCATTATAGCATTATAGGTTTTTAATCTAAATATAGATAGTTGATGAAGTTATATAAAATTTGGTGAAGAATCACCCAGTCAATAAATATTATTAACAGATTCATTATGTTGTTTAATCATCCCTTTAATTTCAATAAATACTTCAATAAGAAATAAATAAGAAAACAAAACTCATTTTCAACTTTAAACTTTAACCAGATGTGATACAGTTTATCAGTCTGCTTTCCAATAGTAAGCCAATGCCTGATTTGTGTGTATCAATATGTTTTTTTACAATTGATCAAATAAGTAAAAAAAAAAAAAAAACAGTAGCGCCAGAAAAGATCATTTGATTTTTGACTATGAAAAGAGTAATGCAAAATGGCAGTAACTTTTTTGTTATTAAAATAGGCAAAACTTTCCATATAGTAGTGCCACTCAGTGCAAGCCAGAGTTATCAATGGATGCCAGAAGGCTTGTGGATATAAAATTCCTATCTAATGCCTATTCATCCAATATCCCCAGACTAGTTTTTGGCTTGTGGTCTTCATCAGTGAGGCACCTTTGATCTGAGAGCACTTCACCTAGATCTTAAGATCTAATGCAACCATCCAGGAGCCATCTTTTATCTCTACTTAACTACAAAACTATGAGAATAAAATTGAAAACACAATATTTTTTTCAATCTATGCTCATTAGCTTAGTCTGTGGACATTGGATGAGTAGGCACTAGATAGGGATTTTACTCTGATTTTCACTGAGTGCACTAGTGTATGGAGAGTTGTTTTTTTTTACTGCATGGAGAGTTTTTCCTGGTTTAATAACAGTTATGAGCAAGCATAAGAAATTGTGATCATGTGATGTTTGGTGGTTTAACTTTTTTGTTGTTGCAGAATTTACACAAACTCCCATTAAATAAATTAAACCTGTATTAAATCAATACTGAACAAAGTAATTAATGTGTATTTTAAATTTTAAAAAATCATTTAATTATAAAAAGTTGATTTGATTAATCTAAAGAGCAAAAAAGTGGAATTTTTTTGGAAATCATTGAAAAGTTAAAAATAATGTTTAAGTAAAATATTATTACTTTTACATAGACATTTTTGAGAAAATGAAAAAGATATTAATCTACTTTCAACAAATAAAAAGTAAAGAAAAGATTTTACTTTTAAATACAATTTCAGAATTAATCAATTCTATTAATGAAAAATGTTCAGCTATTTGTAGTATTTTTAACTTCCTTTTCATTATTTTTATCTATGTCTACATGTCTTATAAGTAAGATTATGTAATGTAACATTAAAAACAATGATTTTATACAACATTTTCAAACACAGTATAATGAAATCTATATCAATTGTCTCAAAATCCATTAATTCGAGTTTCTAAGCTTCACAAAATACATTAAATAAAACTTTTAAAAAATTAGACTTTGTTTATTTTTTAAATTAACATTGCAAACACTTGACATTGCACTGAATTATGAGGAAAAGGTTGCAAGTACTTTTTTGACTATAGTTAATCACATTAATAATAATGGCAAATCAAACTCTCAGCTTAAATATAATATAAGACAAGAGCAACTCTCTTTTGCAATGCCATCTAGCATAAGCTCAAGTAATTATTGATTACTAGATGAATATAACTTTGAGTTCAACACTTCAATGATAAAGACAAAAACTATAAACCAGTCTGAAGATGGAAATAGAAATTTTATATGCATCTAGTAATTATTAAATGCAACCTCTTATGTTAGATGGCACTAGAGAGGCTGCTGTTTTGTCTTATGCAACCATGTTCTTAAAATTAACAAATTTAAAATCAACTTGGAATTGTAAATTCTGCATTTCGTTATAAATTTTTATCACAAAAAAAGAATAAAAAAAAACAGATGGTAAATTTTATTTTTGTTAATATCTTACTGTGAATATGTTTATTCATAACAGTTTAAATATGTGTATCTTACATGTGCATTTGTATCATTAAAAATATCTATGCATATATACATTGTGTCTTCAAAATGTATACTATACAATATTTTATATTATTCATTATTTATGTTGAGGTTTCTATATATATATAATATTTTTTTTTGATGAAATAAGAAAGTGTGCAGGGGTGATGTGGAGAAGAGAAGCTAAAGATCGGAGACGGTGAATTAAACTTGGAGAGACCTTCATCCTGCAGTGGATAGATAATGGTTGATAATGATACATATATATATATATATAATTTTTAATTAAAATGTAGATATGTTCACATGATGTAATATATAAATATGTGTGTATTTAAAATGTATATTATATAGCATTCAGTACCACTTACAGGGTATCTTAGAATTCATTAAAGTAGATATAGAGATCTCACAATACTGTATATAATTCAATGATTGTCATTTATTTACAGTAAATGGAAAATCCTGGACTCTAAAGCTCTAAGCCTCAATCCTGTCACTTATGATCTTCAATGTTATATTAATTATTTATATGAACCCTAATGAAAAAAGTCACTGTATTACTTACTTATTCAATAATTAACTAAAATAAATTATTAAATTATTATTTTTAATGTAGTAGTAAATTTTAAACAAACTATTTATTGATTTAAAACTGTCTCATGGCTATTTTCGTTTTCCTTAACATTCATATAATTGTTATCCACCAAAGTTGATGTAGGCTTAGAAAATTTTATTTAACTTCTTAAATTAATTAATTACTCATTAATAACTTTATCACTACTTTTAATAAGATAGTTGTGGTTATATAAGTATGATATATATCTTTAAAACTTCAACAAAATGGTCTCTTTAATTAATTTGCATATATTTGCATACTACATTTGTATAGTTCTCAACACTTTAGTAGCTATAATTATGGAAGCATAAAGCCTTCCGAAAGCGCTCAGCTCATTAAACTGCAGAGTATTTATTATTTGCTTTTACAAACTTCATTATCTGTGCGCAATGCACATATATGTTATCGATTACATGCTAATGAAGTAAATATTTGATTATTTCAAAAAAAATATTGTGGACAAGTCAAATATTATAGAATACTACGTAATGATTAAAAAATGAACAACTCTAAAAAAAAGGAGATCATTATAATAATTGGAAAAAAAATATCATGGAAAGGCAAGAAGTTATTTTCCAATATGGAATAATATTTACAAGATTAGTTTACCTTGCCCTCAACCTAAGATGTAAATACAAGTTGGTCAAACTTGAAGACACTTTTGAGAACATAAATAAACTTAGGATTTTACTTTTTACTAGTTGGCTCATAGATAACTCAGTCATTTAGTTGTGTCAATAAATTGTATATAGTCATTTTTAGTTAAAGAGTAATGTCACATATTAATTTGAATTAATTAGATATGGATGCTCTGAATATAAAAATACAGGCAGCGTTTATCATATACATGCAAATAGTGCAGTTTTAAAGTCACTAGTGAAAGTAGTATCATATTCCAATAAGCATTAAACCCATAATTTTAATCTCTCAGTGTAAAACAATGAGAGGCAGTGGGTAAAATAATAGCCAGATTTTAAAATGTCCATACTGAAAATAATTATAATTTTTAGTAGCAAATGAGAACCATCAGGATACATTAGGCAAAATTCAATTTTTTGGTTAATCCTAGAATTATATTTAAAATTAATTTAACTGAATCTTCTTAAAGTTCCTATAAAAATGTTAAATGACTATATATCACACTACTCTGCATGAGAATAAAAAAAATAATCAAATGGTTTATCATTTGGGAGAATAGATAATATCACAACATTTTGGATTCCATGATACAGTAGAATGATGGTTCTATAAATCACAGTTCACCCATTTGTTACTTAAGATGTTGGGATATTACATAGCCTCCTGAATAAAAAGCCATTTAATTATTTGTACCTGGTGATATTTAATTCAGGAGTAGAATAGCATATTTGAGGGTTACAAATATCTATGGATTGCAATTCAACTCTGTTACTTCCAGTACTCAAATATCTTAAGAACTCTTGAGTAATAAATAATTTGATTAAAATTTTTTAATAGTTTCGTCACTTTCCACTGTCTCTCAATAATTTAACTGATAGCTGATTATTAAGTATTTTACTAAACACATAATACATAAGTATAGGTTTTAATAGTAATAAATATAAATATTTTATTGTTTGTGATATGTTTATACGACATCCTTCCACCATTAACAATTATTTATGTAATACAGTAATAAACACAAACCATTATCCTCATGAATATCAGTCCAAGATACTAAAATATAGCTGAATCTAAAGGCAAAAGCATTAGAGTTCCATTTACATCTGGAATAGCATGCATTTACTTTTTTCTCACCCACGGAACAGGTTGCTCTTAGTAAAACGATTGGATTTATTGAAGAACAAAACAATTATAGTTTTTTTTAAAAATAATTATAATTTAAAATATCATTGTTAACTATAAGTGTAGATGTATATGTAAAAGTAAAATAGCCTTTAAATAGTTAATAAAAAGATGAAAGCTTTTGCAACAGTCCTCAAAGAAAAACAATAAGGAAGAAGGTTCTGCTGGGAGATGATAGAGTAAGCAGTTTTTCACACACACACCCCTTGCTTTGTTCTCTATTATACTCATTTACTAATTAATATTTGATGATCTGCTGTCTCAATTATTTATATAAATTACTTAAAAAAATATAAGCCTCTTGAAAAAAGTTTTAATTTTACGTGATTTGGATTTGAGGCCGGATCTTGGCATGGCATGCAGATGTGCTATCATTGCAACATGACTATTCTATATATATAAATCCTTACATAAATTCTTTAGTTTAATTTATAAAGTTACTTTTTCCTCATTTTTTAAAATTATAATCGTTAACTATTTTATCATGAGTCTACCACATTCTTGACATATTTTCTTGATATATAGTAGATAGTGCATCCAAAAGTCTAGTCATTTTTAAAAATTATTAGCTTTTTATTAATTTATTTTAAAATATTTTTGAAGTTTTATCTAAGCTATTAATAACTGTTTTTAATAAATAACTTTTTTAAAACAAATTAAATTTTTGAATGCAAACCATTTATTTACTTTTAACAAGGTCATCATCAATCATTATCGATCCACTGCAGGATGAAGGTCTTTCCAAGTTCAATCCATCTTCTCCGATCTTTAGCTTCTCTTCACCACATCACCCCTGCACACTTTCTTATTTCATCTTTCCATCTCATATGTGGTCTCTTTCTGGATCGTTTACAATCTCTTCGAATCCAATTTATGATCATCTCTCCAGCAATATGTCCGGCCCAACTCCACTTCCCTCTTTTAATTTTTTCAATGAGATCAGTAGCATCTGTTTATTCTCTTACCCATATATTGCATTTTCGATCTCTTCTTGTTACCCCCAACATTCATCTCTCCATACTTCTTTGAGTGGTCTGAAATCTCTGGATTGCACTTCTATTAAATGTCAAAGTCTCAGATCCATAAGTAAGAACTGGTAAAACAAATTTATTAAAAACCTTTAATAATGTATTCATAGTTATATATAATAATATATTCAAATGCTGTGAACAAATTTTGTACTAATTTTTTTTAAAATCATAAACGAAATAATTTTAAATAGTGAAAACTTTTAACATTAAATCTTCTTCCATTTCTCCTCTTCATCATCATTATTATTATTACTGAATCTGCTAATAGAAGATTAAATATAATAAAAAATTGAATGGCTTATCACTCAGAAGATCAGTGAATATTTGAGCAATAAAAAAAACTGATTGAGATAACGTTCTGTGGATCTTTAGTACCTAAACTTACCACTTTACCACTGCACTATATTATGTAGGGCAACAAAATATCTTAAATGCATGAAAGATTTAAATACATGTTAAATTCTCTTCCCTAAAAATAATTAGAAATAAAAAGGCAATAAAGTTCTATGACCAAAAATAGCACTTGGAAATTGCTTATGAGCTTTTTAACATAAGTGATTTTAATTTTTCACTATTCAAAATTATATTATACACTTTAATATGACTTTTATATCATAAAATGCATAATCAGTAGTCATAATTGTTTACATAGGATCACCATGATTAACCCAGTTAATGAATTTATAAAAACATCCTATTAAATGAAACAATAATAAATGGACATAATAATTGCTATAAAGCAGGCTTCAAATATTCAAAAATATTTTTACTATTATCATACATATATGGCCGTTCCAACACTAGAAAATAAAAAATAAATGCACAGAATAAAAATTTAAAAATGAATTTTGCAATAATTATTATGCAGATCAATATGTCAAACACAAATAGATTTATATAACATGTGGATCCACAAGTATTTTTCATTTACCATCTTGGGATTTTTTTTTTCTGCAGAGAATTTTATTTTTATGAAAGACTTCAACACTTAGCCTAATTGTAATTTTTGGGTGTATTCTACTCTCACTCATATTTTTGTAATGAAAACAATCAATATTTTACTAATTTAAAAAGTCCTCTAGATAATGATGTGATCATTTCTCATGAAAACAAAGCTGGCCGATTTGTCATTATAAAAGGAAACGAGTTTCAGTAGAAAATGGAAAAAGAATTAAATAATGATAAATATATGTTTTTAGAAAAAGGTCCTGGTAAGGTGATTAAATGTTCCTAAGATGCTTATGAATATAGACTCACAAAGATGGTTTTCCTTTAAGATTTATTTTTGACTTTACAGGTAGAGTTGTGGAGAATATTTCTAGGTTCTTGAATAATTTTTTAAAACAATATGTTGATTTTTGGGATTTTGATAAAAGTAATAAATTTAAAATGATAAGTAATTGGGTATTTGGTAGTTTGGATATCATTAAAACAGGCAAAACTCTCTATTTGTATTGCCACTCAATGCAATCCAGAGTAATCAATGGATGCCAGAAGGCTTATGCATAAAATCCCCATCTAATGCTTACTCATCCAACATCCTCAGACTAGTTTCTGGCTTGTGGCCTTTGAGGAGCCTTGGATCTGAGTGGCAGAACATATAGAGAGTTTTGCCTGTTTTAATAACAGTTATAAGCAAGCATAAGAAATGGTGATCATGTGATGTTTATTGGCTTAAAACCAATACTGTCTAATAGGATAGTGATGGCTGTAGTTATTAAAAAACCAAAGTCACCAAAATGTATAGCTACTGAATTGAGTTCAGGCCTATATGACTATATAAGCTAATGAACTTGGATTGAAAATATTATAGTGTTTTCAATTTAAGACTCATAGTTTTGTAGTAACATAGAGATAAAAGGTGGCAGCTGGGGGGTTGCATTAGATCCTAAGAACTAGGTGCAGTCCTCTCAGATACAAGGCTCCTCATTGATGAAGGCCACAAGCCAAAAACTAGTCTGGGGATATTGGATGAATATGCATTAGAAGGGGATTTTATGCACAAGCCTTCTGGCATCCATTGATTACTCTGGCTTGCATTGAGTGGCAATATGTGTAGAGTTTTGCCTGTTTTAATAAAAATTATAAGCAGGCATAAGAAATGGTGATCATGTGATGTTTATTAGTTTGGATATTGAGAATGTATATAAATCTGTTAATAGATTAAGCAGTATTGATGTTCTTATGTCTGTGTTGGTTAAACATATATCTTTATCAAAGAATAAGATTAAAGTTATTAAAGATTTGCTTTTATTATTGGAGGATTCTTTGTATTTTACTTAGAATGGTAACTTTTATAAGATTAAGAAAGGGTGGATAATAAGTTATATTATTTCTCATTTAATTTGTTCAGTTTATATTAATTATTTGGAAGATGAAATTATTAAGAAAGATTGTTTATATTTAAAGTTATTAGTTAGATATGTTGATGATTGTTTGTTTGTAATTCAGAATGATAAATTGAAAGAGTTGGTAAATTTTATTTAATTGTTTTGATCCTTCTATAAAATAAGTTGTAGAAAAAGTGGATAGGTTAATTTTGTTAAATTAAAATTCTCAGATCTATTGATGATTAAAAATATAAAGAATCATTATTTGGTATGTAGTCATTATGTTAAGAATAAAAAGTTAGTCTATAAGTAAACCTGATAGCTATCAATCTGTATCTCATAATGTAGCTGCTTTCAGAAATTATTGTTATAAAAATAAAAGATTAAACAATTCTAATGGAATAGCTTTGTTTCAAAAAGGTCAATTTATAAAGATTATTTGAATGTTAACTATTCTGATAAATTTGTTAAAAGTATTTTATTTAATAGTAATAATATTTGTAATTATTTAAAGGATAAAAAATATGATTTTATTTCTTTGCCATTTAAATTGTCTTCTTATAGAATTGCATGCAAAAACAGTAATTTGTTTGGAAATAAGAAAATTACTTGGAAAAGGGGTACTACTTTAAATAATTTATTAAATAATATAAAGGAAATTTTTGATAGAAAGACTATTCCTGGAATAGTCTATAATATCCCTTGTTTTTGTAAGAAGTATATATAAGTTGGTATAGTTAAATGAAAGAATAAAGGTACATAAAAGTAAAGCTAGAAATAAGTATCTTAGTTCTGCTTTATATATCCATGAAAAAAATATAGGCTACCCTATTAATTTTGATGAAGCAGAGATTGTCTTCTTTGAAAGAAATGAAATAAAAAGAATTAAAGAATTTTTATTATTAAAAATTTATGATTGTGAAGCAATTAACTTATTTAAAAATTCTTTTACTATTAAGGATGTATGGGAGGTATGTGGAATTGTGGGTAATGTTTAGTTTAAATATGTTGTTCTTTTGTAGTTCTTTACACTGGAAAAGTGTGCTTGTAGCAATGAAACCATTGGTTGTGTCTTGGTGTGTATTTTTTGGCTAGACTGGTTGAGTTGTGAATTTAGAATAATTTTGGTTAATGTAAATAAGTAATCCCATAATAGCTATACTAAAATTAAATCATACAATACCTAATTTAGGAAGTTTATTACTATTAATTTGATTCACATGTCCCAATCAATAAAAATTTACTTTAACAAAAAAAGTAGATTCAATACCATCACATTTAGAAATCTGAAGAACATGTGAATTATTTTTTATAATCTTGCCATCATATTTCAGAATTTTAAAGAGCATCATTAAAAAGATATTTAATACATCTATGTTATATGATTAAGAGATCTGTATCTTTTTTCTATATCATAAATTGGACAAAATATTTCTATATACAAAAACCATAAAAAATATAAATCAATTTTTTATTTTTAGTATATTGAGAAAAAATAAAAATAAAAATTCAATTTTTTGCATTAAAAGTACTTGTCCACTCTTTTTTGTTGCCATAAAAAACAAAACAAAATTTCTTCATATACTTCAGCTAACTACTAAACCATTACAAAAAAAAAACAATTATAATATTTTCTTTTAAAAATCTTAATTACAATTTTAATTCATGTTGCATAAATGATAGTACCAATCTAAATAATTCCAATTTTTTTATATATCTTTTTTACTGTTGTTATACAGAAATTAAAAAAAGTAATAGGAAAACCTATAGTAGTAACATATGTTTTTGCCATATAATTCTGGAAATTAACAACAGCTTGAAAAACTCAATAAAAAGATATTTTGGTTTTTAAATAATGAAATTGTTGGTGTCCAAATATATGGAACATGAGTATGCAAAATAGTCAGGCTGTTTAATGTTTGTGTCAAAAACATAAAATCTTCCAAAAATAAATGTACCAAAGTTCATTTCTTCTGAAAAAGATCCTGAAGCAATGATGTCATGTACATTAACAATAACTGGAATCACAACATGCTTGAATAAATCATTGTTTATAACTTTGATATAATGACTGTCAAGAATCAATTAATGAAACTATCTTTTCTCAATTACTGAAATAATATTATGATTTGAGAAGCCATATTATATATATTAAGCATTATTTTTCATAAATACATCATAACTGCACATCATTTTGAACCACTTGAGAACTCATGCTAATATCATAGTAGGAACACTACTTTCAGACAATAGTGATAATTTCTAAAATAATAATGCTTTCCTTCATACCCTCCACACATTCAAATTTTGATATCAGAATATGAGGCTCACATTGACCATCACCTCACTTAAATATAGAGCATTCATGTTCCAATTTTAATCAAGAGTGATATTTGTCAATTTTTTGGGATGTTTCCACAAGAATAATGACAATATTTCTTTAAATATTATTCAAACATTATGTAATATCATCTCTTATAGAATACAAGCAAATTTTTGGTGCAAATGAGGGACATATCTTACATTAATAAAAGTATTGCAAATATTCTCATTATTTTATCCAGCTTTCTAACTATATAAACATGTGCATGTGTCTGTATATCTGTGTTTGTTTATATATATTGTTTATATATATATATATATATATATATATATATATATATATTATACTTTGAAAAAAATTATTCATGTTAGAAATATTTTAGTTAGCAGTATAAATACTTGTTCAGATAATTTGAATAACACCCCTAATTAGTAAAAACAATTAGACCATTAAACATTACATGACCACAATTTCCTATGTTTACACAAGCTATTATAACAGAAGCAAAACTCTCCATCTAATAATGCCATTCAGTGCAAGTTAGAGCAATCAATGGATGCAAGCCACATGCTACACACTAGTCTGGGAATATTGGATGAGTAGACACTAGATAAGAATTTTATGCACAAATCTTCTTGCATCCATTGATTACTCTGGCTTGCACTGGGTGGCACTACTGTATGGAATTTTTACCTCTGTTAAAACAGCTTTGTAAGTATAGGGAATGGTGATCATGTAATGTTTAATGGTTTAATACCAATTTGCCAAAGAGGATGATTGTGACTATGGTTATTAAAGAAACAAAATCACCAAAAGATATCTATACTGAACTGGGTTCAGATTTATATGACTGTTCACATTTATATGACTATAGAAGTGAATGAGTTTGTATTGAAAACATTATTGTATTAATTTTGGATTCATGTGGCTGCTGGACATTTGCCTTAGATTCTAAAATCTAGTTGCAGTGCTCTCAGATCCAAGGCACCTCACTGATGAAAGCTATAAGCTAGAAACTGGTCTGGGGATATTGGATGAGTAGGCACTAGATAAGGGTTTTATGCACAAACCTTCTTGCAATCATTTGTTACTCTGGCTTGCACTGGGTATTACTAATATATGGAGAGTTTTGCCTCTGTTAAAAATAATTAGATATTCCTCTTTATAAATAATCAAAAGACATTTTAACTTTCATGGTCTAAATTAAATTTATACTATAAATGTTCACTATTTTTTATATTATTACCTTTTTTTATAAAAGCCTTATAAAAGTGAATATTGTAAATACAATAATTGATTACTCTCTTTAAAAAATCAAAGATAGAGTTGAGAAGGCCTTAAAACTACGATAAAAATACTTAAAACAACTAACTTTATTGATAGAAATTAAAATAATTTGCATTAAAAAGATTTGTCCACTGTCTTCTATTGGGTTTTAAACCATACTAAATGATTGTTTGCATCATTCGGTAATAAAAAATAACCTATTATAACAACAGTATCACGTGACTTTCTTATATGCTCCAAAAATAGATCTCTTCACTCTCCTCTAGAAACATCAAGTGTTAAGCTTAAATAATCAGTGAAAAAATAGGTGAGAAATACTATAATATCACTATTCCCAAACTAGTTTTTATCTTGCTTTTATTACAGAGAACTAGTATTCAAAGCTGGAACTAATGCAGATCTATATAAATATTCAAACAAATTTCGTTTAGGTTAAAAATCTTTGAGCTTTATTGAATTTCAGATTATTAGCTTGATTACTATAAAGGAATAAAATATAGCTGCTAAATAAATAAGTACCTATATTCCAACTTTGACCATTACTCTCTTAACAATTTATTCTAGCAATTCAAATTTAGAATTGCATTATAAAACTTTAATGAGTATATATAATGAATATAATTAATATACAAGATTCTAACATTAACATTTGAGATTCATGCGATTTGAATTGGTGACATTTGCTTCCATTTTGTAAGAAATTAAGTGAAAGTATTTCTGCAGATTAAAAGACTGTATATAATAGTTAATTACTGTTATATATATATATATATATTGTGCCCTTTTGTATGGGTCTCCATAAATTGTTATATCAATTTATTAAAAAATTTTAAATTTTAAATATATTACAGCTATATGATGTTGATTTTATTTATAATAATCTTTCAAAAGTTTAATTAAAGTAAACTATGAATATTTGATATGTGAAGTTGTGCTAATATTTGAGAGAGACGTTTCAATAAAAAAAATGATAATATTATATGGTTGGGAAAACTGGCCATGATCAATACTGCATTAATAAGTTTTGTAAATAAATGTTTAAAGCTAAAAGTTTAAAAAAATACAAGTTAAAATTAAATGCATATATATTTATTGTTGATAAAGATTAATATTTAGTAAGTGAATATAAATATTTTTGTTATTAAAAGTATATAATAGAAGATTAATATTTGATTTTATAATATCGAATTATTATTTTAAAGTTGTTATAGTATATTATTTGTTTTTAAAAAATATTTATTTTATAAAATTGAATTGTTAGTTTATTTTTAGATAATTACAAGCGTTTATATCTGTGTTGTAAATCAGGTGACAGATAGACATATGTACACATATGCTCGTAAGTTTTTTTAGTAAAGTTGCAAAACTGTTTTAAAATTCTATTATAAAATTTATAAATATTATATTGGCTATCACAAGATAAAAATAAAAATAATTAGTGTGAAATATTAAATCTGATTTTTAAAATACTGTTTAAAAAATATAATGAATAAAAATAGACTTAGTTTGTTTAGAAAAATAGTCTTATAAAAGTTAAAAGTGAAATAAAGTAAAACATATCTTTTTAAAAAATGTTTAATGGATTTAAATAAATGATAAAAATTAATTTAAGAATTAAGTAATGTAATAAATAATAAACATTAAATAAGTCAATATTTATTTTTTAATTTTGTATTGTTGGTAAGATATGTAAATAGGCTAGCAAGGTGATTGTTTAATTTACCAATCAAGTGGGTAATTTCTTCCGGTATAAAAACCGAGGTTCAATTGTTCAGAGGGTGATTGTAATTTCTTTTAAGTGAAGTGTGCTATTAAATATAGCTAAGTAAAAAAATTATAGACGCTCTCGTAATAGTTTCTTAATTTATAAGAGAGTAGTTTTAAATAATTTTATAAAAGTTTACCATTTAATATGCAGTGCTAATTTATTTATAGTTCCCTATTGATCGTCTCTATCAAGGCTCAATTTTACTATCAAATAATCATGAAAATATTGTATAATGATAAAATGTGTTGGAAGCCTTATATTAAAAATATAGTGAACGCTGGATTAACTAGGAGAATTACTAGTTGGATAAAAATAATATAGTGGACATTATATGAATTTAAAAGTTGATTATAATTGATTTCTTATAAACAAATATGTTAAAGAAAGATAAATACTTCTTTATGAAGAAAGTATTTTTAAATTACATATTTTAATATATCTTTTGGTAAAGATATGGAAGTTAATAATAATTGCAGAAATACTTGCCTTATTAAGTCTTTGTTGTTTAAAAGACTAAATTTCGATAATTTTAAAAGGCAGATAAATCGGAAAATTAATTGATAAGTAAATACCTATATAAAAAAAAAATAAACGTTATAATATTTAAATTCTATATGCTGGTTATATAGAAAAATTTTAGAAAATGTTTTGCTGAATATTTAAAGAAATGCGCACAGAAGTATACGAGGATATCCAAATCAATTTTTATAAAAACTTAAATTAAACATTTAACTATTGATTAATCCTAGGAAGATAATAACTTTTAAATAAATCCGGATCCTATAAACTGTTTTAATTATTTTTTTTTCTTTATGGTGGAACTTATTTTATCTTATTTTTTAAAAAAAAACGTTTTCCATTTATTTCATAAAAACTGTTTAAACACGTGATGTACCGGAAAAGGATGTGATGTTGGTAAAATTTTGTGCCTAGGAAAAAAGAACAATTGTAGGTGGAAAGAAGACACCGTTGGATTTTATGTAACATATTTTGTTTTCTTAACTAACATAGATATTTAATTATTTATTGATCTATTAGAGATAAGAGAGGTACATTTTAAAAGTAACTACATATTAATATAACACTTAATTTCCTAAAGTTTATTTTTTATATAATTTTACAACACGTAATATTTTAAGAATAATTGTTGAGTATAAATGTGATATTATTTTTGTAAAACTATAATCCTGGAGGACATCGTTTGGCTGATTATAAGTTGGAGTATCATTTGTGGTAATAATTATATAATATTAATAATTTAATGTATTTTGCTTTGTTTTCTTTAGATAAACCAAATATTATTTGATTGTTGAGTGAATGTATAAATATTTAAAGAACATACATGCATAATATTATCAATAATAGTTTTATTTTAATATGCATACTTTATTTTACAATATAAATTTATTACAACGTAATAAGAGTTATCCAGAAATAATTATATGATTCTTTTATGAATACACTTTAATGTTTTTCTGTTACAATATCAGGAATTTGATTTATTATATTAGTATGAGTCATTTATATTTATTTTCAAGTTAGTAAGAAGTAAAAAAAATATATCTATATTTTTTTTTATTAGACAAGTTAAATTAATTTTATATAGAAATTTATATTTTGTTTGAAGAGTTTATCATATATAGATGATGAGATATAAGAGAGTTTGGATAGTCATTTTTTTTAAAAAAATTGGTAAGCTAATACTGAAGTTAAATAAGATTAGAATGATACTTGAAGATAAGATTTATTAAGAGGGAATAGGAATAACAAGTAGAGAAGAATAGTAGTTTAAATGGAAAAGAATCATAGAATTTTATTTTAATATAATAACTTTATAAAAATTGGTAATTTATAAATAAAAAATTTCGTCTTTACAAAATTGTTAAATAATTTTAAAAATATTATTTTAAGAAAAGAACATATATGTATTGCATATTTTGGTAAGACATATATTATGAAATTACATCAGAATGAAGTAAATAATTATGTAATCAATAAAATTCACATAATGTTACAAAGTTATATCAATCTATACATTAGTTGATATTTAGTTAATGCTAATAATAAATGTAATACATAATAGTTACATTATAATAGAAATAGCTAGAATACTTAAATGGAGTAGCATTTTAATTATTAAAGTTTGTTTATTTTACATGTGCTACATAAGTGATATTTTACATAAAAGCCTTCTATTGTACTAAGTGATTATAAATGATATTTAGTAAAATATAAGTTCATAGACTCAATTACATGTTACTAATAAAACATTTAAGAAATGTATGGATTATTTATTTTGGATTATAGAAATAACAACAATGTAAGAATCTTGTATTATTATTATTTTTCTTATTTTATTTTTTTTGATTTCCACTTGTAATGTAAATAATGTATATAAGTTGTTTATTAAAGTTGATGTAAATAAATTTGTTTAAGTTGTTTTAAAAGTGTGTCGAATTCATTATTTTGCACCCAGCATTTGACAACAGATAATTTGAATAAAACATAATATTTGCACAATATGAATTAAATTATTTTTTTATTTTTTTTTTTTAAAAATACAGTATTTTCTTAATATAATTTATAAAAATTCATTAACATTAACATATTATGTTATAATGGTCATGAAATAATTATAATACACAATATAAGAGTATAATATTATTTATTGCCACATATTATTAGATTATAAGATTTATTATATTCTCAATTAAGATACTATATGAAGATGAAAGACATGTAGATGATTTACTTGTTTTCTTAATGATTAGTAGTATAATAAAATAGACAAGGTTAATTTATACATTGGAAATTGTTATTATTAGTTATTTATTATTATTATAAGTTAGGTGTAGTTAGGTTTGATATTAAATCCCTTATCATGCCTATCTGCAAGAAGTATTATTACTTTAAGATAATTAAAAGAACCTGAGATTATTTAGTTATATTTCTTTGATAAAAGATTGAGATTTATTTATTGCTATTATTGAAGTTAGTTAATTTTATAAAAGACATAGGAGTGCTATAGATGTATTAGTGAGATAATAAAGAGGTAATAGTATTCTTATGCCATTGAGATTATGTCTTTGAAGACATGGGCTCAATGTAAATTCATATTACCACTTGTAACTTCACTTCATAGTCTCATGATTTAATAAATACTTATTTAATTAGTGCATGATATTGAACCATATTAATTTTCTGTTAGTTGTAATAAATCTGATAAGATATAGTATTATAAAAATATATTAATAATAGTTATACATATTTTAGCCGAGCATAACGATTTAATTGAGCTAGTCATATTTTAAGTTATATTATATATTTCTGGAAGTGAGGGTACAATATATATATATATATATATATATATATATATATATATATTGTATATATATATATATATATATATATATATATATATATATTGTACACAATAACAATTCATTTGCAGCACAAATTAGTTGTTTTACAAAGCTGCATAATGAAGAAATTGGTAAAGACAACTTAATCAAAGACTCTAATAGATTAAATAGTAAAATTTGATATTGCTGTGTGCCTATTAAACTTGAATTGCACTGGTTTAAGAAATCAAAAGGAAGTGAGTTTTTAAAGTCAATGGTAGTAACAAATATTTTGTATAATAAAATTACTTTGTAAAATTGTAATTAATAGAGTAATAATCAGTGTAATGTAATGAAAGAAAGATATACTTAATTTAGTTAAGTTTTATTGTAAATTTGCTGTGTTTTGTGACTGTACAGATGTGACTTCTGGAATAGGCTTAGAGAAATAATTTGAATTTTTTGTAGTAGATTGAATGGCAAATCTAAATATATTATTAAAAATTATAAAGCAGTAAAATTGAGAAAGTTAGAGAACAAATTTCAAGTTCCGTCATGATTTTCTTTATTCTCTTTCTTTCTAGCCAGTAATAAAAAACTATTTTATAATCATTTATAAAATAATTAAATAAAATAAAAAATATTTATGAAAAATATGTTATGAAAAAAATATATTAAATCAGGTCATTAACTGGATAATGATGTTACCAAAACATTCTGATATAAATTAAAATAGTCTTAATTATGGGTTGTGTTTAAAACATGCTGTGAAAACAAAAGATATAAATAGGTCTGAAAAATGACAGAGGTTTAGTCTTGTCTTGAACAAAAAGTAATGCAGATTGATTCAGTGAAGAGAGGAGAAAATGCTAATAGAAACATAGCTGTTAAAAATGGAAAACTGGTTAAAGCAGTTTCTCTCAGAATATCTTCAGATAACCGTACCTTGCTGACTGTTTTAAAATATTTTTCAATACCCCATCCACCTTAAACAATATTGATAACATTGGCAAGCAAAGGATTATTTATCATGAGTGCTAGAAAACCATAGGCATATCACTCAAAAGGCAACTATGCAGTTATATCAAAATAACCATTGAAATGGTATAAGTTGCAAAGTTACCTGCTTTAAAGAAGAAAACATGCTGTAATGAAAGGAAATAATTCTGCCATAAGATTTAATATATATATATATAGTATGACTCAACTATGTTAAATCTTATGAAATAATTCTGCCATAAGATTTAATATATATATATATAGTATGACTCAACTACATTGTCTATCATCAATAATATTCAAAGTGAATAATCACAATTCAGAATTGAATTGATGAAAACTATCATTAAAGATGTGTGCATATTATGGCAAGCTTATATTCTCTACAAATACCATGATTTAAAACATTTTATTAACTGGCAAGATCTTTCCTTATATTTAACTATAAGACTTGAAGTGCAATGTTTATGTTTATTCAATTCAATATTTTATTTTTTTATTATTAGTATTTATTTCTTTTATACCGTGGTCGTTGTGAATTTGTATAAGCAATGATTTTCGATTTTATTTAGTGCAAATAATTATTTATTAAGCAATTTGTTTAGTTTTTGCTTTTCAAACTAATTCCAAACACATGCCATTAATATTTACTAATTCTGAGAAGCCATACAATTCACTGGGGGATGCAGGGGTAATGAAATTACATTAAAATGAGGATTGGTGATAGTAAAATATCCAAAAGTAATCTTTCTATTTAAGAGAAATTGGCACCTAGAAAATTAATTTTAAATTGAATCTAAACAAAAAATACCTTTGAAATGCCAATAAACATTTAAAATTATAAGTAAAATTTAATGTAAAATATTAAAACCAATTTGTTATTAAATATGCAGAAAAAAGTTTATTAATTAAAAGAGTTCCTTTGATTTCTCTCTTTGAAAAACCAAGTAGTAAAAATTTCTAATATTTACTCAATACATTCTTGTCGTTACAGCTATTATTTGATTATTTGCATGATAAACAAATAACATATACTAATCACCCTAGTGAATTTATTGTTTTCTATCTCTAAATTCAAGACCACAGATTTAATAATCACCCAAATGAATTTATTGTTTTCTACCTCTAAATTTAAAACCTAAAAATTAGTGTGAAATTTTTTCCCAATTAATTTATAATTTTTATGTGTTCATCAGTTGAGATTTTTTAAGAGAATAATTAATAGATGGGGGTATGTATGAATAACTTTTTTAAAATTTACTATCATGACAGACAAAATTAAAGTATTACTCTTTTTTCCAAGAGATTATAAAGTTTTCATCTAAGGTATTGAGTGATTGGTGATGGAAGGCAGAAGATATTAAAAATCTTTGATAGTTATCCTAATCAGTAATTTGATGATCACTTTTTATTTAATTATCTATAAATCACTTTTAATAAAGAAAAATTCACAGATAGTAAAATAAAAATTGTTATTATGAGAATGGATATTGTCCAACTTTGTGAGAATAGTAAAGAAGGTGAAAAGACAATTCTTTAAAAAATGAATATGTACTTTGCTACAATAGCATGAATATTGGAATTACAAGTGGAGTAAGATTCAATAGAAATGAAATAAAATAATATCATTTTAGAAATTGTAAGTATATCATAAAAAATGGCAAGATTAGTTATTTAACTTGATGAAAGATACTAAATGCAGATAATTCAAAGTATATCCCAACAAGTTCTTATTTTGATAAAGAAGTAGGAGATTTTTATATAGATGTGCAGAACATTTAAATCAGATGAAACATTTTAAATTACCATGGGAGATTTTAATGCTAGAACTGAAAAACAAAGTAAAGTGCTGTGAGTAAATTTGGTTATGGTAATAGAAATGAGAAATAGCCTTATGAAATTTGTAAGAAAAAAAATCTCTATATCATTATTGTGTTTTGTTTTTGAGAAAAATCCAAAGCAGAAATAGATATGGAAAAATGATAATACAACAAAGTTTTATTATGTTTTGATTAACAAAAATATATATAGTTCAAAACTGTAACATACTTTAACAAGTTTAATATAAAAAATTATTACCAATTATTGAGTAAGATATGTATTAATGTGAAGGAGGAGAAATAAATATTATTATTAAAATCAGAAATAAGAGTTTCTATTTCTAAACTTGCACAAATATTCCTATAAATTCAAGTTTGAATTTGAAAATTCATTTTAATACATTAACCAACTTTGATAATGGCTCAGACTTGATTAAGATTAATAAGAAAATAACTGCTACTCAAGTAAGTCAACAATTCACTAATACTATATATTTTTAATGGAGACAATGCAGTGCATAAAAATAACATATTTAGTAGAATTGAATATCAAGAATTTTGTAAAATGGTTAAAAAAAATGTAATGATGATATAAAAATATATCACTGTGAATTGTTAAGAAAAGCTACAAAAAAAACCTCACAAGCATAATAATACTTCTTGTTATTGGAAGAAAAGTTATGTACTATCATAAAGTGTATAAAAGAATTCTACAAAAAACTATAATAAACAACAAGGAAAAAAACTAATCCCTCCAATTACATCTTCTGAATTGCCAAGTGTTTTAAATTAAAAAGTAAAACATGTAAATAAACCCATGAAGATCTTAAAAAGTTCAGAAAATGATCAAATATTTACTACTACCTTTTAAAAGCCAGTAAAATCAATATAAACTATTGGAAAAGCTTCAAACCAAATATCTAAATGATACAGATGTACTAAACAATTGGAAGCTGTAATGATATTAATACATAAGAAAGATGAAAAAGAAAATATTAAAAAATTATAGTCCTATCATTCTCTATAAGTTTCAATAAAAGATCTTAACTAAAATAATTATAACTCATCCACAGAGAATTTAAATCAATCAAAAAAAAAAAAAAATCAAGCTGAATTTAAAAGTGGGTTTACCACAATAAATTACTCTAACTATTAAGAAAATTTGTAGAAAAGACCAATTAATATGAATTTTCATTGTGCTTTGGATTTATAAGAGTGTGAAAAAGTATATGACTCTAAATATTTTCATAATAATTAGAACATTGGAATATCAACATATTTGTCAAAAAAATATTTATTTAATATGCAACAGCAATAATTAGATTATTCAGAATCACTATAAAGAATAAAGGATATACAACACTCCCATATCTTCAAAAAAATTTACAGGAGTTTTATGGGAAGTATTTTGTAAATTAAATGGGAAACTAAAAATGAATTGATATTATTTAAATTATCTATATTTTGGAGATAATGTTGTTGTTGCAAATACAACTATTAAATGAATAACAATGCTTATTGAATCATAACTTATGAATTCATAAACACAAGTAAAATTTTCTCAGGGAGTTGACAATTACTACTTGGCAAAAAGATCAGTCAAATGAATGTCATAAAACAAGAACACCATTATACTGTCATTTAATCTCTACTGCATGTGAAGGAGAAGTCACATCAGAATGCATTGTTTCTGTTTATGAGAATATAAGTAATCAAATGGTATGTTAAATTCAAGAACCAGTAAATGACTCATTGATATTCATTTCAAAAGGCTTTAGGTGACAATTCTTTAATTCTAGTACTGTGCAAAAATGCACAGAGTATTTTTACATTTCTCATAAGATTCTTCAATATCAAAAAAATCTGATTTGAAACAATTATTTCCCATATACTGTATATATATTTTTCTATAAGTTTTAAATAAGATAATAAAAAACAGTTCTTAATTCAATCTCTTTTTTTTTATTTGCAAAGATAAAAGTGAATAATTTAGAAATTGAATTTTTATGAATAAACTCGCAATTAATTTTAGAAAAATTATAATTTTTTTTCATTAATAATCCATCAAACTTTAATTAGTTCTAGCAGTTAATATTGTTGCATGTTAAAACAAATCCACTCTGTCTCGTTAGTTTTTTATATGTATATAAAATAATAAATATAACATTTTAAATGAATACAAAAAACAATTTTAAAAAAACAAAAAAACAAAAAACATTGTATTTTGTGATAAATGTAACAATGTAATGGATAAAAACTAATGACAAATGGAAAAAGTTTTTTAAAAAATATATATTTCCTTATCTTTTTTTGCCAATTAAAAGTTGTCTTTTCTTCTAAAAATTGTAGTTTTATTTTCAAGTTCGCTGACACAATATAACAAAAAAATAAATAATGTGATAATCAGCAATAAAGAAGGTTTATTGCTGTGACAAATTTGTGATATGAAGAACTTTTATGCATGGACACATGCAAATCTAGTTAGATAATTCACAGTCATATAATGTTAACAGGTTTTAAGAATTGATTGAATAGTACTGTCCATATATATTATATGCATGCATTCATGAATAAATACACCATGAGTTTATCAGTTATAAAAATATGATACACCATCAATGGTAAAAACTGCATCATATTATAATTGTATTTTTTTTTGTTTTGTTTTCATAAAATTGTGCATCAATACTCATCTCAATCCAGATTAATCTGGGATTTTTTAATGGTAGATGGATACCTATTTATTAACTTCAATAGAATGATCTGAGTTTAATATTGTTTGTGATCTGAAAGAATTCTCCAAGTTTTACAGAGATTAGACTCAAATGCCAGATTGTAGAGATAGTATCCATATGGACAAGTGATCCTTGTATATGTGCTAAATCACATTAAAACTTGTGGAAGGCCTCTAAATTAAAAATATACTTCTGAACATAATGTATATAAAATCAGATTGTTATATTAAGTTCTTGGGTAGTTTAGAATTTTAATAACTTCAGTAATGCAGTAGATAATACATTAAGTCTCAAAATCCTATAATGTTATTAAAATTTATGAAAAAAATACTTAAATTATAAAATAAATACCATTAGATAAAAACAAATTTCCCATGGATCAGTCATAGACCTCATGAGAAAAATATCAACAGCATTTCAGATCATTTAGTTGAAGAAAACAAGTAAATGACACTTCTAAAAAAATTTGTAAAATTAATGTATTAAAAAAAATCAACAATTTTCAATAAAGTTTTAAAACAGTGTATTTAAATCCTTAAAATTTAAAATTGCAAGAGAATTTTTGAAACTCCCTATCTATTTATCAACTTTTATATTTAAATTTCCTGGTAATTTTTTATTTTTGTCTTTCCACCTGCCATGATTTGGATTCAAATCCAGACTAGATAAATTTTAAAAAGTTTTTCAGTATTTAATCAGACTTATGATTTTTATTTCAGATAGCTAATACACGTAATCCATTTAATCTTTAAATATTGATCAGAAAATGGCTATCTGGTTATTTGTAACAAAAAAGTAAAACATGAAAAATTGCTTTCAACTCTCATCACTAGAGAGGATGTCAAATAAGCCTTGGTTCTACAGAGAATTACTTAGGAACTATGTTACCTGTATTGAATTTTCCCTAACAATTCTCCATTGACCCTGCTTTTCTCAATTTCTTTAAAATCTACATTTGCAATTTTATTTCTTCCACACCATCTATTTCAGTAGCTTCAAATTTACATCATTTGGAAATGATCATGCAGAGAATTGTCCTATATTCAAAACAAACACTTAACAATTTTCTTATAAGTAGGATTTCAATGGAAACCATTGGATTTATATTTTTTATTGCCACTTTGGTATTCAATTAACTCACTTTCCACATGAACTAATGTAGTCTACTAATAATATTTTATTATCCATTAGCTAAAACATAAAATAGCTTTTAATGGCCTACAGCCAGGAAGACTCTCATAAAATATCAGTAAAAAAAAGGCATTTGCCATATAATACATCTTTGATATGTATTCTACCTAAGAAATAGCTAAATATCAATTTTCTGATCAATATTGGATAGTTAACTGAGTGGGTTGTGGGCTAGCTACATAAATAAGAAATCCAAAGCTTGATTAATACGTTAAAAAATTCTACATTTTATCTAGCCTGAATATGAATCCAAATTAATCAGAATAAAATCTTATAAGATTAAATTCATTTATGACTCAGGTAAGAATCTGATGGGAAAAAAGAATATCTAGTTATTCTTAGCTAAAGGTAAAACAAGGGAAATTGTTTAATCCCTCACCAACTTTTATGCAGCAGAATCATAGACTAGAGAACTAAATGACAATGAATCATAATTGGGCTCTATGACTTTTGGTGCTCTATTATGACTTCTGATTTAAAATCATATATATATTATCTTAAAAATTAACTTTCATTTACTGTTATTTATCAGAAATTGGTTTATTTATTACATGTAAGTAAAAGTTCAGGGGAAAAAAAAAAATTAACTGTTAAAGAACTTTAACCTTTCTAATGCCTTCTAATAACAAATAAAATTGATATATTTTAACTTCTCAAATTGGCAATTTATGTAACATTCCATTAATAATCAATAGTACTCGCTTATGCCTTTACAAAATTATTAAATTATTTCCAATTATAATAATTAAATATATATCTCCAGAAAACCTGTAGAAGAAAATTAAATAAAACTTATTTATATAAAAGCTAAAAGGATTTTTTTTCTTTACAACATAATTTTTTTCATTATTAATCTTTTTAACACAAGGATTTTCTTTTTAAATTTTAAAGAAAAGTATATACTAATTTTTTTGTTTTATATTGTTAAAATTTTATATTTAAATATATTCGATTATGTTAACATCATTTAAAATTTAATCAAAATTTATAGTTTTATTCTGAAAGTGTATATATATATGCTTGTGCATATGGTGGTTGTGTATCTATTCAGAGATATTTCTTAAGAACTATGATAAAAATGTACTATATATTAATATATTTATGTATTTAATAAAATTTTACACCTTTATGATTTTTATAACATTTTTTTTATTATTTTGTTTGCCAAAATTCTACATTTGAATATTACTTTTGAAAACATAAAATATTGTACTACTAGAATCTTATCAAAGTTACATAATTCTATCAAAAGCATATTTGGCTTACAAATATTACTTATAAGAATGCACAATTGAGTTTTAACTTATTTATTTATTGTGCTAATATTTTTTTATATATAAAATAAACTTTATTAATAGTAAACTATATTCAAATATATTAAACTATAAGTGTTGAAAGTCTATGTTGTGATATATATAAACTATAATATATATCTTTGTATATGTACCATAGATAACAGGAAAGATTACATTCTACTAAACTATGTAGATAATTGCAATTATTATAGCAATAAACTTTAACAATATTTTACTGAGCCAGGCCTTTCATATGGTGTATTAGTCAACTATCATTATAATATATGTAAATAAATATACTGTACTTATAAGCTTTAAATCATAAACCTTCATGCAATGTAAAATAATAGACCTGTATTCTCATACTATACATATATTTTAGCTCTTCAGTCTTGATGGATGTATTAGGAATGATAAATATCTGCTGATCTTGTTTGAATAGAAGTTATAATAATAAGTATCTCAAATAATATTTCTTGTCTCAAAGTGTGAAAGTATTAACACACATTAATATATATATATATATATAAAAAAACAAAAAAAGACTTATAAATCCAATAAATAATATTATATTTCAACCAGAGGTCTGTAATTTTTGATTATCACCATTTTACTGTGTATTTTTTTCTTTCTGATGAAAACCAGTCCTCTGGTTGAAATATAATATTATTTATTGGATTTATAAGTCTTTTTTTTGTTTTTATATGTATTTCCTTTGGTTAGTTTGTTATATATTAATATTTTGATATATATATATAGTAAGAAAATCAATATATATATATATATATATATATCACGTGACTTAACTTAATAAGCTTGTATTACAAATGTAACATAATGAGCATGCTAATAGCTCTAAACAAGCTTTTCCAATAAATGCCAGAAAAAAAAAGCATTCAAAATCTTTATCTAGAATTATCCCTATCACCAAACCAGTTTTGAGATGATGGATCTTCTCAGTGGTATTTTGGATTTAGTGTCTGAATATCCTAGTGTCTCATTGAGAAGAGCCATCAGCTCAAAACCGGTTTGGGGATAGGGATATTTCTAAATAGATATTTTGAATGCTTTCTCTTCTGGCATTTATTGGAAAAGCTTAAAAAAAGCTATTAACATGCTCATTATATATATATATATTTGATACAGGCTTTGCATGTTCTTAGATCAAAAATATAAATATTAAATTTACTACACAAGGCAGAGATAATTATAGCCTCATTTGCAATTTTAGATAAATTGATCAATATCACTGATGCTACATTAAATATAAAATAAGCAATAAGTAGATATTGTATCTAGTTCAATTTGTTAAAATTCCATATATTGATTATTTACATATATATGATAAGGTTTATAATAAAATGGAACTGATCAAAAATTTTCATCTGACCATAATATAATTATATATGTGCAAAAAAAGTTTCACATAATATACATTTAATATTCACCTTCAAATATAGTACACAAAATGTCCTTTATTTGTAGTTTAGTAATATTTAAGAGTTAGCCTTTGATAAAGATTTTTTTTTTAAAAAAATAGTCCTTTGAACTTTGTGTTGTTATAGTTTATAATTCAACTAGGCTTTTATATTTATTTCACAATGAGCTTAATAAGTAGAATTTCGATGATATCATTAATATATAAATAAGTCTGATGATCATACAAAAACACATTACAACAAAGCAGTTCTCATTGACCATAGTTTAATATCACTTGCCATAAACCTTCATACAATTTATTCTAATATTTTTGACATCATAAAATAATGAAATAAAACCTTAATATCGTTGTATTTATAAAAGCAAATGTTTAAAAAAACATACACAATAGAAAAACAATTAAAAAGATCGCTAGTCAACTTATATCAAATACAAAACAATAAAATTTAGAAACAATTTAAATTTGTAAAAGCAAAAAATAAACTTAATGAAATGGTATTTGAATATAAATGGCAACAAATTAAAATTTATAAATTGCTTAATGAATAATAATTAGTAACTAATCATAAATAGAAAATTAAAAGTGAAAACTAACAATAATTGTCAAATAAATAAAAAGCATTTAGATAAACAAATATTTCACAATTAATTAAGGAAGTGCTAACGAAAACTAATTTTTACCTTAATACATATATATAAATTAGATATCCCATAAAATCCAGTTTCAAAGGCAACATGTATTGATACATTTTTTATGAGCCATAAATACGTATGGTATTGGAAGAGTGAATTCAAATAGATTGCAGATTGACAATAAGACACAGTTCTGTCAATAAATTATCTTTATTCATTAAAAAGTTCTGTCAAAAACAACTTATTGATTCTTTCCTGTATATTTGCAATATCCTTTATTACTTAGAATTTGTCTTTTCGATAATTTCAACTAATCACTCAATAATAGTTTGTGGGTGGATATCTAGCCATTCATAGCTAAAGAATAAAACAAAGTTGAAAATCATTCTAAACTCTCATTACCCAGAAATTGGAAAACCTGCTCAATACTGTCTTCTCTTTTACTATTCCTCTATGAAATACTGTTGGAGAATTATCACACTGTAATGGACTCTTTAACCATTGTTTATCTTTTTACTTGTGTTATTCACTATTTAAAAAGCATTAATACCTTTATTACTATAGGAATTGCTTTATTAAAGCAGTTATTTGTCATTTATTTTAATAAATTCAGTCAGAAACTCATTAAATGAAATTCATTAAATATTTACATGGTCCTCAGAAAATGTACTTAAATCCTAAGAGAGCAGATAATTTGGTCGAAACATTCATGAGCAACACACAAACTGCTGGATTGCTGTAAAAATATAACAAATCTTTTTAATACAGCTTCTACATTTATGAAATTATTAAATCTTGAGATGAGTTGAATAACCAGTGGATATTTGTAATAGGTAAAAATAATAATAATTCCTTATATATAGGCTACTTCCAGAAAAAAAACTTTTTCAACAGCTTTTTATAAAAAAAAACAAAAAACAATACCTATCAGGCTTGGCAATAAGATTTGAATCATTTTCCATCCTATCTGGAAACCTATTTGTTGATCAATGTTAGATGATTATCTGAAAAAATACTGAGCCTATTGAATAATTTTTAATATTTATTCAATCAAGATTTGAAACCAGCAAGCATGTATGGTAGCCAGATGTTATTATTAATACATCATGGAATCCTTCGCTTTGTATATATATGTGTGTGTCAACATATATGGATAGTAGTTTTCCAATTGTCATCTTGGTTCATGAGAACAGACAAATAATGGCAAATGAAACATTGCATGATTGTGAAAATCAGATGAGTGTAGAAAAATGATTTTTAAAGTCATTTTTGACAAATGATATTAAAAAAAATTTTTTGTTTCAACAAAAAAAAAAAAGTAGTTTCAAAGGTGATTAAAATTAAAAGTATTAAGGGTTGTTTTCTCATCCCTGGTGTTCACCTTGAGATGTCGCTATTTCTAGGTCAATTCCTTGAAATATACCATTTCACCGGCATTCACCCAACAAAAGAGGAAATTTTCTACATTATAAACACAGAAAAGAGTCCTCACGTTATGTTGGACGGAGGCGGTGGTGGCGACAGAAGCCAACACAAATGAGACTTCTTTCTATGATAAAACACAGAAAGAGTTCCTGACGGCTGCTGGTTATGGCTTTTGTTTTTTTTCTATGCTAAAAGCAAAAAGAAAGAAATGCCTTGATTGGCTGCCATAGTAGTTGCTTTTGTTCATCATTTTCTCATAATAGTAGAATATCTATTTTCTCTGTAGTTTCATGTGAGAGTGTGTGTAATTGAAGCAGTCATAGTTTTTTTAAAATTTGATAAGACATCTATTTTTTTTAATGTGTTGTAACTTACTTTACTGTTATAAGTTTAGTAATAATGTCCTGAATATTCCATTACGAATGGGTAACCCTCAAAAATTGTTTTTAAGGGTGCGGAATGGAAAAAATTTCAAGGATCACGTGAAAAGTACCATTTCTGCGAGAATTCGTCCATGACCAGTTACTTTTGCTATATATATATACGCACAAACAAAACAACCCAGTGTCTAATTATTAGGAATTACTTGTCCAAAAATTGTTTCAAAATAAGATTAGTTTTTATATCTACACACTAACAAAAACAACCCAGTTCCTGATTAATTACTGTCTTAAAAAAAGAAATCAAATTCAACAGGGTTTGGTTTTTCAATGGAGTATTTGAATTACGGTTTTTATAGATATACACAAGATTTATCAAAAAAAAAAAAGAAACCCACTTTCTGATTAATTACTGTCAAAAGAAACGCAAATTAGTCAGCTATCATTTTTAAATTTAGTATTTCAATAATGGTACCCTTTTTATATAGACAGAGTTAACAAAAACAACCCAATTTCTGATTCATTACTGTCCCCCCAAAAAAAAGAAAACGGAAATTAGTCGGGTATCATTTTTCAATTGAGTCTTTCAATGACGGTCCTTACTAATAGTAGTCGGGTATCAATTCTAAATTGTAGTATATAAATGACGTTACTTTTGATAGATTTAGAATTACGTATTGCTTTTTTAATAAAATAATTGATTTTTACTCTTGACCAAAACTACCGTAACTTTAAAAAAAGATGCACATAAAGTCCAAAAAAAATATTAGAAAAATCCCTGTAACTTTAAAGATACACACACAAACTAAAAAACAATCTAAGATTAATAAACATTGACTTATTACGTCTTGCTTTTGAATCAAATTATTGATTTACTCTTGCAAAAAAAATACCGTAACTTTAGTAAGACACACGTAAAGTAAAAAAAAATAATTAGCAAAAGCGTAACTTTAAAGACCCCCCCACACACACACTCAAAAACAAGATAAGATTAATAAACATTTACAAAAATGAAAAAACTAACATCATATAATAGTATTAGTTAGTAGAATATTTTATTACAAATCTAAGAAATCAGATCTTTTTAGATCAAATCGATCATTTAGGTCCGCCCAGGAATCGTTATATGTATATGTTTTTGATTAGCATCAACGCCATCCCGTGGCGAACACCAGGGATGAGAAAACAACCATATTAAGTTACTTATTTAAATGTGCAAAGCAAAAGAATTGAAAATTTTGGCCCAGATCAGCTGGTTTGATGCACATCTACATTTTGATTTTGTAAGAAAGCTAAAGATGATGATAATATAAATTTGAGTGAACTTCTTTTAATTGTCATATTACTCATTACTCATACTGTTATAAAACTCTCTACAGTTGTAATGCTAAGCAGTCATTTTTTGTTACTTTTTTTTAAAGTTTTAATAGTTCTTTCAAATTGAATGTAAATATATATATATGCATTTGATTTAGATTTTATTTTAATTCAAATAAATAAATTTAATGGTCTTTCTCCAAAGTCGATGCAGTTATCCATGTTTGGCTACAATACTAAGTACAGTGTTTTTAATTAAATAATTATAAATAGGTAATTCTACATTTTATATATTTCTATCCAAACTTGCATTAAAAATATTATATTATAATGTACATATATATATATTTATATGGTAATGGGTCATGTGACATGCCAAATTTTTTAGCCATTTTGGAAAAAAAACATTAAATTTATTTATTTGAATTAAAATAAAACCTAATCAAATGCAATTATATATCAAGTTAAAATAACTCTTAAAACCTAAGCAAAATAAGGAATAAAAAATGGCGGTTAAATATTTCTGAATTATAAAATAGCGATTTCTATTTTCATTCTCATACATAAGTGGAATAAATCCGAAATCAAAAATGCATATATATGGCTTAAAATAAAGTGGAACAAACAAAGAAAGGGTGCACCAAGTATAAGGTACTCAAATTCAAGTTATATAAGGAAATGGAAAAAGCAAGGGCATTTTTAATGAAATGATTAAAATTAATTTCACTTTATAAGCTTGACTTAAACCATCCTTGCTAAATGACAATCAGATCATATCTAAGGCAAAGCAGGTTCTTAGCAAACTTACTTTGATCATATACACTGCTTGTTCTGATTTACATAGCATTAATATAATGTGAATGCAAGAAAAACAATCATTTCCAAGACTCCAAAAAAATTTTGCATCCAGATCCTTTATGGAAAATTCTACTCTGAAATAGAATGATGTTAAATGAACTGTCCTGTCAAATATAGATTAAATTCAAGTTTGAAATATCATGTATTTTTTTGTTTTAATATTGTAAAGTGGAAAAAAAAAATGTTAAACTACTATTGATAATAATCAAATGTTTTCATATTATTGAACCACAATACGCCTAAACAATAGTACTTTTCTGCATCATTAAACCTAATTCTAACAATCATTGAAAAATTTGTGTATCAAATTTTAATCAAGAGATGTATTAATTAAATATTTACTCACTTTCATTTGTATAAAATACAAATAGATTGCAAAAAATGCTGAAAAGTTAAACAAGTAAAATATGAATCTAAGCAAGACATTTATTTTTCTCAACATCTTCATTATTATAACCAGTATTTGATTCAACGAACATAAATAAGAAACCTTTCTTTCTGATTTTCTTTTTTTTACAGAAAGATCCCTTTAATTTATAAAAATGTTCCACATTATGCTGTTCTTTTATGGCTTTGATGTACAAAGACCATTTTAAATAATGAAATTAGCCAATAAATGTGCCAATAAACACATGACTTTTCTTGCTTACATTTAACATGCTTTTAGAAGCAATTTTTTCACTTATTACAGAGCCCATCTATTGTAAATCAGAATAATTAATGGTCATTAGATTATAGTGCTATTATATTCACATCTCTAGCTTTTATTTTATTTTATTACATTCATCAATGAATGATAAGCCATAATTTTTATTTAATTTTTTTAATTACCAAGTTAATAGTCTGAAAGTCAAAAAATACTTTAAGCTTTAAATCCAAGTGAATTTAATCATATACCTATATAGATCTGTCACTGAATTATAATTATATATTTTAATGATAGTTTTACAATTGTAAGCCCCTCTTATACTTGGCCTGAGTAGCATTTTATCAGTTGACTATTTCCACACACAAACACACATATATATATACTTTTGGAATCTTTTCACTTTGTTCTGAAAACATCTATTGTAAAACTTGAGAAATCAATTTTTACAACATGATAGTGTCATTGCCCTAATTTAGTTTCTTGCTGATAATCTTCATGAATGATGAATAGACTTAATGCATTATGTCTAGTAGCCATTGATTTACTCAAGTTTACAACAGATGACATTGAAATGAAGTGATGTTAAATGTAAACAGATTAAATGATGTTTAGCTGATAAATGACAGAAGTATAAGTTGCCTACGATCAACATAAAAAATTAAGGTTATTAAAATATACCATTCCCAGGCTGATATTATAGCTACATAATTATAGAAGGCGGTTGGTTTGGATTCAAATCTTAAATGTTTTTGAATTTCAAGCTTATTAGCTTGATAGTAAAAAAAATGAAGATAAAAATTGTCAATTAGATGTGGGAAGCATTAGATATTTAAATTCTACTTGCTGAAGATCATAAACCAGAAACTACTTTCAAGGTATATCCCATAGCCATCATAATCATCAAGATTACTATATCTGCTTCTAAAATAGAGTACAAAAACTTTTTCCTAATACCACTGAATAAGCATATGTAGTCAAATCTATTGATAAACACATAAAACAAATTAATCCTATTTTACAGATGGGTTTTTTTTCTATACGCGATCTTATTTATGATTTCCTTGTAATAATTATATTTTAATAAAAGATTATAAATATGATTTAAGAAACCATATATAATATGAATAGTGTCATCTTTAATCACTTTTTTTATAAAGTATGAATGACAATACTGTTAAAGTGATTAATAAATCAAACATAAGATTTTTAGATTTGACAAGTTGGATAATCTATTCTATTTCCTTTTTAATTTTTTTAAAAAAGTGAAACAAAAAATAGACATTATTTCATATATTGTTAAAATCAAAATCTTCAAGATTTGTCAGTTGTATGATTTGGTGAATAAATAAAATAAAATAAAAGAAAGCAAATAGTTCTACAGTGAGAGAAAATGTTTTTATTATTCATTTTCAAAATAATCAACATAAAGGAATCTAATGAATTATGTGTGAGTGCGTACACACATTTATATGACATTTCAGTTATAATTGCTTTGATATTATTAATACTGAGCATAGTAATAAAACATATATATATAAGGTTATAAATGTAGACAATATCTCAGAAGAATTTTGAATTATTCACAAGTGATGGCTTTTCCTGTGATTATTATGTTAAGGAATTGGTCAGCAATAGCGAATTATCGCTAATGATGATCATGCGCCATTGGTTATTATACTATTTTTCTCACTAATGCAATCTACTTTTGAAGAGAACTATTATGTGGATTTAAAAAATGGATTATGAAAAAGATACATAATGAAAATATTAATCTTCTTTTGAACTTCATGGTAGCAAAACTTTGAACATGAGCAAAGCAATCAAAAGACATTGATCTGGTTACAATTAGTCTTCTTATTTTTGTTATATTATGAATTTACGTAATGCCTAGAAAAGTTAATAGTGATAACAAAAGAAGATAATTCAGTATTAAGGATGCTGTTGATCAACTCTATCATTATAATAATAAACATGTATCTAGGGGCTTGAAAAGGTAATTACATAATACATTATTCTGGGAAAATGCCATTCGTACAATCATCCAGAGTCAACTTGATGGGACATAATAATAACAATTTTAAGCAATATATTCTATACATATAATCATCAAATGTGTATAGAAGAGAGACAAAATTTCAGATTTGATAATTACCCATAGAGAAGAGAATACTAGGAAGTTATATATAATGTGCATGATTGGAATAATAAAAGACATGAAGATTCACCTTTAAAAAATCTCCAGTAAATCATAAGAAATAAAAAGAAAGTGTACTTTTGTTCAAAAAAGCACTGATATCATTTTCAACTTGATGGACCTAATAATAATCTTGTTATCCGACATTCACCAAATCAGTAGCTAATTTATTCTACAAAACTCAAGGTAATCATGCAATTTTAAAGTTGAAATTCTGGAATAAACATTATTGAGAAAATAATAAGCAATGACAACTTTCTATTCATGATGATCAAATATTATCACTTGATCATTGCATTTTGACATCTAGTTATTCCAACTGCTGTCATACAGACAATATACATGCATTCTTCTAATAGAATCCATGGATGTAATGCAGGTAAAAATGGATCCAAATTATAACTTTTGATATCACTTTACAAAACATAACCTATCTATGGGTTTCAGATTTGCTATATATAGAGGCCAGCATAAAATATGTTGCTCTGTATTTATATTCCCTAACCAATATTATGACTAATATTTAAGCATCAACAAATTTAAAATGTTTATGATGAAAAGATGACAGGATAGATTGGAAGATTTAATGGATAAAAATAAATGAGTTTGCTGTAGAATAAATATATTTGAGAAAAAGGGAATAGAAGTCATTTTCACATGCAGCACATACAAAAAACTACCACTTTCATCAATTAGTCTTTTTTTCTTAGAACACAGTATATTTAAACATTTTTATAGCACTAATTTTTACTTTTTAACTGCATACAATTTATGGTTTCTAAAATAGATCCTTGATTTAGAGCTATGCAAATAGTTGACTTGGATTCATACTCATAAAATGACTAAAATTTTACAGCTATTAGCTTTGAGTAGTAGAAAAATTAAAAGCAGTCACTAAATGAAAAATATATAAATCCAGGAGAATAGCTTAAAATTCATCATAGAGATTTGTTTGCAAGCATTATCATCTCTTGCCTTTTAAGATACACTACTTTGTATTTCTACAAGTAAATATAGAAACACATAGATTAGTGTTTCAGCTTTGTGTCTACGTTTTCAATATTGATTGCTTTAATCAGATTAAGAGCATTCTTTATGCTGGAATAAATTTGAAAAAAAAAAAACAGTTCACATATAGGAAAAACTCTCCATGTAGTAGCACTATTCGGTGCAAGCCAAAGTAATCAGGATGTAGGAAGGTCTATGCATATTCCCAGACTAGTTTATAGTTTGTGGATTTCATCAGTAAAAAAGTAAAAGGTGGCTGCTGAAGGATTGCATTAGACCCTAAGATCTAGGTGCAGTGCTCTTAGATCCAAGGCTCCTCACTGATGAAAGCACAAGCTAGAAACTTGTCTGAGAATATTGTGTGAGTAGACGTTAGATAGGGATTTTATGCACAAACCTTTTGGAATCCATTGATTACTCTGGCTTGCACCGAGTGGTGCTACTATATGAAGACTTTTGCCTATGGGTAAACAGCTTATGTATGCATAAAGAATAGTGATCATGTGATGTTTGATGGTTAAAAAACCAATTCTTTAAATAGCCGTTTCAGGCAAAAATGTCTTCATAAACTTTTTACAGAAAAACAGTGAAAGAGAATGCAGTTTTCACTAGGCTTCTCATTTTTTAGATGATAAGAGTTTGAGCATATTCATGATCTTTTATTCTCTAGTTAAAAATGTGCAGTTATCTATTTACTAACAATTGTACATGGTTAACTGGATTGTTTATAATACCAGTTTCTTGTAAAAAAAAAAAACATGACTGTTTACTTAGTCTGCATTTGAATCCCAAGTCATAGAGTTGCTGGCAGATTCCTGTAAAAACATCTCAAGACTGTTTATTTAGCCTGGATTTAAATCCACAATCATAGAGATGACTGGCAGATGCATTAATTTATAGTGGTTTCTTCTTATGCTAAAATACTTTAATTTTATGAGAACATTAGTGAGTCATCAAAAAAAAAATCATTAAGTTTCTATAGTTCTAAAATCACCTAATAACCAATTATTTATCAGATAATAATAAATAAGTTTTATATTTGTCCAATATGGTTAAAATGATCATTGAAAAAAAAGACTTCTATAAATGATTATTTATATCCCATTTCCTTTTTCTCATTCATCACTACCATCCCATTACAGATATCTAAAAATAAACTAATTAAAATCTTAAATGCACTAAAGGTTGGTTTATACTTTCTTTTACTATTTAAATAAATGTTCTCCAAATATATATTTAAAAGCACTAATATAATTTCTTTCATTGAACTAAATAACATCATCTTTTAAATTTTCAATATAAAATAAAATTACTTTCAATATATATATAAATCACAGTACTAAGTTTCTGTTTGTTTACACAAACATAGCAATAATGATGATGGTGATGATGATGATTATTATTATTATTATTATTATTATTATTATTATTATTATTATTATTATTATTATTATTATTATTATTATTATTATCATCATTATCATCTTCTAGTAAAAATGACTTTTCAAGAACTAAAAATATTAATATATCTAATGGATTTAATAAATCTAATTTTGCTAATGTTTATTCTAAGTCTATTAGACATAAAATTCTTAATTATCCAGATATTGTTCCCAAATTCATTCCAGCTTATAGATCACATTCACTTGACTTTCATTCAAATAGTAACTATTGGATAAATCATTCTGGTTACTCCTCTTTATGTTCTAGTAAAAATGATGTTTCAAGGACTAAAAAAAGTAATATATCTGATGGATTTAATAACTCTAATTTTGCTGATGTTTATTCTAATACCAATATAACTTATAATAGATATTTTCATTCTAATATGCCAGTAAATCTCAGTTCAAAAGATATTGCAGTATTTCTTGAAAATAATTTACAAACTAGTATTGTTTGTCATAAAGTTAATATGAATAACTCTGTCTTTTTGCTTTTATATTTCTGTTTCTGCACATAAACATAATGAAATAATATCCCCTAATTTATGACCTTGCGGTGCTTCCATTTCTTTTTTTTTATGGATCTCTGGCCAGTTCTCTAAGGTTTTAAGAGAATTTATTTTGTTTTACTATCTATTTTATTTTTATTTATTTATTTTTATTTATTTATTTTTTTCTTTATCTCTTTCTTTTTCTCTTTTTGGTTTTATTTGTGTTGTTTCCATTATCTTTGTGGGTAACATGATAGGCCTTTCTTGTTTCTACATGAATGTCAGAGGTATGAGGACTAAATGTGTTCAAATTAAACAATTTTTTGAAACAGAACACTTTGATCTTATTTTACTTACAGAAACTTGGTTAAATCAACAATTTCATGATTGTTCTTTTCTTGATGATAGATTCAGTATATTGCGAACTGACAGATCTATGGATAATATTTTTGGAGGTGGTGATACTCTGATTGCTCTTCATAAAGATGTTTATTATAAAGAACTTTATTTTTCTTCTTCTTTTTGTGAATCTACATGGGGTGAAATTACTTTAAATCACAATTTTAAATTTATTTTAGGTAATGTTTACCTCAAACCCACTTTGTCGTTGTTGGAATTTGATTATTTTTTGACATCTCTTGAAGATTTTCTGATTGGCTATGATAATGTTGTTATTACTGGGGATTTAAATGTTCCGGATTTATATCAGGGTAGAATTGCTACACACTTTTCTTTTTTGTCTTCTAAAACTTCTAGAATGTTACAATTCTGTAAATTTTTAGGACTTAAGCAATATAACCCATTTGTTAATTCCTCTCATCGTACTTTGGATTATATTTTATGTAATTCAATAGTAGTTAGTTATTTTCAATTTCCTATTGATGCTCATCATCCACCTTTTGAGTTTTATATTTACGTTTGTCACTCAACGATTAATTTTTCTAATATTTCAAGAAAGGATTATGGGAAGGGTAATTATGTTGATTTTTGTAGTAACTTTTCTAGGGTTAATTGGAATTTTTTGTATTCTTTTAATGATGTAAAGCATTACTTGGATGGGTTTTTAAAGATTCTTAATAGTTTTATTGATTTGTATATTCCCAATAAGTGGCCTTTTTATAAGGGTTTTCCTCCTTGGTTTTCATGCGATCTTGTTAAAATTATTAAAAGAAAGTCTTATCATCATAAACTTTATTTTAAAACACAGAATATCTTTTTTTATAATAATTTTATTAATTTCAAAAGATTGGTGAAGCATGTTTATATAAGAGATTTGCAGAATTATATTAAAAAAATTGAGGTTAATATTTCTTCTAACCCTAAAGAATTTTGGGATTTCATTAATAAGTCTGGTTTGGGTAAGAAAAGGGTTCAAGCTACTCATGGTTTCACTTTAAGTACAAATGACTTTTCAAAACATTTTGCTGATGTATATTCATCACATGATACAATATCCTCAAATATTGCATTATTTTGTAATCCTTCAACTGTTCATTGTATGATTGACCATATTTCTAAGGATGATATTGTTATGGCTATTAAGCGATTTAAAATTCATTCTAGTTTGGGAAATGATAATATTCCTTCATTTATTTACAAAGGGCTAAATGAATTTATTGCAGTACCTCTTGCATTTATTTTTAATTTATCATTGAACTCTTGTGTTTTTCCTAATGTGCTTAAGTGTGCCAAAATGGTCCCAATTTTTAAGAATGGATCACGTGATTGTGTTAATAACTATAGACCTATTTCTGTTTTACATACTATTGCTAAAATTTTTGAGAGGTGTGTTTATAATAAAATTATTTTAGATGTTTGTAAACTTATTTCTTCTTCATAGCATGGTTTTATACCTAATAGATCTGTAGAAACTAATTTGTTAACAATTTATGATCATGTAGCTCATGCAATTGAGGACCAGCAGAGACTTGATGTTGTTTATTTTGATTTATCAAAAGCTTTTGATAAAGTAGACCACAGTATTCTTCTTCACAAATTATATCAAATGGGTTTTTCTACTAAGCTTATTTATTGGTTTCAATCCTTTCTTCATGGTCGTACTGCATATATTAAATTTAATAATACTATTTCATCTCATTTTAAATGTAATTTGGGAGTTCCTCAGGGTAGTATTTTAGCACCTATGCTTTTTAACATTTATATGAATGACCTTAAGGATTGCTTAAAATCTTATCTTTTGTGGTATGCAGATGACTGTAAAATCTTTAGAAGAATCACATCTGTGTTTGATTGTACTCTTCTTCAAAAAAATATAGATAATTTAAGTGCTTGGTGTGAGCTAAATAATATGATTGTTAATTTCAGTAAATGTTCCTTAGTCTCATATTCTAAAAAATCTGAAGTTTTGCATTTTTCTTATTTTATTAATTCTTACAAAATTATTTCTGTTGAATCCCAAAAAGATTTGGGAGTTATATTTTCTAGTAATGGATCCTTTCTTCCTCATTTGGAAATGATTATTGGTAAGGCTTTAAAAATTATAGATACTATTCTAAGGTTTGGTTATCATTTCAGTGGTGATACAAAATTTAAATTATTTTTATCATTGGTTCTTCCCATCATTGAATATTGTTCAGTCATTTGGAATCCTAGCTCTAAACAGGGAAGTAATTTATTACAATCAGTGTCTAATAAGTTTTCTAAATATGTTTCTTTGGGAAATAAAACTGTTGTTCATCTTTCTTCTAGAAGACAATATAGAGATCTTAAATATCTTTATAAACTTGTTAATAAAATAGTTCTTTTATCTAACACAATTTCTACTGTTATAATTAGATCTCATGTGCATGATACTCGGTCTGCTTCTGTTTGTTACATTAAAATTTGTCATTCCAATGTTCTTAGATTTTCTTCTTTATTTAGGCTATCATCTTTATATAATCAGATTTGTAGTAATATTAATTACTTCAATTTAGTTTATAATCAATTTTGTATTGTTATTAAATTTAAATGTCAGAATTGATTGGTTTAACTTGATTTTGTTTATATATATATATTGTACCGGGTCGAACTGCTGAAACCACTTACTTATACATATATATATAAGTTTTGGACGGTTTCAAACTCCTTCCTAATACATTTATAATCTTATAAATGTTACGTGAACGAACTGGCACATTCGAGCAAAATGGGAGATCTTATTGATAGCTTTAACTATCAACAATGGCCCATCTCGGCTGCTAGATTCAAACCCCTACTATCCAAACACTTTATTTGTTTCAGAGAAAATTCCGGGTGCCAGCTATCTATTCAGAAGAATAAACGATGTATTTGGTCAGTAGGCTCATAATCCAGCACTTGAAACCATCCCATAAACTAGCTCAGTCTAATTTTAATTCAATAACAAAATTATACAAAATTATTGGAGGAAAGAATTAATAAAAAAAGTTGGTAAAAAGAATTGACTGACAAATAAAGTTTAAGTTTGAAGACAATTTATTTTAATCAACATTAATTAAGTTTTAAAGATAATTTATAAACCAACATTAATTTACTAAATTTAAACATCTTGATAATCTAATTTAATACATGCACATTTTTTAAATTAACACATTATAACATATATCTGGTGAAAAGCATAAATAATACGTGACATCGTTAAATTATCTTACATTCCCATACATGCACATCAATAGTTCATTTTATGCATGCTTAAGAGTTCAAACTACTTTACTCTGTAAGATTGACGAATCACAGCGGTGGCTACTATGTATAAATGATAATAATAAAATGTTTACCTAGGATTTTTGGAACATGGATATTGCTTGTCGTTGTCATGGAGTATATCTAACCGGTTAGATATGGACATTTCTTGAAGAGATTTTGTGTGAATCCATTGGTCTTATTCTTGAAGACAGTTGAATGTTTGACGGAGGATTTCTGAGTTGTGACATTATTTCTCAGGCAGATTTTGATGATCTTGTTGGACTAAAAAGGTTGAAGCACGAGTGTATATTTCCAAAAGCTGCTCAACAATGCATTTTTGTTTCAGGATACATAATAAAAATGCACTGTTATCTCAACTGAAACCAGACTGTCACTGGAAACTAGACTGAAAAAACTCTCTCAATTAATTCCCGATAATAAAAAAAAGTTTATTTATACCTGCGACATGTTGTCCGTGTAATATCCTCCGGCAAATATCTGTTGTCGAATTCCATTGGTAACATGTTTTTGATTGATTGTTTAATTAGTAGTAGGTTTCATAAACATATTGCTTTTTTATCTTTAGTAGCCCACCGCTGTGTTTTTAAATATATTTCATTTCAATATTTATTTTCATGTGTTCTTCAATACGATTTTAACAGCTTACATTTATTTACATTCGCATGCACATATATATTTTACTATTCTAAAATCAAAAATAGTTGTAAGATTATTTTTCTTCTTTAATTTAAATGAAGAGATTTATATATTTTCTTTAAACCTTTTAAATTGTATTTCAACTAATAATAATAAACTCTTTACTTCCTTTTTATAAAACCTTTAGTTTAACTTTAATAAAAAAACCCTTTCCACTTTTAATCAATTATTTTTCAACTTTTATTTCAACTCTTTTACGGAAGATTTTTTTTATTTTAATAATTTTTTTAGACAAAATTATTTTATATACATGTGCCAAATTGGCCTTGGCCTAATATATATTTATTAAATTATTATTTTTTCATTATTATTATTTTGTTATGTACTTTATATTTATTCCTTTTATTTATTTGTTATTATTAATGTTTTAATAATAATTGTTTATATGCTGATGTTTAATTTTACTTTAGATTTTTAAATGTGTTAATTATCTTTTATTGAAATATGGCACATAATTATATTAATAATTTGTCATTTAAACTCATTTATGTATTTATATATTTGTTATGGCGCAATACTGTAATTGGCTTTATGCTGTAGTTTTGTACGGTAAATAATTGAATTGAATTATTATTATTATTATTATTATTATTATTATTATTATTATTATTATTATTATTATTATTATTATTATTATTATTATTATTATTATTATTATTATTATTATTATTATTATTATTATTATTATTATTATTATTATTATGTTTCAAAGGATAAACTTTATTAGTATTCTAAAAGGTTATACAAGTTACATTTGACAACGTAGTTCCTATATATAAATTGGTTTCACAAAACTACATATGTACAATGATTTGATCAGTGATTGTATGAGTTATCAAACCCAGAAGTATTTAGGAGAAAAAAACAGTTTAACAAAGTCAATTATGATCACTCAATCATATGATTATATACAATTAGATGTACTTCAATTAAATTAAAGCAGGAATGTGTCTAATGTGTGTCAGTAGACTTCAGAACTGGCACAAGGATCCATGTTAGATATAGTTTTTTTTGTTAGTGCTTTTATATAAGTTCTTGTATATTCCAGGTGTCAATGTACTTAGATTGATCAGTAATCTTCATGTCTCTTTCATGTATGGTTTGTAGCTTATTTCTGAACGTGTATAGATGTCTTCTGGGTTTATAATTGTATATGAAATTACACCTTGTACACCATAAGTCATAGAGTAAAAAAGTGCAGATTCTTATTTCAGCAAAGATACCTCTTTTAAAAGAGTCGAAAAGGTTTTCATATTGATTTTTTTTATCCTTGAGTGAAGTGCTAATAATTTCACGAATGTTTTCTAGACTTGGGCATGAGAAAAAAAGGTGGTTTTGTGTCTCCGAGTCCCTATGGCAAAGATTATATATATCATATATATCTTTATAGTTTCTTTGATATTTCAAAAAGTGTTGCGTAAGTAGCGAGTCCAGATTTATCTTTAGGAGAAAGTCAAAATATTTTGGTTCAAGTGACTATAGTTTAAATTTCGACATAATTGTTTATTATTAATATGAAGTGGAGTTTGTACATCATCTTGACTTGGATGTAGAAGTTGATAAACTTCCCAATATTTATATTTGGCTTGTGGTGGTTTAAAGTTAAGAGTGTGGATTGTTAATAATGGTGTAAGTAGTGTGTTCAGATATCCCTGGAGAGGAGGTGGTCTATCTGTAGGAGTAATCTTGGCAGAAATATCTAAATATGGAAATTTTTGTGCACATGTAGATATTATGTTCAATGTTTTTTGTATCCTGAAGACATGTATTGAGTGAAGGCCAAGGCCATTTTGTGAAAGAGGTTTTCTTAGACGTTTTACTGATATAAAGATAATCTTTTTTCCCAGAATAATTTCCTACATAGTGTAACAGTCAGAATCGGTGATTCATTAACATAGTGCAGAATTCGACCACCACACAGAAAGGCAGCACCATCTAGGTAGCAAAGCCGCCCATAGTACTGAGTTCGAACATAGTTTATCGGTTCCACAATACAATCTACGAAACAATGCCTCTGATGCCACATTAGTAAACATTTCTTTAGGCATGGTAGTCAGGGATGTTGCAAGAGATTCATGATTTTATTCCGAGTTAGCCAATAATAACACTAATATTAATTAAACACTTAGATTTACCAAATCGAGGAAATAGTATATAGAATGGGTATCGAATAAATAAAATGTAACTGCAAACGTATAGTGTGAAATTATTTATTTAAAACATTTTAGTGATAAATCTTTTACTAGTAATACTTGCTAAGATTTAAAGTTTCAGTAGCGGGATTTTCTGATACTATTATATATTAAAGAAATACATTTATTTATTTAGACACATTTTATATTTAAGACTTCAGTAGCAGTATTTCCAATACTGTAATGTTTACGAAAGAAAAACATTTATTTGCTAATGTAATCTAGCTACCTAAAATTCTCAAGCAAGTATTTCTAAGGTATGCCTTGAAAGATTTATACCTTTGCAATGCAAGAGTCTAAAGTAAAATTTATAAGAGTAGCGGTGGACATATATTTATTTAATTAAAATATTTACTAACAACTAGTGGCAAACATTTATTTGAGAGTGAGTTATGTCACTAATGCAGGGACAGAGTGATACATAGAATAATAAAGTTAATTAAAGAAACACGTGGTACGTTTTAGAAAGGCGATATGGAATGGCAGTATATTGAAACTGCATAGCCATGAATGAGTTTATAAGAATGAGAATGATGGGCTGGTGTTTGCCATTGGCCCAAAGAGGTAAGGTGTCACATAAGCATAACCAGGGACAAGTGGTTCATGCTGCGATTGCCTGTGGCTGCGTGACTTTCGTCAAGCCCTACGGCAGCATTTATTATGTCCGCTTGTGTAGGATGACTGGGGTTAATTTCAACCCTAGAGAAACTGGAATATTCAAGGCTTGTAATGGGTCATCGCATCTCTAAAACATAACACATGTATAATGTATGGACAATTCTGGTAAGATTTAAATATATTGTCTAACTCGGCCCTATATTATCAACATCTAATAAAGAACGTTGGCGACTCTCAAAGAAATGCAATTTTATGGAATTATTAATTAAGATTTAATAAATATAAAACATCTATAAACTGGGTATCATTACAACTAATACGCCAGCCATTTGCTAAGTAGTAGACCCCTGCATTACAATAAATGAAGCATTGAATGTGTGTCGATTTATATGAAAATTCAGTTATTTATGAAAGTAAATATTAATGAAAATTTGACATGCATTCACTGTTTCAAGCGATCATAGATTTAAACTTAGAAAATTATGAGCATGCGATAATTATATGATAAAATGTAGATTTTAGAAATACATACCCAAGAAAGATAGCATGAGGTAAGCTAGATTATTAAAGAAATTTACATTAAAAAATTTAATAATTAATTTTAGTTTTACAAATGATAATTTTACATTTTATAAGTTATATAAGTAGTATGAAGAATGAGCTATAGCATATTAGTAGAGTACTCTAGAGAATTTGAACACCGGTACCTGTTTTATGAGAAGTTTTCTGATTCCATTGGTTAGTAGCAAATTGTTCATGATTAGCAGTTCTTTCCTGTGTTTAGGTGGTTCATTTAATTTAATAGCAGCAGCAGCTTTCTCATTATTTTAGGCAGCAGATCTTCGTGGTTGAATTTATGAAGGGCAATGGAAGGTTTGGCATCCGATAGGCCATCTCCAGATGGAGAATAGTCTAAGCACTTTTATTCAGTCATACCATGGCAGGAACAATTTATTTAATATTTTGGAGAGTCTCAACTGATCGAGAGCAGAGCTAAAGTTAAAGTGCCTGTTTCTAGAAAGTCTAAAATGGCCTCTCTTCTTAGATGTTATCTTTACATTTTTGTTAGTATATTTTTAGATTCCACTTAATCTGCCCTGAGGATAATCAATGCATTTTTGTTAATTCTAATTAGAGAAAGCTGCCATTCTATTGTTTATGTTTAGATTTTACATTTAGTTTTTGCAATTAGATTTTAGGGAATTTTTCTTTTTAATTAATCTATTATCTCTCACCAACCGATTCTTTTTAAAATTTCAAAGACAAAAAGGGAACATACGATTACTTTTAATTAAATATTACATCTGATTTCTAAAATTATTATTAAATGAAATTTAAACAAAGCAATAAATAACGGATTTTACAATTCAAAATGAATGGTTAAAAATATATATTTTTTTATAACAAAAAGAAATCTAAATTATATTATTTATCTTTATTTATTGTCTTAAATTTGAGATCGAAATGTGTGCATGTTTATGGTGAATTCTACATATATCTATACATTTTTAATATTGCTACACACACAATTCGATATCAAAAAGTTTTAATTTGGGTGGGATAGACCAGTAAGTGAGAGACTATAGAAAGTGAAACTTAAGATTCGAATACGAATCTTACTGTTTCAATAGGGAGTTTATCTTATTTGTAAATGCCTTGGTATAAATGATTGTTGGAGTAAAATACGAGATTTTTGTAATCACTAGCATGTTAAGCAAAGCCATTTTTGTATATAGAGAGAGGTAGGCTTTGGAGAGTGAATTGACAGTCTTTTCCATTTTCTCTATTAAATCTTTCTGTATGAGCGATCTCATAGGTGAATGACGTAAATAAAAGTTGAACCCAAGAAATGCACTTGGTCTACCTTTGAAAACTTTATTAATGCAATTACCAGAGAAGATCTGTCATGCACATGATTTCTCCATATTAAATGTTAGCTTAAATTCTTTTGTAAAATTGTTAAGTATCTTAAGTAGTTTGGGAATTTGCTTTTGGGATGATAAAAACATTGCTATATCATCCATATATGTGATGCATGAGACTCCTAAAAATTCATTTTCTATTATTTTTATAAGAGGGTTGATATAGGCAGAACAATAAGGCACTGAGAGGTGAGCCCTGAGGAATGGACTGATGCAGCACCATTGGTGGTGAAGTTTTCCCATTTAGGGAAACATAAATCTCACGGTTTAGAAGTAAGTTAGCAAGCAAGTTTAGATAGGCATTGGGGACTGAGTATTTGTGCAGAGTTTTAAGAAGAGTACTGATGGAAATTATGTCAAAAGCAGCTTCAATATCTAGTTGAATAACAATTGGACTGTATTTTTATTATCTCTAACAGTTTCTATAGTTGACTTGAATAGAAAGGCTGCCTGCCCTGTTGAGGATTCTTTTTTGGAAAATTGCATTTTTGATTGGTTTGGCAAAATGAATGGCTCTATTTTATCTTTTATCACTGATTCTATTATCTTTATGCCAAGGGAGCACATTGAAATTGGATGTAGGTTAGTGGTGTTTGAGATTAATTGTTTCTTTTTCATGAATGGCACAAGCATGATTTGATTTAAGCCCTGTATTTTATAGATGTCTTTAGTGAGGTAGGAGACTAGGTTAAGCATATATTGTGCTGCGATTTTATCAATATGTTTGTATACAAACTTGGGAATTCCATCTATGCCAGGATAACATGAATCTGGCATCACTTCTATTTTTTGAATGAAATCTTTTAGAGAAATTTTAAATTCATTTTCTGATCTATCTTGTGAAAAGGCCATTAGACTTGGTGAGGAGACCCTCTGGAATTTTTCTCTATACAATATGTAAAGCCGCTCCAACATAAAATCTCCGTAGACAATTTCAGTTTGAACTTTAATAGCTGTTGGGACTCGCACCCGGGAGGGGTGGCCTAGCGCCCATCTAATGAAGTTTCTGGTATACATGTGTGGCTTATTTAAATATAACCTTTTTTTTAATGGAGATATATTCTTTAAGCTGGTTTGTTAACTCTTGATATATTTTCTTTAAAGCTATCAGACCGGGACGATCGAGATTTGATTGAGAAGTGCCAATAATTTTTTTATAGGTATCATCCATAAGCTTTAGTAGTTTTGTTGGGGGTGTTGTTGTCCTGTTAAGATGATCAATGTTAAATAAAAGCAGATTAGTAAAGGCACACCATGCTTGAACTGGATCCATTGTAATATTCTTCAACTTGTGAAGGTATATGTATACTTCTGAAAAAAGATATTCTGGTGTGCGTGATGGTAATGGAACTCTGATGGTTCTTCCTGTACTAATTGTTGTTCTATTATCGAAATTAATTTCCAGTGACACTAAAACAGCTGCATGATCAGAGAGGAGGGAATTCTTTAATTAAATGCATATCATATTATGTAAAGATGGCGAATAGAAAACCAGATCTATAAGTGATGAATGTCTACCATTGTTAAATGACACGGCCTTCTCTTGCAGAAAGCCTCTTTCACTCATCATCAGAAAGACAGCTGATGTAACCATTTGCCGGTGAAGGTCTGATATGTCATGTTGAAATCTCCCAAAATAATCGTCGGATACATAGCATTTGTGAACCTGGAGTTAAGTGTTTGTATAATTCTGTTTATAATAGTGGAACCTGGGGGGATATAAACAATTGCTATGTTTAAGGTGATGGCTTTATGAGTAAATGTGATTATTAGCAAGTGCACATCAATATGTAGAATTTTGAAGGAACTAAATGGGCAGGCTTTATCAATGATAATGCCTGTACCCACTGATGGAGTGTCAGATGTGTTTGAGAAGGCTGTATAGCCCTTGGAATTTAGCGTATCTGTAGGGTTGATTAGTGAGCCACTGTAGATTTTTGTTTCGATAATGCCCATGATCTGCGGTTTAACAATGTCATACCATTTAGTGAGGAGGTCAATTTTTTGTGGGGAGTTTAACCCTCTAACATTAAAAACTCCTATTTTAATATCCATTATTTGTAAGTGTGTGCACTTATATATTAGAATCTAAGCCTAGAATAGGAAAGTTTTGTTCTAAGATAAAGTTAAATATTTTAATAAAGGAAGCTGTAGTATATTTTAATGGATCAATAAATATGCATTGTTCAATTATTGTCTGTAGATTTGAGAGAAATATCATTGGATCTCGTTTTCCTGTCTGTGAAGGGATTTTCAAGTGAAACTTTATTTATGTCTGCAATACTATCAGTTTCCTCTTCCATTGGACTATTTTCTGATGAGTATGTGGCAATTAGAGAGGTATTGTAACTTTGCATGATGTTGGCTTTTTTTCTAGAGACTGGAGGAGGGGAATCATTATCACTACTTTCACCTTCTAGAGGTTTGAGTTTCTTCGGCTTATTATTAGATTTTTTTTTATTGGCCTACCCGGTTTTCTAGTTATTTGAGAAGTTTCTAGAACGAGTTGGGACGGAAGCACTGCGAGCGATTCCATTATTTCGAGGGATGTTTTATTAAGAGGGGGTGAGATTTCCAGATTAGGAGAGGAGGAAACTTCAATGCTATTGAGCCCTGTAGTATGTAGAATCACCTTTCCACTATTGCTAATGTCAATATCATTTTTTCCCTCAATATTATGGTCAGTGGAAGGCACATCTTCATCTGCAATCACTTCTTGATTACTATGGAAAACTTCTTTTGGGCATTGATGTAAGGGGGATGTGCTCATATTACAATTATTACAATATAAAGCCGGACAGTTGCTAATAAGATGACCGCGTTCTTTACAATGAAAGCATTGCAGTTTTAGACCGTTTATAACAAGAAATAATGTCACTTCTTCATCTGCAACTTGTGTTGGAATATTTTCAGGATTAATGTTCTCTCCCAATTTTACTTTAAATCTATAATTGTTACTAAATATTGGGATGGGTGTATTTTTAATCTGTAAAGGCTGAAAATCTATTACCTTCCTGAACGGTTTCATAAGTTTAATGAAATCAGTTTCTGAGTAACCTAGGTAAGTTTTTTTTAATTAAGCCAGTAATAAAGTTTTCTCTGTTGGGATTGACTACAACTAATGCGTATTGCCCCAGAGTTTTCATTTCTTGTCAGAACAATTCTTTGCTTTCTTCGTTTACAAATTCAATAGCCAAATAGCGCGGATTCGGATGATCTCCCACATGAACTGTTAAATTCCATAGTTTTTTATTATTTATGTCTTTGAATAGAAGCTCCTTAGGGAATCTATAAAGTGAACAGTTTCTATCTGTAATTGCTATGACAATGGAGCGATCAGTGAAAAAACGTTTAAACGAATTGAAGAGGTCCCTAGGGATAGTCTGGTTAAACACATCAGATATTTTTTAAGGCTATCATTAGACCAAGGCTCTTTTATTGTGTTAATGTAGGTTTCAGTAGTTTTTGGGGTAAGATCTAGTTTCATCAGATCTCCTGCTGTAGAATGGTGAAATCTAGGTGCTAGCTGCATTTTCCTTGAGAAAAACAATCGCGGATTATTTTCACTTTTTTTTTATAACCATTGATGTTGATTTTGCAGCTTCTGCATAAGAACTTTTAAATGTGTCTGAGCTGGCGGACATCATGGCTGGATGTTGGACATCTAAGTCCATTATGCAATCAATCTGAGTAGCCTTTTTGTATTTCTCTTCTTTTTTTTCAATCAATCTATTAGTTTTCTATTTTATAGTTATTAGAGATATAAAATTCTTACCTGTAATCGGTATATTTTATGATATTCTGATAAATTGAGGAGCACGATCTGAATGAGTGGTAAGCTAGAGGCGACCTCTGGTGCTATACTATTATTATTATTATTATTATTATTATTATTATTATTATTATTATTATTATTATTATGAGTTTGTCCTTGGAAAGCGAAATTTAAATTGATTAATATCAACTTTTTTGTTTGTTTTTTTTTAAATTTATATGGCATTAAATCTAGGCTATAAAGACGGGTTTAGTCACATAAATCATACAATATTTTAGCTCAAAAGTTACAAGTGTAGGATGGTAGGGATTAAGCTCAATAAATATAAACTAATAAATACAAGATATAATCTTATTATAATGACATTTATTCATAGTACACACATATATACATATACAAAGAGTTTAACTAAAAAGAGATAACAGAATAATTCATTGACTATTATATGTACATTTTAAAAAAAGTTAAAATAAACTTAAGAAAAAGTTTGTTAAAGAGATAAAAATTGGATAATAAAACACAAAAAAATATAGTGACACACATTATCAAAATTATAACAGATATAAAATTAAATACTGCTAAAAGAACTCAAAAAAGCAAATCCTACCGATAAGATGTGAGAAAGTTGTATTCATGCTTTCTAATTAGACAATTTTTGACTTTAAGTCAAAAAGACAAAAAAAAAAAAAAACAATTAAAAAAGACTATCAGAAAATAGTAGATATTCTAATGGAGAATTGTAAAAAATAAAGGAAAATGACAACAAATTCTCAAAACAGAAGATGTTAACTTCAATCACGGTGAGTAAAATTTTGTTATTCAATTAAAAAAAACTGGACAATTGGTCAGCACCTCATAGATTCCATAACTGTTTCAAGTATTGGCTACTTAAATTTCTCTAAGTTTATTAACATTGTTTAGATGCTATAATCTATTAATATATATATATATATATATTCTAACCCAATAAATTTATTATGCTGTGATATATATATATATATATATATATATCATTAGCTTTACAATATAGTTCATAGCACATTTGCTTGACAATTAGAACTGTTTCTTTGGAGAGAATTTTGCCCTGAAAAATTCTGTATGATTGATAATAAATAAAAAAGAAGAAAAGAATTGTATAATTACAATTTATCCAAACTTCAAACACTTTTTAGCAAACTTTATTTGTACATAAACCTACGTTTTGACTGACCTGCAGTCTTCTTAAGAGTAAGGTTATTCTGATCTTCTAAATAAAATAATGAAAAATCGTAGGTGTATGTACAAATAAAGTTTGCTAAAAAGTGTTTGAAGTTTGGATAAATTGTATTTATATGATATTACAGCAAACATAAAGAAAAGTGTGATTTTGGTAAGAAAAGAATTGGTAAGATTTTCTCAAGCCCTTGATTCCTAACAGCCCATAATTTTTAAAGACAAAGTTATGTACTAATACATTAAAATGATCTTATAATAAAGTACTGATCATAAAAAATATTCAGATATTCTTGTATAATTGTCAATTTATGAAGAAAAAAAACAAAATATATAATTTTAAGCATCTGGTTATACTTGTTAAGTTGAGAATATGTTAAGATCTATATACTTTTCCAAAATCACTTTAATAATCTATGTTCTTTGGCTATTAAAACAATATTAGTTCACAGATTGGAATCATATTATTCAAATCCTGATATGTAAAAAACGCCAGGAAAACTCTATTATAAATGTAACTATTTATTATATATTGAAGTTGCAATAGTTTATATATATAATAAATAAATGTTGTGATTATAAGATTTGTATCTGCATTTTTATTTTCTAATACTGTACTTTTGTTTGTTGGGGACAGCTAAGATCTTTTTACCCAAGCCGGACCCTTAAATATATATATATAAAATAAAACTTATTATAGATTAATAAAGTAATCATTAATAGTATTGACAATGATAATAAGTTATTTATAATTGTTACTATGAATATTTATACTAAACTTTTAATATTATATAGTTTTATTTATTATAAAGATAAATAATGAAAGAGAAGGCATTCCTCTTTAAGTTTTCCAAAATGCTGGGTGGTGAGAATTTTAGAGTTTTTAATTGTTTTTTACCTATATTAAAAAACAAACTACATTCCCATTCACTAACCAATAGATAATTGCATAGTTTATTAACCATGGTTTAACTATATAAAAGAAAAATCTAACCATAGATCATGGTTTTGACAGATAGAAACTATTCTTATATATATACACTTATTAATGATGACTGACGCATAATAATCTCTGTTATCTAAAGCTTCCACCTTTCATTCCTCTCAAACGCATTATAAATCAGTAATTAGATTATATACTCCAATTAGTTAAATAGCATTTTAGTAATAAATATTTAAAAGTTAATTATAAAAATAAAAATTCATAATGTCTCTAAGATGTTTCTAAATGTCAGTTTTTTAAAAAGTTCAACAGCGAAAGCGACAAACTATATATTAATTAAATATAAAACAAAATAAAATTAGCAAATTAATATATAAAAAAAAAAACAGAAAAAACTAATTAAAATAAGTAATAAAGTTATATTCTGATTTTGGAGAACAAATAGAGAAGTTAATTTACAGTTAGAAATGTAGATATATGGAAAAAATTGATTGAAAGACTTTATTTGAAAAAAAGAAAAAATCTCTATATATAATAAAAATTGAACTGGAAATATGCTTACAGTCAAGTGTCGAGATTGTGAAAGATAATAATAAAAGATAAATGAAATGTTGCTATATGACTTCAAGGAAAATGATAGGGTTTTTAAAGATAAAAGTAAGAATTCATGGAGGAGATGTAGATCGAGAAGATGAAAAATGATTTTTGATACATTTCTACTTTAAATTGTGCCCCCTCCCCCAGTATACTTTGTTTCACTTTTTATATTTAAAAACTGAAATTATTTATTTATTTAAAATATTAATTTAATATAACTGTTAATTGATTTTTTTAGATATTAAAAGCTTTCCGTTTCAAATTTAATTAAATAGAATATTTAATTTAAATACAGTATAATCAAATAAAATTTCTTTAATAAATTTATGACTAGACAAAGACTTTCAAACAGTATATTTAGAAAGATAGCAGATGCGTATTTGACATTTGAAAAAAACACGGTTTTTAAGAACAAATTTTAATGTAAATATCTAAAACAAGCAATAGATTATTACTAAAGACATATAACAACACAGTTATAAATATTATTTTATTTCTCTCACTTTACTCTCACACACACTTATATATATATATAAAGTATAAAAAGTACTAAACCTCACGTGATCACCATCTCTTATGCTACCACATAACTGTTATTAAACAGGCAAAACTCTCCATACAGTAGTGCCACTCTGCGCCAACCAGAATAATCAATGGATGATAAAAGTCTGGGGATATTGGATGAGTAGGCACTAGATGGCGATTTTATGCACAAGCCTTCTAGCATCCATTGATTACTCTGGTTGACACAGGGTGGCACTACTGTATGGAGAGTTTTGCCTGTTTAATATAAAAAGTACTATAGATTTGTTGTTTCTGTTAAATAGTGAACAGTATCCAATGGCAAAAGTCCATTGCTGTTTCGTAACCTGATTTTCTTATGCAGATGAAATTATATTTTTTCTTTAGGTAGCTGAAGTTCCAAACAAGTGTCCAGTTATAGTCAATCCAACTAAATAACCAATTGGGTAAAACAAAGGAAGGAGCCGTAATTTGAAGTTCACTAGCTTAGTGATTATTACATACATATATTACTTTGTAAAAACATCTGGGAGATGTCTTTTTATCACAGTCAGCTATTTGATGCTGTTTTTTTCCCGTTTATTTTATCAGTGCTTTAAATAGTTATGTGGTTAAGATTTTTCTGTAGACAAAAAATAACAAGAATTCTGGTTGATATTAAATTGCAAATTTAAAAATGATGTTGCTGTGGGAAAATTTGAAATCATGATCCTAGATAAAAAGTTTGATAATATATATATTTCATTTTTATATATATCTTACAGAAAGATTTTAATATACCACGATCTTGCTTTAAATCTCACTCAGTAAATTTTTTCTTCAAAGGCCATTCAAGACTAAGGTCTTTTTTTTTTCCTTAAGTAGCCAGCCTCTACTTCAGTTTGATCATCTAATTTTGGTTGACAAATCTACACGTTTCAACTTGAAAAAAAATAAGAATAACAAACTGCTGAAAAACTGCCGAAACTATCATTATTTGAAAATTAGCAAGTTTGGTGAGTATTTTCTTCTTATTCATTATTTGGGGGGGGGGGGGAGAAGTGGATTAACTGGAAACTGTTTTATCTATATAAGTATATTTTAAGCATTCCTCCTATATAAGATTAAGCAACCCAATCCTATTTATACTAGAAATTATTTTTTATAATATTAGGAATGAATACATTTAAGTACTCTTCTTTAGTTTACTATTTAACAATGATATAAAATAAAAAAAGAATGGAGAAATATGCAAGTTGTCTATCTATAAAAAAGATATAATGTAACAATTAAATTCTGAATTGTGAACTATGACAATATAAGATTTATACATGAGTTTGAACAAAACCCCTTTCATCCAATGCCAGTATTATTAACTACAAATCAAAATAAGCTTGAGTATTATTTATAGTAACCAGATTTAAGTGGGAATGATAAAACACATCAATTTATTAAATATAATGCTCTTTATAGTTAATAAATACACATTTAATGTATTAGTTATGCAATTTGCTATAAAACACAATTATATCTGTTTTACAGCATACACAGAAAAAACAATGATGCAATTAAGTTAGAAAAAAAAATTAATATTAGTATTGCTTAATTTTTTTTTTTTTTTGCATTTTTCATGCCAATGTAAAACTATTATCATGAATATATTATTTTTTAAATAGATATTATAGATGCAAGAATTGTAGATGTTTTTTTTAAATTCTTAACTAAGGGAAATGAAAAAAAAAAAAAAAGATGAAAGCAAATATTAGTATGTTCAATTAAACTTTAGTAGTCAGAAATTGTTTTGTTTATATTTAATAAGAAAAAATATCACTTGATCCTCTATCTATCATATGATAAAGGTTCATTGCCTGTTTTTTTTTCTTTTAATGTGGTGTATGTTATAACAATTTATATGTGTTCAATTACATATATTAAAATCAAAATTTCTGCCTAAAGGGAAGGTTCAGGTTTCTAATCAATACAAATATTATATAACACTTGATCATCAAAATAAATAATGTTATATTTTATGTCTTTAATAACAATATATCTCATTATTTTATTCTTTACGCATCTTTTGTAAGTATAAGAAGTCAGCAATATATTTTTAACTCATGTTATAGTGTGACTCAAGAGTAAAATATTATGCAATATGTGTATTACAGTTAAGCACTGAAAGTTATATTATGATTCATAGTATAGTAGTTACTTCATCTGTCGTGTAATAAACAGTTTAGAATTTTTATTGCTGATAACCAGATCATATTAAATGCTTTTAATCATCAGTATTAATCATAAATAGCATCTGAGTTTCATTTAAATCAGGGGTGGGCAATTGTTTTGGCTCAGGGGTCACTTTGTGGAAGTGGATGATAGGGAGGGCCATATCGAGAGCTACTCTGTGGAAGCAGGGGTTGGTCGGAGGGCCACACCTTTTTTCATGACACAATAAAGATACTGCTTTATTTCCTGTATTACCAAAGAAATATTTGTTTGTCCATTCTTCATTAAACACCCAACATTCATCACCGATTTTACGTTTTTTCGAGGTTCATGGTTTCACTAAAGTTGGAAATTTATATATTTACTGTTGCAAAGACAAAGTTGAAATTGACCAGATCAACCAGAACACTGCATATCATATCTACACTGCATACATATAGACATGGCTATCCTAATGGAAAATATGAGATGAATCTTCGGTTGTGCATGGGAAGGAAATCTTGATTCAAGGCAGATTTTTCTGACTATCTTGGCAGATCACAAAAAAACTCTTAGCAGGCTGCATGTAGCTCTTGGGCTGCTATTTGCCCATCCCTGGTTTAAATGAATATTAATGCAGTGATTGTAAAAACAAATTGTAGTCTTATGATCAGTTCAATAAAATGTATAGTTATTGACGTAATCTCAAGACTGCATAATTAAGTAAGCAAAATTAGTTAAACCTCAGGATTCTTAATATTTTGAGCCATTAATTTTGAAAAAAAAAAAGAAAAATAAAAGATAACTCCTGGATGACTAAAACACAAACTCAGTATCTGATTAGTAATACCATCTAGTATAACATTAATACTAACATTTAATTAAATGATTATGGAAGTATAATGTGCAAACAGAGTACTCATTTTGGAAAATATAATATAAAATCCTTCCTAGATATTTGTTCAATTCAGCAACACATGTCAAATAAATGAGAACTATGAACTCATATCACTAGACATTACCAAGTTATATGGTTCAGCATCATGTAAGCAATCCATCAAGATTATACACACACTGCTGCAAGAAACCAAATATAATTCTCAAAAAAGAGGTTTGATTATTGACACTTTTAAATGGATAGGCAGTGATAGATAGACAGAGACATTACTGCACTGTTCAACAATAAACATTATAGCCTGGAAAAAAACATGGCCCATGGGCTTATCCATAAATGGTGCAATCTGCAGTTTAACACTAGCTAAGGCTGAGGATGAAATTATATATAAGTATTTAAATAAGACCATAATGTTATTTACAAATGGTATGTCAATGACATATTGATATGTGTGCTTACAGAATGTATCATAAAAATAGGAAATGGACTAGCACTTAAAACAGCATTCCAATGAACAATTTGAACATGAAAACACCTCCAATAAGTTTAAGGTTTTTAGACCTATACTTTCAAAGAAATAGACTTAATGGACTTCAAAATGATCATCAAGCCAATTGAAATTTGAAGTGCAATTCCACTTCACTCTCTCCTACTTATTACAGACAAACTTGTTAAGATAAAAAACTTTTTAAAGAGAAATCTTAAGACTTTCTAAATGATCTTTACAGAATAGGATATAATGGTAACACCTTAATAAAAACAAGCAAAAATTTTTACAATAAAATAAAACAAGCATATCTACCTCTAATATCTAACAAACTCTGGATTAAGTATACCATAAATACCAAAGCTTTCACAAAAAATAAAAAAAAATCTGTGCTAACACATATAACATAAGTCTAAGAACTCCTCCTAACTTGAATAGAGTACTAAACAAATACTAAAGATAAAATGTCCTAGGATCAAACACCTCAGATAGTGTATAAGATCGAATGCAGTAAGCTGCTTGCAAATCAATATATTATGAAAAATATAGGGCAAATGTAGCCACCTGAGTCTCCCAACACAAATATTTGTACAAGCAATCCAGAACTCAAATCTATTTTCTTGGAGCATAATCAACTTTGTAGTCATACTTTTTTTATCTAATAAATATGAAAATTGTTGAATTGAACAAGATGATAGAAAACATAAAGTAAAAAAAACATGGTTTATTGATAATAAAAATCATGCCATTAATAAAAAAGAAAGTAGTATCCAACTCTCCAAAAAGAGGAATATGTAAATCATTAATTTAAATAAATTAGCATTTGCATTTAAATACTACAACATATCAGATACCCATGAGTGTTATGAGTCTGGCTTCACTGAAAGCACACTCACATTACAACTTTACTAAGCACTAATTACTGCAAAAATGTAGAGACTTGATTTTTTGTACTCTAACATTTATTTTTAAAGATTCGGGTTAAATTTTAATACCATCTAAAAGAGTAGTTCACAAAAAAAAATCATGACCACTTAAATATATGATAACTCATTAGGCAGTGGTGAAAGCTGTACTTACTATAATAGTTTTTCACAGTGAATAGCTTAGTGCTTTTAGAATCATACATATTACTAATCAACGTGTAGATGAATAGCTAGATTGGTTGTAAATCAGATACTTAAAACAATCTTAAGTTTGCCTGAGAAATCCACATCTACTTTAACAGTTTTCAAAACTTCAGTTTTGTACCAAGCCATGGGCATGAATAACCTCCACTCACTGCAAAGTTATGAGATGTAAAATAAGCATAAAGCTTAAATCCGAGCAGAACCCCCCTTTTTTTTTCTTATTGTAAATTCAAGAGATAAACTACATGGTGGTACATTAAGATATATATGTTTGTTTATTCTTTCTCAAGACTGAGTGAAGATTTCTGAAACTTTTTTTAGGTCAATGAACTTTTACACAAATAAAACTTTAACAATGAAATTTTTTAAAAAAAAAAAAGAAAGAAAAGTTATAAACAAAAAACTGATCAAAGAAAATGAAGGTAATTATAACAATTTATTTAAATAATTTATTCAAAATGAACATCACTCTCAATGACACCTTGTCATAAACTCGATTCATGTTAATGAAGATGTTAGAAGCTTTTATTAACGTGAAAATTAATGACTTCATTAGCGTACCTTTTTTTTTATTAAATGAAAAAACAAATTACTATTTGCTTTGCTATTGCGATCACTACACTTAAATTTTAAACAAAAGTATAAATTTTCATTAAGATAAAAAATTGTAATATATAATTTTTTAATTATTTACCCCCCCCCCTTCAAAGATGCCAGTAATATTGTCACTTGCCTAGGATAGGTGCATGCAAATATATATAACGGTAGCACTTTCTAAATAAACAAAAATGAATTCAATAAATAATTGAACATAAATATTATTTCTATTATTTCATAAACCATTTTAAGGTCACATGACTCAGGCATCAAAAACTCTAGTCCTATCACTATTATTCTCTGATATATATATATATATTGGTTAGTACAGTACACAGTCAAAAACATAATGTAAGACTCAAGTCTAGAATTGAATTTTAGCTGTTTCAAATACAATAACAGATCATTCATTTCCTTAAAAAATTCAGGGTTTCCTCCCTCAGGTACCCAGTTTAAAGTCTGCTCAGAAGCAGCCCATATTGGGTAGCAAATGGAAAGGTACCAGGTTAATCTGTGTTGATTACACGAAGGTTCATACACTAACCATAAACAAAATTTTCATGGGAGAGACAGTATGAACATTAAGTTCATAATCTAATCTTTACATTCTGCCTTTAATTTCATCAAAAAATATGATTTATTTTATCTGTCCACATTTTTGACTTTGTGGCAAAATATAAAGTGAAGCAGGCCAAAAGTTATTACATGGAAATATTTACAAGTGGAAAGCGGCCTAATTCATTATTAATATTTGAACTTATGTTGTTAAAATTTAGAGTATTTTATTATAGTATATACCTACTTCATGCAAATTAATTATATATGCCTATTATTTGTCAAATTTGTTGTACATATGAAGTCTCTATCAACATGACAAAAAGATACTGAAACATTGCATTTAAGGATACTCTAATATTCTAAAAATACAATTATAGATCATGAGGGCAAATAATATATTCTTCAGATGCTATCAAATGTACTATCAAATAGGAACATCTTTAATGGGTTAGTCATATAAAAGAATAAATGATAAAGACAAAAAAAAGATTTTTAATTTTAGCAAAGTTTTCATAAAAGAATCAGATCTATCACCTGTATCTGAAAAAGATTATTTTGAAGACATTCTAAAAAGATGCAATATGGATTGCTTTCTTTGGGGAGGATACAGCATAGGATAAAAAAATAAAAAAGAGTTACAATCAGATAAGTTATTGAAATCTTTCAAAAAAGTAAGACTGCTGCAGAAGAAATTGAAAAACAATGTCAAAAGATGTTAACCAATATGTGATGTGATGCACTGTGACTTCTGCTTAAATGGAGTAGGCATCTCTCAGCAACCATGCCCAGAGAAACCTGTTAGCCACTTTACCTTCCCTTTCCATTCCCCACCCTAAGTTTTCCCATAATCTGTTCCATCCCCTTGCCACAACATATGTTCTGTGATGGTTTTAATTGTTTCCCCTGGTGAGAATTTTGTAAGCTTTCAACATTTGATGTTATTTGTTCTATCATCATCATCATCATTATCAACCATTATTAATCCACTGCAGGATGAAGGTCTCTCCAAGTTTAATCCATCTTCTCTGATCTTTAGCTTCTCTTCTCCACATCACTCCTGCACACTTTCTTATTTCATCCATCCATCTCACATGTGGTCTCTTTCTGGGTCTTTTACAATCTCTTGGAATCCAGTTTAAAATTTCAATTGTCCATCTATTATCATCTCTTCTAACAATATGTCCAGCCCAACTCCACTTCAATCTTTTAATTTTTTCAATGAGGTCAGTAACACCTGTTTGTTCTCTTACCCATACATTGCATTTACGATCTCTTCTTGTTACTCCCAACATACATCTCTCCATACTTCTTTGAGTGGTCTGAAGTCTCTGAATTGCTCTTCTATTAAGTGTCCAAGTCTCAGATCCATAAGTAAGAACTGGTAAAATACATTTGTTAAAAACCTTCCTTTTCAAACACATAGGCATATTTCCTTTTAGTATCAAGTTATGTCTACCAAAAGCACTCCAACCAAGTTTAATTCTATGATTAATTTCCTCCATTATGTTTCCATCTGTATTAATAATCTGACCAAGGTATTTGTAACTGTTAACTTCTTCTAATTCATCATAATCAATCTTTATTTTCATATTTTGAGCAAATTGATTAAACATTACTTTAGTCTTTTTAACATTTATCTTTAGTCCTACTTTCCTACTTTCATCTGATAATTCCTGCAACATTTCCTGCAGATCTGAAGCATTATTTGCAAAAACAACTACATCATCTGCGAAATCTAAATGACTTAAATAATCACCATTTACTTTCACTCCTTTAGTTTCCCATTTTAATCCACAAAATACTTCATGCAGCACTGCTGTAAAAAGTTTTGGAGATATGGAGTCACCTTGTCTTACACCTTTCTCAATGTTGACTTTCCCAGTGTCATTATGTAATCTAATTGTTGCTGTTGCATTTTTATAAATATTCTTTAAAATATGACAATATCCTGGATCTATACCTTGATGATCTAATGCTTTAATCACTGAAGAAATGTTTATAGAATCAAATGCCTTTTCATAATCTACAAATCCTAAGCATAATGGCAACTCATATTCATTTGTCCTTTCTATAACTTTTCTCAATACCTGGATATGATCTACTGTACTAAAACTATTTTTAAATCTGGCTTGTTCTCTTGGTTGGTGGAAATCCAATGTTCTCTGTAGACGAGTAGTAATTACCTTGGTAAAAATTTTATATAAAACTGATAAAAGGCTGATAGGTCTGTAATTTCTAATATCTTCTTTATCACCTTTTTTAAATATTAATATTATTACTGCATTCTTCCAATCATCCGGTACATCTTTATCATTTAGACATTTGGTATATAACTTTGCTAAAAAATTTTCTATTTCTTCACCTGCTTCTTTTAATATATCAATTATAATTCCATCATTACCTGGAGCCTTTCCTTTCTTCATACATTTAATTGCATGTCTCACTTCTTCATTTAAAATTCTGGGCAATTTGGAAGATGTAATAGATATAGGAGGTACTTGTTCTTTATTACTATATAATTCTTGATAAAAATCTTCTACCAATTTCATGATGTCATCTCTCCTTTTAGTAATAATTCCATCTTTTTTTCTTATTGCAGATATAAATTTCCTACCAATACCAAAATGTTGTTTTACATTCTTAAGACTTTTATTTTCTTCTACAGCTTTCCTTGCTAGTTCACAGTTATACTTTCTTATATCATTTTCAACTCTTTTCCGCACCATTTTACAAAATTCAAGATATTCAATTCTTTTTAATGCATCATTTTTGTATATCTTCATATTCCTTCTTTTCTTCATAAATTCTCTAGTCTCAGTAGAAATTTTATTGGTCAATTGCTGTTTCTTTCTACCAGCTATCTTTGTTGCAGTTTTCAAAAGTGTATCAGTTATTTTCATATTAATTTCATTCAAATCTGAATCATGTTCAAAATCTACTAATACTTGAAACCAATTTGTAAGTTCTAATTTAAATTCATTAGAATGTTTCTGAAGATTAGGAATATCAACTGTAAATATTGTTTTTCTTAATAATTTTTGTCTCTCTAGTTTTACATTAACACGTATCTTACACCTTACTAATCGATGATCACTTCCTGTGTTAAATTTATTAAGAACATTACAATCTTGAAATATGTATTTCCTGTTAGTCAAAATATAATCCAATTCTGCTGTACCTTCATTTGGATGCTTCCATGTCCATTTCCTTTTAACATTTTTCTCAAAAAAAAGAATTCATAATATAAAGTTTTTCTTTTTCTGCAAACTCCACAAGTCTATGTCCTCTCTCATTTCTATTACCATAACCAAAATTACCCACAGCACTTTCATCTTTCATTTTTTTTACCAATTCTAGCATTAAAGTCTCCCATAACAATTTTAAAATGGTGTTTACTCTGATCAAAAGCTTTTTGTACATCCATATAAAAATCTTCTACTACTTCATCACTATGAGAACTTGTTGGGGCATAAACCTGAATTATCTGCATTTGGTATCTGCTATTAAGTTGTATAACTAATCTTGCCACTCTGTCCGATACACCATCAATCTCCACAATATTGTTCTTCCACTTTTTATTTATAATGAATCCTACTCCACTTGTATTTCCAATATTTGTGCCTTTATAATAGAGTATATGTCCACTTTTTAAATCAATTGTCTCTTCACCTTTTCTTCTAACTTCACAAAGTCCAATAATGTCCCATTTAATATAAGAGAGTTCTTCTTCTAATTCTTTCAATCTTCCTTCACTTGAAAGTGATCTGCAGTTGTAAGTACCTAAATAAAAAGTCGTCATCAAATGGCAGCCTGGGTCCGCAATCAGGGGATTCTTAGCACCCTCCACCTTCGGCCACCAACCGCTGCCTTGGTTGGTGACTTTACAGCCTCCTGGGAATAAGGGCCATGCTTTATTTTTGTCTGTCATAATTGTATATATGTATTGGAAAAATATTTATCATTTACACAAACATTCATTCTGCCTTATCAGGCACTGAGAAGAAAGACCATGGTGTTTCTTGATCTTAAACTCAGAGGTATTTATTTAATGCACATTGATTACATAAGTAATATTTACTAAGGCAATATACCTTTAATCATGTGCACTTGAAAATGCAAAGGTAGGGACCTCTACAGGTCTTAACCACAAGCTTATGCATTGGAAGAAAAGAGAGGAACCCTTCTTTACTTCAACCTACTTTTTATATAAATAGGTGAAGCTGAAGTGGTTAGAACTGAGAGCATGAAGATATTCAACACTTCACTGATTAAGTACCCAATTCTTAGTACCCATTAGATTTCTATCTATAAGATCTTTCCATTGACTCATAAATCAAAATATTTCATGAGTACTAATGAGTAATAGGTATTGTGGACTTAATCAGTGAAGCATTGAATAGCTTCACGCTCTCAGTTTTAACCACTTCAGCTTTACCTGTTTATATAGAAAGTAGGTTGAAGTAAAGAAGGGTTCCCCTCTTTTCTTCCAACATGTAAGCTTATAGTTAAGACCTGTAGAGGTCTCTACCTTCACATTTTCAAATGCACATGATTAAAGGTTTATTGCCTTAATAAAAATGGACTTGATTTAGTAGAAATTTATATTCACAAACAAAATGAATTCTAAAACATCGTGTGCAGTTTTGTCATTCAACAGTTTAGAAAAACAGATTGAATTCATAAACTCAATAAACTTTTTTATCAACATTTGTGTTTAAAATGTGAATGTATAAATATAAATATCTGATAAATCTTTCAAATTATGCTATAAAATATCTTTTTTGTATAATTTTTACAATATTGCAATATTTTTCTAGCAGATAATTGATGACAATGTATTAATAATCAGTTTCAAAAAGGCATGTTTATCAGAACTCCATAATTGCTTTGTTAACATTATGTTAGAACTTATTGTCTTGCATATAAAATAAATATGCAATCATGTGTACTTTTGATTTTTAATAATTATTACACAATCATTGTCAAAAATAATGATGAATCTTAATAAAATTTTCAAAAAATTAAGTTTTTTATCATTCAAAAAATTTTCTGGAAGTAATCTTGCAAAGCACATGAAATCTGATTTCAAAGAACAAAGACATTGAGTCATGGCTAAATACTTTGGGTCACTGCATTTTCAATTAGCTGGATGTCTTTAGATTTTTAAAAAAATTAGAATATCGGAATAAAATATATATAAACATTTTAGATTTTTAAAAAAGGCAAAATATCTCAATAGATGACTATACAAGTAAGTTGATGCCACCCCTTTATCTTGATTTCTTCTTATGAATTACTTTGCATTGATTAAATAAACAGATTTAAAAAACTGACAAATGATATATGTCATCATATCTGTGTTTCTTCGATTTGTTTGTATAATCATTACTAAACTATCTTTACTTTTTTCCTTTTGTTTTTTCTTCTTCTGTAGTTAGAATGGTCATATATATTTATAAATGCTACTAATTATTATATTGATTTAAAATTAATATCAAAAAGTACATCAAAACAAAACTAGTATTACAAATTTTCAGACCTAATACTTTGTCAACTACAATTTACATTTCCAAAGATATTTATTAGGAAACAAAAAGATTATTAAATCATTTTAGTGTTTTACTATAGAATATGGTTCATGGTTTTAAAGAAAGTATTAAATCCATCAAGTATATGTGTAATTGTTAATCTGCCACTCTTGCTTCTCTATCCATCCTAATTAAAAAATTTGACAGATTAAAGAATTTAATAATAAGTCAATAACTCTTTTTTCACTAATTATAAACTTTCTTCATCTTTAAAGCATCCATATGTTGGAAACAAGCATTAATGTAAATATTAAATAATTATTAATTTTAACATCTATATAATGTCTTTACGATATATTCCACATATTAAACTTGATTTTATATTATTACACCAGTTTCATAAATAGCAAAAATGAATAAATAAACAATTATCAATTAGTTTTTTTCCCTCTCTTCATTTTAATAACTAAAATGCAGGCTTATTATATACCTGTATCAATATATGTAATGCATAGGATATAAGAGCACAGACTTTCACATGATCCACCAGTGAACATGCTGGTGTACAATACTATATTTTGAATGAATTTTTTTGCTGATTTATCTCATAACACTGATACATTTGAACACATATATGTCGAAAGATAAATAATCACCAATATACGTATTCCATGCTATACGAGCAATCATCAGTTGATCTAGATTATCATCTCTACACATATATGCAACAAGTGCTCAGATATATATTAAGATGGCCAATATACATACTTTAATAGTCAGGCTTCAATCCACTCCACACTCCAACTCTTCAACCCTCCATCCAATTGAAAATCTGAAGATGGAATGCTCAAAGGTTACCCTGAGGCTGAGATTTTATCACACCCATGTTGAGCATTTTATATTTAACTAATGGATTATAGTGGGAGAAATAGAAGACAATATGAAAAAAATAAAAGAGATAGGAGGAAAAAAGATTTATAAATGATCTTGAAAAAAATAGCTATTAGATTTTGAAAAGTAGCATAAAAGAAAGAGAGAGAGAGAGAGAGAGAAAAAAAGATAGAGAGATAGATAGAAAGACAGAGAGATAGATAGAAAGAGATATACAGACAGACAGACAGACAGACAGACAGATAGATAGATAGATAGATAGATAGATAGATAGATAGATAGATAGATAGATAGATAGATAGATAGATAGATAGATAGATAGATAGATAGATAGATAGATAGATAGATAGATAGATAGATAGATAGATAGATAGATAGAAGGATAGCCAGGTAGATAGATAAAAAAGATAGGGAGAATGGTTTGTAGAATGTAACAAGCTTTAATATGAGACCTGAGCTTTTTGAAGATAAACAATAGTGATATATATATATATATATATATATATATATATATATATGTGTGTGTGTGTGTGTGTAAGTAGTGTGGTTCTGCCCAAAGTCAGTTTTCGTAATTACGAAAAAAATTCAACCAAGTGATAGCACTTGATCATTGTTGGTTGTGCATAACTACTTCTCATCACCTTCTTAACACAATTTATTTTATTACATAGAGATAAATGGTTAGATATGATTAGATGAAAAGATAGATAAATCAACATATAAATAACTGGATAGATATAAAATAAAACAACATTTTACAGATAAGTCACAGTAGAAAGACCTCTTCAAAAGTCCCTCACAAAGCAGTAAAGGCGAAGTCTGTGTTCCCATGCTTGCCAATTATTGGCCGATGAGAATGGGAGCATTTTTTCATACTTAAATTTAAAATAGTTAGATATTCATTTACTGATCAATGTTGGATGGGCAGCATTGTTCTAGGTATCTAAAATAAAAATCATAAACCTCTTTTAAAAAAAGTTCACTTGATTCAGACTCAAACATCAGATCATAGGCATGACAGGCAGGAGTGCTAATTGCATCAAGAGACCCATATATATAAAATTTGGATTAATTTTTTAATCACACATTGCAATTTTTGTTACGGTGAGCAAGCAATTATTTTGATTGTGAAAACCATCGAATCAATAGCTTTTGGCAAAAGATTGAGAGGAAACACCTTATTTTGAACGGTATTCAATGACAGCAAGAGTTTTCCTTCCAATTAATGAACTGTTGGGAATTTAATAATATCCTGCTGATTTCTATTTACAAATTCGTATCACTACCTTTTAAGTGAAACAAGCTGTAAAATTAAAACTTTATTTTAAATCAGCCACGATTAAATTACTAATCAATTTCAACAGTAGATAGATATTCTTTATACAATTATCAATACACTTGGTGCACACTTTCACATACTCTCTGTGAATATATGTAAATAGTGCATAAATATAGTTCTCTGCCCAATGGCAGTGTACGTAATTAGACAATAAATACTATATTAAACCAATTACTTATAATTCTCTTAAACAAATGATTTTAGCATATCAACATTTAGAAGGGTTGTGTGTATTTGTATGTTATATATAATTTAGCTGCATCTTTCGCTGCTTCATTTAGTAAATATCCACAGAAATTTATTTTTTAATTTTTTTTATCATTATTTATATTTCAATGTATTTATGCATAGGACATCTTTAGAAAAATATTGTACATATATATTATAACCGTCAATGGCTGTGCCACTTGCCCTTGAATTTATAGCTAGCTATCACCATGGAAGCCCAAAATATACTTTGTTGTAGTCTTGCAATGCTCATGCCATAATTATATAGCCACGAAAACTTAGCTCGAATGTCATTTAATATTAAATGTAATGTGATTATCACATTCATCTATAAAATCTGATTATCATTATAAGTTTATAATAAATTTCAATTAATTTATATCTCAGGTTCGAATCATATTATTATCTATCATGGTATACAATTAATGTTTACGGGCTACAATAATCTCATGAACAACGCAAACATTTCTTGTCAAATTATTTAAAAGAAATAAGAATAAAAAACCAGCATAATCAATTTATTCTTATTATTTGTATTTCTTCTTTTTATAAATAACTTTAATAATCAATAATTATTTATAAATTCCACAATCTCACAGTTACTTCACAAATATATTAACCTCAATGACATGTGATAACGTATGTAATGCTCTGAGAAGTAAGAAAAGGAATTTGGTTCCTACTCAAATATCATATTAAGTTTTCTTATAATTAAAATAAAAGTAATACAATCAAAATAATCTTAAATATTGATGCAATTCTAACATTATAACTCAAATATTATTATTACACTTTTGTGAATTGAATTTTCAGTTTATGCTTTTAAATGGTCTAGGTTTGCACTCGGTCTTAACTCTATATCTTCAGAGATCTATATCTTTTCTTTGTGTAACTTGTCTAAAACTTGCTCAGTTATCCCTTCCTTTGGTTATTGATCCTACAGATATGCCACCTCCATTTTCAAGTTATTGGATTGCTGATTTATGGAAGTCAGTTATTAAGTCGATACCCTCGGTTCAAGTTGTGCTTGATGGGAAATTGACATTCTGGGATGTTTATAAATCAAAATTTCCACATTATACTCCTCCTTTAACTTCATTAGGTGTTTCAAATAAAGTTCTCTTGTGTAAAATGAAACTTCTTTTCATTGAAGCAAGACATGTTGATTTTGTACTTAAACTAAATTTAAATGCGCTCCCAACAAGTTATTTTTTAGTGACCAGCAGAGGCTTCATTAGGATTTCATCTCAGTGTCAGTTGTGTAGATTATATGATGAGACAATTCTCCATATTTTCTATATCTGTCCTGCTCTTAAGTCGATTAGGGACTTTATTGTTGTGAATGTCTCTCTGGATCTTAGGGATGCTCTTTCTGTGTCTAACACTCTTAAGAAGAGATCATTTGCAGCAATAAGATTATTTATCTTTATAACATTTTCTTTATGGTTGACACATTGCAGGCTCATCTTTGGTCATTCTCAGGACTCAGCTCTAAGTGTCTTTATTAAGCTTCTTCATCAAGTCAAGCAGTGAGACTCTCTGCTTTCACCTGTGAGTCTACATGATGATACTTGGGTGAAAGTTTTATTTTCCTCTTAATCTTATTAAGATACCCTTTTCTCTACATTGACTTTTTCAAGTTTCAGTCTGAATGCTATGTAAATTTTTATAAAGTTTACCTGTATATTACTATGTTACTATGTTTAATAAATATATTTTAAAACAACAATGAAAAAAAAATCATAAATTAAGAATAAAATAAAGATTTTATTAATAATATAAAATATAATAAGTATAAAGACTTCATAGGCTTATATAATTAAAACAAAATAATTATAACAATGTTTCAGTAATTAATTCAAAGTCATAAAAAAAATATTTATCACTCATGAATAAAAACAAAATTCTCTTGTTATTAAAATCTAGCTATCTTTCCAAATGTAACATTAGTATAAGAATCTTTCCTTGGCGTATTTGACAGATAATGTTTCCAACACTAGAACAACATTAAATTTGAGGAGGATGTATAAATCTCTAGGTCTATACAAAAATATTATTTAAGTTTAGACAAAGAAGGTTTTATCATAGTTTTTACCCATCAAATATTCATGTTAACCAGATTATCATTTTTGAAATTCTCTAATGTCATCTAAAGCAAATAAAGACTTAGATCATAATACATATGTCTTCAATATTTCATTCCTAACACCAATATATAAGATAGGAAAAATGATGGGATAATCAAAGGTACTCATTTATCTATAAATGCATGTGTATCATTAATATATTGTGCCGGACAAAAGCTTTAATTTCATCTATCAATCTATTCTGATACAGAGGGCACCACCAGACCACTACATGTCTGAAAAATTTGTTTACTGTGATCAGAATAGATGATGATGATGGTTTGTGTTGACTAGACTCAGGGAGAAACAAGAGATCTTAAATTGTTTAGACAATTGAGACAAAAGCACAAAGACAAACATCAGCCAAATTAAGTTTAAACATATTTAATAAAATTTTATTAAGAGAAAATTAACTTATAAGAAAAGTTTATAAGTTAACAAATATGATTAGCTCAGGCATGTACCAGAAAGATTAAATGCAATGCTCTGGCCGATCTACTGATTCTCTAATAAACAAATTTAAAAGGGAGGAAGATTCAGCAGAGGATTCATCTTAACATTGGTTCTCACTTTCAGATATTCAAACAATATGTCCTTGAAATAGATCAAAGAAATCAGCGCCGATGAGCTTTTCGAGATCCAAAATTTGGTCAGACCCTGAATGTCCTTATATCGGTATGAGCTGCACCTATTACTACATTTAAAATAATGGTAATTGATACACCTCAAGAACAACTGAAAAATATGCTTGAAATGGAGTAAAACAATTAAAATTGGTGAATCCCAGCCAAACGATTGGCGAAAATTACTTTAAAATTAATAATTAAAGGTCTCAATAAGGGACAAGTAAATAATTAAAAAAACAGTTATGTTTGCCCCAGCATTTAAAGAAAATAAACTTACAAACAAATTCTGAGTACACGCTCTGATAAATTTAAAGCACACATAATAAATACAAACAGAAATTTATCGGAGAGTGCACGTGAGTACGAAATATTACAAGTTTAAATACTCTAGCAGAACAAAGGTATTGCTCACCTGTAATCTAAAAAGGGATATATTTTATCTTCCTGCTGACAACTTATAAAATTACAAAGAAAAACCAATCTAATTTCCCACCTTCAGAGATATAAGAAACGAAATCCCCACCTGCAGAAAATTAGACAATAAAGTCGTCAGCCAAAAGATTTTGGAGGTTTAGCAATAGGGCAAACATAGAGCTTAAAATTAATTATTGAATATTGACATAATTACAGGTAAGCATTTAAAAGGCCCATTTATAAAAATACATAAAAATAGAAAACTCACTCGTCACTCTCCAATAAACAACAATTGAAAGCAACTTGGAATCTTAAAACTAAGATTCCAAGACACACTATAAAATATTAGAAAATACAGCAAATATTAACTATGAGGCTAAATAAATTACTTAAACTTATGAATACATATTTATGATTAGACTGAGCAGAGATTTAATGAGAATTAATTTACCCTGGGAAGAATAAAAGCAAATAGTTACCTTTCGGTAAAACACAGTTTGCGTAGAGTGCACACTTTTACTTAAGTTCATTTTCAGGTTCTTTGACCATGGCAAGGTAGATGTAAAGAGGTTCCAGCTTCTTTTATGTGGTTAAGGCATTACTGGAGCAAATTTGGAAGTCAGGGATCCGTCTTTTGTTGAGTTAGCAAGCCATTTGGGTTTTAATAACATGTATAATATTTATCATCTTGTTGCAAGCGAAATGGTTTAATAACAGCTAATTTCCCTTAAGAATTTAAATGTCCGAACTGATATAAACTTTCACTTGAGAAATAGCTTGTCTAGTTACGAATAATGAATTAACTGACACTCCAAATTTTCGGGGCTATTTATACGTTGCTCCATTTCCCGTGAAATACTTTCCTTGTTGTCCAATTTCTACGCCTTAGGCAGGGCAAATATTAATCTCCCACTCAATCTATCTAAGAATTCTACCCAGGGATTATTGAAACAAAAACAACTACATAGAAATCAAATCTCCGCTTTTAGAATTGTTTACAATAATTAACATAAAAGCCACAGGAATGCAATTAGCTAGCCAGCTTGTTTTTAAATCAAATTGATTTAAAGTAAAAACAAGCGGTATAAGAAAACTATTTTAAAATAAATTGATAAACACTGAAATGATCCGTTTTACAGATAAACACATGTATTCTTTTTAAATAATAATAAAAATTTAAACATTAAATAAGATTTAACAAAAATTAAGTTTAGTGAAAATTAAAAACTTAATCAGATTTCAATCAGGTTCAACTGCCTCAAAACGTGATCAAAAAAAAAAACATTCCGGTAACTTTTTTTTTTAACTATAAACATTTTAAAAAACATTCTTAGAAATTCAGCCGAATGTTTGCCTCGCACTCATGAAAAACAAAACAATATTTCATTTTAATCAAAACCTTTCTCCATTCTTGTAATTTATTAACAAAATCTTTTTTTTACTAAAACCAAAAGAAAATGACTGACTAATTTAAATCTAAACTCAGTTAGGTGGTTCCCTCTTACGGGACATTTGATCACCTTGATGGTCTACCCTACTAAACCTGCCCATGGGTTGTTATTATGTTGCCGTAATCTATTTGAGTTATAAATTCAGCCATTTCCTCAATTGAGCAACTACCATTACTCATCATCATTTGCTGTACAGTAGGTGGCATATTATGACAAATGGTCCGTATTATCTGATCATCCGATTGAGGAAACGCAGTCAGAGATTTTAATTTTGCCACCTGCCTAAAAAAAAACTGTGCATGCATTTCACCATGGTTAACAGGATACTTCTCTTGTGATATCTTATAAAGTATCCCATCTTGTCTGGCTTCACTCCAGAAGGTCCTTAAAATGGAATGTCTGTAACCCTCAAATGTATGGGGTTTAGTAAGCAATGTGCGCCACCAATCCAAGGCTGTTCCCTGCAGATGGCTACCGGTGAGTGTAACTTTATCATCTTCAGACCAGTTGTGAACGTGAAACAAGCTATCCAGACTTTTCAGATGAGTCAAGGGGCTTTCTCCCACCTCTGCTTTAAATACTTTAATAAAAAATTGTTTTTCCCAGAATCTGCTGGTGGTTTCCTCCTGCCTTTTTCTTCCTGAGTTTCTATACTCATTTTCAATCTCAACTAACCTATATTCCAAGCCTCTTGTCATATCTAGACACATTTGTTCAACCTCAGCTTTCAAAATATCTTGGCTTTCTATTCTATTATAAAATACTCTCTCTATCTTTTCATCTACAAATACTATTTTCATTTCTAAGTTAGAAGACCTAATGCTATCCTGTTCTAGCTGATCTTTCATTTCTTTTATCTTTCCTTTACACTTTACACTTCCTGTCTATCATTTCTCAATTCATTTTCCATAATTTTTATAGCCTCTTGATTCTTCTCTACTTCTCCCATTATTTCTCATCTCATTTCTTTCATTTCCCTAATCATTTCTTCCTTTATTGCCTGCTGGCCCTGCTTAACTTCACTAATTTCTTCCTTTATTTCTGCTTTAAACTCTGCCATCATTGCTTGCTGACTTTTCTTGAATTCACTCATAACCTCCTTCATTTCTATTACCAACTTCATCAACATCTTCATCATCATCTGTGACTCACTTTCTTCTTTTTCTACAATTTGAGGGTTTTTGAATGAGACAGGGCTTTCTTCTACATATGCCGCCCTGTCACTTTCTTCGTTGACTTCCATTTTTACACCAAGATTAAACTCACAATACTAACTTTTTTTAAAAAAACAATCTAAAATCTAACAGCCAATAAAATGCTATAAATTATTTCATAACAAAGGCGAACTATATTGTTTTTTTTTAAAACACTTTTAAATTCGAAAAATTAACTCTGAAAGATTTTCATCTAAAAGAAATACTATTTACTATTTATTGTTTCTAAGCTACTTCATATAAAAAAAAGATGAACTATGTTTAACTTTTCAAAAAAAATTAACTCAGACAGATTTTTTAGAAAATACTCTTTTTACTGTTTATAATTTATTTCATATAAAAGAAAGACGAACTAAATTTAACTCTTCAAATAAAATTACTCCGACAGACTTTTTGAAAATACGCTTTCTAAGTTTCTAAATTATTTCATTAAAAGGAAGACGAACCCCATTCTACCAAACTGCTCCAAAATACATGCAATAATTAACAAAACCGAACCTCCACCTACTAAATCTTGCCTCTTATACCTGAAATCTTTCTCAACTGACTAAACAAAATCTCACATGGGTTTGAACTCGAAGCCCCATGTTGGGTGCCAAAAATTCTTATTGTGTGCCAGACAAAAGCTTTTAATTTCGTCTATCAATCTATTCTGATACACAGGGTGCCACCAGACCACTATGTGTCTGGAAAATTTGTTTACTGTGATCAGAATAGATGATGATGATGGTTTGTGCTGACTAGACTCAGGGAGAAACAAGAGATCTTAAATTGTTTAGACAATTGAGACAAAAGCACAAAGACAAACATCAGCCAAATTAAGTTTAAACATATTTAATAAAATTTTATTAAGAGAAAATTAACTTATAAGAAAAGTTTATAAGTTAACAAATATGATTAGCTCAGGCATGTACCAGAAAGACTAAATGCAATGCTCAGGAAGATCTACTGATTCTCTAATAAACAAATTTAAAAGGGAGGAAGCAAATTTCATTCAGCAGAGGATTCATCTTAACATTGGTTCTCACTTTCAGATATTCAAACAATATGTCCTTGAAATAGATCAAAGAAATCAGTGCCGATGAGATTTTTGAGATCCAAAATTTGGTCAGACCCCGAATGTCCTTATATCAGTATGAGCTGCACCTATTACTATGTTTAAAATAATGGTGACTGAGCCACCTCAAGAACAACCAAAAAATATGCTTGAAACGGAGTAAAACAATTAAAATTGGTGAATCCCAGCCAAACGATTGGCGAAAATTACTTTAAAATTAATAATTAAAGGTCTCAATAAGGGACAAGTAAATAATTAGAAAAACAGTTACATCTGCCCCAGCATTTAAAGAAAATAAACTTACAAACAAATTCTGAGTACACGCTCTGATAAATTTAAAGCACACATAATAAATACAAACAGAAATTTATCGGAGAGTGCACATGAGTCCGAAATATTACAAGTTTAAATACTCTAGCAGAATGAAGGTATTGCTCACCTGTAATTTAAAGAGAAATATATTTTATCTTCCTGCTGACAACTTATAAAATTACAAAGAAAAACAATTCTAATTTCCCGCCTTCAGAGATATAAGAAACGAAATCCCCACCTGTGGAAAATTAGACAATAAAGTCATCAGCCAAAAGATTTTGGAAGTTTAGCAATAGGGCAAACATAGAGTTTAAAATTAATTATTGAATATTGACATAATTACAGGTAAGCATTTAAAAGGCCCGACTGCCAAAGCATTTATAAAAATACATAAAAATAGAAAACTCACTTGTCACTCTCCAATAAACAACAATTGAAAGCAACTTGGAATCTTAAAACTAAGATTCCAAGACACACTACAAAATATTAGAAAACACAGCAAATATTAACTATGAGGCTATATAAATTACTTAAGCTTATGAATACATATTTATGATTAGACTGAGCAGAGATTTAATGAGAATTAATTTACCCTGGAAGAATAAAAGCAAATAGTTACCTTTCAGTAAAACACAATTCGTGTAGAGTGCACACTTTTACTTAAGTTCATTTTCAGGTTCTTCAACCATAGCAAGGTAGATGTAAAGAGGTTCCAGCTTCTTGTATGTGTTTAAGGCATTACTGGAGCAAATTTGGAAGCCAGGGATCCATCTTTTGTTGAGTTAGAGAGCCATTCGGGTTTTAATAATACGTATAATATTTATCATCTTGTTGCAAGTGAAATGGTTTAATAACAGCTAATTTCCCTTAAGAAGTTAAATGTCCGAACTGATATAAACTTTCACTTGAGAAATAGCTTGTCTAGTTACGAATAATGAATTAACTGACACTCCAAATTTTTGGGGCTATTTATACGTTGCTCCATTTCCCGCGAAACACTTTCCTTGTTGTCCAATTTCTACGCCTTAGGCAGGGCAAATATTAATCTCCCACTCAATCTATCTAAGAATTCTACCCAGGGATTATTGAAATGAAAACAACTACATAGAAATCAAATCTCCACTTTTAGAATTGTTTACAATAATTAACATAAAAGCCACAGGAATGCAATTAGCTAGCCAGCTTGTTTTTAAATCAAATTGATTTAAAGTAAAAACAAGCGGTATAAGAAAACTATTTTAAAATAAATTGATAAACACTGAAATGATCCGTTTTACAGATAAACGCTTGTGTATTTTGATACATGTATTCTTTTTAAATAATAATAAAAATTTAAACATTAAATAAGATTTAACAAAAATTAAGTTTAGTGAAAATTAAAAACTTAATCGGATTTCAATCAGGTTCAATATCATTAATCCCTAAAAACAGGTCAAGAATAAACCATTATAAAAATTGCCTAATATGATATTTCTGCCATTTATGATGTACTAAATTCTAATAGCATAATTTAAAATAACATATGAAAATAGTTTCAATATCTACTATTTACAATATAATACTATAAACTTGATATGAAAGACCAATAAAACACTTGTATTCACAATAGAAATAATTAAGCATAAGAATTATAAATTAATTTATTTAAAAAATCATATATTATTACCAAGTATACATCCACTGATCCACACCATTCTTTAAACAATCCCATATCAAATGGTCCTATTACCTTGTTGGTACAATACTGCAACTATATTTTAAGAACTTCAATACCCACTCACGATACATATAACTTACTAATAAATTATTGGCAAAAATATCATATGTATTAAAAAAAACTTATAGATCAATTTAAATCTTAAAAAAAAATTTTTTTTTACTTTTATTTTACCACTTATAGACAGTTTATGAGTCCTCAAATTACTTTTTTCAAAGCACATTTCATAGCAATCCAATTCAAACCATAATTCCATGATAATCCACAATATTTTATGAAAAAAATAGCATTAATGTTCCAAGACCACAAATTGATGAACAATTTTTCAAAATCTCAGGTAACAAATATAGCACTGACACAATCTGATGCAATGCAAAATTTATATAGCACAAGGCAAATTAAATTTTCTTTCTCCATAGAGCACACTTCAATAAATATATTTTACTTTAAAACCAATGCAAAAAAAAGATTAATCTTTCATATTATCCTTAAAACAAAACACAATTTCTTGGAATGCAGTAAATTTCATTGATCTATAATATAAACATTTAAATAAACATTTTTGAAATTTTTTACAAACCAGTATAATATTATTCCATCATTGGATAAAAGTATGTTATAGAAAAATAGTGTATTCTAATGATAAATATATTTTAGATACCCATAATTAATAGAATTTACAGCTACTTTGATTACCTTCTCCTACATATTTCTCCAGTCAGCATAAAGTTCAAATTTCTTTTTTTTTATTACCAAAATTTAATATGGTGAAGAATATAAGGGGTATTAATATCTTGATAGCAGAACATTAAAAAGTTTATAATTTTTAGGATAAAAGCTTAATAAGTTACTCCTCAGTACAATAATTTTCATTTTAAAAAAAGCATTAGCTCACAATAATTGATAGTTGGTAATAGTTTAAAATAATATAATTTTATATACATCATCATATTTATGACATTAGCAAATCCATATTACAAGTTTTGTGTTTCCTTTCTCCAATATACCTAACTGTTGGAGTTTCATAATTGTGCATATTTAATGGATATATTGCAGTGAGAAGAATGGGCCATGAGGCCCCAGCAAATAGTTCTCTAGCCTTTCATTTTTAGAGCTACAATCAAATGATTGATTAATGGGTTAACAAGCCAGACAGTTAGTTAGTTAATTACTAATACATGGTAAGCTATTTTTATAAGATAAATCATATGATCTTAATGTGATCAATGATCATTAATTAAGGCATTATTAATTGATAATTAATATGACCTTAATTAGTTGTCAAGGCATATGTTCTAATAATAGATTTTTTTTAAATCCATTTACTTCTGTTTCTAATCACGACTCAATCCTTTTTTCTTTTCAAAAATATACAGTACATATAGCCATATAATTCTATAATTAAAAATCACTTCTTTTCTTGTATAAAGAAAGAATGGTAAAAGAGAGTTTATATATAAAAAGATATAAACCTGTTTTAAATAGAATTGGATAAGACATGAATAAAGAATTTTTTGGAAATAAATTCATTTTTGAAGTATATAAGAAAGAAAAAGGAAATAAGTTTTTTTAATGTAACAATTGGTTTTTTGGATAAAAAATGTAAAAAGGGAAAGTTTTTTGAGAAGGGAGTCAAGTAAGTGTGGTGTATGTTTTGTGTTTTTAATTTAATTGATTTTAATGTATTTTATTTATTTTTAAATTTTATGGGGTTTATATGCTTTATATTGTTTTTGATTATTTTTGTTTTTATTATGTGAAGTTTGTTTATAATGTAATGTTTTTTCTAGATCCTTGAAAATGACTATAGAGTAAAGATAGTCGAAACGTTGGAAATAAGTGGATATATATATATACATCAAATAAAGTTTTTGACAAGAAAAGAAGTGATTTTTAATTATAGAATTATATTTTTTTTAAACTGTCTGGATTTTTAGACATAATAAATTAATATTACATTTAAAATATATAATTTATTAATAAATTAAAAGATTACAATACAGTAATGATAAATTACATAGGAATTTCTCAAAATTTAAATATAATATTTTAGAGTATAATATTTTTTAACAATATCATTTCAGTTTAAATAATTTTAAATATAAACTCCTTTAAACAGTAAACTTTAACTGTAATCAGTTTCTTTTCAACTTTTCTCTTAGTCATTTAATTATTATACATGCATTCACATCCTTGCAAGATTTAAAATATTAATTAGAAACGTCTAACCAAATTGTAACTAAATATTTATATTATAAAATACTATAGAAATATTAAAATTATTTCCAATGTTTGTTTTACTACAACTTATTTACAGTACTTTTTTTAAATTAACTACAACTGTTGTCTAATTGTATTTTAAACTAAGAGTGAATTATATATTAGTAGGAATGTGAAATCTAAAGATTTAAGACATATAAAATTTACAAATTAATTAAGCTTTTTTTTTTTATTTAAACCCACCCGCAAAAAATTGCCTATAACAACAATCAGTTCTATAGCTAAATTTTAACTTCTTAAACTATTCATGATGCTTCATCTATAAATTGATTTGTTGAAATAGAAATAAAATATAAAAATCTCTAAAAAAAAAATTCAATTTTTAATATATCCACATTATAAACATATATAGTTCTCTAGCCAAACCTTAAAGGTTAGAGTTTTACACAGAACCACAAGAAAACATTTTTTTAAAAAATTAAAGCATTCTATAGATATTCAACTCTTACAACAATTGCTACCAAATCATCAACTTTATTATTCAAACTAATTATGACTATTACAATATTAAAATTAATACTAATCCAAAGTTTAGTATTTTAAAAAAAAACCTTTGACTTATATTGTAAGGTTTATTTTATATATTTAATCTAAATATGATAAAAGTCTTAAATTGTGTGCATTATAAGTTCTTCTTATTCCTTATTTTATTTTGATGATAGTTTTATAATAAGGAATTTGCCTTTTACTGCTATAATTTCTACTGTTAACAATTTTACATATACTATGGTTTGTATGGGTGGGAAATTAGTGCTAACTATCGGATAATTGTGGGATTCTTTAATAGTTTTACATCTAGTATCAAAACTATGTTTGCTTCAAGAGCATTAAGGATCTCAATGATTTCCTCAGTGATATACCTATCCACAGCAATTAGAATTTGTTCTATATGCTTTGGACAATTTTACCTTACTATTCTAACTGTATGATGCTCAGACAAAGAGAAGGCTATCAATATTTTTAGCTTGACTGTATGTCCTCTAAAGAATTGACTCTAACTATCTTTATTTGTAATATACTTTTCTTGGATGACCTGATAATGAATGTTATCCTGACAGTCCTCTACCCAAAAGCTAGACTGGATTAAATGTTTGAAATCCTTATAATTTTGAGGTTGGTCAAACAAAGATTGCCACTAGTCCTTGGCTGCAGCATATATGTGATTAATATTTCTCTATCAACATATACAATGCAAACAATTCCTTCAAGCTTTGTAAATATTTGGGTGGATTTTCCAAATACTCCCCTTAAAATACTTTAATTTTCATAAATGTAAGAAGAATAGAATTTGTTACAGTACTTTCCTCATTACCTGAGCCTAGTACTATAGGAATATTTTACATTAACATTTTATAATGAGTATTATCTTAATTAGGGTAAACTAATTCATCTTTCATCCTTCACACAATATTTTACTTCCTTTTCTATACTATGCCTATGTTTAGATTTAACCATATTTAAGTTCTGTTCATGAACAATTTGTAATTCCTCAATTTTTTGATTAACATTTTGCATTTTAGAATGCATTTGCATCTGTTCTAATATATTTTCAACAAAACTTTTCTGTTCCTGTTTAAAATTATATAGTTTTTTCCCTATTATTCCTAGCATTTGCTCTATTACTTGATCTGGAAACTCTTCATATTTACTTGCTATTTCATTTAATTCTTTATGAAATTTCTTCATATCATCACCTAGCCTTATATTACATTTTTTGGATTCTTTTATTTCTGCTTTTGAGTCATTCATTGTATTAATCAACTCTTTTCTAACTTCTTATAATTCTACCTTGTTCTGTATTTCTATTTCCTGTCTCACTGAAATTTAATCAAGACACTTTCTTGAAATGAATTAATTTTTTCTCTATATCATTATGGCTATCACTTACCCTTCTAAATCTGTGCTCTAATTCCTCAATAACTTGAATCTGGGTATTAATAATTAATTAAAATTATATTTCTCTATTTTAATTTCCAAATTTTTAAATTTATCAGCTGACTCTGTTTTTTATTGAAATAAACTATGCCTAATATACATCAATTTTTGATCAGAATCATCCTTGGCATTCCTACAGCTAATCTCTAATAATTTTCAATTTTGCTCTCAATATCTGATTTAAGATTTTCCTAACACATTCTTGAGATTCTTTCAATTCTATTTGAGGTTCCTTTACTTCTCTCCAATTGATCAGAGACATGTTTCAACACTTGTAAAATCTGATATTGAATATTTGGGAATGTTATACTTTGGGTCTCTCATATATCACTAGTTTCCTCAGAATCAGTCATGATTAGTAAATTATTATATAATTACAATAGCAATAATAATAAGGATTATATGAAATTTTAAACATAATACTATAATCATAATCTACCTAAGTATTCTGTCTTATCACCTTCATCACTCACTACAATAAATTCAAAAATAAACCCAATACACACAATAAAATCATTCACAATTTTATTTCAAGCAAAAAAAAATGTTTTCTAATATTTGCCATGTATTGGTCTCAAATTTATTTAATATGTCAGGTGATCCACAACGACTTTCATGAAATAAATAATGTGATATGAAAAACTATTTTATCATTAGGACAAAATAATTATCATTATCATCAGAAAATCACACAATTTTTTTTTCCTAAATCAAATATAACATCATAAGGAAAATAAAATACTTTGTATTTTTTTTTTCATTCTTATAGAGTAAAAGTCACTTATTTTCAGTATTTAAATTAAAAAATTGGAAACTTAATATACATGTGGTCAATACTCAAATTTATTGTTTAAAACCCAAATTTATTATTTAAAACCCTTTTATTTATATAGAAACAATCTATAACTGACAAATACATATGAGTTATGAAACTAATATCTAATACACCATTTATACCAATACATTAAATAAACAAGTAACAACTGATCCATATTGTGGCCACTGCAGTGCCAAAAGCCAATTATTATAACCTTCAGTGGCATGATACTCACCCTTGAATTTATATCCATGACCATGGAAGCCCACCAAAAGTTAGCTCAAATGTCATTTAATATTGAATGTCATTTAGTATTAAACATAATGTGACTATCACAGTCATCAATAAAATCTGATTATTATTATTATAATTTTAAAATAAATTTAAATTAATTTATATCTCTGATTCCAATCATATCATTGTCCATCATTGTATACAATATCATTTATTCTTCTGAAATTATTTAAGTACAAAATATAAATAAATAGTTCAAACTATAATTTGATAATGAGACTTTTCTATTTTAATCACTCTTATACCCCCATATTTACAGGTTACTATAATCTCATAAACATCGCAAAAGTTTCTCATCAAACTATTTAAAAGAAGTGAGAATAAAAAGACAGCATAACCAATTTATTCTTATTATTTGTAATTCTTCTTTTTATAAATAACTTTAATAACCAATAACAAATTATAAATTCCTTAATCTCAATTACATGTAATAAAATATGTAATGCAATAAGAAGTAAGAAAAGGAATTTGATTCTTACTTACTGACAAATGTTTGCTTATAAACGTCAGAGCAACTGAGAATAGGTGGATTCATTCTATTCTTGATTCCTTTGTTTAACATTTAAGAGTGCCTTTAAGTCATAACCTGAGGAAATGTAATTTACTCCCTTTGTTTACATATACATTTAGCTATGTTTAGTTTAAAATGTTCATAGTTCACATTAAGGTTTCTTAATAATTAAAATAATACCATCAAACTAATCTTAAATAGTGATGCAATCCCAAAACTACTGCATGACTTTTCTATAATATATACTTTTATAACTCAAATATTATTATACTTTTGTGACTAGAATTTTCTGATTATGCAGATGCTGATAATAAAGATATTGTGTTCTGAAGGTCTCTAAAGACCAGTCAGGGAGATAAATAAAGAAACGGTAATCCTGACTTTTAGCGTCCCGAACAATTTGCCCTCTATTTTTAAAAAAATTAACTAACTACTTGTTCACACCTAAAAAAAAAAGTGTATGTAACTATATCAAGTGTAAATGCTAATAAAAAAAGATTAAAAAAAATACTTACATTTACATCTATTTTCCCTATGTCTTTCTGTATATAGAGTAAATAAATGTATATTAACTGTAAATGTTTTTCCGTAAGAAGAATAAATAACAAGAAAAAAACTTAATTTTTAGGAGTAATTGGAAGCCACACAAGCGAGGAAATCACAAAAGGTTGTCTCGTGCAGATTTCTGAAAGAAAATTTCAGGTAGGATGAGAACAAAGGTGTCTCATCCCAAATTGTATTTTAGCTTATGCTGCGACAAGTGGACATAGGCAGAATTCCACGCGTAAGCAAAATAGTTCAGAATTGTCACGTGTCAAAAAACAATTCACATTTAGATCCTGTCGAATCTTCATTCTATATATGTAATTTCAGAGTATATGTAACTATAAATTTATTTTTACCGAACATCAATAAATCAAATGGATGCAATTAAATAAATGTCTTTTTTACATGAAGATGAATAAATAAAATGGATGTAACAAAACTTAATTTTTTAGGCTCTATTTAGTCTCACCAAAGTTGCTATAAAAATTATGAACTACTATTTGACACGTAACAAATTCTGAACTACTTTTTTGACCTGGAATTCTGTCTTATAAAAATGGAGATCCTAAATATGAGTTTGTTTTTTTGTTATTGAGTGTTCTTTATGTAAAAACATTTAGAGTTAATATACGTCATTTGTTTACAGTTCTACATGCAGCAAAGACCGCTATAAGTGAAAAATACGCATGTAAATGTAAGTATTTTTTTTAACATTTTTTTTTATTAGCATTTACACTTGGATATAGTTACATACACTTTTTTTTTTAGGTGTGAAAAAGTAGTTAGTTTATTTTTTTAAAAATAGAGGGCGAATTGTTCGGGACGCTAAAAGTCAGGATTACCAAAGAAACAATATATTTAATAACAAATAATAATGTGGTAAAAACAACATAAAAAGATAATAATCCATTAATATTCATACACTTTATCTTCGTCTGGTGAAAATAGGCTTGTTCCACACCTGGAGTAATCAAGTTATTAATTATTTGTGCTTTCAAATCAAATGTCTCTTGAAACACAAATAAGCATACCTAATTTCCGTATAGATTAAATCTATACAAGTCCGTAATACAAGTGCTTACTTCCGTGCGCACAATTTATAATTTATATATTTACCATTTCCGTTTCCAACTTGTCTCTAACGGTTTTGGTTAAACTTCAGTTAATTAGACTTCGCTGGTAATAATCTTTTCAATACACAAACAATTAAGTCAAATAATTTTTTACTTTTGGGAAATATATGTATTCAAGCATGCCGCACACGCACTCGTGCTTGAATACACAAACAAGTAACTGCTTCTTGTTTCCAACTATTCTATTTTAGACTTAATCATGGCTAGTCAATGTACTAATCTACTATTGATCATTCTTTACTGCTGATTTGTTATCACTTCAAATCAACACTAATTTTACTCCAGTCTAGCCATTTTAGCTGTTTCCTCCCTCTTCTTCATTTACCAGGGAATAAATATATACATACGATCTAATTTTTATGCAACTAGCATTTATTAGCATACAAATTCTATACTAGTTTAATCTATAATTTTGGGACAATCTCTCCAGCGAATTTCTAGAGTAAATTTCTCCAATAAAGGGAATGTTATTAAAGTAAAGAAATCCGAGCGTATTTACAAAAATAAACAATCTTTTATCTACATATACAGTTTTATACACGCGGACATTTCAGAAGACAAAATCATAAATTAAGAATAAAATAAATATTTTATTAATAATATAAAATATAATAAGTATAAAGACTTTAAAGGCTTATATAATTAAAACAAAATAATTATAATAATATTTCAGTAATTAATTCAATGTCATAAAAGAAAATATTTATCACTTACGGATAAAAATAAAATTCTCTCTTGTTATTAAAATCTAGCTATAAGAACCTTTCGTCAGCAAGTTTGGCAGATAATGTTGCCAATAAAAGAACAACATTAAGTTTGGGGATGATGTATAATTCTCTACTAGGCCTATACAAAAATACTATTTAAGTTTAGACAAAGAAGGTTTTATCATAGTTTTTACCCATCAAATATTCATGTTAATCAGATTACCATTTTTGAAATTATCTGACGTCATCCAGAGCAAAGAAAGTCATAGATCATAATACATATGTCTTCTATATTTCATTACTAATACCAATATATAAGATAGATAAAATGATGGGATAATGAAAAGTACACACTTATCTATAAGAGTAAGTGTATCATTAGTATTATATCATTAATCTTTAAAAACGATCAAGAAAAAACTCATAAAAATCGTCCAAAACAATATTTATGTCATTTATGATGTAATTAGAAAGGTATAATTTAAAGCAACATATGAAAATGATTTTAAATGCCTAATATTTATAATACAATAATATTATAAACCTTATATGAAACACTGATAAAACACATTGTATTCATAATAAAATAATTGAGCATAAGAATTATAAATCAACACTTTATAAAAAAAAAATCATACATCAACTCCAAGTGAACATCTATTTATCCATACCATTATTTAAACAATCTCATACCAAATGCTCACATTATTTTGTTGGCACAATAATACAACTATATTTTGACAACTTCAATATCTACTCATAATATATATAAATTATAAACAAATTGTTAGCAAAAATATTATATATACAAAGAAAAATATATTTTAAATATTTTTTTGTTATTACAAAAAATAAATTTCATGTATGGAAAGTATTCATAAATAATATAGGTATTAAAATTAAAATGTACTTAAGTTTTCAACAGCATTTGGATGCTGTTTAAAAAAAAACCACATATGAGGTTTATAATGACAGGTGATTGTTTAATTATTGCTACATGTTCCCATGATTTAGAAATCATTAATCTTTAAAAATATCCAGGCAATGACAATATCAAACTAAACATTCTCATCTTGGCTTGAAGACAAATAATGATGATTCAATTTTAATATTTACGGTATATTTTGTAAATGAGATTATTATTTTAACAAGGAATTTTAATTTTTAAAAAGATCAATTAGTCAAGCGGGTGATCGAGTAGTGGCACAGGTCAGCGGGTTCGCTTCCCGGCCGATGCTATGACGCATAAAAAAAAAGATCAATTAGTTTTTATTTTCAAATTAAATCTAAAAACAGATATAACAAAATCAATCCAGTACTCTTTATTTCTGAGTTATTCAAGATTAATTCTTTTTTTAAATTAATTCAGCAATATATTTCTTATTTTCCCTTTATTATAAACTTCTGCTATTACTAAAACTTTTATATGCAGCTGAAACAGAAACAAATATTACAAGTGATATATATATAATGTTAATATATATATATAATTAATACTACCTACACTACTTTTCTTTTTAATCTTAAATGAAATATGTTTTTAAAAAAATGTTACAAATTTTCTGAGACATAATTTAATTTAGACTTTTTAAAATCCCATCAAACTCTCTGTCATTAAAAACTTATTTTGTTACAGGTATATAGAAAGATAATTTTCTTCTAAATAAAAAAAAAGAATCTAAAAAATAAAACATGACACTAATTTCAGATAGACTTATTAATTTTCAGATATTTATTTAATTTTTTTTTTATTATTTTAAAATATTTGATAATTTACATGCAGTACAGGTTTTTTTTCCGTATTTATTCAAAATTAAATAAATAATTAAAAATAATAAAAAAGTTAAAAGAAGCTCTTATATTTTTATGTGGATGATAAAATTACCAAATCATAGAAAGACAAAATTAACACCCAATTGTCTTAACTAGAAATATTTATAGATCTTTTTTAAGTTAAGTTTGTCAAATCATAGGTGATTAAAAATGAAACCCTGTCTTTCTTCCGCGATGGATTTAATAGATTTGTACAATTGAATATTTGATTATAACATCAGGCACACAATAGACTCCAGCCCTGATTTAAGCATGGTCTGTAAGAATTGGTATATATAGAATATACGCTCTAAATTTAAGTGATTCACTTAAGTTTTTTAAACACTTACAGAAATTTATAATATTTAAGAAATAGCGCATCGTCGGAAATTGACTTCCGTTTGAATAATTTTAAAGATCGTTTTTATATTTGTCTGAAGGTTTGTAATGATGGCATTTTAGTGATAATTATATATTGTACTATTTCCATCATCTAATATTAAATATGGAATGTCTTTAAAAAAAATCAAATTTCATTTAAATTTTCTACAGTTTAATATACAATGCAATGTTTCAAGTGATATTATTCTCCTCTCTTCTTCAGGTGTTGCTCATCTGACTAGTGGCAGTAATAGCATGGGAAATGAACCTAGACCTTTAGATTTATGAATATTGGATTTATAGTAAGCTCACTTGGTTAGATCATTATCTTAAATTCTATATTTAATAATCTAAAGGCGAATTCAGTTTTCTTGCTAGTACTGAAACCAGTCAGGACAGCAATACCTGAAGAAAAGAGAATAATACCAGTCAAAACATTGTGTTATATATTAATCTGTGTACTAGTACTAACGTTTGTATTGGAAAGTTTAAATCAAAATTAATTTTTGTAAAGTCCTTCAATATTTAATATTAGATTATGGAAATAGTCTAATATATAATAGCCATATCATTTTCGTGTGTGATGTGTAATTATTAAATAAAAATGCTACTTAAGTAAACTATAACCCATATTAAAATAATTATGTTCGGCAGATATACAAAATTTATCTAGATTAAAAGCTCTTGTTTATTTAAGTGTGTGTGTGTACATATATACTTTTTGCTATTTTAAATAGCTCAAAGTAGGGTAATGCCCCAATGTCAGCACTTCATTAGGCTTGTCAAACTTCTCGGTGGTGAGAATTTTTCTTTTTCATTTAATATCCTTTTATTAATAAATGACTGGATGTCTAAGGGCCAGCTAAAATTTCTAAATTTGTTTGCAATTTCAAAAATGTTTCAAATTTTGCACAGTTTAGATACAAATACCAAGTAATGAATAAATTAGATGGATGTGTTAACCACTAAATGATAAAGTGCATCCCACACACACAAATAAGCCAATATGGCCAGAGTTTTATAGTGATTTGCTCATTCAAAATATGTGTCAAGTGAAGATACTTCACTTTGTCTGATAGATTGTTATGCATTCATAAATATAGTTATAGTTATTTAAAAAGACCTCTCAAAGAATAAAAAATAGTATTAAGTGTGAGTAACACTTAAATTTTCACTAGTATACTGTAAAATATTAAAAATAGTAAATAAAAATATTTGGATAATCTAAAAGAAAGGGTAAGTGTTGTATCTTCAAAACTTGCGGAATTATAACTCACTATCAGTGATAGAGGACATGTTAGTGAAATGATTTGTTTGATTATAGTTATAAATTTTTAAAAGGTAAAAAGTATTTCAAAAAATATTAACACTTGCAGCTAACTATTTACAATAACAAAATTAAATAAAACTTTAAAAGTTACTCAAAAATGGAGTCAAGCATTGTGGTAGCCTATTATCAAGAAAAACTGGTGAAGAAGTTGCATTATAGGGGAAAAAATCTATTTAATTCATGAATATATAAATGTAATATTTAAATGCATGTATATTGTTTATACTGATCTTAATGTAATTAGAAAGGATTTGAACTCAGACTTTCAAGTTCCCTACAGCTATCCACTCCATCTTATACAACCAATATATATTTTTACACACATGTGAAAAAATATAAATGATCTTTAATATCTGTATTTCATGCTGAACCAGCATGCATCAGTTGTTCCAGATCATTATCTACACACACACACATATATATATATAATCGCACATATATATAATCAGTGCTCAATTTATATTAAGATAGCAAATTTTCAAACGTTAATGGATAGGCTTCAATCTTTTCCACCCTCCAACTCTTCAGTCAACCATATCATTGAAAATCTGATGATGGAATACTCAAAATCCTTGTTTATGCCAATGTTATTGTCATACCCATGTTAACATTTAATTAACTCTGACCCCTCATATATATGACCTTTACATGTCCATTTAAATATATAAAAAATGGATGGGTAGAGTACAGGCTGAATAAGTAATCTTTAAATACATGTTTATTTTCTAAATACAAATATATTGGACAAACTAATGAGTGCTGGTCCAGCAATGAAATATGTATATTGGAGATCTTTTATCTTTTGCGCATATATGTGGTCATGGGTATCAGCTGTATAAAATGGAGTAGATAGCTGTAGGGAACTTGAAAGTCTGAGTTCAAATCTCTTAAAATTACATTAAATTCAGTATAGACAGTATAGATAATATGCATGTATTTAAAGATTACATATTCAGCCTGTATTCTGCCCATCCCTCTTCTATGTATTTAAATGGACATATAAAGGTCCTTTAAGTAAGGGTCAGAGTGATTTAAAAATCAATATGGGTATAACAATAATATTGGCATCAGCAAGAACTTTGAGCATTCCATCATCAGATTTTCCATGATATGTATGGCTGAAGAGTTGGAAAGTGAAGAAGATTGAAGTCAGTTCATTAATGTTGAAGATTTGCTATCTTAATATAAACTGAGAATTGATTATATATGTGTATAGGTGATGATGGTCAGGACCAACTAATGAGTGTTGATTCAGCATGAAATATGTAAGAGATCGTTTATCTTTTTCACATGTGGTCATGTGTATTGATTGTATAAGATGGAGTGTATTACTGTAGGGAGCTTGAAAGTCTGAGTTTGAATATATAAATGGGTTAATTGCATCTAAACAAGCCAGGCTAGGAAAAGACATCTTCAGTAGCAACACATAAAGAAACAAGGTTGAGGAAGAATTATGTACCAGTTTTGCCAATTACTAGACATACACGTTTGAGCAGTTTTCTACCTTTTCTTGTCTAGATAAGAATAGCTAGATATTCATTTTGGGTCAATAGCTTTGTTGTGGATCAGATATTAAACAAATCCTAAACTTGTCCTGGATTTAAATTCAGACTTTGGGAATATCAAGCAAATGGTCCACCGTTGTTTTAAGATCTTTATAAAAATATATGAATGTTAAATATATTAATCATTAACTTACAAATCAAAAATATATAAATATACTAAAAATATTTATTATTTAGAATTAAATAAATTAATGTTTTAAGTAAAACCATAAAGTATGTATATAACGACTTCTTTAATTCAACAAAAATCACTGCATTTGTAATGCCTCGAGAGTTTTAATACAATGGAGTGGCGGTCTCTATAACTCAAAAACTATGGGTCGTGGCAGATTTCCGTCACTTTTGGTATTCTTACTTCATAAGAACTCTTCTGCAATAAATCATTCCATTACTTTTATCATAGCGTTTACATTATGATATTTTGATTAATATTTCTTTTATACAAATATAAAAGAATTCTTTGATATAAAGTACTAATTCAAGCTGTCAAAATTTTGACAGTTTTTATATATAAAATTTCTGCCAAAACCTTTTATAAAATAAACAATAAAAAGTTTTTTGAAATTAAATTGATTTTTTTCTCCCATTTTGTTAATAGTTGAGTCATGTAAATAATACTCTTTTTAAAAAAACGATTTAAGAAAGTTTGAAATATCAAAAAATGCCAAAAAATTATTTCAAAAATCAACTTATTTTAATATTTTAGACAGTATTTGATTTGCTTATATGGATTGTATATTTTAAAAAACGATTTATATAAAATTTAAAACAAAAAAAAAAGTTTACAAAATTAAATCACTAAAATCCAATTATAAATGAAAATTTTAGTATTGGTATAGATTCGGCACAGAAGGACCTTTGCCCCCACTTCTTTTGTTATTTAAGAGATTTTGGTACTAAAAGTTAATAGAGTGAAATGCCATTCAATCAAAAAGGTCTAATTTCTGAAGATCTAACTATTTTTAGGTTAAGAATCTTTTCAATTTAAAGTATTATAACTAACATATAAATCTATAGGCTGCAATATGTTTACAAGCTTATTATACACTTGCAATGATGTGAGCTGTTAAAAATTTAAACAAATATTAATTACAGTAGAAATAACTATCAATTTTAATATCGATTAGATTTACAATTATTGTTTAAATATTATTCAAAAACCACTAATTTCTTTTAAAAACTTCAAATTAATTATTTCTGAAAACAATCACAAATGAAAATTTACTATATCACATTTCATCTCTTAATGTTTCAATTATTTTTATAACCTTTTTCAAGAATATAATTTTAATACAAATGTACTATTATACATCTGAAAATCAGAAAAAAATAAAAATTATATCTTACCATCATATATAAAAATCTATGATATTTTTATAAAAACATAAAATTACTATAAATTAAAATTTGAAAAAAATAATAATAATAATAATAATGATTATGATTACTGTTTTATTTACATTTTAACAACTAAAAGTTTTAAGCATTTAGCTCTATTTATATGTTAATTTTAAATATATAAATAAAACAATAAAAAAAAATTTAAAAAGTATTTTCCTAATTTTAAATCAATTCTTTTAATAGATTAATTTTTATTTAAGTTGATAATTGTGTTAAAATTATATTAATATAGTCTTGAATATTGGAAGATGAAAAGTGATTAATAAATTTTATATACGATTTATTTTGAGAAATAATAAATTTGTTGGGGATTTTTCTTTATTTAAAAACCTGGTGATTTTTTAATATAATTTTAATAAAAAACTGAATCAAGTTATATAAAAAAAATATTAGTATAAAGAATTTTTGAGGGATCTATGTTTTTTTAAAATACATTTGGTGTATGATCTGAAAATTATATTAAATGCTCTGTTTCTTAGTGAATCGAAGCATTTAAACACCCTCTACTAGCTTACTATGAAAAGCAGATATTAAATGTTATGCATAATATCCAAATTCTGAATTGTAAATTGCAACAAAATAAAGTTTATAAGATTAGTTTCAAGTCCTCAAACAACACTAATTATTAGCTAAAATAATCTTGAATCTTATTTATATTAAATTGTATTTGCTTTATATGAAGATATAAAAAATGAAATAAACACAATCACTACATGCGATGCTTTCTTATGATAAACAATAACATATTCTGGACAAAAAAAATTTGTTTGTAAAACTTATTATGAGTATATACTTGTATTTATGAAAAATTACAAATAGATAACCATTTTATAATTATAGTTGTCAATAAATAAGAATCACAATTTTTGATAATAAAAAAAATGAGGAAAAATACTACTTCTTAAGATAATTTTAAAAAATGTTAAAAGAAATGTGAGCGAGAATTTTTAAGTTTGTCATTGTTTGTATTAAGATAATTAATAGTCAGTTTATACAAATGTTTTTATTTAACTTGACTGAATGCTTTTCTTTGATTTTTTTTAAATTAATTTTTAAAATTGGAGTCAAATCCTGGTGGATATATGAAATGATGTTACCGCCCATGATCAAATGCCAACAACATTATATTAGTGTTGCTTTATTTCAGACATTACTAATAAACATTAAAAAAAAAAAAAAAATAAGTAAAAGAAATAGAAGAAAGCAAAGCAAAATAGAAAAATAAGAAAAAAAATAGAAAAAATAAAAATATAAATAGAAGGTCAATAATGATAATAAAAAATATGGTACATTCTTATGCAGGATTGTTAGCAGAATGAATGTAAAAAAATGGTTAAATTATTTGCATTATTCTATTACTCTTGTTATTTTCTTGCTGGAGCTGCTCCTAAGCATGAATATCTAACCTAAGCAACAAATAATTCATATGATTTCCATTCAGTTTTCTTAAGAACTAGAAGTCATGGGATACTGTGATTAAAAGTTGCCAATGAATTCCTTATGTCAATCTACACAGCTCTACAAGTCCTTTATCCTGGATTTAAAAGCATAGTTTTTGAAATTTTTAGCTATTATCTTGAATAGCCTAATAAAACTAAAAGGTGAAAATTAAATGGTTTCTGTACAATACAGAGCATGTTATCAAAAGACCAATCAATCATGAACTAGTCATAGAAGACCTCCATATTGCCAGTTTATGTCTATTGTTTACTCACTAGTTAAATTTATTTCTAGAATGAAGATTAAGTGAAAACACTGCCTTAGAATAGCTGATATATCTAAATTAGATGTATCAGTAGAATAAATATTAAGTAAATAAAAGAACATTTTACATGTAATCTGAACACTATTTGTGTTAAGGCAATATTGTGTTTGCATCAACAAAATTTCAAAATGAACATACTATATTATCAATGTATAAAGATTTATAAATATTTTTTAAATGTAAATATTAAACACAATAGACATATCCTGCTAATATTTTTACATATACTGGGTATATGTGTTTATACATAGGCTTATGTGAATGGATGCATATTTATTTTTTATACCCAAAAGCAAATGGAATAACTACACAATAGGGTTCTATGACCAAAGTCATTTTAGAATAAATTATTCAAGAATCTCAATGTTAAATGCTACACTGAGTTTTTATATCATTAAAATGCATTATATATATATATATATATATGTGTGTGTGTGTGCGTGTATGTGTAAGATGAACATCCTGTAAATAACCTATTACAAGGCAAACAGCTTTATAACAACATTCCAATGAGAAAAAGTGAAGAAAAAAGCATTCCTCATCAGAATTGTCATTTACCACATCATGAGAATTTGTTTGATTTTCTATCCATGTTTTACACTCTAGCAAAAAGCAACTAGATATCTATTGGACGTTTAGGCTATTTTTATTGGCTTCCTGAAAAAAATCTTATTTAAATGTGAATTTTTTTTTACCTAGTTTGGATTTATTCTTGCCTATCAGCCTAATCATGGCAGATAAATACACCAGTGTTAAGTCTTGAATACATTTTTTAAATATTAACATCACAATGTCATGACATTTGGTTTCTATTTTAGCCAATTGCTGAAGAGATATAATAAATATAACACTCATAAAATCTTAGTTCTGTAGGCCTGCAACATATCATTAACTTGTGAGGCTCTCAATCTAATTTTCATATTCAGCACTAACAAATTTATTTGTGTGTAATTTATATAATTAGACACTGCATTTAAAACGTATATAATCAATCAATTGTATAGTTTTATAATGTGCTCTTTCTTCTTAAACTTAATAACTTATTATCCAATATAAAAATTCCAGATTTTCTTCCTTCATTATAAAAATATATTTTGGACAACAATTGATTATGAATTTTGTTGCACTTTAAAAATAAACAAGTTGCATTCACCATACATAAATATAGAGTCAAACTATCCTATTAGTGCCAAAATCAGATGATTAATTCTGTGAGTTATCTGACAAGTATAGGTATCATCTAAAATATGAGAGAGAGAGAGAGAGAGAGAGAGAGAGAGAGAGAGAGAGAGAGAGAGAGAGAGAGAGAGAGAGAGAGAGAGAGAGAGAGAGAGAGAGTGGTTTAAAATTTTAATGCATTATGATCGTTTATCATCAATTAAGGTTATAATTAAGAAAAGGTGTCTTAGAAAATCATAATGTGATTGGTTATATATATATTAAATACATTGATAATTATTATTCTTACAAGTTCAATTCAAAATGAAAATTAAACTGACTTAAAAAAAATAATGGGCAAGCCTCAACTTAATTTGTCAGAATACTTGTAGGCAATGTTTGTTGCATGGTATATTGCCATGGCAACTTACTTTTCCAACTATGAATTCACAAGAGAAAACAAAATATGTTAAATCACTTCTTTCTTTGTAGATTCATCAAACACTGAAAGCTTATAAGTGATATTCATTTCATGAACCAAAAAATTCATGTGTGATTGAAAAATTTGGCATAGAGATTTTGCACCAAAAGGGTTAGAATTGTGTTTGGATAATATGTAAGTGCTTATAGGATTCAAAATGAATGTTGTAAACTTTATTTCCTCAGATAAAAATTTTAAATGTTGTTTTTTATGATCTTGTTTAAGTGATAACCCTAAATTTTTAAATAAATTTGTTATTTATAAACAAAATTATAAAAATAATTATGTTGATTTAAAGCCACTCCAAATCATCCCTGTTTTGATAGGTACAGAAGTTTTAGGTAAATATAAGTTGATCAAATGACTGTCAATGTGCTGATTATAAACAAAAACAAAAAAGTATAAATGTAATATATTGTAATATTTGCCACAGATATAGAAGATGTTAAACCTCTGGATATTAGCAGTACCAATTTGTTTATAATATTATTAAATTTCTTTGTTCTTGCTAGCAGATTATTTCAAAAAACAGACAGAATCCATAATTAATGTCATCTAAGTTAATTAAGAAATTCAATTCATACATTAGAAGCAGCAATTCACTTTATTATTCATTCTATTGTGAAGCCATCAATTGTGAAGTTGAGTAATATGTGAACATTATGCAATATCTAGAACTTCAGATTAGTTTCTAGTAACTCATTTCATTAATTAGGAATTTTATATTGCACCTACGTATCTAGCAGGCCTGTGAACTTTTTTATAGTATACAAATTTAAAATCTGAATTCAAAATTGTATGTTGTTTGAAACTATGCCTAAATATAAAAAATTCTGCATAAACCTGTACAAGTTTTTTTGGATACATTTTTATCTTACAAATTTTACTCACATAAATCCATTTAGTTCAACAATTACATACAGATGATTGAGATTAACACATTAAGTTCTGTATGTCAATTATGAAGCCTGACAGTTTGAAAGATGAATAATGTTCGGAAGTCTTATATTTTGAGAGTTTATTCAACACGATTACTAAAAAATGTTGACTTAACTGAGAAAGTTTTAAAAACTATGACTGTTAATCTGAAAATTTGATGTAATAAGAATTTAAAATTGTTTAGAAGTCTAACTTATTGGATAGCTTATATACATATGTTAATGATACAAAATGATTAAAGACATCAGAACGTAGAACCATAGAATTAAAGCATACCACTTCATTAACTGTGTTTTCACAATTCAGTAGTAACTAAATTTATAGATATCTTTCTCTTCTGAATTCTTCTTTTAACTTGCTATTTTTTTTAACTCTATCTTAATACATTTAATGTTCGTTAGATGAAAATTGTCTTCAGCCCTTTATATTTTTGCTTACATTATTTTTGTATTTACTGCAGGGCAATGTTCTTTCTCTTACACTTCAAACATTTTATAACATTGTATTCTCCAAAGAATAATACTTATAAGTAAATATTTAAAATTTTAATGAAATTTTTGTTTAAAATAATGTTTAGTTGTGACACAATATTGGACCAGAGAACTGAAATCACAACTATTTGTCCTAGATGACATGATTCTAATTTATCAATCTAATTTTTAAATAGTTTGCTCATTTGATTCATCTGCATTTTTTTTTTAAATCTCATTAAAAATTTCAGTATTTACAGGCGTAAATCAATGAAAATCTTCTAATTAATAATACTTATATGTATGCGTTTTGTATAATATATTATATATATGCATATTTTATTGTGCATATGCATTTGCAGTCACAAATTAAAAATAGATAAAATAATATTCTAACAATCATAATATCAGCCAAACTAGCAATGTTTATATATATATATTCATTTTCTATGCCTTTATATATTATACACATTTTAATTGAGCCTGTGCTCTAACTAAAATAGTTAAATGCACAAAATAGTAAAAATTTTAAATTTCAAGTCAGTAATATTCTTTGTAACCTTTTGAAGCTAAAACTACAACAATTACACTTAAAACTACCTTATATAATGTTATTAATACATTAGGGTATAAATAATGTACTAATATTTATTAAAATAATGTAGTTTTTATTGTAAGTAAATCTAAATTTTAATAATTATCCATTAAATCTATTTTAAATAAATCATTAGACAATATTAAGTAAGACAAAACATTGTCCAATTAAAGCAGTTCTAGTGATATATGTGTTTGTCTGTGCTTGCATGTATGTTATTCTGCAATATTTAATTTGCTTACAATAATTATTATTTTAAGTAATAGTACTAAAAAATTGACCTGTATTTACTACTTAATAAGTGCTAAATGGATATGAAAAATAATTTATTACATGCAAAGTTTATTTAATAATATTTAGTTTATTAATAATTATATTAAAAAGAATATTTATTACAAATTTAAATATTATATAAATTAAGTTGCTATTTTTAGAATATATCGATTTCATTGGATGATTGATTTCAGTAGTCAGCTGATCAACTGGGGATGGCTATATAAGAGAGGGAGAACAGGTGTCTGTGCATGTGTGTAAAAATTATTAAGAAATTTATAACAAGTTTAAAAAAAATCAGTTAATATTTTTGTTTAAAATTTTATCAAACAGCATTAATATGAAATAAAAAAAATAAATAACTAGTCTATTCTTTGGAAAGCAATATTGATATTTACTTCTTATAATAATTGGGGAAAAACAAATACATGAATGGCTTGGACAAAGTTGCAATATTACTGGAATTTTCACTCTAATCTACAGAAAAAGTTAATCTGTGTAGAAACCATGGACAACAGAAGGATGTATTATATAAGAATTTGTTTATTGTATTATAAAAATATTTTTTGTTTGCTTAAAAACTTTTATATGATTTTCAAATAACATAGTATTAATTTCTGAATTGAACTACTTAATTGTCTGCTTTAGCGTTTTAATTGTGGAACTGTTATTCTATTTATTCCTGCTAATATTGTAAATGTTTTTAATGACTTACATTTAAAACTTGAATTACTAACTTATTCATCTAATACATTATATTACATAATGGAACTGCTCAAATATATGTTCTGTTTAAACTAACTTATTATAACAGTGTATCATTCTGATATTTTTAAAAGAGAAAAAAAAATTGAAATTTATGTTAAGATTATACTCGGAGAAATGAAATATTTCGGTATTTAATTTACCTGTCTGCAGTAAAGCTAAAGATTATAATCCATATTTATTCCAATTGGAATCTCCTATAAAAGGAAAGTTTTCTTTTTACTGTGTTTGAAAATTATTTTTTTCTTAAAAATTAAAAGAACTGTAAAATTACAAGAATACATGCAAATAATTAATTAACTTTATCTAAAAGAAAATGATTTTTGTCATTTTTAATTTTCAAGTTTACCTTCATTGCAAGCAGACAGAGGAAGAGAAAAAAGATTTTAATAAAAGAATTGGCTGTTCAAACTTCTGTTTAAACTTACATTTCAGGATGTGTTTTGGTAAAAGAAAATTAACTTTTATTATTATTATTTTTGAGATTGTTATATTTAAAGCAATTTACATTTAATGTTTTATATTTATCAGTTTGAATTTTAATAGGTATTATATATGTGGGTATATTATAATTTAGTATATAATAAAGTTACCTATATTTTAAGATATATTGAAAGTGTGGTAAATGATAGGTTATTTTCAAATGGAACATCACTGGACAAGTATTATTGAATTATAACATTTATTGATAATTTTTATTGTTTTAATATATGCTTATTTAGTTTGTTTAATATTATTCTATTTCAAATTTTAGAAAGATAAAATAATCTAATGTTTTGTTCTGAAAAATTATTCTTCATATCTTGCAAATTGCTATTTTAAAGTTATAATGCATATATGCTTATGAATGAAAGATGTTTATTTGGAAATTAATTATTAGTGCAGTCACAATTTTTTTAATATTTTAGATAATGAATTATTTTATGAAACACTTATTTACATGTGTTAATTTTTCTTTGCTCTGTGTGTATGCTATTATCAATTAAATTATGCTAGTGCATTCTGATAGTCCTGCTATTGGGCATTTATTAATTTTTGTGGTGGAGTTTTGTGTTTAATTCTGAGAAACATTTTAGTTATTATTACAAAATGGATTAAGATGTCATATCTTCAGTTTACTACTTGGATGTGCTTGTGGTGTTTAAATCTAAGGATTTCATGTCAAATGTAACTGTTTGGTTTCACATGGGTATTCAGTCTTTATTTTTTTTTATTCTTGTAGCACATAATGTAAGTCATAGGGAGAATATAGGTCATCTAATCATGAATGCAGATAGGCCATTTGATATAATTCCCATGAAATTCTTATATCCAGGTTATTAAAAGTGCTTCTATAAAGAACCTGGTTAGACATCACATCTAATATAGCAATGACATATATATTTGAAAATCTTGATAAAAGTTATTCCATCCACATAAGCTTGTATATGTTTAAATAGATGCAAAACCTAGGATTTATGATCTCTGTGAATATAAGGTTCTTAGTATTATGAATGTTAGCATCACACATAAGCAAAATTTAATAATAAATATTTAAATATTTCCATGTGTATAATCATGATTTTGCTAAATAATCCTGATAGCAATGGAAACAAATAATTAAAGTACAATTAATTTTGAAAGATGTTTAATAATTGCTATTTTAAGAAAAATAGGATTTGTTAAAAAAGGATTATAATATGAGTAATTCCTATATGCCAATTTAAAACCTATATGTTAATGTGAGATATGACTAAATGCTTGTTTGTTTTACTATATGAAGTAATATTTTAAAATTTATATTTTGAAAAGTTTAATTATTACCAAATAATTAGTAGTGAATTAAAATATTATATATGTATAATTATTTTCTGGTTAACTCAATAAAGTAACCATAAAATTATGAAAAAAGTAAAACCTGCTTTTCATTAAGATGAATAATAATTTATAAAATCACCAAAGGTATAACAATATTTTGTATTGTTTGTTTTGCTTTATTTAAAATAAAGAGGAAAAATATAATATGATAATTTAAATTATATCAGCGGTAATTCAGATATTTTCCCACTTTGAAATAAAGTGTTATTAAGAAATAATTATAGTTTTATTACAAAAGCTAAGTAAATTCATTTTAGATAGATGGATGTATCACCAAACTGACATCTTGTTCATTGTATTTGAAAAATTTGTAAATATAAAATTATTTTGTTGGAATTTGTAAATAGCCACTTTAATTGAAAATTGCTTATATGTTGCGTGCTGTAAAGTAAAACTTAAATATAGATTTGTAAATTTTAAATATTGTTTTGTAAATAAATTGATTTTTGTAGAATTTAAAATTGTATAGTTTGACATTATTTATGTTTTCATATTTCTATTTATCATTCATTACAAATACTGATTGAATTCAGTATTTACTTCATTGCACACTTCTAATAAATCATTCCATTTAATATGTGTATCACACTTATGAAAATGATTTTTTTTATTAAGAAGTATATGAGAATTGGTTCTAAATTATCATACATTCAGGAAAACTATTGCATAAATCCTAATTTATTTAATCATGCACAAGAGTTATCATCTTCAATGGTCACATATGTTCATTTCATAGTAAACTTAAGAATTTTTATTGTTTGTTTCAAACTAATAACAATCATTACTATTATTATTAGATAGATATATTTTGCATTCAAATACAGAACTTATTATCATTTTAAGGTGTGTAAGCAGAGCTATATTTGGATATCCATATGCCAATTATTTATTAAAGAAAATAATAAACTTTACTTAAATATTTGCATTATAAGATTAGTTATACCATATTTGCAGTATTAAAGGTTAGTATTATCATCATGAGAGATTAGTTCTGAGTATTTTGATAATTCAAATTATATTTTATTAGATTTAGATATCTTAAATTATAGTTCAGCTTTTCTTAATTGGTTTACAAAACCCTATAAAATCTAAAGTAACCATTTTTACAGTTTAGTTATTATATTGTACAGCAAAGTTGTTATAGTTTGTTTAATAATATTATCATTTTACATTTTTCTAAATTTTGCCTGGATTATTGGATTTTCATAAAATTGCTCTTTGTTATCCAATATCCTATGCTTTATTCCTTCTGTAATATGATATCCCTGAGATAATGATTGAAATACAATAAAGATTTAAATCAAGATTTATTTTAAATTAGAATTAGAATATAAATTTATTCTTTTAATAAATTTTAATATTATTATTCTTAAATATTTAGTTGGAATATTATTTTAGCTTTATTTAAATATGATTATTTTAGTTAGTCATAGAGATACAATTGTAATTCTTAATTGGGATTCAATGGTGTTTCTATGCTGTCAAGTATGTGTCTTTGCTACTTATTTGACTTCAAGGCAATCTGAACACCTTGGTATGGGAACTCAGTCTCATGAGCTAGAAAATTATTAATTAATAAGTATTTATTTATTAAAGCAGTTTGAAATCAGTGGTTATATTATTATTTGATTGTTTTAGCACTTTTTTGTGGGTTTGCTGCTTACCTTCGATTGTTCCCATCGCCACAGGTTGCAGTATATAATTTATATGTTAGCACAAGTTTTCATGGTTGAAAGATAAAAATGCAATTTTCATGTTCTTGAGAATATGTAATTGTTTGTTAATATAGTACCAGCAATCATATGTAGTTGAATAGATGTTGCTAAGATAATAATATTATCTAAACAAATAAGTTCCAGATAAAAAATAGGGCTATAATAACAACCATAAACATGGAAGAATTCAAAAACTGTATTTATATATAGTTTTTATATAAAACCATCAAAACATCACATGATTACCATTTCATATGCTTACACAGGCTGTTAATAACATAACAAACTCTTCATACAGTAGTGCCACCAAGTGCAAACTTTAGTAATCAATGGATGCAAAAAGGTTTGTGCATAAAACTTTTATCTAGTGCTTATTTATCCAATATCCTCAGAGCAGTTCCTAATTTGTAACTTTCATCAGCCTTGGAATTGAAATCTATGTGCAGTGCTCTCAAATACAAGACTGCCCACTAATGAAAGCCACAAACAAGAAACTAGTCTGGGGATATTGGATGAGTAGGCATTAGATAGGGACTTTATATACAAAGCTTCTTGCATCCTTTGATTACTAAGGTTTTCACTTGGTGGCACTAAATATATGGAGAGAGTGATAATTTTATTATATATATATATTAATATATAGCAAGTTAAATGTAAATATTAAACTGACCAAAACTCCACCACCATCAATCACAAATTATTATTCAAAAATGATTTTAAAATGAGTAGAAATTATCTCTATCATGTGAGGGTTGACTCTTAGTTGAAAAAAAGATTTTGTCTACATTTGAGTCTGATTTTAAAATCAGCTTTGATAATATCATTAATCAAACTATTCAGTTCTATAAGATCTGGAGTTACTATATAGAAATGGTTATTTTATATATACAATTAGTTTAATAAAGAGGCTGGCACTTTGTAATTGTTGGCTGGTGGAAGCTTGATCACTCTAATATATATCATGACATTAGCTATCTACAGAATTATTACGTTTATTTTTAAATGTCTATATTTTAGTTCTTGCAAGATAATTGTGTTATTTATATAGACCTGCATAAATAAAAAGAATATATCAATATTTGTTATATTTAAAGTTTGCATATTTAAAAAAATTTTAAATTACAATATTGACTTACTTAAAGCAAAGAATCATTAATCATCTACAGACTAAACAAGCATTTTATTCTTAATAAACAAAAATTGCAAAGCTAAAAGAATTGTTTAGTAAATTTTTAATTAATAAATAATTGAAGAATTTTAATATATTTATTTTGTATATGTATTTTGATAACTTTTTTTAAATTTCTGTATATATAAAATACGATTAATATTCAAGAACTAAATTATAAATTTTAAAAAAAGATAAAATAATTTTTATAGATTATTTATGTCATTGCTTTAAATAAACGGAAATAAAAATAAATGTAGACTAAATATTTGTGTGTATATAAATATAATAATAAAACTATAGAAAAGTACAGGTGTAGATAATATATATATATTGTAATTTGAAACCAACCAGTAATCACCTAAACATTCGCAATAAAGATAGTAATCAATATTTCTTACTGCTGTCAAGGCAACCTTCCCACCTTTTAATAGCAAGAATGGAAATCCACTCTTACTAATGGTCCATTGAATATATATATATATGAATATATATATATCACAGATATGATAAATATTATTATTAAAATATTTTATATGACGTATTAATTCATTAATTTATAATTTATGAATCTAAAGTACATATGCATTAGAAAATATCAATACATATTCAACATATATATGAAGCGCATATACATAAATATTATCACTAAAAAAGACATTGTAAAATGGTCGAATCATCAAAAGAAAAGAATGCAATAAATACAGGTATAATATAAGCAAGAAAAATAAAAAAATTAAAGATATAGTACTTTTATTTCATATATTAAAAATGTATAAAAATATTTTTATTATTTACTTTGAGCTATAAAGCATTTTAATCATGCTAATTGAAATACTACCAGATATATTAAGTTTGCAATGTTATGTGTAATTTAATGCAGTGCCACAGTGATGGACTCTAGAACTAAAAATCTCTGCTCAAAATTTAGCCTATCACTTTGTATCACACTCTAACAATAATATTAGTATTATAATAGGCCATTCTATATTAATTAATAGTATTATCATTTGTTCATACACTATTATAATTATAATACAAATTATAAGCAGTTAAAAGAACTTGTGATAGAAAAATGCTAATAATAGTGAAAAAATAAATCAAAAACAATAAAGAAATCATTGTGATTTCTGATTATTATGACAGTGATTGTATTCCATTTTCTAAAATTCCAAACAAGATCAATAAATTATAAATATGTTTTTTTCATTGTTTTTCTAATATTGTTTAATAGCTATCTTAATGATGTAAGCCTGTTGAAGTTCAAATTTCAGATGTTAGAATAAATTGCATTGCCTACTTGTTCCCAATCATTCTTTAGCAGGGAGTCTTTATACACATGCATCTTTATTCCAGCATGTTATATTCCATTTTACTATTGTTTATATATCTACAAATTTTATTTTATACTTACCTTGTTCACTTTCTTTTTCTGTTGATTCACTTTACAAGTATTACCTAATTAACCAAAAACTCACAGATTATACTAACCACAAATACTCATTTTCAAGATTATAAATTATATTTTTTAACATAAATAAATACTTTAATGTTTTATTAAATACAGTATTTATTAATATTTACTTTGTTTATTAGGGTCCATTTCTTATTCTATGTTTCAGCACCTTTTTTTTTTAATTACTCACTACATTTTATCATTTTCCCCAAATAAAACTACATTTATATTACTTTTATAAACATACAGTTATAGATATGTGAAAAATGTAAATGATTTTTAATATGAACTATGACTCATCAATTTGTCAAAAATATATCATTCTAAACACAGATTAGAAGGATATTATAAATATCACACTAATAATTTACATCATTTTTTCAATATATTAACATTTTTTATCAAATACATTCAATGCCTTGATGAATTGCTATTCTATTCTTGTGTATCTGTTTTTTCCCACTCATATAGTTAATTCTATTATTAATTAAATCATCTCTATCTTTTCATTGTATATCTTCTATCTCATTATATTTTTTATTAATTCTACTTTTCTGACCTTATCTGTTATACATCTCAATTGACTGTTACTTTTTTCTATCTTCATCAGTATTAGATCTTCCATATTTTCTTTACTATTTTATGCTTATTCCAATAAATTTTTGTTCTTTTACTTTTCTCATAGACTACTTTATTAAAAATTATATTATGATTCATCTTTCCATATTTACATTGAGATTATAATCCATCTAAATTAATAATTTTTTCTTAATGTTTTTTCTTATACACTTAAAATTTAGTTTTAATGCAGCCACTAAAATGCAATGTGAGTTACTATTAGTTCTAAGATACATATATTTTTTTAATACCATTCACAACATATCCTGAATTAATAGCAATTGATAAATTTCAAATGTCAATTCTTCTCTTGTGAGGCAATCAGTAGATTTCATGCAGAAATTTATTCACTTTTTTCATCCTAATCTAGTCTCTTATAATCACATCTTGTTTTCTATGACTTCTCCCCCATAAACTAATACACAGATACTACTACATGCCAAATTTGTATTGATTTTCAATAAGTTTTTATTTTTTATTATTATCATTGTTAGATGTCATAAAATAATCAACATCAATATCAGAAGTCATATTAAAAACATTTTTTCCAGATCTATTAGCTGTTTGATTTTTCAAGCTTTTTGACACCTTATTAGTTTTTAATTTTAACATAATCTTTATTGTTGAAATATGTGATTACATAATTCTTACATATATACATATTATACTTTAGGGTGAATGGAAAGAGTTAATATTGTATATCTATATTTACACTTATATAGCAGTGGTTACAGCGGTGTAGGTAAGGTTATTAAGCTCCATGTGATTGCATATATATATATATGGAAGTGCAAGGGTTTGAGCTCTAATTTTAATTTTATCTATTTTGTTATAGAAATGTAATTGCAGTTCTTTTTGAGGTTGAGTTAAATCAGAAATGACATCTAAAAAACCAAAGAGTAAATAGAATAAAAATAATTGCTCTAATGCTTGAGTAGAGTACTCTGCCTATGCTGTTAGGTGAAGCTGACTGGGATTTAGACATATATGTAATGATAGTTGGCTATGTTTGAAGTAATGGGCATTTAAAGAGAAAGTGTTGGATAGTTTCTTTCTTTTTGTGGCAGAGTGGGCAAGTTAAGTCTATATTAGAAGTTGATAATTTTTTAGCTAAGAAGCTACAGATTGCTAATGCTTCCAAATCAATCTTGGTAAGGAAATCAAGATATTTGGATTCTAAGTGCCAGAATTTACATTTGTCTATAATCTGCTTATTTGTGCAATAAAGAAAGGGGTTGGAGTGTTAATAAATGGTCAGTTTTGTGGTCAAGGTTATAAGCTTCACAGTAATTACTTTTTGTTGATAGGATATGTTGCTTAAGGGTGGCATGTATGAGAAGGATAATGAGGTTTTTGAAAAAGATATTTTTAACTCAAGGTAGTGAATCTGTTGGGGGTGATGCAAATAAATTTCTGAAAGTCAGGGAAAAGGTGAGAAATATAGTTATTACATTTATTGTTCTTTGGAGGTGGCTTATAGGGATGATGAAGAACTCTAGTTCCAATCATACTTTTTATTTCCATCTTACAATTTTTCTGCTCATTATATGCTTCTAAAGTAATTTATCTTATGTCATAATATGACCACCATATGACAATTTTGTTATGGATATTTGTCATTTGAATAAAAATAGATAATTTCACCAAATGCCTACTTGTCCATTTTCTTTATTGTCCATGAAATTTTCAAAAGTCATAAATCAAAAGCACTCTTTTTCTTTTTTTTTGCCTTTTTCAGTATCCAACTTTCATATCTACTGAAAGGATACTGGAAATGCAAACGTTTGAATGATTTTTATATAATTTCACAAAGTCTTTATATCTAAAAAGTTTACTCAAGTTTTTTATTTCAATTCCATCTCATGTTAGCCTATGGTGAATCTCTTGACTATTGGATCATTCATTGTTGATGAAAAATATGAGGAAACAAAAATTACCAATGACTTCAATGTCTTCATCATCAATTTTGAAATTATCTATTTTCCTATTTTCATGATCTTGGATTTTCATATTTAATTGTAATCTCATAACTCTATTCTATTCTTTAGCTTTACTACGATTTTTTAAGTCTTCTATTTTTAGCTATAAGAATAAATGGTATGTTTTATACTGTTGATGTTTCATCCATCAATGTTCAGTTTGGATTTCATTATTGCATATTGAATATACAAATTAATCTTCAGGCTTGTACAACTTTTTTCTTACATGAAATTAATTTGTTTCATCATAGACTATTTTAATAGTAGCCTTTAATCTCCTATACAGATTTCCCCTAAAAACAACTATTCTGAGATATCTATTTTCCTAAGAACATTCATCATTTAACACAGAAATGCTATAAAGACTCATTAAAACTGATAAAACATTATAAACTTCTTTTCTGATACTAAATTCACTAATAAACATCAGTGTCTATAGTGCCCTGACTTTTCCAGAATCTGGCAGTTTTACATCTAAGTAAGAGCAATCTATTGTTGTTTATATTTGAAACAATAAATTGCATGAAAGTATTTTCAAAACTTTCTATTTTGATATAGAAATATGTTTGTTATCAATCTACTGGTCATTCAACAGTTTTTCCTAAATTGTGTGATCGTTTGCATATTTATTGACTAAAAATTTCCTCCAGATTTCTGATGCAATATTACCAATTTCTTATGATCTTATCTATTAATAATGACTTCAAATCAAATCTAACCTAATCTTCATTTACTTCTGTGTAAGATATCTCACCAAAAATGGTTTGGTTAATATTGTTGAGATACAGCTCTCTTGCATATTCCTATTTATTTGTGATTGATCTCTGTTATTTTTATCATCATTAGTAATTTTCAGTTAACCTACCCATGAATGTAACTTCTTTTTGATTTTCAAATCTGTGAAAAAAAGGTTTTTTTGCCAAAATTTGTTTCCCAATGTCAATATCTTAAAAAAATATTGGTATAAAAATGTTACTAGTGTTTATCAGACAATCTTTGGAATTTCTTATTCAGTTTTCTTAAAAAAAACTTTATTCTTTTTTTATTTACCCCATTTTCTCTTTTTTACAAATTATTATTTGCATCTGTTAACATTCATTTTTATATTTATGGTTGTTTTATTATGCTCAAATATTTCTCATATTCACCTTCAATAAATATTTTCATTTCTATTTATAGTTCATTTGATTTTTAGTCAATTATATATAAAACTGCAAGTTTTATTTCTGTTATAATAGTATAAAATGGGTATATTTTCTATATTATATCTATGGACTTTCTTTTCTTTCAAATTTAGGTGGATATCCATATGGATAATTCAAAATTTTGTCCCCCAATTCTGCTCTTGGCAATATTTTATTAAAACCAAAAATTCATTTAGTGATGTGCATTTTTCCACTATCAGGATCTCTAATCATAATGTACATTTATGTATTGCTACATCCCTTAAAACAACTACTAGCTTCATTGCCAATAATCTATTTAAATATTGCATTGCTATTCTCACTTTCTTATGCTGAATTTTAAGATAATTCTTATTATCAAAACAAAAAATTATCTCAATCTCTTTATCCTTATTTTAGAACCCCATCATCTTATCTATTCATTATTAATAATAAGATTCTATGTATATGTTCAGGTTAGGCATAGCTTTAATGATTTATGTGCTAATTCTAATACTTTTTAAATCCAAAGAATTTGGAATTAAACTTAATCCTAGTAAAGACAACACCTGTTTTGCTAGTACTTACTTTTCTACCCAGACAAAGTGAAATGCACTTATCTTAAAAGCTTTTAATAAAATCTACAGTCTTAACTTGCATCATTAAAAAGTGATATAATACATTAATCTATTCAGTGACTTTTGCATTTGATAACATAGTACTAACTACAAGTAATTATTATGATTAATTATGCAAACATACATACAGTAGTCTAAAATCTTCAAATGCCATGCGTATTCTTTAATTTAAGTACTTAAACTAAAGTGACAGTAGTCATTGATCTATAAATTTGATAAAATGTTTAGATATTTATTTGAATTCATAAATTCTGATATATATTTTCCTATAATGAGTGGTCAGGTGAATTACATCTCTCAGTTCTTTATCATCTCATGCACTCAGTGAAAATATTATTTTTACTTTTTGATATTGCTGTGAATTATGAAATAAATATTATGCTTAAAATGATTTTACAACAAGAAATTAATAATGTTAGTAATTCTATGTGAGAAAATAAAAAATAAACTGACTTAGTAATGAAAGAAAAAGTGTCGCTTGAACATATTCACATAAGTATTTGTTCATTTAGATAGGAATCGGTTTATATGTGAATGTGCTCTCTCAGTATGTTACTAGACTGACTTTTTCACAACTATATTCTTTTATTTTTATATTAATTGTTTTTATTGATATATTGCCCTGAGTGGTTTGGTGCAGTAATAGAGTGTAAGAATATATGTTAACCACGCACACACACATATATATGATTATTGTTATAAACAATTTCAAATAGTTACATAAAAGCTTGAAATCAAATATCTGTAAAAACAATATTAATTTATAATTAATATGTATAAATATTAATAAGTATAAATATTAATTCAATATGTATAAATTAAATGTACATTAGTTTTTTAATAATTCGAACAGCGTCATAATGTAAGGTATAATATTTAAAGCGACCACCTGCCATACTTTGAATATAAGGTTTGAATTATGTAGAGCGTAGAATTTTTTTATAGTACCTAAGGATTTCTAAGCCAAGTTAGAGATTTTTTAAAGATTGCAACACAGAGCAAATCCATTTATAATTTTATTACTAATCAGTTAATTTAGGATCTGCTATTCTTAGCTAGAAAATAAATCCAACAAAAAATGGCACAAGATTAATCCGAAAAATAATATTTCCCTTTATTATTCCTCTGGGAAAGAATACCGGAGATCTTTTTGTCTAATAATGAATGGATTATTATATCTATTTTTTTTACCAAGATATGCATATTAAAATGCAATTGCTTAATGAAATATGATAACAGAAGAAATGTATTTCTTAATATTTACTCTTTGCACTTATAACAGCTTGCAAAGACGTTCAAATTATATGACGTAAAAAAATATATTTTTTTTTCTTAGTAAAAATTTATTTGCAATCGATTTTTTTAAAAGTATATAATAAAAAAAGTTAAGATTATAAATTTACATGTGAAATAACCATAAACATAAAAATTGTTACAAAAATAAAAATCATAAAACTGACAATAGATTTAAAAAAAAAAAAAAACGAACAGTTTTACGTAAGTCGATTTCCAATGAAGTAAAAAATGAAAAGAATAAATAATAAAATAACATCATTTCCTACCATCAGAAGATTTCAATTTATTAATGAATCTAAAACGACGACAGTAAAATAGATAAATATTATTTATATCGAAATAATTGTAAGATTAAAAAGAAATTGTTCAGATATTTAAAATAATTTATCTTTGACTTAAAAACAACAACAAAAAAAAAAGCTTGATTCTTTCAAACATTTCATATCTTTCTTATTCCATTTTTATCCTTTCGTCCCCTTCCTTTAACAATTTTATTTCTTTTAATTTTTCTTTCTTATCAACATGCTTTATTCTAGTCTGTTTATGCCTTTTATTATTGGTGTTATTGTTTTAGTAGCTGGTTCTAATACCGAGCAAAAATCTTTCCTAGATATTTCCATGAATATATTCTTGTGGTACTGTTAGTGGAGAGTGTCCTGTGATTTTTAGCTCACCATGCTAAAATGCTAAGTGGTGTAATAGTTAATGTATTCACCTGCCATACCAAATTACTTTTGTTAGTGTCTGGTTTGATTGAATCTTGAAATTTTTCACATCAACATATTGACTTAAAATATTTTTTTAGGTGGAAATTCACAGCAACTCAACTAGTGATCTAAAAGTGATCAGTAAATACATATTTTGCTGTTTATAGTTTCAAATCAATGATTCTACATTAATATATAGGGTATATGAGCAGACTTTCAGATGATCCATCATTCTCCACTCCATCTAATAACACTGATACACTCAAGCACATATATGCTGAAAAGATAAATAATCACCAATATACATATTTCATGCTAAACCAGCAATCATCAGTTGGCCCAGATTATCATCTCCAACACATATATACTATAAGTGCTCAGATATATATTAAGATAGACAATCTTCATACTTTAATGGACAGGCTCCAATCTACTATACACTCCAACTCTTTAACCATCCATCCAATTGAAAATCTGATGATGGAATGCTCGAAGGCCACCCTGAGGCTGAGATTCTTGTCACACCCATGTTGACCTAAAGTCAATCTGAACCCCACATGTACAGGACATAATCCATTTAATACATATGCAAGGATGGGCAGACACCTCTACAATGTAATAACTGAAACACAGGCTTATTATATACCTGTGTCTATATATGTAATATATAGGGTATATGAACAGACTTTCAGATGACCCATCATTCTCCACTCCATCTAATAACACTGATACACTCAAGCACATATATGCTGAAAAGATAAACAATCACCAATATACGTATTTCATGCTAAACCAGCAATCATCAGTTGGTCCAGATTATCATCTTCCACACATATATACTATAAGTGCTCAGATATATATATTAAGATAGACAATCTTCATACTTTAATGGACAAGCTCCAATCTAGTATTAAAAGTCTGACTGTAGTTGTAAAAAAAGATATAATAAGGGTACTATAGACAAGGAAGTATCTCATTCCTAAAAGTGCTGAGCCCATAATTAGTTTTTTTGTTTTTTTTATATTGCTCATTGATATCTTACTCTATTTATCATCTTGACTTCTCATTGAATGTCACATTTATTTTCATTGTAGACATTTCACTTTTTTCAGTTTATTTTCCATTATTGTTTTGTCACTAAAACAATATTTTTGACTCTTATGATTTAAACTCACATAACGCATGTTTTTGCCAGCTCTCTTTGTCCTATTCTTAACATTCTTTTCTGATTTTGTGTGAGAGCTTTCCTTTGATGAAGTCCCTTGTGTCTTGTACTTTATACTAGTTTAAATTTTCAATTACTGATCATTTAAGGAATGAAAATATATTCCTTAGTATGTAAAATGATGGTACCATTTAGTTATTAAAATATTTATTCCAATCATTATCAAGTTTTTTTAATCAATTACTTATTTTTTTACTGTCAAAAATTATTTCATACCTATTTTTAAAGCATGTAGCAAAATCATTGCATTATGTGGATTAAATTTTTTAATATTGTTTGTTATTTCTCTTTTTAAATTTATGTATGGAGCATGAAATACTTTTGATCTTAAAAGTTCAAATGCTACAGATTTCTTAAATGATTGAAAAAAAAAAGTCCTCTTTCATCTTACAAAAAATACATGAACCTCCAAATTCACTTTTAGCTGATCATTTAAATAAATCATTGGTGATTGAAAATCATTTAAAAATTTAAAACATAATTTGATATACAATTGTGGAAAAGATTCTTGATAATCTTAATCACTGACCCTTCTGCCCAAGTGTGCTAAACATTATTTATTAGTTTTTTAAAATCATTGTATTTAATGTTAATAAAACTATCACCATCCTACAGGTCTTTATATGTTATAAGTAAGTCACTATAAAGTGATTTTCGATCTTTAAATTAGTATCTAGTGATGGTGAATTAAAATTTTTGTCTTGTATTATATTAATAAATGTTTGTTATAATTTTGGATCTATAAGATTGAAGCCTCCTTGACCAATTGATTATAATATTGAAATTGATAGTAAGTATGACGATTTCTCGTAAATATAGTTCTTTGCTATCTGATTCAATTTATTTATTGTTGTATTGAAAGCACACGTCCATGATGCATAATGACCTAGAACTTGGCATTAAAAATTCTTATTTTAGTAATTTCTTAAAGTTTAACTCATGAGAAAGATTTATTTTTTTTATTGATTTCATCAATTACCAACTTGTTTAAATATTGATTCACACTTGTTTTTGACATATAAAGTGAGATTCATAAAAACAATGATGAAGTTGCCTGGAATTTAGATGTCTTTCTACCTGTAGCTAATTGTCAAGCTGCAGATTTTAATAATTGTAAATAGAATTTTATTTCTTTTTGAGAACTATTCAGGATATTCATAATAATTTGGATATTATACACATTCTGAAAAATTATTATTACATTGTCAATAACAGCTATTCCCACTATCTTTACACCTAAATAAGGAAGATTAAAAACTGAACACCTTATTTTCAATATCTTTGACCATCTGATCTATATATACTAAAAAGAGCAGCAAAGATAATGGTGATTCTTGTAGTATTCCTTTTTCTGTAGTAAAAAATTCTAAGTATCTCATAGAATTCTTAATTGAGATTCTGCTGTTTTTAATATAGTTCTCTATTGTCTGAACTAAATATCTATGTTCTGGTAACAATTGCTTTGGGGCTTTAAATAAGTATATCCAATTTACCAAATCAAAAGCTAATTTAAAATCAATTTTCATTACAAAATATTGTGACAATTTTAATTTTCTGGCATACTTAATTGCTTTTTGAATTTTCAAAATATTACATATATAAATCTATTCCATTAAGGTCTTAATGATACATTTGTTGTTTTTTTATCAGTTAGTTCTTGGGGAAATATTATTCAAACATTCTGAACATGTTGAGATGAAATCAGTTTCATAAATATATTTCATTTAATAAAAGTGAAATTATTTTCCTATTTTATATGCATGTGTATATATGTGTAACTAATTGATGTAGCATATTTTGAAAATATGTAAACAAATATGAAAAATATCAGTTTTAACCATAATGCATAAAACAATCTTTATTCAATTCCTATACTACAGGTATAAATTATTCTGTAGTATGCATACATTTCAGAAAATCTCCACTATCAGTTAGCCATCTTAAGGTGATGCCAAACCATTTACACTTATATAAGAATGACTCACTTTTTATTAATATGGATAAAGTTATTGCCATAATATAAGTTCTTTTGTGTACATTCCTGTTTTTTTTTATAATTTCTTAAACACTTTGGTTCATATGTCAGATGCCTCTATTATGGAAAGAAGTGCTTTTCTGGTTGCATTTGTTATGTGCTTGTTTTTTGAGCATTTAACAATTAATTCCTATTCTAGTTTATATATTTTTTAAAGATAGCAGCTACAATCATACGAAATCAAATTGTATTAATAGAGCTCTGACCTGCTCTATTTTTTTTTTCTATTAAGTTTTTCATAGATAAAAAGATACACTTTTATTTTATTTTTTTTTTCCAGACATACACTTTAATAAATTTTAAAAAAATAACTTTTCATTGTGCAATAAAACATAATGGTAAGTTATTATTATTTTCACGATATTCTTTATATAGAGAACTATCTTAATATAGTGCCTTCTGATATACATTTCATATTTCTTATAGTGAAAAAATTAAATAATTTAGGTTTTCAATATTATTATATACATTTCATAACATTATATTGGTTTTTAATTTTTTATATATAATGTATGTACTTAAAAATTTTCTACTTGAAATTTCATAATTGAAATATTTACTTTCAAATGCATGTGATATCTACTTTCTACTTTGAATGTTTTATATTTCTCAAAGTGAAAAATTTCAAAAAGTCAGGCTTTCAATTTTATTATATATATTTCAAATAGGATTTTGATATTTTTATTAAAAATATTTTGTATGTATAATGTTTTAGGATTCAATTAGATGAAAGATTTTAGATTTCCCACTTTAAATACGTTATTCTGTGCACATATAATATTTATTTTTCTATTAGAAAAAGAAATGCATTTTTAAATCTAATACTTATACAAAAAAGTTAAAGCTGATGATGGACATTTTCTGAAGCATATATATATTACAAAGTGATTTGTCCATTTTTCCATATAATATGGCAGCCAAATAAACAATGTTTCACGCAATGTAATTAGAACTGTTATCTTTCTATACTTCGTTACATATTTTTAAAATATATTAAATCTATTAATTTTGATGCAAGGTTTATTAAAATTGATCATTTGCCTCTATTTGATTAATAATGATTTATAAATATAATGCAGTATTGAATATCCACCGTTTTAATAACATGTTAGCTATTCTATTCATATTAATATAAAAAGAATGGTAGTGATTGTTATATTTATGTGGATAATCAGCATCATTCCAAGACTTCTGATGATAAAAGTTTCCTGAAATGTATACATACTGCAGAATTTAAAAATTTTTCAGATAATATTGCAGACAAATGAATATTTCATGTAGTGTGATTGAAGCTGATACATTTCTTCATATATATATATATTAACAAACATTTTATTTGTATTATATATATAATACAAATAAAATGTTTGTTAATTAAAAACTATTGTAATAATAATAAAATAATAAATATAATGATAATTAACTATTATATATAGTTACTCAATCTGCAGAAGTACTTTTGGTTAATTTCCTAACCCTCCTCAATTGCCATTAAATTCAACAGCAGTTGAGGAGAGTTAAGGAATTAACCAAAAGTACTTCTGAGGATTGAAAGACTGTATATAATAGTTAATTACCATTATATTTATTATTATTATTGATATACATCTAAGTAATACAAATAAAATGTCTGCTAATTAAAAACAATAGTATTAACAACAATACATATATATAATACAAATAAAATGTCCGTTAATTAAAAACAATTGTCTTAACAATAAAAATAATAAATATAATGGTAATTAACTATTATGTACAGTTTTTTAATTCATAGAAGTACTTTCAATTAATTCCTTATCCCCCCCCCTTTCAACTGCCATTAAATTCAAAAAAGTAAACAGAAACAAATGTCATCAACTCACATAACATGAATCCCAAATTTTAACATTAGTAGCATGTTTATTAATTATATTCATTATATTTCTATTTATTAAAATTGCCTCCTCAATTTTTCTTTTACTATGGTTTTTCTCTTCATGAAGAACCTTAACACTTTTAATATCAAACTTAAATTTATATTTATATGTCCTTTCATGATCCAAAAAAATTGAAGCAGCCATTAAATCTTTATTATTTTTACTTTTCACATGCTTGGATAACATTTCATGCTCCTTTAATCTTTTTTCAATACTGCACCTCGATTCACCTATATATGATAACATACATCCACAAAAAATTTTATACACAACATTACTTTTCTGCTTGACAAGTATGACATTTTTAGAATTATTCACTAACTTATTAACATTATTTGTAACACAAAATAAAACATTGAACACATCCTTACATATATAACCTTAAAAATTTTCACTTAAGCATTTGAAATATATGGAATAGATACCCATTTTTTATTATCAATCTTCAACTCCTTTAAATCATTATAACTCTTTTTAAATTGACATATAATATTGATAATCTGTTCAATCTTATAACCAACTTCAAGCAATTCCTGTCAAGCATTAGTGGTCGAGAGATCAGCGATAGCTGCTTTACAAGCAGTTGTCCTGGGTTTGCGGGTTCACTTCCCAGCCGATGCTATGACACATGAGGAAAAAAAAGAAAAAAAATCTTCAAGCAATTCCTTGGCAAACATCTCAATATTTTTTTTAATTTATCACATTGGTAATGATATAATTTTTCATTATGAAACAAAAAAATCTAAAACTTGCCATCTTATGCATAATTGGTACTTTTGATTTACAATTTATATATCCCCATTTTTGCAATGGTTTGATTATTATTTATAACTTAACATACTATTATCTCTTGTAATAATTAAATCCAAATACTTAATATTTTTATCCTATTTCTTTTCAATAGTCCATTTCAAGCCATTCAAATTATTTAATTCCTCTATAAGCAAATTTATAGTAGTGGTGTGCTTGGGACGAATATAAAATTCTTTGTGAAAATGGATTTAAATTATTTGAACTTAAATTACAATAAGTTTGATAAAAAAAATCAGTTTTTATTTAATAAGCAATATTCACAAACTTATAATGGTATGAATTTTGTCAATTTGTCAGATAAAAAGATACATTTGATTCAGAAATATGTTTTATTAAATCACAGAACTAAATATGTCAGAGATACTTGGAATGATTATAATTTGGAATTAATAGCAGCTATTCAAAACTCAAATGAAATGATTCCTGGTGACAATCATATTGCTGATGAAATTATCAAGAAAATTAATTGCCATAAATTTAATGTGATTCCATATAAAAATTCATGGAAACTGGTCATTTTGGAAATTATATAGAAGCTGAAAAATGATATGATTTGTTTGAAAGAAGATAAAGAGCTGCATGTGTGTTCAATGATTAAATGTCAATATATTGAGAAAGTTAAAATGCAAATGGATAATGTTGGTTTCCTTTTGATTAAAAAATATAATATGACTGGTCAGAGAATAAACTTTATTAGCAATATTTTTTAAAAAAGCTAAGAATAATGTTTTAAGTAATAATGTGTACTATAATATATATCCTTCCTGTACTATATGTCCTTGTATTTTTGCAAATATAAAGTTACATAAAGAAGGTAATCTTTTTCAAATTATGATTGATTTTGGTGATTCATTTATATATCAAACTTCTAAATATATTAGTAAGCTATTACAAGAGTTTTTAGAACTTAGGAAAAATACTATTGGTTCATCTTTTGACTTTACAAATAAAATTAAAAATATAGTGATTAATGAGAAGAATGTTATGACTTTTTAGATATGACAGTAATGTATGGTTCTATTAATAGAGTGGATTCCTTAAAAATAATTGAACATGCATTAAAAAGTAAAGGTGTTTGTAAATATGTGATAAAATTTATTATTGATTCTTTAAAAATTTTTGATAACATTGTTGCTTCTTTTGAATGTGGATATTATAAAATGCCTAAAGATTGCCCTATGGGTCTGTATGTTGTTATATAAATTTGCAAATTTTTTTTTTGCCTACATATGAGAGAAGTATTTTAGATATATATACTTTTAAAGATATTAAAATTTGCCAAAGATATATGGATGATGATTTTGTTTATGGAAATACTAATACTATAAATTTTCTTGTAGAAAAGTTAAATAATTTGAATGGACTATTGAAAAGAAACAGGATAAAAATATTAAGTATTTGGATTTAATTATTATAAAAGGTAATAGTATGTTAAGTTATAAATTAATAATCAAACCATTGCAAAAAAAGGATATATAAATTGTAAATCAAAATTACCAATTATACATAACATGGCAAGTTTTAGATCTTTTTTGTTTCATAATGAAAAATAAAAGATTATGTTATTACCAATGTGGTAAATTAAAAATATTGAGTTATTTGCCAAGGAATTGCTTGAAGTTGGTTACAAGAGTGAATGGACTAACAATACTTGATTTCAATTTTAAAAAAATTATAATAATTTAAAGAAGTTGAAGATTGATAATAAAAAATGGATATCTATTCCATATATTTCAAATGCTCAATTGAAAAATTTTAAGGCTATATATAAAGATGTGCTTAATGTTTCATTTTGTGTTGCAAATAACTTTAATAAGTTAGAGAATAATTCTAAAAATGTCATACGTATCAACAGAAAATTAATGTTGTGTATAAACATTTTTGTGGATGTATGTTATCATATATAGGTGAATCAAGGTGTAGTATTGAAAAAAGATTAAAGGAGCATGAAATGTTATACAAGCTTGTGAAAAGTAAAAATAATAATGATTTAATGGCTGTTTCAGTTTTCTTGGATCATGCAAGGACATGTAAGTATAAATTTAAGTTTGATATTGAAAGTTTTAAGATTCATCAATGAAGAGAGAAACCATAATAAAAGAAAAATTAAGGAGGCAATTTTAATAAATAGAAATAAAATGAATATAATTAATAGACAAGCTGCTAATGTTAAACTTCAGGATTTGTGGGATTTGAGTAGATGAAGTTTGCTTTTATTTTGTTTTTGAACTTAAAGACAGTTGAAGAGGGTTAAGTAATTAACTGAAAGTACTTCTGTGAATTGAAAGACTGCATATAATAGTTAATTTTTATTATTTTTATTGTTAATATGTATACTTATATGTACATATATAACAAATTATGTTATTGATCTAGTTGAACATTAAAAGGTAGTAAATGAGACAAAGTTTAAATTAAACATAACTTCAGAGAAATTATTTTCACAATTCCTTTCAAAAGTCAACTAAACTAGTAGTAATTGGTATTATTAATACCTAATTCACGCCATGGAAGGATCTAATAACATCTTTAACGTTGTATTCCATTAATAATTATTTTTATATAAAAAAAATCATTCCTGGTCATTTATCAAAACTAAAATCATTATGTACCACTTATTTTCTCTTTCTAATAAATTTTGAAAAACTTTTTTACTTAATTATTTTTTTGCTTTGATATATTTTATGAATTTCCCTTTAACAAACTATTTTTTTGCAATAAATAATCAAATGATTGTAAAAATAATAACATGGATATTTCTTGTATTTTGATAAATACTTCAAAATTATCTAAAGAGAATTAGATAAAATTGCTCTTTAAAATATACACACTAACTAAACAGAATAGGGAGTGAATAGTTTTTTGATCCAATGAAAAATAAAAGCTTGCTTATTTTGAAATTAACATTAACAGAATCAGTTAATATATATATAAACAAAAAATAATAATTGAAAAGTATTGTATATGCCGTTTTATATACCATCACATCTAAAAATAATTTAACTTTTTAATGAGTCGGCCATTATTCTTTAAAAATTCCTCAATGCGCATTTTTAAATTTCTTACTGTGCTTTTACATCTCATGTTTTCCAGTGCTGCCATTAAAATTTTCTGCTACCATTTTAAAATAATATTTTATGTATTCAAAAGCTTTCTATATATCTTTATAAATGTTATCCAGTTTTTCATTAGAATGAAAAGGCAGAATCCTGATATATCTTAATTTGGTATTCTTTATTAAGTAGAATAAGTTGATAATTCTGACACGCCATCTGATATATCATCGATCTTCTCAATATTGTTCTTCGATCTTTTAGTTACAATGAATTTCACTTCTAATTGTACTTATAATAAACTACATATTTACTTTTCCTATTAACACATTCATCTTCTTTTTTTAGCATCATAAAGTCCAACAATAGCCAATTTAATTTTTATAATTCTTCATCAAGTTCATGTAAACGTATTTTCTTTTGAAAATCATCATCAAGTATCAATCTATGTTCAAAGCAAGAATCCTAAAAATCCTCTGAAAACTTTCAGAAAATGAGGAACATTATTTATCTGTCTCTTTATAAGAAGTAAAAAAAAAATTTTACACACACACATATGCATTATTATTGTTTCTTAAAAACAAAACAAATAATACTTTAGTTAAGAAATATCAGGCTTCTGATAGGAAATATTATTGAACTCAAAACTCAATTGAAAACCAATAAACTCACTATAGTGGTTTTATATGATGGTAAGTTGGCTATATATGTTCATTACCCATGCAAGTAAACACATCATAATAATAGTTACAATGATAAGAATGTATGGAATGAATATTGGGAATTTGCCCATTTAGATTTTTAAATATCTCACTAAGAAATTAAATCATATTCTTTCACTGAATAGAAAATTCCTTTTTGAATCCCAATTTCTCTATAAGTACTTATAATTTTAATAATTTGACTATTACTCCATAAATTTATTATATCTATTGTTGTATATATATATATGAGCAATAAATCATTGTATTGAAATTTTCTTCCATAGCGTAAGCTTGTGGTTAAAACACCTGTAGAGGTCCCTACTATCGCATTTTATAAGCATATTATCGAGGTTATAGCCTCAGTAAATATTACTACGTAATCAATGTGCGTTTAATAAATTTATAATTACAACTTTATATTACTAATAAATTAAAATTTATTATAAAAACCAAAATGAAATATTTTAATATTCATGAAAACTAACAATCATAAAAAGTAAAAATCAAGTTTGTATGTTTATACACTCACATCTTCTGTATGCTACATGCATGCATAAATATTTGCAAATTTAATATTATTTAAACTAAAAGAAACATTAATCAAACTTTATGATTAAATTTTTTCCCTAAAACTATTCTTTAGGGTATTGTACAATATTTTAATTTTGAAATGTTTTAATATATATATAAACTAATGTTAAATGAAAATATTTATCTCCTAAAATACATCAGTAGTTTAGCAAATATCAAATTAAAAATAGCATCCAGTATTTATATATATTCTGCCCTCCTCCTCCGTCCTCGTCCTCTCCATAAAATTTATATATAGTGTTTAAAATATATTCCGGGTTCTAGCTCAGTTTAACAAATGAATAAATGAAATATCCAGCATTAATTAAAATGATTACTAGCTCTAACTTTTAAAATATAAATACAGTTATATTTGTAAATGAATTAATAAATATTTATTATTTTCATGAGACATGGAGTGACGACACGGAGAACGAGATAGACTACATTGAGATATTATCCACCAGATACTATCTCAATGGCATAAGAACACTATTCCCCCTTTTACTATACTAAATAACTAACTTATAGTATTCTTACGACTTTCTAAGCTCTTTTCATTACGATTAAAATAATAATCATATCTTAATATTCTTTATAATAATAATCTAGCTCAATTAAATAAGATTAAGTAAATAAATAGAATAAATAAAATAAAATAAAATCTCAGGTTCATAAATTGTATTCTAACTGATTTAAAATTACGGTAGTAAACTATGAAAAGGGAATTTTATGTCATAAATTCACTACGCAGCAACTAACAATAATAAATAATAATAATAATAATAATAATAATAATAATAATAATATAATATAATCTTATTATTTCCTAAATGAAATAAATAATTACTTACGTGGCAGTATTTTAATAATCCGACAACAAAATACGTGTGGTAACATTAGCATATAATTTATTTTAATATTGTGGCAACCAACTTATGACCAATAAATGATATAATTATGATCTTTAATTTTATCATACAAATAAATTTTCAAAATTATTATAACACTTTTATGTTTACCTATTTTGTGCAAAACTATATGTCTGTTTCACTTATAAATGTGTATTGTGATATCATGCATCCATGTGGAGAAATAATAACGAAGACACAAAGCTTTATAATAAATTTACAACAAAGTTTATTAATAACATAAACAAATAACACTATTTTACATTATGTACATTGGATATCCTTACTCTCCTATCACAAAGTTATTTTACTAGTTTATAAAATGAAAATTAAACTTCTACTTATTTTATTAGTTAATTCTTATCTTTTAAATACTTAAGAAAGTACAGTATTATTATTATTGGATTTCTTATTTTAGTTTAGCTTGTTACAAAATGTATTTATTTATAATTATCACTAATACTTTGTATCCCTACTATATTTTAAAATTATATTTTTTATAAAATTACATTCGTAGTAAACATTCTACAAAATCATAAAACTCTAATTTTATATTAGTTATATGGAATCCTACAGATTCAAAAACATTCTTCTACATTTGATATTACGTTTTATTGTTCACTATACAATGCTTATTAATCTAATATACTCATTCAAGCCTTGCTTCGGATGGTAATTACAATTATTAACACACCATGCACAAATATATATGTCTATTACACATTATTGAATTATTTTCTTAACAAACATGCAATATTTATTTTCTAAATATTATTATAAAAATATTCAAATTTTAATATCACTTAAAAAAAAAAACTTTGTTTTAGATTTCTCTTTTAAAAATCTTATATTCGTTTCCAAATTGGTTTTAAACTGTATTATATGATTCTTTATCTCTTTATGAGTTTTGTACTTTCACTTTTAAAATTACACAGTTCTAACACATTCCAGTAAATAAACTATTCTTACTTAAACTATAACATACCCTCAGTTCTATTTTATTCATTATTTCTGTAAAAAAAATATCTTTCTGACGATGCAGATTCATGAAACAAGGATAGCGAAAATAGATGCACAGGATCAAAATAATTAGAATATTATCCGTCATAAAACCTTGACAATAATGGCACAGTGAATTCAAAGACACTATAGAGGAACGACCTTTGACTGTCTACCCCCCTCTATCATAGGAGTGATACTAAAGCTATTTCTTCAGCTTTATATAACATCAAAGAGTTTAAAAGATACGTAAAGACACTGCCCAAAATATATGTGTTCAGTTATAGGGCTTAGTTAGCTATACTGAAATCACACAAACTAACTATGATCCAAATACTTTATTTTTCTTATTTCTTAGCAAAACATCATCTTGGTTTCCTCTACACTAGTACTACCAAGTCACTATCCATATTATTTCTCTAGATTTTTCTATATAGTACATCGACAACTTCTTATCTGCATTTCTAACAATAATAAAATTCATTTTGTTTCAAAACTATACAGCTGTTCTCTAAGAAAATCTTTTACTACTTTTCTAGTATATTTATCATATACAAACTATTTTAAAATATCCGAATACTTTGTTACATGAAAGTTCAAAAGAATCACACAATTGTTTTGACAACTTATACTATTAATTATACTTGAAATAACTTATTGCATGCATATTTAAAATTATTCTTATCTCAGAATATGTTTTAATGTTGTATAAAATGTGTACTTATAATTTTAAAACTTTCACACATCATTCTTAATCAATAGATGATCTAAAAAAAATACATTATGCATTATGAATAAATACCAAAATTACCAAAACGATCTTGATCTTCTCGATCGTGTTCTGTAGGCTTCACCATTCCATTAATTCTTGTAGATATTAAAACTTTCATACATACTTTTTATTTTTAAAACAATATTTTTATCATTCTATTAAGCTATTATATTTAAATCTCATTATTATTAAATTTATGTTTATATGTTTTCCCTAATCTAATATAGCATTTTATATTTAAAATAAATTAATAAAATATTTAAATTATATTTACGATACTTCTTCACCAGACTTTCTTGAACCGTTCATATTTAAGCTAAAAAAAAAAATATTTTATTTCTTCTTTTAGTCACTTAATGTTCTATTTTAAAGTAAAACAATTACTACTCTGTTTAATAAATCTTCATAGACGACAATCCTTGGTTTTCACAATATTGTATATAATTATTAATTCATGACATTCTCTTCTACTATTGTCTGCTAATATTTTCCCGCGCGACTTTTCCGATGCATCTTGTATGTACTTTTATTTAAATCTTCAATAAAAAATTTTGTTTCCATGGATCCATTTTCATTTAGTAATTTAATTTTATCTTTTCCAAATCAATTATTTCTTCCATTGAATTCTTTATAATATTTTTCTCTGATTAGATAAAGTTTTATGCTCCTTTCCATAAATTACATAATAGCACTTTCATATTCTTCTTTACTTTTCTTTATTTTAAAATTCTTGTACTATATTTTAATAATGTTTTTCCCTTAAAAGATAAACATTCTTTCTTTATTATTATTTTCTTTATAATAAAATGCATATTAAATTTTTTCCATAGAGAAGAATAAAATAACTTTAAAGTAGCCTTATAATTTTGCGTCATAATTTTTTCCTGATGGCATGTAACTTCTCTTTTAAATTTTCATATAGCGTCCAAATTCTCTTTCTCTGAGTTATAACAATCAGTTTCTGGTTGAGCATAAATAAAGCTGTATTAAGACAATTTCCAAATATTTTTCCTTCAGTAATAAATTTAGGTATTTTCCCTTGTACTTCCATCTCTAATGTAGGCTTTTGGTTAAATTCGAATAAATTCCCTGGTAAGATAACTTTTAAAATTAGCAATCCATATCGATACAGTCAAAATATATTATATGTTACAGAAGAACTTTTTTAAAATAAATACCAAATTTTAAATTTATATCACTTTTCCAGCTACGGTGTTATCAGCTACAAAAATGTGTTACTTTCTCTTTCACTTACACATTCCTTCTCCCCTCTCTGTATAATTCTTATATTTTTGTCTGCTAATTTACCTCCGTTGATTGGTTAATAACTTTTTAGCGCGAACAGATTTACACATTTTAGTTTTATACCAGACTAGACTGTTAAAATAAAGAATTGATGACGTCATGTCTCAAAATATTATTTAGACTAGTATTTTTAAATTCAATTTTAGTTTAATCAAAATTATTTAAACTTTTTAAAATAATTATTAAAACAATATTTAATACTTTAAACTTTTACTTTAATGATCGATGGCAATTATATCTAGTTTCAAATTCACAAACTTTATTATTATTTTAACAAGCGTGTGTGTGAAGGTATATAATATACAGTCACGTGTTTGCTAACTTTATCAAATGATTTTTATTTACGTCTCGGTCTAAATTACCAAAACTGATATATTTTATAAAAATTTGGAAAATAATTTAAACTTGTAGAACTAAATATAACTCTCACCATCCTAAAGTTTAATTTAAAAATATACTCTATTAATTTTGTCTATTAAATATATTTACAACACTACATATAGTATTTATTTAATTTATTAGTTTTTAAAATATTATACTCAAATTATTAATATACTTTTAACTATTGATAGCTGTGTTATTTTATATGGCCAGCTTTTACAACCATAAGCAAGGATATTATTAAGCTTTATTTAACTGTTTTCTTTTAAAATAATCTATTACATTTTTAGATACCAGGTATTTTCAGCTTTAAATTGTACTATAAAATTTAATTATCCTACTATTATTTATATATCATACAAATATAACTTAAAATTTAAATTTTTTTTTAGTAATTGACCTATCTACCTTATTATGACCTACAGACAAGGGCACAATATATACAAACAGTTCTTGAAGTACACAATGGTCCAATCACTTCTCATGTATTGTGAACTTTTCTTCTTCTTCCATTGGACAACATACCATATATTATAAGCATTTAGACAAAAAGTACATTGATAGTATAATCCTGTATTAAAGCACTGTCTGAATTTCTTCAGGATGTTTTTTCTACTGGTGTTAAATAAGCTTCTAGTATTTACTTGTACCACTATTAAGTTTAGGGAGACACATTGAATATGATCTTCTATATATATAATCAGTTTTTGCACCATGCTTTTTTATGTGAAAACATCATCCAAAGTAATATTTATAGTTGATGCAACAAACCAAATCATGTAATCTGTGTTGGTATAAGACAACTTCATATCTATTCTGAATAAGTTCATTCATTTTTATATTTCTGTATTACTCTCTGTTTGAACTTCAAATCAATAGAAGTAAATTTTTGAGACAAGTCACTTCTTCCTTCATATGCACATTTTCCAACATTCATTGTAAATAAGTGAAAATAAATCAATATATAACACAGTGCTTACTTATACTTGTGAAGCCCTACTGTATATTTTTGTGCGCCAGATAATTTTTGTATAAGTAAAGTTTCACACAACTAGATTGATATAAATTTATTATTATGTATAATAATTAATTAGAATAATTGTAAGATTTTCATGGACTTTTAGATCTAAATATTAATAACATTAAAGAGATTTCTGTGTGTATGCTTTGGGTAAATTTCAGTTATGATGTAACTAAACAAGGTACCAATTAGAAAAAAGGCATTGCAAACTGAAATCAAGTCATCTTTATAGGAATCAATTTAAACCAAAAAATATTCAGCTTTTATATATATATAATAATTATATATATACAAACCTCTCCTATATATATATATATAGCTTGGTATACACACACACATATATATATAATTTATGTATGCATATTGCATGACATATATAAGTATATAGGATTTGTGCTATATTTATACCAATCATATTATATGAATTTATATTTTGTTTTATTTTATTGATTGTTATTATTATTAATTTTTTTATATTTTTTTTTACATTTTAATATTGTTTTATAAATGTTCATTTTACATTTTATCTGTTGATGGTTTTGTAATATTAAAATTTGTATTTCTAATGAGAGTTGCAGGCTGTAACAGAAAACTGTAATTCATATTGTTTGATATTAACCATTAAACGAGCTAGATTTAATTAATTTAGTGTTTGATATACATATGATATTTATTGACTTTAAATTTAACTGAAGTGTAACATCATTGAGAAAGTAAATGTAATATCTTGAATATAAAAATGATGTTGAGAATATTTCAACACTTGTGGTTATATGTAGACATCAGAACATGTTGATAAATAAGGGTGATAAAATGAATTGATTATAATAGATATTGGGAGATCAAAAGATGTTGATAAATAAAAAATGATAATCCAATTCATTTTATCATCTGTATTTATCAACATCTGATTTCTAAATATAACTAACTACACTTGTTTTAACATTCACAAACATTTATTTTCTCAATGATATACATTTTAATTAAATTTAAAGTCAGAAAATATCATATATATATATATAACAATAAATTAATTGTTTAAATTCAGCTAATTTAATGGTTAATTTCAAACAATATGAACTCCATTTTTCTATTACAGTCTGCAACTCTCCTTAGAAATATAAATTTTAATAATACAAAACCATCAATGGGTAAAATTTAAAACTAACATTTATAAAACAATATATCATTAATAAAATGTAAAAAAAATCAATGAATATAATTAGAAGGGATTTGAACTCAGACTTTCAAAATCCCTATATCTATCCACTCCATGTTATACAACTGATATACATCACCAAATACATGTGAAAAAGATAAACAATCTCTATATGGATTTCATGCTGAACCTGCAGTCATCAGTTGATCAAAATCATCTCCCACACACACATATAATCAGTGCTGATTCATTATGAAATACGTATATTGTAGATCATTTATTTTTTTTCACATGTATTTGGTCATGTGTATTGGTTATATAAATGAAGGAACTTGAAAGTCTGAGTTCAAATCCCTTCTAAATGCATTAAGTTCACTATAGATAATGTACTTGTATTTAAATACAAATTAATAATATTAACAATCAATAAAATAACACAAAATACAAATTCATATAATATAAATTAATAATTGATACAAATGTAGCACAAATGCAATATGCATACATAAATTTTTGACTATCATAACAGTAAAGAGACATTTCCAGTATACAAAATAATTTTTTTAATACAATATATAATCGTTCTATATAACCACATATATTTAAACATTAACGATCAGATATAGTTAAGTATATAATTGATCTAAACCAGCACTCATCAGTTTGTTAAATCACTATTTTTCACACATATGTGCCATCAATGTTCATTTGATATTAAGATAGCAAATCTTCAAATTTTAATGAACAAACTTCAATTTTCTCCACCCTCCAACTTTTCAGCAGCTCATATCATTGAAAATCTGAGAATGTAATGCTCAAAGCCCTTGTTGATGCCACTATTATTGTCATACACATTAATTTTAAATCACTCTGCCCCTCACATATAGGACCTTCATATGTCCCTTTAAATATACAAAAGAAGGATAGGCAGCATACAGGCTGAATATGTAAAATTTAAATACATGTACATTGTCTATACTAAACTTAATGTAATTAGAAGGGACTTGAACTCAGACTTTCAAACTCCCTACTATATAAATGGAAAGGATATGTTATTGTGTATAATAGATATGTTGATAATATAGAAATAATTGAAAATAAAAAAAATAATTAATATTGTTTTTATAGTTTTAATAATAATAAGTATAATATTAAACATACTAAAAAAAGAGTTTAACATTTCAAGAAATTTTTTGGATAAAGTACTATTCATGAATACTAATACTTTTATAATGTTATAAAAAAGTTAATATAAAAAGTATAGCAAAAATTGATTGATTGCAATTGTTTGTATCAAAAAGTAGCTATATTTAAAAATTTCAGAAAAAAGGTTATATTAATATAAGATTTAAATGATAGTTATCATCAAAAAAAATTTTTTTTTCAATAATAATTCTTGTTAAGAATATAATACTAAATTATATATATATATAATATGTTTATTCTGAAAAAACTTGACCTGAGTCAAGCCACTATGAAAAGATATAACTATATAGATATATTCTCATTACAAAAAAATAAAGACAGATGTCACATGACCTAATTTAATAAGCGAGCTCTATATATAGTATAGATATATTCTTATTTAATAGCACTGAGTTAACTTTCAGCAATCTTAACAAAAACATAGAATATAATGAGATATTCTAAAAAAAATGCATAATACAATTTAATAAATAATAGTTTAAATAATTTGTGTGGTGAAATGTTAAAAAGCTTGATTATTTGATAAATAACACTAAGTAAATTGGTAATAAGCAAAAAAAAAAAAACAATTGGTAAAGGACATAAAATAGAATTATCAAAACATGGAAAAATAATCATTAAGAATATATCAACATTCATGAAAGAAAAAGCAAAGGAAATAACTGATTATACACAAACAAGATACAAAATCAACATTATTTTTGCATTTTATAAATAGTCATAACATAAACAGTGAGAATAATATAAAACCAATAATGTATTAAAATAACAAAAATTGGAAAAATATTATAAATTATTATATTTAAAAACAAATGCAAAAAGAAATGTTTTAATATCATTAAAAGTTTTATATTTTTATATGAAAGATAATGTCCAGATAATACACGCCATTGTAAATTATATGTTTTTTTTAATTATACTATTATATTATTAATGTTTATATATATATAGTTGTATAGCATGATTATATCATATATTTTCTTTGTATATTGGAAATATTTGTTTAATGTAATGATTGTTAAAAAAAATTATATTAATATATACATAAAGAGGAGTCCACACCTATGTATGTATATTATATTTCAGCTACATTTATGCTGACACTTTATATTATATGGATTTATTGTTTGTTTTATTTTTTCATAATTAATTTGTGTTTTTATATTTTAATAATGATATTATATTGTTATATAAATGTTAATTCTAAATTTTATCAATAGAAGGTTAAATAATATTAAAATGTATACTTCTGATGAGAATTACAGATTGTAACAGAAAATTATAGTTTAAGTGGTTGATAATAACTATTAAGTTTCCTAAATTTAAATCATTTTTAATATAAGTATTTATTTTAAAATTAATGTAAGGTGAATATTAAATAACTTTTTAAATTATTATAATTCATTAATCTTTAATCATAAACTAGTACCTTTAATATACTTTCTATAAGCAATGTATTTTAATAATACTATTAAATATTTACCATTTTACTTCCGAAAAAACAAAATGCAAGATATCAGAATAGTGCATGTTAGAATCAGTTGCAATTAATTTATATATATATGTATGAAGTAATAATGAAATCTTTAGCTTTTGAATAAATCAGGTGCACTAAACTGCAATAGGGTTTTTTAAAATCATTTTTATAAGTAATTTATTCCTGTTTGATATATTTTTTATTTTAAATTAAAATTTATAAAAGTGTATTTAAATATAAAAATGAAAATTAAGAATATTTATATAAAAATATTACTTATATATGTAGACTTTGATATAAATTCTAGTTGATTTTCTCAAAAATATGATTAGGAAATAATCTATTTTGAGCTTAGATTTTTTTTTAAACCAATGTATTATATTATGTGAGAGTTATTTTTCATACCAGCTAAAGAATTTAACTTTTTATAAAAATGCATAGGCATATAAATAGAAAATACTTAATTCATTGTATTAGATTGTAATACAATATAATTTACTGTAATTGCTAAATATTTAAAAAATGCGTAATAAATCTATTAATAAAACATAAATATCTTTTACTATTACATTTATAATAAATAAAAGTATATATTGGACTGATATAAGTTACATGAATGGGTGTCTAATCTTTTATCTTCTTACGATTGTCAAATAACTAATCATTTACTAATTGCAATTTCCATTTTTCCTTACATAATAATAAATTTTTAAAAAGTTGAAATGTAGTAGCAAATCAAAACACTAACATTTTTGAATAATTGTATTTGATTTTTATGAATAGTGATAAATAAGTGATATTAATTAAAAAGCTAGCAGGAATTTATTACAAGAAAGTGGAAAAAGGAAAATACTTTATCCATTGAATATTATTTTAAAAAGCACCTTATATATTACCACAAAAAGTGAAGCAAAAACAAGACTATATTTTGCTCTATTGATTATAAACAGGCCATATATGTTATAAATATGTAGTATAATATGCATAACATATTATAAATATATAGATGTAAAAATTAATATTATTGTTATTAATGATAAATGTTTCATCAATATATACATATTAATATATTTATGTTTTTGATGCATACTGTGTATTTTAACTTGTGTAATTGTAAATTTAATTATATAAAAAACAGCAGATTAAAAAAACATAAATGCATTAAACATATACATTTTTATTTAAATAATAGGGCAGATATATTACAATGTACAAAAAACACCATCACTAATTCACTTACATTTATAAAAATAATATCTTTCAAGGAAAATATTAAATATAAAGTTTATACATGCTATTCATTGAAATTTCTCGGAAATATTTTTTAAAACTAAAAAAAAAGGGTATCAATTTCAATTCCAAAATCTGTAACTAATAAATTGAGGAACTGGGAGAAGCAGATAGCAATAAAAAATATTGTACAAGTAATTGATAATTTTAGATGTCATTTCAAATGCATTTTAAGTGGAGATAGCAGATGTTTATACTGTTGATATTAATATTGAAATATACTGCTTTTTAGAAAAAACAGTTAGCAAACAATTTGATTGCAATTTGAAAATTTTTGCTAATATTTTATATTTTCTATATTAATTACACTATCACAGATTATATGTCAAAGTTAAATATCATATGTTTTTTCACTCACATTGATTGGCATTATTTTTTTTAAATAATACAATTCTTCATTCTAATTTCAATATCGCAAGAATTACCCATAATGTAGAGTAGACTTCTTTTTGCACTCTGTCTAGCATGCCCATGATGGGGACTTGAATGCAGATAAAACATAGATATTTTTTAATATAGCTATGGATTTCCAAGAAAACGAACTTTTCTTTTAGATATAAAATCCATGGCCAACAGTTATCTAGCCAATGTAAGTAATCTAATAGTTTGTCACTGAGAAGATTATATGATTCCTGAGCACCAGAAGTGGTAACTGTTAAACTTCTCTTAAATGCCCTTTAGTTCTTAAATCTGTCTTTCTATGGTTTTCTAAACTACACAAACTGATAAAAAAATGGCTATTGAATTACAATTATTAGAAAGTAAAATTATGGGGAAAACCTGCAAATCTTCACTCCACAGATTTAATAATCATGTGCTGCCTTCTATTTCATTGCTTTTTTATAAATAAACGGATATAATGTAATCTTTATTGTGTTGTGATCTATTTAATTTCTGTACATACATATACATTCTTTCTTTCATAGACTATTTTACATCAGGTCATATTTTTTCAATTTTCAATAAACAGGAATTGACCTCTATCTCAAATTAATGTTGTTTTTTTTAATCATAAAATATCTTATACATTTATAATAGTAATAATCAGTAATATATCACATGACCTATATAGCTTGTATTACCAATATGTAATATATAAAGAGCCTGCTACTAGCTCTAAACAAGCTTAAATTTTTTTTTATGATAAATGCTACAAGAGAAAATACATGAAGCCTTTATCTATGATGGTCCCCATCCCCAGACCGGTTTCGAGCTATGGCTCTCATCAGTAAGGAGCTAGGACATAAGATTCAAAATATTAACTCAAGCCAAGCATTTATCTAATTCTTAAATATTAAGAAAAAGATCCAAATCTTCAGACACCTAAATGTCTTCAAACAAAAAGAGTGTTTCTAAATTCTTAGAAAGTAAAAAAAAAATTAAAAGATAATTAACTTTCTAAAATATGAGTTAAAAAAAGTGTTGCTAAAACTGATAAGTATTATTCTAATTGATAAATTATAATTTTAAACCTATTCTTGTAAAATAATACACTTCTTTTGAAAAAAAAAAACATTTTTTTTAAACTGCCAAAAAAACCAGATAAGAATTATACAAAAACTAATGAGAATTGTAATATATATTAAAACCCTTATTTATTTTAGAATAATGCTATAATTGTAATTTATTGAAAATGCTACAAGTCCAAAGAAGAATGAACATTTAACATTTATTATTAAATTAATTTTTAAAAATAAATGATCTATGCATTAGAATGCACTTAATGATAATTTGTATGTAAATGCAATTAATACAATTAATTATTCTCAGTGCATTTGAGTACCAACACTTCAGAGAATTTACCTTTAATAATCCTTGATATATATTGAAATAAATTTCTACTATTTATTTGTGCAATTGCAACTCATATATGGTAAACATCACTATTAGTCATAGAAATTCCTTGAAGAAATTTATTTAACTCTTATTTATCTGCTTTTTATTATTTCTATCAAATTTCAAAACTTTTATTATAAAAGACTTCATGATTGACATCAAATAAATTGAAGTATTAATATGCTCTGCATAATAGTTTGGGAAAAAGTAGAATAATGTGTAAGTATATGGTTAGTTGCTTGGGAGATCATGTGACAATCGAGCACCTAAGTGACAGAATGAGCACAATACATCGACTATGCTGATATTTAATATTATTCTACTTTTAGCTTAAGTCCACTATTCTGCCAACTACACTAAACTGCTCAGGCTAATATATTTTAGTACTGAAAATGATTATTAGAAAACTGTAATCATTATTAGAATGATTTTTACACTTATATACTAATTATTTACCTAAACTTTTAACAGAAGTTTATGAGATCTGAATTAGGGGGGGGGTGTTTAATGCATTTTTTGTTACAATATTGTTTAAAAAATGTTTAAGGTGTCTCATGCTATTTTTTGCAAAACTTTATTACAAGAATGGCAAACATCTTTTGATTGTTAAAAAAAATAATTTTGCAATAGATGGGCTACTATAATTACTATCAAAAAAAACAACCTCAATGATTAATATATCCATGGATCAAATAATAATAATAATAATAATAATAATAATAATAATTAGTAAAAAAATGTTTTTTTCATCTGCAATGCAATTTGCCCACAAAATATTACAAACCACTAAGTTCCAACTGCAAAACAATTGTTTAATATCAGATATTTTATTTTTTGCATCATATTATCATCAAATTTCTTTACAACAATAAAATAAAAAGTTAGCACTTTTTTTAAGTATTTTTGGTGATAACAATATATTAAAAATATTAATATTAAATTAATTCTTTTATTTGCAATATTGAAGAATTATTTATATTACAAATATTATCTAGTATTAAATACTTTGTTTTGCTAAATATTTTTGTTTACATCTTAAAAGGGTATAAAGTGAAGTCCTGAGCTATACATTATACTAATGTACACAACTTTAATTATATGCATGCAAAAAAAATGAAAACACATAAACAAAAATGTAAATAAACAAGGAATAAATACAAAGATTTGCATATTTAATATATTTTACAATATTCAAGCAGCCATTTTTCCATCTCTGAGCATAACATGTGATCATGTTTATTAATAAAATTTTATCAGTTTATGTTAAAAGCACATACATTTTATCTTTATTATCATTTCTGAATTTAATGTGCAGTATTTCAAGTAATGAAATGTTTTTTAAGCTTAATGCTAAAAGTTTTACAAAATTTCACAACATATTTAAAGTTGATACTAATTTAAAAACATCAAAACAATTACAGAGATGTAATTTCATGATATCAAGATTGCTATTATGTTTAATGAAATAAAAAAGTCATTGAAAAAAAATCATCTACAGCATATTTAATAGTGATGAAAATCAGACATTTTGCTATTTACTTTATTTAAAAGTACACCTTTTTTTTTCTTATTCTTATTTTTATAATAAATGAATTCGTGATTAATAACTATATTTTTATACTTTTTTAAAATTTTTTTTATATGATAATTTGAATTTACAAATCCATACTGTACATATAAAAAAGGATTTATGTTAAATATATGTGCATGCTGAAAAGTACTGTACACTTGAAGTTCAATAAATAATACATATTCTATTCTAATCAAAATTTATCAACATAATGTAAGATATTATGCACAATGTAAAATGTACACATAGAGTTTGGAATAGAATATAACATATGTTGCAGCTCCACTGTACATATTTTTTAATATTTGGATACTACTAAATGTTTATATATGTATATGAATATATATAAATCAATGTGCTAAAAACTCCACAGTGTGTAAATTAAAAAATACGTTTTATATATATATGTAATAATTCTCAAAGCTAAATTAGTTTATAAATAACCATTAGAAACCAGTCAACACTTAGACAATCTTAATATAGATAACAATCAACAATCTCATACTCTTGTCAAGGCAAAGGAGGTTGCCTTGACAACAGTTGTGAGATTGTTGATTGTTATCTATATTGGGATTGTCTTAAGTGTTGACTGGTTTCTAATGGTTATATATATATATAATATTATAAATGTTTTTGTATTTAATGGATATATGGTATAGAATTTACAAATATTCACATATTTATGGTACTCACAAGAACTTTGAAATCAGATGTCATGAACATGACAATTCTACTATACATCATGACAAAATAGCATATGCTTGATATTCTGATAATGTTTCACCAAATAACAGCATGAATGCCAAGAAAAATCATTGAAGACTTTTTTATACTTTAATATCTATTATAAAAAACAAAATATCACATGTCCATTGATTACTGGTATTTACAATAAAAGGATCTGACATAGTCATAGACTACTTAACAAATATTATTGAGAAAGCAATTACTTTTAAATATTCAGTAATGATATTTAAATAAATATTAGCTTATCATTAGTACAAAACAACTCAATGAATATCATTGTTCTGGATTTTTGTAATTTTCTAAATATGATATGAAAGTCACATTATAATTATCAAATATGATATTAACACTAAAATAAACATTAAATTTAAAAAAAAAAACATTCTACTAGTGATAAACCAAATGTGTTCAATAAAGTTTATTTTGATGTATTAACAGTTGTATGTACAAACAATAGAACAGAATTACCAAAGATGATCTGTTGGCATTATCAAAAACTTTTACAAAACAAGAGCTACTAATTGATGGCTTGGTAACAAAAAAAAAAAAACAAATTTCATGCTCACGGTGATCTTTGAAGTTCAATGGATCCATGGTAGAATATTTTTGGAATAGAAATTCATAATATGAACTATGAAAATTAAATTATTTTAATTCAAAAATTAAGATGCTGTAATTATTTGTTAATTATATTGTTTCAAACAACTTGTTTAACAATGATATCATATACTGATTATCCATAAATTTATTATTTATTCTCAGTGACCTTGACTTTTTAAGATACTATGATTAAATAAGAAATATTAACTTGCTGTTGCTTCCCATTTATTTTTACAAAATTCTTTAAAAAATATAAATGTTATGTCTATTAACTTAAAAAGCAAAAACACAGTGGGCACATGATCAGCTTAAACTCATAAAAATATCATTTTCAGGAGATTGAAAATTTACTAGTGAGCTTATTTTTTTTTATAGATAACTGATCCATAGACAACCCAAAAAGGTATCCAATTATTAACTATAAAATATTATGTAGACATTCTTCACTAGAAGGTAAAGCAATGGAAAAAAACTTTCACCAACTTGAGGTTGCACCTGATGAAGAAGTCTTTTCCTTTGCTATTCCTCAATGTAGTAGAAATGCAAGAGTGCTTTATTTTGCAATGTGCTATGTATAAAAAAAACCATAAAAAGTTCTACAAATGTAAAATATATTTGTATTTGAAATGTAAGTCAAAGGCATGATAAAGAAATGCAATAATTTTCGTTTTTAATAAAAGAAGATGAATGAGATAGAATAGGAACAAAGCTACAATTAGAAAACCTATGGAAAGTCTTGCTAAATAAAGATGTTATATAAGTTTGATGATAGTAATGCAATTTGTCAAATGAAATATACCTTAGAGATGTTGGGTAACATGTGTGGATATATTTGATTATTTTGCATAATCATTATTTTTAACTTTTTATTCATTGTCTTTTTTTTCTATTATTATTATTATTATTATTATTATTATTATTATTATTATTATTATTATTATTATTATTATTATTATTATTATTATTATTATTATTATTATTATTATTATTATTATTATTATTATTATTATTATTATTATTTATTATTATTATTATTATTATTATTATTATTATTATTATTATTATTATTATTATTATTATTATTATTATTATTATTATTATTATTATTATTATTATTATTATTATTATTATTATTATTATTATTATTATTATTATTATTATTATTATTATTATTATTATTATTATTATTATTATTATTATTATTCTGGAGTAGATTAGTCATACTTGTTTATGAGTAGCTGTTAATGATAATGATAGAATATTAAATTATATATATATATTGAAATAGACAGGTTGTTTCACATATATAATTTGAAGTCCCTCACCCATTTAAGACTGTCGAGATAAAATAAAAAAAGCTGACACAGTTTTCAAAAATAAAAGTTAAGATGAAATAAAAAGATGACAGCAATTTAAAAATTAATATTCTAAAATATTAAAAATACTGTTAAAGTATTTACAGATTATCAAAAAGAAGGCTGTAATTAACAATTAATAAAAAAAAGCTTGCCGTGGGCATAAAAATCAATAGATGTTTTTCAAAAATATCAGATAAGAGTTATTAGAATCTGCTCCTGCCAAAAATAGATGGCCAATGAGGAAAGAAAATAAACACATGGATCTCTGAGAAGATTAATGGAAGATTGATGTTAGATTGATCCCAAAAACTGAGAGATAAGAAAAGCATAAGTAGCAGACATATGGTTAGAAAGCACAAAGACTGTTATTAGTGAAATCCATGTTATATGACTACTAGCCCAACAAAGCTTGGAGCACTGTGAATAATAAAAAGAAAAAACCTGTAACTAAAAAAAATATTAAATGAAGAAACAATTGTTTAAAACATTATATCTTCAAATGTCTGGGTAAAAAAATAGCTTTCTCTCTTCTTTGCCCTCGGTTCAGTTATGAAGTAAAATAAAATCAGGCCTGTGAATTGACCATCGACTTGTTAAGCTCTCAGAACATTCTTCATTGATTGGAAAATTTATAATGAACCACCAGCAGATGTAGGGTTCAGGTAGGGAACTTATACATCTTTTATAGCCTTTTATAATAGGTAAAAATATTTTGCAAATTTGTATTTCTTAAGTTAAAATATAATATAATGCAATGTTGCTTTTAAATTAATTGATTGTAAGTAAAAGGAAATATATTTAAAAATGTAATGCAGGGGAGTAATAGGTGAAATAAAAATACTTTGTAAGATGTGTTTATTAAAATAATGTATGATATAATAAAATGTCATTTTTTGAATTGATTGATTATTAAAATGCTTCCAAATAATAAAAAAATATTTATTCTGAATAACGGTTATTATTTTATAAAAAAACAAAAAAACTTTGATAGAATGAATTGCCTCAGGAACCACACATACATAAATTAAGGAAATGTTTATATATGTGAATTAAGGAATAATAATATAATGCTCTTCCAAATAATGACTTTAAACTGTATTGATATGATTAATAAGTGGTTCAAACCCACACTGAATATATTAAGTAATAATAAATCTCTTTCAAATAATGACTTCAAATGGTATTTATACGATGAATAAGTGGTTCAAACCCACACTGAATATTAAGTAATAATAAATCTCTTCCAAATAATGATTTCAAAATGTATTGATATGATGAATATGTGGTTCAAATCCACACTTAATATTAAGTAATAAATCAATTCCAAAGAATGACTTCAAACTGTATTGATATGATTAATAAGTGGTTCAAACCCACACTGAATATATTAAGTAATAATAAATCTCTTCTAAATAATGATTTCAAACTGTATTGAAATGGTGAATAAGTGGTTCAAACCCACACTTAATATATTAAGTGATAATAAATCTCTTTCAAATAATGACTTCAAATGGTATTGATATGATGAATAAGTGGTTCAAACCACACTGAATATTAAATAATAATAAATCTCTTCCAAAGAATGACTTCAAACTGTATTGATATGATTAATAAGTGGTTCAAACCCACACTGAATATATTAAGTAATAATAAATCTCTTCTAAATAATGATTTCAAATTGTATTGAAATGGTGAATAAGTGGTTCAAACCCACACTTAATATATTAAGTGATAATAAATCTCTTTCAAATAATGACTTCAAACTGTATTGAAATGGTGAATAAGTGATTCAAACCCACACAGAATATTAAGTAATAATAAATTTCTTCTAAAGAATGACTTCAAATTGTATTGAAATAGTGAATAAGTGATTCAAATCCACACTGAATATATTAAGTAATAATAAATCTCTTCCCAATAATGACTTCAAAATGTATTGATATGATGAATAAATGGTTCAAGCCCACACTTGTATGATATGTAAAATTAAAATAAATACTTTGGAATTTCTGAATTAAAACACATATTTCTCGATACCTGGATTAAAATAAGTACTTCAAGATACTTGGATGGAATAAATACTTCAAAATACCTAAATAAAGTAATTACTTCTATACACATGGATATGTATCTATGCAGATGAGGGAGCTTCAAACTTAAAAGGACAATTCTCACTAAGAAACAATCAGAAAAACATCCATAATGAGCACATGGATATGAAGACAGCCAGTATAGAGACTGTCAGAAAACTTTTCCTTCTTCTTCAAGAACTTTATAAGCCATATTGTTATTAAATAAAGTTATTCTTTCAAAATAAATAATACCTTTTGTCAATTTCATTTGCATCATTCATCCATTTTATGCACTGGTTCACAACAATCTCATGTCTCCTGAGCTATGTTTGGCATAACAGACAATGGTAGGTAAGGTTGTAGTGAGATGGAACTCTAGTGGCACTGTTTGGGAAACCAAACACATAAATTTCTAGATGCTTCCAGTCTCTATGGTGCTACATCTTCTGATAAGCAGGAAATATTGTTGTAGGTGGGGTAACATCTGCATTGGGGAATGCCAATCGATAATTCCTTCCTGCAATATACTCATCAGGAAATAGTTACAACCACTATAAAGAGGTTGGATGATCTTGTCCAGTTATGGGATATATATATATACACATATGACACACTGCCCCACAGTAAAAAGATGATTAATATAATAAAACATAAGGCATTATATTAATTAAGTTCTGTTTTTATTATTGATTATTCAAAAAAGTTTCCTCATGACTCAATTCACTACTGGAATTGATTGTAAAACTGTTTGAAGTAATCCCAAAAATCCTCCAGTAAAGTTGTCTGCAGAAACTTCATAGAAACAGCCTGGATTGAACTATGACCTGCTCTTTTCATGGCTAATTTTATTTTTGAAAACAATCAAAAGTCAAATCCAAAATTTGGAAAATAGAGTGAGTGCTTAAGCATAAAAATGCTTTTTGATGTTCAGATTTTATATTTAATCAAACATAACATTTGGGAAGGTGATTGGAACATTTTGTATTTGAATTTTCAGCTAGCAATATGCCCTGGGATATTTTCTTACATATTTATTTTGGAAAATAGCAAAGTTTAAACTGATTAATGCTGTAGTCTTTCTTTGTTACATAAGTTAAACATGTTTGTTTACTAGCAATTTTTGATTATTGCTAATTTCATTTCATGATCTTTGTTTGAACGTCTGAATTTCATTTATAACATCATTGCAACATACATATGTTGCAATGATGTTATAAATGAAATCTTTTTAAGACAGCTGTTTGAAGTTCAAACTTTATATTTGTTCATAGAGGGCACTGTGGGAATTGTATAATGATTGGAAGGATGATTTGAATATGTTGTATTAGAATTTTCAGCCAGAAGTATACATTGGGATATTTTCTTGTATAGCAAAGTTTAAAATGACTAATGTCGTAGTCTTTCTATATATACATAAATTAAGCATACTTGCTTACTAGCAATTTATAATTATTGCTAATTTAATTTCAAGCTCTTTGTTTGAATAATCTGGATGGTTGCAATATACAATTCAAGAGAATATCCTTTTGAGTCATGTTGTTTGGTATTCAGACTTTATATTTCTTCACAGAATGTATTGTTGAAAAAACAATATTTGGGAGAATGATTTGAAAATTTTGTATATATATTAATTGAAGCTCTCTATAAGTTCTTCCTACATTTATACTATTGCTTATTAAATAACAATGCTAAATCAAATGATGTTATTGCTGGCATGAAATAAGAAACAATATTAGAAAGATTAAATATTGGAATTAAAAGCATATAAAAAAAATCACAATGAAGATAAAAAAAATGAATCTATATACATATGTAAAAAAACATAGTTTTTAAATAATCACTTCTGAATAGCCTTCTATAACATCTTCATACACATAAGCAGTGGTAGAATGAGAGACTCAATAATTTACATTTTTGAATTGAAAACTCATCTTGTTACATTTAGAGGTTGAATAGCTATCCTTTCTCAAGCAACAAATTATTTGATTATTTTTTATAGACAACTGAAATGTAAATCAAATCCTAAGACGTTGTAAAAACGCAAGGGAAAAAAATCAACATGAGATGAGACGTGAAAAGAAATAGTTGAAGAAATGATCTGAAGAAGATAATATATAAATGGGAAAACTGAAATAAAATGGAAAACATCATCTTAGACTATTGTTATAAGTTTATAAAAATAAGATTTTATTTAAATAATAGTGTAAAACCAAACTGAAAAATAATTGTATATTTTCCTAACTCTCCATATACACACATTTAACTTTAAGGGCATAATAGTTTTAATTCTGAGGTCTTTTTTTTTTAATAAGAATGTTGAAGTCTTCATTAAAGAATGAAAAAATAAAATTTCAGACATTTTTTGTGTACACTAACATTGAGACTAGATAAGAATAATACATTAACGGTCATAATTAAAACAAATTTAAAAAAAAGAAAAGATGTGAACGTTTTGGGAAAAAAATTGGAAGTAATTTGTCCGTCCCCCCTCCTCAATTGCAATTATTAATAATTTAATAAAATTTCTTTTTTAAAAATGCTACAAAATAATAATAACCTAATTATTTTATTATATATAAAAAAATGTCCAATAAAAATTTATCTGCAATAATTTTGAAAGTTCTTGAGATGGATTTTCAATGCTACATTATTTGACAACTTCCCAACATAACAATATTATATTACAATTTTGCTTTTTGTTTTTTCATCATGTGTACCAACACTTATATGACCAAAGCAAATTAATTTGGGAATCTTTATCTCCCAGCCAGTATCTTTTTGCCAATCAATAATTAATAACTACCTAGATTGCTATGGGTTAGATATCTGAAAGAAAAACAATTAATGATTGCTGTCATTGGCAATATAAGTGAAAAAACTTGCAATGTTAAATTAGAGACTTAATAGCAAGTTGTTGGTTTTTTTTTTTTTAATTTAATTATAAATAAAGGGATGTTTTTGAATAAATCTAGTTGCAAGCTTCTAATAAATAAAAAAGCAATGACTAGAAACTACATTAAATAATATAAATTAATGGAATGATTAATTGCTTTTAAAAGTTATGTGTTGTTTGACTATCAGAAATGAAGAGTTTTTGATTCAAAAATTGTCCATCATTTATTTTATAGAAAATTGCAAAACAATTCATTTAAAAAAGAAATTGTTAATTTACTATATGTGAGAACAATATTTATTATAATTAATTTAAATACAGCTTATTTAGAGATGTTAAGTGACTGTATTTAAGGGTCTGAGCAAGATAATAAATACGGTCTCCTGGCAATATTTAATAAGTGCATTTATTTAATAATAAGAAGAATCAAGTTACTTTTACAAAATACTGTTTTTAAGCAAAACTTATATATATACATATATATATATATCAAAATGACCCCAAATTCACAACTCAACCAGACTAGCCAAACAAAAAAAAACTCTAAAACACAACCAATGATTTCACTGCTGCAAACAGATTTCTCAAATATAACGAACTACAATATAATGATTATAAATATATACCCACACATCAATATACAAAAATATATACAAAAAGTTAGTTTACTTGACATCTTGAAATATTTATATAAAATTCAATCAAGTACCATTTTATTACACACAATATTAATATCATATTTGGTTATGTAATTCTAAGGCAGTATGTAACTTGCTTGTACTGAATTTTTGATATGTGTAAGCAGAGGGATTTGAACTCAGGATTTTTCAGTCTATTCATCGTCCAGTTCATCTCAAGCAACTGATATACATAATCAATAACATGAAAAAAAGATGCATGATCCCCCAATATATGTATTTCAAGCAGAATCAGTAAATATCAGTTGGACCAGGTCTTAATCTCTCACACATATATAAAATTAGTGCTGGGTCTATATTAAAATAGCTAATCTCAGTTCACTACAATATATATTCTTTTAATTATAGAAGACGTGGATTGTATTGCAGTCAAGAATCTTGCTTTAACAATTTATAAAAAAGTTGAAATGTTAAATAAATTGAGTGGAGTTTCTGTCCATAAACTGTATGAAGCTACTTGTGATAAAACAATTTACAATTAGCAAGTTACATGAATTGTTAGATAATCTAAGCAAAGAGTTTAAAAAAATCATAATTAAAAGTTGTTCATTTTCTAAACGAAGAGTTAATATAGTCATATTAATTGAGTTTTTATTCATAAAAAAAAAAGAGTTAACAGAGTTACATAATTATCACTCATCACGAGTTATTGAATTTTTATTTGATATAATATATATATATCAGTTTGTGAAAGAACAAAACATAAAAAAATTTTGTCTTGAGAAAATAAATTAAGAAGATAGAACATGGAAAGCAATAAATTTACTTTAAAAAAAAAAAAATTCATCCTTAAGCTATGTAAATTATATTTTACTGGTTTAGAAAGTGAAAAGTAATAGATGGGAATATATAATGGTCAACAAAGAATGAAAACTATTTCTTCATACCATGAACTATCCATAAAATGTATACAAAAATGATGAAAGCAAAGTTCTTCATAAGCAAACACAGTATATATTAATACATTAATACCTAATTTTTATAAATTAATTTAATACCATTCAGGGATAGTCTTTAAATTTCTTTCATTTTTGCTATTATCATAGAATACTTTAGTAAACAAAGTATCATATAACTTTCTCATTATATTTTTGATATAATCATTAGGAGAAATACTTTCATTTTATTTATTCTAATCCATAGTCATTTATTGTAAGATTTAGTAATCAATGGGTATTAGAAATTTTAATTACATGTTCAAATTTTGGCTATTGTACTTCATCCATGAAGCCCACTGAATTGCATTAGCCACTTTTATTTATTTTATACTATTTAAGATAATAATCCTAAGATGTTGTAACATCCAAAGAATTCAAAGTGTTGAACCCAATTCTATTTCCTTGAATAGCTGTATGAATCTGACTAACCTAATAACTATATATTTTAAGGTTGGTCATAGGTAAATACTCACTAATTATCACTTAACATTTTATAAATTCAGCACAATTTTTCACATCACTTGATATCAAATTCAGCTAGGGACAGAGAAAAAAATAATGGATAAATTCTTAAATAGACACAAAGAATAAACTATTCATAGTTATACTTGATACTACTGGGTAAAAATTTGCATTGGATTTATAAAAAAAAATGTTTAATGGTATTTACTTTATGTAGGATCCAATTCAGCTCCATATTTGTTTCCTCAGAAATAGGATAATTATGGGCATTTTTGATCATATAGAAAGGAGAATATATACTTGACAAAGCTTCCTATGATTTTTTTCAGTCAACACTCAATCTTTTCAAGCAACATATACTTTTCTAACCAATGCATCTATTTCTTATAACCAAAATAGATCAATTTCAACTGGTCATTTGTGTCTCAAATATTGTTTCATAATCTGATTATCAACTTATCCATTTTTCCAACTATTTGAGATATTTGTTAGAAAAATTAAAAATAGTGAGAACAATTGCAGCATGATTAAATAAAAAGATTATGATAATAATAAAAACTAAGTTTTAAATTGTCCATACAAAAAATAATTGAATAGTTAATTGCATATAATGTCATAAACTTAGATCAGACATGGTTAATTCTAAAATCATTCAACCTATTATCATGTTAAACAACCCAAGGATAAATTAATAGTGAAAACAATAATGTTAATGGAGTATGACTTTTATTTGAATCATTCATCATCAAAGAATTCACTATCACTGCAATCTGGTTTGAAAAGTCACAATGAAAAGTCTGGGAAAAGATCTTTTATGAAGGAATTATTTCATTAAATTTTTCTAGCAACAATATCTTCTGCAATTCTCTAGAGATGTAAAATTAGATACTGAAAAAACAATGATCGATATGATCAGATGTTAAAGAAGTCAAGTGTTGTTTTAGCATCGAAATGGTCTGAAACAACTGCTTTATTCTGTTGATCAAATTAAGATTTTTTTTTTACTTTTAGTCAGTTAAGAATTAATTTCGGTTTTTATCTCTCTTATCCGTCTCTGTCATTAGTATGCTAAACTAAAGCTAGCAAAGACTTTGAGAAATGTTTTCACCACTTCAACACTTACGGAGAATTGCTAAAGATAGCTTCTTTTTTTTATGAATCAGTTGATTCAAATCGATTTGCTTTAAGTCGTGAAGCTGATTTGACGTCCTGGTTGTAATTGTTCAAAGTAATTCTTTTATAAAATCTTGGAGAACAGTAATAAAAAAAAATATCTAAATACAATAATTAGAAAGCAGATTAATTATTCATATTTAACAGCATTTGGAGTTCATAACTTCATTTGTTATACATATTAAGCTATAATTGTCCATCATTATATATATATGCGTATAGGGGGGAACAGACTTAAATAGTCTACTGTAGACAAGGCCTTTCCAATAATCTTTCACAGAGAAACAGTCAAAGAAAAAACACTGCTCTTACAATTTAAGTAGTTTTCCGTTCGTGATTTATTTTTTAGTTTAAAAATGACAAGATTTTTATTTGCCATCTCATATTGGTTTATTAACTGATTTGGCTATGGAATAGCTACTCCCCAAAAATCCTAAACTTTTTTGAAACTCAAATTCAGTTTCAAAATTTATTTAATCCAAATTCAAATCTAAGTTATGAAAGTGGAAGAAAAATGTATGCTCTATTCCAGCAATATTAAAACAGTAAGTATGTGTTTCTGTAATTAAAAATGGTCATGCACCACCACTCATCAGATCAATAAAAAAAAACCCATTAATCTGACAATCTTCACAATGTCTAGACCAACGGTCCTATTCGTGACTGAAGGTCCAATTCAGATAATGAAGAGTTATGTGTGTATGTGTGTGTGTCTGGGCAAAAATATTCTAAAAACTGTATTTTCATTTGACCTTATTTACATATAATGATAATAAATACTGTACTAACAAATATTTGTATAATTTTAATCTGATTAATAGAGTTGTTCAATATATTTTTTAATTAAATGAAGAGGGATATATTATTTCATTTCACCTCAAGTGATTATTAGAAATGCAAGACTGATATTTTTTAATCAAAACCTTAACATTATTATTATATTAGAATTAAAAATATATGTGGTTTGTTTGTTGTTGTTTTTTTTTTAAAAAATATTTAAAAAGAGCCCTCTAATTATTTAAAAAAAGAAGCTGAAATATTGTTTTGTCAAATGAAATATTCAATTATTACTCAAACTTATCAATAGGTGGTGCTAATATAATAGAAAGATAATTCCAGACTAGAATAAATTTAAAGAATCAAGAGACATTATCATTTCTAGACAATAATAAAAAAGGCGCCTACTGTTAGAATAGAATCGAGGTTATTAATACATATAGTTATTGACTAGGTATCAGATTTAAATAAACGTACAAGCAGATTGGTTTATGTTCAAAGGCCCTAAGATTTTTTAGTTTCAGGCTATTAATTTGGTAGAAATAAAAGATTTTAATATTGTCCGCCACATGCATAATTTCACTGATTCCCGTTTTTAAGCATAAGTTTTCATTTATAAAAACAAAAGTCTGAAACTAGTTCTGAGGGTGCATTCACAACCATTGATTATTCAAGCTCACAATAAATAATGTTAGAATAGTAGAGAAAAAAAGGTTGTTGAACTTAATGATTTGACCTATAAGGTATTAGGACTATCCTGTATGATTTAATGCAATAATAGAGTGGCGGACTGTGGAGCTTAAGATCCATTGACTGAGGTCGGCTCCATTACTTCTGGTGCTCGAACTCGTATAAAGTCCAAAACAATAAATCACTTGCTTATATATATATTAAGACCGCCAGTCTATTCTTCTATATAGTTATTAAAATTTGTTCTCAAACATATATGTATATTAAACATTAAAAAAATGTTTATTTTTTTGTGTTTATGCACCTGTACATGCAAATGTTTTTAACATTTAAAAAAAATCCATATACTAAATACATAAATATTGAAAATATACATCAGAAAAAAAAACAGATTGATAAAACTGGAAGGATTAAAACAGGCAAAACTCTATACGTATTGCCACTCATACGATGTTTATTGGCTTAAAACTGGAAGGATATAGGTATGACATACCCAAAATCTTAAATTTTACATTAAAGATCAGAATTTACTTCGTTTTCCATTTTAATTATACGTCCTAATTAAGACAATGTTAACAACAATAGGTAGTTGCGATTCTGAGAGTAACCTTACATGCACCAACGCTTTTTCATAAAGTAAGCTAATTGGCATTATGAAATGCCTGTGAAAAGATTACAAATGGAGTTCATAAAAAATTCTATTTTTTACAATTATGATATGTCTTTTGGACTAAAAATTTAAAAAAAAAAATTATTATAATTTGTATTACAATTTAATTATTGCTCGATTCAAAGTAATATAATTTTTTTATTATACTTCCCTTCATCAAAAAAAAGAAAAAGCAGAAAACACTCTCCTTCCGATGATGATGATAATAATAATATATGAATTTCATTTCATATATATAAGTTTTTTAACAAATAAAAAGTAAACTTTTGTTACAAATAGTAAAAAGAATAATTTAAAATATTCATTAGTTTGTTATAATGGCATTAGTATCATTTTAAGTAGTCATTTATAAACAAGTATGACAATTCTAACTCCAGAAAAAAAATAAAAAGATAAAACTAAGTTTCACACCATTGTAGGTCAATGAATGAGTGAGTCCTAAATACAATCTCATGCTGAATCTTTATTTGACTTCTCTCTTTTCAACTTCTTCTGCAGCATACTCTAATTCTAGCTCTCTATTATACTATATTCTAAGCCATATGAAAGCAGTCAGTATGGCATTTATTTAAAATGTCTTTGGGGTGAGTTTATAATAAAAATAGAGGGTGCCTCTTTCATAAAGTTCATACTCAAATTCAACTTCACCATAAAATACTTTTTGGAAAGTTACTTTTAACTCATATGTCTTTATGTCAATAGATTTAATAGTATTAAACTCTGCAACCTGAAAATCAAACTGAATTGTCTTACAATCTTACCATAATATTTTTAGATTCTTGCAAGCATCTTTAATAACAAAATTTCCAGTACCCTTATATTATATTGTTAGGTGTCTCATTTCGATATAATGTATTGGGCAAAATAACACTTACATACTCAATTATTACAACTCTGTTTATAAAAACAAAACTTCATGCATTCACTACTTTAATAATAATATTAGAAAAATATATTAAAGATGATCACAGATTGTTTATTAAGATAGAAATAAACTTAAGTATAGATAAATATATCATTAATTTAATCTCATTCTTTTTTTTTCTCCCATATGCAAAATCTTAAATACACTTTCAAAGTTGCATCTTTTTTTATATACTTAATATGAATAAAAATAATTGAAATATGAAAATGATCCTATTTGATATCTTATATTTTTTGTCTAGATGTTATATATATATATAAATGACATTATCTGGGTTCAGCTATGTATAGTTTTTATTACTAATGTACCAATGTTTCAGTTGGGTCACATCAGCCATCATGGATATTATAAAAAAAAACAATTGTAGAGATTCTGTAAACATTGATGTATAACAAGATTGAAATATTTCATTAATAAAAAACAGGATTTTAAAAATTTCAAAAATATAAAGTTGGGGGTTGAAAAATAGGGAAATAATCAGAAGCTATTCAGCTTAATGGATTTTAAGGAATGTTTCCAAATAGAAGGAAATTTACATGAGTCTTCACATTTGTTAATACAATTTAGCCTCTTAAGGATTTCCATGACTTCTTCGATCTTACATTGGTGGAGAGGGTTACATCTGAATACGATCCTGCTATTAAAGAAATCAGTATTATGACTCATAACCATAACATGAAGTCAAACTGCTGATGATGATAAATGCTGCTTAACTGCATTAGCATATTTATCTCCTCAAATGCTGATGTGATGATTGCTCATACCCACATAAGAGGCTCCACAAACTCAACATGAGATTTTTATAAACTCCATAGGCTTCAATGGGACCTGAGTCCTTAGATTTGGAGTGAATGTTATCAATATTTTGTTTAGTAATACATTCTGCTTTTATATCACAACATTTTAGAATATACCCAATACTATCTATAGTTCCTTTTATAACATAAATACAGACTATAATAGTTGTAGTTCTTTCTTCACTTGGTTTCTTATTATGATTATTATGGGTTTGAATTAAAACTTGGTGTAATTTCTTTATTATAACCACTACCCAATAAGGCATTAATTGCATAATCTACTTCTTCTTCCAGATATGATTTATCTGAAATATTAAATGCACTAATGTCAAGAGTTTTGGCTATAAAAAAGATTGGAGCAGGATGGTGATAGAATAAAAATTATAGGTATCTGTCTGTGTTTTAATTTTTCTGAAGTGGAAAAAGATAAAAGATTATTCTATTTTTTTTTTGATGACACATCAAAAAAGGGAGGCTTCCCATAACTCTCTTTTTTCATTATAAATTTAATATTATAATGAAAATTGTTTATATGTGAGAAAAAAAATCATATAATTTATCTTTATAAATTTTATATGAAGTTTGTGAATCTTCTTACATGGGCGCATCAGTACTAGAAAAGATGAACAAGCACTTTCATTCCATGGTATGAATATGGGTCATAATATTGATTTCTCTAACACCAGAATGCTATCCAGATAAAACACTGTCCAGATTGTATTAATAAACATGATCACAAATGTAACATTTCTTCTATTTATAAATTTTTTTTTAAAAACCATTAAACTGAATAGCTTCTGACCCCCCCCCCTATATTATTCAACCCCCACCTTTATATTTTAAAAAAAAATTATATTTGTTTTTTATTGATGAAACTTTTCAATTTTGTTATATACCAATGGAAAAAAATCAGTTTGATGACTAAAATAACAAAGGAAGAAGTTTTGAAAATAGTAAATAAAAAAAAAATTGATTGAAGAAAATAGAAAGAGAAACTAAATTGAACATATATTAAGCTGAAGGTATAGTTTAATAAAAGATGTTTTGGAGGGAATGGTGAGTGGAAACAAAAAGAAAAAAGTTGGATAATATAGGAGATGGGAAGTTACATAAAATTGTGGGCAATGAAGAGAGAATGGAATGAAAAAATAGATGAATTGATGATATGACTACTCTCTGGACTTGTCCAAGGGACTGAATACTTCAATGCTTAGAGTGCCTCTTCAACCATTTTTTAATAATAATATTCATATCCCAGTAATGACTGGTATGACCCAGAAAAACTTAGATACACTAGTACTATAAATTATATAGACAAACCAAGATAATATATTTGTAACTGTAGCCTGTGAAAATCTTCATTTTAACCTATATGTATATTACAATAATTTTCCAATATTATTACCATTGTAATTTCAAAGAGAAAGATGGATAAAATTGTCTTAAAACAACAAAATAAAAGTAATAAAGAATGGGATTCTCTTGATTGATAATGCTTAGTTAAAATGAAGCATGAAAATTAAATTTAAAAAAATAAAGTAATAGCAGTAATATTTTATTCATAAAAGTGACTTGCTGCAAGGCAAAAAATAACATTTATAAAATTGTGTAAATCTTAAAAATTATATTCAAATTTCTATTCAATGAACATTAACATAGGGAGGGGTTAAAAATAAACCATTTATACCTTTTTTTAGAAATGAGGAAGGAAAATACTTAAACATGAGTTTTAAAAATCAGAAAAGAATTTTTGTATTTAAAAAAACAAACAATAAAAATATATTTTATAAATCTGGTTTAATTAATAGTTTAGTTTTATGTTGATCAAAAAAAAAAACATCCAATTAAGAGTAATTACCAGATTTGATTTAAACTGGAATAAAGAAAAAAAAATAACTAATTAGTGTCTATTAATAGAGGAAACAAAGCAGGAACAAAAAAATTAAAAAAGAACAAAAAATAAATAAACTGACATTAGTGAAAGATTTATTCTCAAAGTGCATGCAAAGGTAAGGGTTGGTAGCCAAGAGGTCAGTGCATCTGCCTTGCAATCAAGCAGTTGCTTGCAGACAGTTATCGTGGGTTCGCTTCTCGGCTGATGCTTTGACATATGAAAAAGTGCATGCAAGTAGAAGAAAAAAGATGTGGATCGAGACTTGAAGTATAAAGTAAAGTATCATGTAGCTAAAATCAAAAAAACTGACCAAGTTTTCAAGTTATAACAATTGCCTGTCACTATTCTAAGTCCATGAATGATATTTACTTTCAGAGAGTACATCTTTAAAAATACTTCTTATATTAAATTTAAGCACAGCTTTGTTGATAAACTTTTATATGGTGGAAATGATGATAGTCATCTGCTAAATCAAAGTGCAGCAGTTGAAGTTTAAATAATGTTGTTTCTCCAACAACCAAAATTATCAGCAATGGAGATGGAATAAATCATAACTTTATTTTACTACAGAAGAACAATTCCATTACTGCTTACAGTTATATAAGCCACCTATTGAAGGAGAAGATTATCGATGTTAGAAAGGAATCAACATGAAGTAGCCAGCAGATATAAACTTAATTTTAAATAATATTGTAAATACAAACTGTTTATTTTTGGGTTACCAATGAAGGCATAAAAAGGATATTTATGATAGTAAGCTTACTGAATTACTAAACTAGCCATAATAAGACCTTTTTTCATTTTATATACTTGTAAATAAGAGACCTCAATAATCAAAACATTTTAAAATATTTTGTTTTATATAAATATTTTGTGTAAATATTATCAAGTTTTTTTATAGTTATGAGTATTAATATTATATATATATTGTTTGCATTGTTATCTGTATTTAATCATTATTAAATTTTATTATTTTTGTTATTCTATCAACAAACTGTTACGTTTATACTAAATGTGAATATATTGGATAGATAAGAAATTAAAGCCAGTATGAATTTTAATGCTGACCAGCATACATTCTTTCTAATATAGTTGTTTAACAGGTTTATAACCATGTATAGATATATAATTTTAATGCTTATTCATTGATATTATCTTAAATAAACTATTTTTGTTATTTAACTTATTTAGTTGATTCATTAGTCTCATTCCAAATTTAGACATGAACAATACACTATAGAATGTGAAAAATCATATTCTGAACAGGGAGGAGGGGTTGTGATATTACTGGTGGAAATTGTGATAGTGTTGCCAAAAGATACTGATTCATAGATATTCTTTTTGAAAAAAAAAGTGGCCCTCTAAATTAGAATATGGCATAGTTCAAGTCCTATCTATGAAAAAAATAATTATTGATGAAAATTGTGACTCTCTAAGAAATTATTTGACATATGATGATCAGAAAACATAACATGGATATCTTTTATAAAGCAGTGTTATATAAGAGGTGCTGCATGTTTTGATCATTGTTATCAATCTCAATTACACTTAATTAAAAAAACTTAAGATTTGATTAGTCTTTTTTAAACTGACAGCTCATAAAATGATTATCAGATAATCTAGTTACACGTTGAATGTATTCATCTGTGAATGTAGATACTTGTCATCAGAAGAGGAGGCACCATCATGTTTATGATACAATATATATATAATTATTGTTGAGAAATGAAAGTTTTAAAATATATCATATATATATATCATTACTTTAGTATGTAAGTGCATTTATTTAATCTGAATTTGGCTAAGGGTCATGATGTGATTTGTTTTATGTTGGTGCAATTCCACAAATGAAGAAAAAGAAACAACAAATTCTTCTGAAGGAAGAGAGATCCAATTAACAAAAAAAAATATTTAATGCCAATACAGTAAAAAAATGCTTTCACTTGATTTATAAATTTAAAAAAGAGATTTTTGAGCATCTAAGATAATATTTCCTACTGTTCCATGGTTAGATTAGATGGCAAGTAGCAAAAGACCATAATTAGAATGATGTACAGAATCATATTCAGTGAAAAAATGTTGAGTTATAATTTGACAATTAATAAGTAGAGTAGTGAAGAATTGTTGAAATACACAATATTTGTTAAACTTCCAAAATTCAACTAATCAACTAGAAAATTTTCTGATAATACATCAAATGATTTTGGATTTTCAAAAAAAAAAAGACCAGTATCTCTGCCTTTCTCTAATGATTATATTAGAAAAGAATATACACTTGTATGTACACAATTAGTTATAAATCAAATGTCAACAATTAACTGGTTTTCATATATAAACCATTACTTAAAATGCAAAGCTTAAATAAACTAAGAGAATATCAATGATGTACTGTCAGGGTAATCTCAATGTAAGAATAATTCATCTTTTATTTATTGAGACCACTTTTATAATAGATTATTGATATTACACTTTGATGTTGTGACATGATTTACATAATTAACTATTCATATATTAATATAGTGCTAATGCCACATTGTTTACTGTGATGGGTTTTATGGCATAATGGTTAGTACACACCACATGCCAATCTGGGTTTGAGTCTGATCTTTTTTTACAAAGATGGCTCATAAATATCTCAACTAGACATCCAGTCAATAGTTAATAAATGGGTATGTAGTTATTATTAGTTTGAGATATAGGTATCTATTTAATATGAATTGATTACATGAGTGTAGAAAACTGGGGACATGTCCAATAAGAGTTGAGCTCATAGTTTGTTTATCTTTTTTGTTGTTGAATTCAGTTTCTAAATATGTAAAATGTTTTGAGCAAAAGTGCAAAAAGCTTATGGACTTTTAATTAAAAATTTAAGTTAATGCTAAGAATGATGATGATGAATTTATTTTTTATCTATGATCATAATTATGTCTGTAGAAAATACTGATATCATCTCTACTTGATTATATTTATTGCTTTTTCAAATTAATTTCTGATTTTGATGATGAACATATAATTTTCATAATCTGAAATGTTTAGATTAACTTAGGAAACCTGTATTACAGATAAAATTGCAAAAATACTTAATAAGTCAAAAAAACAAGTGAAGTGTCTTTCCAGTGATTAATGAACAAGTTATTATATTTAGATAACTGGACTTAGCAGTAAATGTAATAATATTAAGTGAAAATCTATTTCATCATAATAAGACACCAGACAAAGATTTTAGAGTATTCATTGAAAACTTCTTTAATGGAAGAATCCTCGTTCCATTTGAATGTTATTTACATTTTGGGTTTTTTGTTTGGCAATTAATCTACCTGTAATACAATTTGCGATTATGAAAATGTATTGCTTATACAGCCTATTTTATTGGCAAAGATGCAAGAAGATTTTGTATTGCTTTGGTGAATTTAAATCTGTATCTTCAGATCAATAACAACTGAAATTTTTGTTTGATTTTCTCCTAACATATAAACTACATGAAAAATGGTCAAGCATTGCTATGTAAAGAGTATCGATTAAAGGTTTATTAAGAAAAAGCTAATTAAATTTAAAATTATTTAAATTCCTCAAAAAAAGTTTGCATGTGTAATATTAATTTCATTAGTGTATGAATTATTTGACCAAAAGTGAATTATTTTGAATTTTTGATATAATAAATTTTGTCAAATTAATATTCTTTTTCAGTTGTTACTCATGGCCAAAAAGAATACATTATCTAAGAAGGTCTTAGCTAGAAATAAAGATATATAATTTATTGTATAAAATAATTTTGATTTGTGATGGTGACTAAACAATAAACAAATAAGACAACAAAAGTTGTAGAATGTAGACATTTTCAAAAGCCTCTCTCTAATAATTACATGACCTAACTTTTGTTAATTAATTTCAGCTATAATAGAGCCATTGCTAATGCAATGAAGGAAATATAGTGTTTCTATATGTAAAAGAATAGTAAAATAGAAAGATTATCTGTGACAGTAAAACAGAATCTTTATCATTCATTATATCTATTATTGTATCTTAATTCAATATCAAAGATGTTTTTGCTCTTTCCTAGTTAATTATAATATTCATATTAACTAATGTGTTAACTGAGAAGAAAATGTTTCCTTTATCAGAGTTGTCTCCAATACATAAAATAATTATTTAAAGGATCATTAATATAAAGCAGATGACATTATTATTTTTAAAAATCTAAGTACTCTTAATGTTAAACAGGCAAAACTCTTCATACAGTAGTGCCACCCTGTGCCAACCAGAGTAATCAATGGAAGCCAGAAGGCTTGTGCATAAAATTCCCATCCAGCAACTACCCATCCAATATCTCCAAACTAGTTTCTGGCTTGTGGTCTTCGTCAGTGAGGAGCCTTGGATCTGAGAGCACTGCACCTAGATCTTATGATCATGTGATACTCTTAATGTTAATATTTAGTTTATTATTTTATTTTTTTATCTTTAATATTTGGGGCTGATTCTGGATAGAACATTGGGGTGTTTTATTCACATTTGCCCTGTTGCATTGAGTAAACAGGGTTCCATGGACATTTGTTGAATTTTTATCATATTGTTGATGATGTTTCAATAAATTATAATCTTATACTTGATTCTGTACTTTTAGACTAAAGTATAAATTTAACATTAGGATATTTTTCATGTGAAGTTTTGGAAGTATTCATTTCAATTAATAATGTAGTTTTAATCAAGACAAAAAGAATATATATTTTAAATAATCTCAACAAATGAAACAACAGTTCTAGCTAAGTAGAACTAGTGCTCTCTCATATTTAAGTAAAATTAAATTTTTTAAAGACCTTCAATATTCATATTAGATGATCAAAATAGTCCAACATATAAATACAACTAAAACTCCATCATCACAAATCTTCAAGAAAATACCAAGGTAAAAGTTCTTAAGTGGCGACTTTTAGGACAAAAACCTTTCTGAAAATCCTTCATAGAGACATTTACCAAATTTTTCACTTGCTAGATAGTGAGATGTGAGTGATTTTTTTTTTCATTCTTGTTTTATTCTCTAGCTAAAAACAGATACATACATTTACTAATTTATGCTGAATAGATCTGATTGAAACTTTTTAAAATGATCAAGTTTTATGCTGCACAAATTTGAACTCAAAATCAAAAGCAAAGCAACAAATCTGACAATTACTATACCACGAAGCCATGCATTCAATATGATATATCATTATTATTTATCACAAAATGCATTTATAGTTACCTTTCCACACACACGCACATACATGCATGCATACAATAACAGCAATTTCCATATCTGTTGTTTTAGTTTTCTGTGATTTTATAAAAAATAAACAAATAAAAAATTAAAACATTAGAAATTATCAAAAACAAAAAAATATTTTAAGGTGACTATTTTCTATAATCAGAATTCAGATATAATACCATTTCTGTTATCTGACCAATTAAAGATAATTATTTACACAGTTTTTCAAATAAAGTATTGATGTCGAAATTGGTGGTTAGCATGTAGCAATTATAATTCTATGGACATTTACTAAGGAAATCCTGTGATGTTCAAGTATCCAAATTTTATGTTATGTAGAATAGTTTTGTTTAATTGGCCAAATTTATTTATTTTCTCCAACTAAGAATTGTTCAGCTTTTGAGTTAATTTATTAAAAAAACATAATTCACTGTTTACATTCTGTTTACCTTTACAAAAATTGCATAAATGTTAATGAGTATTTATAGAATATAAATTAATGTCATTCTGATGTGTTGAATTATCTTCATTAATATTATAGCAGCATTTTGTACCCATTATGTTTATATTATAAAATATAACAAAAAGAGAATATATTGCTACACGTGATGTTTGAGGGCTAAAATTAGAAGATTGAGCTATAAATTAAAAGTTTTTGACTTTCAATTCCATCCCTCTATGGTAAGCCTAATAACACAAGACAGGTATGTATTTTTCCCCACTAAAAATTAGTTATGTTATTATTAAACATTATATTCTAATAAGATTTAGAACACATTTAAATATGCAAGCAAACTTACACTTATAGTTTCTAATTATACCTTTACTGAAGAATGCATTCAATCAGATTCTATAAGAAAAAGGCATTAAACCTACTGAAACTTATAAAATAAAAAGAGCACAATATGTATATGCCAAAATAAAATGATTCTTTTAACATATATTTCATTTGCTAGAAAAATTAATCCAATTCATGCCTTTCTATTCTAGCACCACTTATGCAAGAACAAGTAATAAATGGATCCCATTTTTCCAAAAGAGTTTCCACCTATTAGCTTCTGTTGATAAGTTTTTGCTGTGTGGTTCAGCTTGTAGCTTTACAACTAAGTGTGTTTAATTGGAAATCTTTCAACCTATCAGCTTGATAAAATAATGCAAATGAAAGATGGATTATTATGAATTGTTACATTTTGATTAACCACAACTTTGATACAATCCACTCTAGATAAATACATTAATGATTATCATTAATCATTTATTAAACTAAAGATTATCTCTAGCCCAGATATAAACTTTAAATTTCAATTAAAAATTAATATGCTTGTTCTTTAATTAAACACAAGTACATGAGTAATTAAACTTTAATTTCTCTTTTTCTATGTGGAATATCTTTTATATATATATACTTAATAACTTCCACATCTCCTAAAAACAACTGATTCCCAAGATACATTTTATGCTCACATGTCTTTATTCTTATGAATATGGTGAAAGTGGTGTCATCTATTGAGGAAATCAATCAGAAATTAGACTACAGTTTAGTTGATACTATTATTGAACATTCAGTGGTTGTTTTGTTTGTGTAGATAGTTCAAGAGACAAATGATGACTGCTATTAAACTACAAAGAAGTGTTATGAGATGAATAAATAAATATTTTTCTCAATTTCTTAAGTGATCTAACAATTTAAACTTTTATATCTATTTAAAGTTCAATAAGGTTATATTAAAAAATAACCTTAAAATTGAATATGTTTTTTAATGGCTGTAGCAAATAAACCTGGCTTTACATTTTGAAATTCCTTCACAAACTAATTGCCTCAGTTCATTTTTAAATACAGTCCCCTCATATCCATGGCCAGTCTCAATATTCATAACTTCAACTCTTGGCATTTGTAATCATAAAACATCATAAGGAAGATGCTTTTATTATTTTTTTGAATTATACAAATTTCATCACAAAACAATGAAAAAGAAAGATACAAAAATTATAATTTTTATTATTATTTATTGATTTGAGAAAGAATGATGCCTTAATACATATAATTTGTTATAACATTTAAGAAGTTTACTGTAAGTTAGGCTTATGTTTAAACCAAACTTAAGTCTAATAGGTATATAAATTGATGATATAACAATATTCTGACCAACAAAAAAGGTTACAATTATTATAAAGAATTTTAATACATTGTATAGGCTTAATACCTGCATTTATATATGTAATATATGCAGGATTCGAACTTAGATTTTCATACAACCCACAACTCTCAGTGCCATTTTATATTGCTGACTCACCTGATCACACACATGTTGAAAAGATAAATAATCACCAATAAACATATTTCATGCTAAACCAGCACTCATCAGTTGGTCTAGAGTGCTAGTTTAGCACGAAATACGTATATTGGTGATTATTTATCTTTTCAACATGTGTGTGATCAGGTGGGTCAGCAATATAAGATGGCACTAAGAGTTGTGGTTCATGTGAAAGTCTGAGTTCAAATCCCACATATAAACAATTTTAAAATAGTATACATTATTAAAACTTGGATATTATTACAAGTCATAAATATGAAAATGTGACATCAATAATAATGGCATATGTTAACATGCAAAAGAATAATTTCTCTTCATAATCATCTTTTAAGTAAATATTTAGGGTTAGAGTAAAAATAATTACAAAAAGCAAGAATTAAATAATATTAGGTTGCTAAAATCAAATTTTAGACTTTGCAGTATTAAGAATGTATAAATATTACAAAAATGTGATAATTTTGTTCAAAAATGTGATAGAAATAAAATTTATTAAGGTGAAATATAAATTAATTTTTTTTAAATTATATTATAAAAATATTTAAATTTATATGGGTTTATAATATAATTTTAAATATAAAAGTCAATTTTAAAAAAATCTAACTGATGTATTAACAAAACTTATTTTGAAAAACAGGCAATTATCAAATTAAGATCTGTGACATGTTTATCCAAAAATATTGATATTGTAGACAATTTACTTATTATAAATAAAAGTAATGACTGATTTATAATTCAAGTGATTTGAGTTATTCAAGTGTCATCAAATTATTATTGCAGGATTAAAGAGTTGCAGAGAGAAATCAGAAAAAAGTCTAATCCTATAACAGATTCAATTATATCATTATAAGTCATCTTTACTTCTAATCATGTTGTTTTACAAATTAATGTATAAAACTAATGGAATGATCAGCAAAAAGCATTTTTTTTGGGTCTATTGTTTTTTTAAGTCACCTAACTTATAATCAGTGGAGGAAGAATAATCAGTTAAATCTCTCAGTATACTTAAGGAAGTAATCATCATTACCTATTAAATGGTGATTATGGAAACATAATGACCTGTTTGAAATGAATTTGCTGTAACAAGATGTTGAATATCAAAAAAGATATAAAACATTAGTATAAATTCTAAGGAAAACAGCAGTAAAAAGATATTTCATATGCAAAACCATCAAGATGGCCAACATTAAAAAAAAAAAACTAAATATGCAAGCATTATTAAAATTCTACCAAGTGCATGAACTACAAATATAACTTGTGGGTAAAAATTTAAATTTTATCAAATATAAAAGTATATAATTTATGAAAGTATTATTATTTAAATTTATTAACTTCAAATTTTTTTTCTTATAACTGTATTTATATTTGGTTTCTAAATTTAATATTTACTATCTTTTTAATGAATACTTCCATGCAACATTTATTGATTTGGCTTAAAAATCAAAATGCAGCATATACATACCTCATTAGTAACTTAATTAAAAACAGATTTAACTATGTTTTCCTTTTGAATAATTCAAAAGCAAAGTAATATATATATATATATATTTCTTATCCTTATTGACACTCTCATATATATATATATATTCTTATCCTTATTGACACTGACATATACATTAAAGATTACATAAAAATAAAACTCAAATATAGTAAATGAGTACAAACCAAAGCTAGAAAGCTTCAAGGGCATTACCTGTATTTAGAAACACAAAGTCTGAATCATGCACTTAGGTAAAATAAAATCCCCTAAGTTCAATGATTCACACTTTGTGTTTCTAAATACAGGTAGCACTATTGAAACTTTAATACTGATTTGTATTTATCTAATATACATTGTCTGTAAAGATATTTTTTATTATATATATATATAAATGTCTATGTAAAGTACACAGAAATTTAATCAATAAAATTAAAACCTCTTTGTTCTTATGACTGCATCATGCAGCCATGAATTTTCAAATTATAAACATCAAGGTTTAGCATAATATTATTGGAAATCTACACAGTATATGTGTGTGCTTTTTACATTTTTGTTTGCATCTTTCTTTCTAGTTTCAGAAAAGGTAAGTTGTTTTTTTCTACAACAAAAATTAAAAATTTTATGATAATTTTTGATATCAAGTAAATTGGATTTTTTTTGTCTTCCTTTTAGTTTTTCCATTTTTAATGGAACAAGATTTGCCCTAGAAAATTACATAAGAAAAAAGAGAAGATATAACCGATGTACTTAGAAGACTGAATATTATTGGAAGCAGATGGTAAGTTATAATTTTACATATTTTTAAATTATTATTTGAATATATTTTTTAATTATTATTTGAATTTATATTTGATAAAAAAATATACGAAAAAAATTATTACTGAAACTAATATATATGCTGATCAAAAAAAAAAAGCTCACGATTGTGTAAAGTTATATCGTGATTTTGGGTCCAGATGTCTAATATATGAATTAGCTGATGTCTGGATGATATGAGATAAAGATAAACATATTTTGCAAATATTATGACCCGATTTAGATTTTTCTATAATATCTTGTCTGCATTTTAATAATAATACAAATTTCAAATGCTAAAAGTAAAGATTTTGGCAGTATATAAACTTAGGCTGTTTATACATTGCTGCAATGTAGATTTTAAAGCTGCATATAAAATGCAAAGAGAGGTGGCAGTTGATGAAGCTATTATTAAATTTATGGCCATATTAGCATGAAGCAGTATAAGCCCTCAAAACCTATAAAGATAAGATAAATAATACTACATCGCACTGACTTTCAACTACTAACTTATATATACCTCAAGCTAAACTCTATAATGAATTTAGTATTTCATTCACTTTTTATTTTATTTTGTATATAGTGACTATTTTAGTAGTAATTTTTAATAAATTACAAACTGTATTAAAGTTCTTTATTATAATATTCAAATTATACTAATTATTGATTAATATTAACTAGTTGTTATAAGGGATGTTATTAGGAATGACATATTCATTGCAAACCCCTGTATGGAAAAATATTTTGAAGGGCTACTAGTAAAAATGAAAGGTATTAATGTCTTTATTTTATGAAGTGTTCAAGTGATGGATTACCTTAGGTAAAGGTTATTATAAACCATTTTTTTTAGAAATTTTATGATGAATCCAACTAACCTACTAACAAAAATATAATTTTAAGTTGTATGCATGATAATTTTGAATTTATGAAATAATATGAACATAATTATTAGAAATATTAACTTTCATTCTTTTTTTATTACTTTGAATATCAATTACTATATTTTTTCAACTTAATTACATTTTTTGGTATTTTATGTTTCAAACAATATATATTATGCCATTTTTGAATAATACAAACTTATGTTATGATAAAATTAGTGAATTAACATAATTTTTTAAATATTTAATGTGGCTGCTTCATCATCCTAAAGTTAAAAGTAAATCGTCAATGTATCTCTCAATTTGCATATAATTAAATAAAACTAATAGCAGATCAGGCTATTTTGCTCTGACTAATAATGTAATAGGCAGAGTAATATATGTATGCAAATATTCTACTTACTAATACTGATATATATAATTTCTTTTGTGCTGTCATATTTGTTTTATATTGTATTTTTTTAATTAAATTTCTGTATCATGTGTGTTTTTATTCTCTAAAAATAACTTCTATATTGGATTATACATTCTTTATATGCATGTAAGTATCTAAACATGGTAATAATTATAATTAGTTTTAAAGACTGCTTTAGACAATTAAAAAAATTTAAGCAATGGTTTGGAAGGTATCAAGGTTGTAAGGGAGCTAATCTGTTTAAAAATTAATGGTAGCACCCTTATAAAACAACTAAAATTATACTGACAAGTAAACAAAAGCTAAACTTCACCATAAATCTTTTCATATACATATGTATAAATATGATACTCTCAAATATAAATTATGTCCCATGAAAGTATGGAGACTTAAGTTTTACACCAACATTCAGATGCATCAAATGGTAAACTAACTTTATTACCAAGTATTTGGATGCATCCTCCATTTAAAGGTGTAATACATGTGTGTCTGTGCACATGTATATATTATAAAGGATACATTAATTTGTTGTAAATAAAAAAGCTTGTAACTAAATGAAGTGCATTAGAAAAAAATACCAAATAATTGCATTAGAAATGGTAAACTCCCATTTATTACACTGCCCCAGAATCATCTATTTTAAGATTGAATAATCAATAGATGTTAAATGATAGCACAAATCAAATTTTCAGATTAATTTTTTTGATTTTATTCTTCACTAATGAAAAATATTAGGTTTACTTACACACATGTATCAAGCCACCATTCCTACTTACTTTACAATATGAAACTATGTCCTGAGATTAAAATATTCTGAAGTTTTAATCCAAAACAATTTGCTTGTAGATATTTATAGGTCTGATTTTAAACACTTTTGTCTAATGCTCATAAAGCAATTCCACAAGGCTCACCATTAGCAGCAGTCTTTTTTTCTATTTATGTGAACTCCATGGTGAATGAAATAAAACCATTAATAAATGGAATCTACCTGCACCAATTGGGAGTTACAGTAAAAGTCACAGCCTTTATAAAGGACATCATAATAATTTTTGAAACAGTTATAATATCGATATAGTTATGAATTAAATTGGAAAATTTCAGAAAGCAACAGAATCAGTAGTACAGTTTGCTAAGTCAGCAATTTTGCAATTGGCAACAGGGAAAAGAATACCAAATGAGTTTTTAGCTCAGCATAGGTCTTTCTTGGTCTCTCTTTGTATTTATCCAAAACTAAAATGAATTGTCTGTTAAATCAACTAATTACAACAAAAAAAATAGAAGAAAGAATTAATAGCCTTTCATTATTTAAACTCTATGAAGTGACTAAAACCAAGATTTTCAATATGATTGCAATTGGAGTCCCTAGCTATTATGGACTGTGGTTGAAATTATATAACAAAACGACCGTAAGGATTATGCAAATGGCTAAAAAATTCATATGTGGCAAGAAATCTAGCCTTCTCTCAACCTCAGTATTACAGTTACCAATAGATAAAGGTGGACTTAATTTAATCAACCCAAAAGCTTAAGTTTGCTACTGCCAGGGCTTATTTGAACCAAAAGAAGAATCAGTCCTTGTCCCCCTATGAGTGATATAAGAATTTATAATGAAATGGGGGCTGAGAGAAGATCACATTTTGCTGACATGTTTATAACATACAAAGGCTTACAAGATGATCTTAATGTCCAAAATCTTGATGGAATAAAATATAAAGATTTAACAAACAGAGTTTACCACAATAAAAATTCTTGTTTAGGGTCCCCAATGAAAAATGTTCTTAAAAAATTCCACTCGATATATACACTTCAGACATCCATGAATTTTTTTTAAGTTGATCAATGGAATTTTGCCTACTACTTCCTATATTAGTAAAAGGTTGGGAATGGGTTTGGATAAAGTGTGTATTTTTTGTAAGAAGAGCAGTGAAACATGTATGCACTTGCTTGAGGACTGCCATGCATTTTGGGATCTGAGATCAAAAGTCTTTCACATGCCAAGAATAAATCTAAAATATCTGTTAAAAAATATGTGATGAGCTTCAATCTGTATAATGTAATGGTAATTATTCATTCGTTGAAAACAATATGGGCAATAAGATGCTCACTAGTTTTTGATAATAAAAAATTCAAATGACTAAGAAAGCTAGATAGAGGTTAGGATGATTACTTTAATGCATGCTTAAAATATTGACCCAAGAATACTATAGAATTGGTATGGGGAGGAACTCCTCTGTGCACATGTGAAATTTGGTAGTTAAAACATCTTTTGCACTCTATGGATGAATTAGTAAAGGAAAGTAAGATAACATAGTAATCATTGATTAGTAAGTGAATTAACAAGATATATTAGGTAAAGAGATCAATGCTTTGGGTATTGCAACAACTTTGAAGAAATTGTGTTCATCAAATTAAACATATCTTTTGTAATTATGTAAATATCCTTTGTGTTTTTAATAAAGAATATTACTTAAAATAAAATAAAAATTTATTATAGATGGGTATGGAATAAAGTAATAGAGTGGAATATTACTCCTGCTGTTGTTGAAAGTGAAGTGATAAAATTATGTGATGCTATGTGTGCTAAATCCTACACTTTCTTACGTTAAAAACATTCCATTCATTTAAAAAACAACTTCAGTTTGAAATCCATTGAACTATATTAACTATAACAAACACAGTGATGTTTAAAATAGAAATTCATAATTTAAAGAAAAATATCTATTCAAAATATTTCTAATATTTAAATCATTAACAACACTTTTCAATTTTATATAATTAATATCTATATTAAACCAGATGCTTTATCCACTTCAAAAGCAACATCAGAAAATTCAAAATTAGAATGTACAATTTTAAAGATTTTAAAAGAAATTGAATGTAAAAGTTTTTGTACTTAATTTATTTTTATTTATTAAGAATACATACCATAAAACATGTACTCAATTATAGACAGAAATGTAAAAACATTCTAATTTGAAAAAGAGTTTTAATTGTGATCTTTTCCTTTTTATTTTGTTGATTGTAATTTATTTTAAAAGCTGAGACTATTTTAAATTAATTTTGAAATAGATAAAAGTCCTGGTCAGATTTTTTAAAATTAAGATGAAGTGGGAGATAGAGATTGACTCTGGTCAAAACTTTTTTAATTAAAGATTAGGTGGAAGATAACAATTCATATAAATAACCCTGGGTTTTTGACTGAATTATTATTCTGCTTTTTATTCTTATTCAGATTCTTATTGTGACTCTTATTCAAGTTGCTGTTCTAATTTTTATATTTGCTAATTTCTCAACATGATTGCCAAAGGGGAATTTTTGCTGATTGCTGCTAGTATTTGCTGTTTGTTGTGTTCAGAAAGAATTGCTTAGCTGTTTGCTAATAGAAGAAGTAAATACATTAAGCTATTGGAAATAGTGACCATCCATCCAGGATACAGAAAATACTCACTATAATGAATCTTAAAAATAATATGCAGTGTGAACTCCAGAGCTCCACAATTGTGCCTTTAAGAACATGACCTAAAAGCCTAGTCCAGAAATGATCCTAAAGATTGCCTCCAGACTCCCAAACATATGTATGTAAATCAAAACCTTCACATGGAACCCAGTGTGGAGGTGAACTTTGTGTATCCTGTTGAAAAAAATCATCCAGACAGAACATTATGCATCAAAGGTAAACTCATCTTTTCATATCATAACCAGTTTAAATCTCTATTTTAACATCCCTTCTTAATCTAAAAAAAACCTGTTTCTATAATAAGTGATACTTACTTATTTAAAAATCACTAATTATTTTATTATGTATTTTATTTATTATATATATTGGAGTCTTAGTTTTAAGGTTTCATATTTTAAATTTATTTGTCTGAGAGTGTATTCCAAGTTTATATTTTATACTTAGTGTTTTGCTCTTTTATATTAATAAACATTGATAAATGTTTGGGAAGATATTAGAAATTTTCTTTTTACTGTCCTTTATTCTTTCATTGGTAATAATATGAATACTAAACCCTACCATTTGATGGTGCACTTTTTCACCTAATGCACATCAATATACCAATTCATGGGCCATCTGTTTGCTTGCATAATATTATAGTAAAATAGAGTGGATGCATTGACCAAATGATTTAAGCAATACTCGCCACATATTTGTATATCTCTCTGAGAAAAAATTGCACCAATTTCCAAACCCCAAAATCCTGAGCCCCTTAGGCAATCTGGGATATTTTCATCACTCAGTTTCTCCTTCATCTGCTGCTGGAGTGGCAATCTTAATTTCCAATAGTAACCCATTTGAATCTTTTAAAGTTAACTATATAAACCCACATATAATTAATGCCACCTTATTTCACAAGCCTTCACTTACCTCTACCGAAATGAATTACTAATTCAACAGATAATCCAACAGATTAACATCACAATTGCTTCCAACCCTTAAAAAACGATTGTCCTTGGGGACTTTAACACCTCCTACCAGGAATTTATAGCCAAATATATACATTGTCTTAATACCAGATTCATGAGTGGAGAGAGCTTCTTCTCTCCGAATGCCTTTTCCTTCTATACAAGAAGGTATACCTCTCTCATAGACCTAATCTTCTATACTCCTGATCTACACTTTCTGATTGACCCCTCATTCCAACCTATAACCTTTTCCAACCACTTGGCATTATCCATTAAACTATCTCTAAATCTTGAGTCATCCAATACTCCAGGTCTGAGCATAACCACAAGAATCCTCCTCAAGTCCACATCACTTGAAGCCATCATCTCTGAGGCATACATAATGTTTTCACAAAATTCATATCCTGTCTTTGCCACTGGTTGATGCCTGGTTGCCTTCATCCATATTTTAATGTCATTAATCTCAAACTGTAAATTACATAATAAAGGGCCTTCTTCCTTTCTGATGGAACTTGAATCACTCAAAAACACCCTATAAAATCTTCCCCTTGATACAAATTCCTATAGAATCCATCATCAACCTGAAATCCCAACACAAAAATAAACAGTTGATTTTGGCAGAGTATCTATCAAAAAGTCAAAAAGTTCTCTTAAACCAGCCCCACAATTGATCCAGGGGCTACATTAGATGGGCTCTGGGCCATAGAGACAAGAAACCCACTCCATCTATCACAGTTGGAAATAACCTTTACTCGGGATCTAACATGCTTCTAAAAAATTTTTTGTTCTTCATGGAAAAGTTTTCCACTCATGCACCTGACTCTAAACAGGACTCAATTTGGGATTCTTCCCCTTCTGACCATGGCATCCCGGAAGGAGATATTCTGACTAAGTTAATATTGATGCCTGAAAGGATCCATCTGGGGCTTTATGCAATTCCCCATTTCCTTCTGCTACACCTGTCTAAATTCTCGTTTCCAATCATGTACAACTTGGTTAATCACCTTTCTTCCGGTGTCCATGAAATTGGTGGTCTTTATCCTATAGCAATAGTGCCATTTCTAAAGCGTAACATAATTCCTTCCCCACTGGAGAATCTGCGGCCCATCTCTATGACTCCACTGATGGTCAAGGTCATTGAATCTATAATCAAGGACAAAATTTAAAACAAGATTATTTCCCTTATTTTGCAATATCAATTTGCAAAAAAGGGCAGCTCAACCACAAATGCTATCAATCTCTTTAAAATCATTACTGACCACATCAGATCCCCCAGGCAATCTAGACCAGTGGTTGTGCAGCTCAACATTGCAGCTGCCTTTGATTCTATTCAACTCAATACCCTTTTAAATATACTTGGTGAGCATGACATTTCTACCAGAATCATAAATATTATTAGAAACCTCCTCTACAATCATGAATTGAGCATCTCACTTAATGAATGTGAAGCTTTCTCCCCCATTCTACACTACGTCCTCCATTCTACAAGGCTCTCCTCTGAGCGCCCTGTTTTTCATTACTTACCTCAACTGTCTGCTTCTTCAAATTGAGAGATCCCTTCCTGGCATTCATACCCCAAATACATCAATTCATCACATCACCTCCGATCAATCTGGCCTCCAATTTAATATGGCCAAGTCATCTGCCTGGTATACATCTTTAGGTAAGACCATTCCAGGACCATTTGCAGTGAAGCCTCAGAACTTCTCGGGCTTCCCTATATTTGAATCCATGTCTACCATGAGGAGATCTATCCAAGGGAAGTTACATCAATCCATACAGAGAATCACATTCTCTCTATCCAAAGTGTACATGTCCATGTTCACCTAGTCCTCCCTCATCAACATACTAATATTCCTAGAATATCCTATTTCACCCCAGTAGTCAATTTTACCAAAGTCTTTATCAGGAAAATACACAAGATGTGCACTGATCTGATTAGAAGGGGATAAAGTGCAACCATAAGCTTGAGAAATCTACAGAAACACACAAAACTCAATGGATTATCCCTACATTCCATAGATACTTTCATATTCCAACATTCCTACAATTCTTTCTACAGAATGTGTCATCAATATCCTAACTACTCACATTCCAGAGAGGTCACTCCCACAGATAAGCCGCCCCCTATTGGTACTGACTGGCTGGCAGCCCTTGCATGTCTTACCTTCAAACATACTATGCTTCCTATAAAATCGTCCTCAATGAAAATCAAGTTCTGGGATGCATACTACATCCTTAATCCTGATGTTTCTGCAGGATCAACTATCCTCAGGCTTAACAACCATCTGCTAATCAAGAAATTTAAGTGATAGTTTCTTGAACCCAAATATTTTGATTTCATGATAATATTAATGCCTTGCCTACTAAACACTTCTGGTGCATCGTCGAGGATTCTCTACGCTCACTATGCCTCAGAGTGGATGAAACTTGTCTTCACTTCCTCTGCCACTGTATTTCCCTTCACCCCTAAAGAGTCCTTATAGCCTCCATGTTAAATAATAATATGCCTGCCCTGTCAACTCTCATTAACAATATACTATGTGGATCCATCCCAGAGAGATGAATAACAACATTTGTACTGTTATCACTATGGTATACACGATGCTGGATCACCTTTAATTATGCACTAGAACATCCGCTCGAGCTCTATATTAACAAAATGGAAAAAATTTGGAAAAGGGACCAGAATTTGGCCCCCTCTTATATCTTGACTCTACATGGAGGTTATTGATCTGGCCCCCAAAGCTGATCCCTTTCACTCCTGAATAGAAATTTCCTTCCCTGGGGAGTAATTTGAGGCTGAATGGCCTGCATCCCTTTGTGATAACTCACCTTGATCTGCATGATTATTGCCCAGATCCTGAGTTGTTATGGAAGTAATCTCCAATATGAAGGGTCGACTTGGTCATGTGGAGCATGGACAAAGGATTAAACCTATCGCTGAACTATATGAGACATGCAAGTGTGGTCATCTATATCAACAAGATACTATTCTGGACTCATTCCTTGCTGATATGCTTCATATTAGTCCTTTTGGCTAGTGTCAAACAAGATATCAATATTGAGCTTTCATCCCTCTGATTATCATGTAATATATCCTATGAATATATCCTATGTTTAACTATTATCATATATTGTAACCAAATTTCAAATAAAATTCTATATTTTATAAAATAAAAAAAGATTTCTTTTGTTTTTTTTTTTTTCAACCGGTTTTTAATTTTTTTTTCATTGGCAGCCCATCTGTTTGGTTTACATAATATTATGATAAACCACCAAAGTTTTTTTTTTGTCCACCTGGGTTTTTTTTTTTTCATTTTTTAATAAACAAATACTTTGTTTTTAGATGGTCTAGGGGTGTTGGTTTGTTTTTAAATTATTGACTAGCTGTCCATTGATTTCTTTACATAATATTACTTACAGTAAACCAAAGTTTTTTTATTTTATTTTTTGGTTCGTTTTTTAAAGAAACAAACACTTTGTTTTTAGATGGTGTTAGGGGTGTTGGTTTGCTTTGAAATTATCGATTAACACTTCGTCAGTTTGTTTACACAAAAATATGGTAACAAACACTTTGTTGTTTTTAGATGATGGGGGGGGGGGATTGGTTATTTAATCTTCTTTTTTTTTTGGTTGATGATTTGATTTGCTGAAAGACTTCAACAATTCGGTACTTTTGAATAAACAAACACTTGGTTTTTTAGAGGGTGGAGGGGTTGTTTTGATTTTGAATTGTCGTCTTTTTTCTTTGTTAATTTATTACGAGGCTTTTCTATTTTTTTTGTTTCAAAATCTTTACACTACAGAAAGCTATATTATATGATAATGAAAAGTTCTTTCTTAATTTTTGGGCCTTTAATTTTAAAAAAGACATAAACAGTTTGTTTTTAAAGAACACCTTTTTTTAAGCTGGGAGAGGTAAGGTGGGGTGGCGGGAAGGTTTGTTTTGATTTTAATTATCGACTTCTTTTTGGATTTTCTTTTTGAACATTTTATGTTACCACACAGTTCTTCATTATTATTATATATATATATATATTTGGGTGGGACCTTTTGAATAAACTCTTAAACACTTCTTTTTTTATTTTGGTATAATAAAATATTACCTAATTTAATTAACTGTTAATGAAACTTATCAAATATTACCTACCTACTTTCTAATCATGTGAACAACAACAAAAAACAACAGCTTTCCATAAAATAATTTATTGAATCCAAAATAAATCAAACTTTGGACAAGTTGTGAACCAAAACAAGTAACAAAAAAAATACCATTTTCAGGGGCATAAAAAAAAGCCAAAAGCAACACACAAATAAAATAACAGAGAAGCCTCAAAGCTGTAAGAAAAGGAACACACAAATAAAATAACAGGGAAGCCTCAAAGCTGTAAGTAATGGGATTTTGGAGCCCTCAAACCAACTTCCCTTACAGTTCTCGCACGAATTCACATGTAAATGGGCATTTGTATGCAAAATCAGAAACAACTCTGCTGAAAAGAAGAACCTGTTCAAGTTGTGTACATGACAATTCTTAATATAAAATACTAATTCCACTACACTTTCTAAAAAATTTCCGACAATAAATTTTTGCAGAGTTTTGTCTCTTTCAAATATGGCCACATTAAATCAGAACATAGTGAGAGTTCAAGAGTGCTCACTTGATGAATACTGTCACAATGCAATGGGCATAGTATGTAGAATACATCACCATCAGGTGGCCTGTTATGGTTCAAAAAACACCTATTGTAGTGTCAGCCATAAATTAAGGCCACCAAAATGGTATATTGATGTGTGTTTTGTGAAAAACGATGCCATCAAGTGGGTGAAGTTCAGTATTCATAATATTACCCTTTCATCATAATTAATTTAGACAATATTGACTTGCACTTCTTACAGACATCATAAATCTTTTGGCTAGTGATATATCAAGGGTATTGTTCTGTTTTTCTTAAGCAGTAGAGATTTTGTTTTTCCTATATTTCAGATTACATAATACCATAATCTTCGTCTTTTTTTTCTTTTCCGAATAAACTTTGGGAGCTTAAATGTGGCATTTTCTTGAGTGTTTGCAGGCATATGACATCCTGGTTCAGGAAATCTCACCTGCGCTGTTCATTGACTTCTATGCAAGATCGTTTTGGTTTTTAAATCTCTAATTAGAGGAAACTGTAATTTGTTTACATATAAATTGCCAGCAGTAAGAAACCATAATTCACTTTTAATTCTTAGGTAAGTGTCCTTATCTGCCAAAGTATTTAATGTGCCAATACTCTCATACACTCTCTGATAAACCAGGTGGAGAAATTAGGGCAAACATTCATAATTTCTTTGACAAATATTTTAAATTATATTTGTTTTAAAATTATTTATAAATTACTTTTGGTTAACAATTGTCTCTGTGTCATTTTCTCAATTGTCTGAACAATATTAAAGATATATTTCTCTTCCTATGTCTAGCTTGTAGTATTTATCATCATTGTTAACTTTTGGATCACCATAAATTAAATTTTCTAAATAGTTAGTGATCTAGTGACACCCTCAGTGACCAAAAGAAAATTGAAGTGATCATTATAATATATAAAAAATATATATATGCTTTACAATTCTGTATCCCAAAACCACTGTGAAAATATTTGAAATTATTCCTTAGAGAAAAGTTCATTGATATAAATTCTATTAATAAATTACCTCTTAAGGGTGTATATTTGAAAATACTCATGAATAAAAATAAATAAATAAATTTGAATTTATACTACTTATTCTATGGAAATTAAAAATTCCATGTTTATACTACTTATTCTATGGAAATTAAAAATTCCATGTTTATTTCTATATTAATTAAATATTGATTCATGGCATAATTATTAGAAAGTAGAAAGTAATTTGTAAGGAGGGGAAAGACTTTTGCAGCAAGAATGGAAAGACTTGGGCCATTAAGTGTTATAATAATGCAGTGAATCATTGCATCAATAGTACTGAAGTAAGTAAGTGTTAGGATTTTTCAGTAAGTGTTAGGATTTTTAATTTACATACAAAAATCAGGAATAAATGTCCTTTAAAATAAAAGTGCCCTCTGGTGGTAATTTATTGACGAAAGCTTAATACATTTCTGCAGAAATTTGTGAATAGCTGATTTCATCAGTAAATATATTTTTCTTACTGATTTTGTAGTGAATGTTAAAAAGCTCTACAAATGTATTCACAGATTCTTTATTCTATCATGAATTTCATAATAAAGTATGGTGACTGTGACCATTGAAAGAAGAGGAGAATTTATATTAAAAGAAAAAACCTTTTGCAGATTGTTATGAAATGATGGTAGTAATTTTCATTTCTATAAACTAAACTAAAAAACTCTCTCTATATATATATATATATTGTACCTATATTGATATAGGCACATATAATTTTTATCTAAAATTATTATTAAAGTAATCTTTCATAAAAGAAAAACATAAAATTAAATGTTGAAGAATTTATTGCAGCTTGTTTTCGAAAAAGATAAGAATTAAATAGTTTTCTAGCGTTAGTTTTTGAAATAAAAAAGCTACAATTAATTAGTCAAAAGGGGGGAGGGGGAGTCTTGGTTTGAGAAATGAAACTAAGGGTTATAAAAGGAAGTAAAGAGTTTTTGTTAGTATTCGTAAAAATATAATTTGAAAAAGTTAAAACATACAAATCTCTTTTCATTCAATTTTAATTAAAGAAAAAATAATGTTAAAACTAAATAGTAAATTGTATTAAAAATATATGTGCTTATATATGTACATTTGTAAATATATAAAATGTATGTGAAAGTTAAAGAAGATTATCATTAAAAAACACGGCAATGGCTATTAGATATTAATTAATATAAAACAATACGTTTTTGCATGGCTATTACTAATTAAGCAATCTTTCAAAACACGTTTATCAAATGATTATCAATTCGACAACAGATATTTGCCGGAGATATCAGAAAGACAACAAGGCGCAGGTATAAATAGACCTTTTTTTTATCGGACAGTATTCATTCCACAAATTAGTTGAGACAATCAATTCACAAAAGTAATTGAGTAGTGCAGTTCAGAAATTAATTGAGCAGTTAACAAACAAAATGCAGTGTTGAGAAGATCTTGGGAATGCACATTTACCTCCAGCCCAGATGTCCTAGAAAAACAGCAGATCTGCCTGTGAAATAATGTCAGCTTAACATCGTAGAAAATCTCCGTCCGTATCTAATTGTCTCCAATAGTAATAATCGTGAAAATAAGGAAACTCATCAAGGAAAAATCCCAGCCAGCTGGTAAGCATTTATAATGGAAATATCCTCACCGAAAGCAGCCTCCAAAGAACAAAATTCTACGTCAACATTCAAAAAAGCCTAGGTAAAACATTTGCTTATTTCGTTCTATACTGTAATAGCCATTGCATTGCATTAATTCGTACGAATCTTTCAAGAGTCTAATTATATGAACTTTATATCATACATAAATGAACTATTGATGTGTGTGATTAAATTTCAAATGCTATGTCGTCCTTTATTATCATTATTATGTGTGTACATGAGTTAATATGTGCATGGTCATTATATCAATATTTATTAGTTAAATTAGAGTGTTTTGTTATTAAATCTATAGGAATGTTTAAACTATTTAGAAATGTTAATTTAAAATATGCGTGTGTTTTATTAGAATTATAAAATGTTTAAGTTTAGTAAATAAATGTTAGTTAATAAATTATCTTTAAAATTAAACTATATTTGTCGGTCAATTCTTTTTATCAATTCTGTTTAACAAATTCTTTTATTAATTCTTTTAATCACTAATTAAGTATAATCTATAAGTGATTACAAACAGCTGAGCTAGTCATGGATTTAGGTGTTGGGTTAGTGGCCATTGCTCAAAGTGTGTTATTTATTCATCCTTGAATAGATAGCTGGCGCCCGTGTTTATACACAAACAAAAAAAAAGTGCTTTGGACGTGGTGTTCAACTCAACAGCCGAGAAGAAGCTATGTCCTGGAAATGTAACGTTAGTTATATACTTTATAGCTATCGTTTGGGCATACATACTCTCCGAGTATGTTCTTCTCTGCCTAAGAGACCGGTGATTCGAATCCACATATTCGAACACGGTTCAATATATATATATATATAGGGAGTGTACTAATAGCTCTAACAAGCTTTTTATTCCTAAGTGCTGCAAGAGAAAGCATTCAAACTCTCTATCTAGAATAATTCCTATCCTCAGACCAGTTTTTAGCTTTTTGTTCATCTCAGTGAGGCACTAGAATATTCAGACTCTAGATCTAAAATACCCAACTCAAAGCCAACACTTATCTAATACATAACTCTTAAATATAAAATCTGAAATTTTCAGATATATATGGGTCTAAAAACACTTAAGCCTCACCATATATTAATAACCTCAGCAAAGTAACATTGTCAAAGTCTCAAGACAAAATTATAATAATCAATAAAATTTAAGTTGAGAGACTGCAAAATCTCTCATGCTCATTACTATAACAGCCAATCAGATCGTAAATACAAGGCAGAATTTAACAAGAATAGGGCAGTCCACCCTATTCTCTGTCTTGTATTTATGATCTGATTGGCTGTTATAGTAATGAGCGTGAGAGGTTTTGCAGTCTCTCAACTTAATTTCAATACTGTTTGCGCTTTATAAAAATAAATAATCAATAATGCAAGTCATATATTGTGTGACTTGTTTTAAGCTTGCATTACAGATATGTAATGCAAGATGCATACCAATAGGCCTACCAAGCTTTTATTGATAAATGCCACAAGAGAAAGCATTCAAATTTTCTATCTAGAATAATCCCTATCATCAGACTGGTCTTGAGCTTTTGACTCACCTCAGTGAGGCATTAGAACATTCAGACACTAGATATAAAATATAGCTATTTAAGTTAGATAGCTGGATTTAAGACATTTATGTGTCTGAAAATTTCAGATTTTCTACTTATTAGTTACAAATTAGATAAGTGATGGCTTTGAGTTGTGTATTTTAGATCCAGTGTGAATGTCCTAGTACCTCACTGAGTTGAACCAAAAGCTCAAAACTAGTCTGACGATAAGGATTATTCTAGGAAGAGATTTTGAATGCTTTCTCTTGCAGCACTTATCAATAAAAGTTTGTTAGAGCTATTGGTATGCTCACTCTATTACATATCTGTAATACAAACTTAAAACAAGTCACATGATATATGACATGCATTATTGATTATTATAATTTTTTCCTTGATGCTTTGATGTTATATTGCTGGTGCTATTAATTAATGGTATATTGCTGATACTATTAATTAATGATGAGGCTGAAGTGTTTTCAGACCCATATACCTATTTTAAGTTAGATAGCTGAATGTAAAGAACTTTACATGCCTGTAAATTTCAGATTTTCTACTTAATAGTTAAATATTAGATAAGGGCTAGCTCTGAGTTGGGTATTTTAGACCTAGTGCTGAAATGTCCTAGCATCTCACTAAGGTGATCCAAAAACTCGAAACCAGTCTGAGGATAGGGTTTATTCTAGATAGAGATTTTGAATGCTTTCTCTTGTGGCACTTATCAATAAAAGCTTGTTAGAGCTATTAGTATGCTCCTTATATTGCATATGTGTAATACAAGCTTAAAACAAGTCACACAATATATGACTTGCTTTATTGATTATTATAATTTTGCCCTTAAGGCTTTGGTGATATTATATTGCTGAGTCTATTAATATATTGTGAGGGTGAAGTGTTTTCAGACCCATATAGCTATTTAAGTTAGATAGTTGGATTTAAAGACATTTACATGTTTGAAATTTTCCGATTTTTTTACTTAACAGTTACATATTAGATAAGTACTGGCTTTGAGTTAGGTATTTTAGATCTAGTGCCTGAATATCTTAGCATCTCACTGAGGTGAGCCAAAAGCTCAAAAACAGTCTGAGAATAGAGTTTATTCTAGATAGAGATTTTAAATGCTTTCTCTTATGGCACTTATCAATAAAATATTGCTAGATCTATTGGTACACTCCTTATATTACACATCTATAATACAAGCTTAAACAAGTCACACAATATATGACTTTCTTTATTGTATATATATATATATATATATATATATATATATATATATATATATATAAAGAGAGAGAGAGAGAGTACAGCATTAGTAATAATATTATACAGTTGTTTGGTGATGAGGGTTTGAATGGTTTTGTTATTGTTTTATATTTTACATAAGAATGGCTGAATCCATTTACTAACCAATATTTGATAGTGACTTTGTTGGATAAGATCTAGCTAGCTGCAAAAAGAAATCCATGTCTAATTGAAATTTGAAGTTTTGTTCAGCCCACATGACAGACGAACATGCTACCAATATATCATGAGGCATTTAAAAATTAATGTTGGAATATACATGTATATACACCATGACTTTAGTTTATATATTTTCAGCAGAATGTGATGAGTTGTAATCAAGTAAAAATAAACTTCGCCATTTAGACTGAAAAAGAAAATGTAAATAAATCAGTTATATCCACAAATTTGCTTAATAAAACATTAAAGTTTAAAGGAAATTTGATAAGCTTCCACTGATAATGCTGCAAAGCCCAATGATGGTTTATTCTATCTTCACTTATAATTTTAGTAGAAAAACAGTTTTTATTTTCGAATCATCTCCATAAAGATTTATTGCTTATATGATTATTTTAGTTTCTCAAAGTACTAAAACAACATCATTAATTAAACATATATTAAGATTGCCTACACACATGTATGGCAAACCTTTGCATATATATATATCAGGGATAAATACATTTAAAAATAAATAGACTTTCAGTAAATGCATTTAATTTATTTTTTTGTCTGCAGGTAAATAAAACCACGTGTTAAGATTATTATGGCCAAATAATAATCACCTATCATCATCAGAGATTGTTTTTATTTCTTACCATCGTCTTAACATAATTTATTCCATTACCTCAGTATTAAAATATCGAACAGAAATTTTCATATAACAAAAAATTTCAGGTAGACTTATAATGTTTTTAGAAGTCAACCCGTAGTCTGCTTAGCAAGTCATTCAAGAATATTGTTTTATAAATCATATCTAATTATACCTAACAATTAAACAGTTGACTTTATATAAACCTGTCAGCTTCCAAATGTAAAATCATTATTTTTCTTGGATTAAATTTGTTAATTAAATAAAATATTTATTACATTTAATCAGCTAACTCATTTTATGTCATCATCCAGCCTAGTGAAACAAATGAACATGATATTATAAATAAACATAGATATTTATTACATTTGATTTCAAGGTCTCCTGTGGAAGCCAGAAACTGTGGACAATAACAAAGCATATGCAGTTTATATGTTTAACATATATACAAGCTCCTAAAATATAATTTGATTTTAGAAATGTGCACATTAATATATTAACCAAAAAATAATTTACACACACACAAAAAAAAAAAAAATACAATAATGTGGTTATGAAAAAATAATAAAGTAATAAATTGCGAGAATAACTAAGCAGCTACATTTTTAATATATAATAATTCTATAAGTTTATGTTAAATTTTTAAAAGCATCTTTAATATAAGCAAAATATATTTCCCCATTTGACCTGACAGAAAATGTAATAAATGAAGGTGCCTAATTTGTATATTTATTCCCCTGAATTTAACACCCATTCATACTATGTAAACAAACATATTTAACACATATAAGGATAAAGTACTTTTAATCATTCAATTTAAACAGTTATTTTTAAGAACTTTAAATAAACATTATTTAAAAGTCTATCACATTAAAAAATAACAGGTCATGTGATATGTGACTAATTTTTATTAGACTTCGTTTAGAATTTAAATTTCCACTGGAACCGTTTCTTGCAATTGATTGTCTGTCATTATCATCTTCCATTCCGCAAAAAAAAATGGCCCTAATATTATATTAGAAGATTAAACAGCTGATATACTTAGCTAAAGAAACTATTTGAAACCTGTTTACAGCTTTGTTACTTCTCAATCTGATATATCTTTAAATAAAGTTCCTGTATCATCTATTAATAGTTATCCAAGTTATTTATTTTTTGTCATTCCATCACTGTAAAGATAAGAAATAAACAGATTGCATAGGTCATTGCTGAAAAAGGCCTCTTCAATATTTCCCACAAAGGAACAGTAAAAGAAACCACAGAAATCACTTAGAAAATGTTTCATAATTTTTCTTTATCCTTTTATTAATTAAAAATAAAAATACCAATTACTGACCAATAAATGAACGGCTACATGATTAGCTATGTATTTAGTCACTAGAAATAAAAACTATATGTTTCGTTATAAATTTACAGCTATAAATTTTACCTGGATTCACTTCAAGGCATAGACATGATAGGAGAATGTGCTAGCCTCTATACTCTAAAGCCTTTCTTTATATATCTTTTTGCTATTTTTAGCCTAAAACTCATAAACATTATTATAAATTGATAATATTGGTTTCATTGTCTATTTTCATTGCTCACTAATATATTCAATCTTGCACCACATCCAAATATCTTTTTTTTTTGGTTGCTTCTTCTAATAGCTCCTTCTTAATATCATCTACTCTGAGGATAAGATCAGTGTACTAATATGTTTGCTTAAAATTACAGTATTAATGTATTTTCTTCTTTTTTTCTATTTCAATATACACATCTGTTAAAAATAATATTCTCTTCTTAAGAAAATGCATCCTTAATAAAGAACCCACCCCTCCTCCTAATAAAAATTATGATATAGTTTTAAAAATTTATATGAAAGAATACATTGTGTTATAAAGGTAATAAGCAGAGACAAACTACTACTGATATATTCAAATGCTTCATCATCTTAGTATATTTCAGGCAGTCAGAAAATTATTGTATATGTAAAGTACTTTTCTCTCTGTCAAATCCATAGACTCACCAATCATAGTTTCAGCAACTCATGATTTGAAAAAACAAAAAATAAAAAAATTGTTTGAATTCATAAATTTTATGGGCACACTTGTATATATGAATGCAGTTATTCTTTGTTTGTGTGCAAATTTGATATTTTCTCAACATAAAGATTCTAGTTTAGAAAACAAATCAAAATTATTTTAATATTTATTATTTAAATAATATTTTTTTCATCTATTCTTTCATATATTTTCTTGTGACAAAATTTGTTAAGATAGATAAAGATAAAAAAAACAAGCTTTTGATTCTTATTTTACCCCCTAGCCAAGAATGGCCAAATATTCTTTCACAATCCAATAATAGATGGTTTGCTGAATTGGCTATGAGTTGTTTACTTGTAAAAACAAAATATTAAGCCTGATTAAAATTCAAATAAGTTTACCTGGCATGGATTTGAACTCAAGTCATGTAATATGACAGGAAGTGTATGGCTATTGCATTATGAGATCTTCAATTTGAAAAAGCAAGTGAAAAGGCCAACTGCATCTCTTTTAATATCAGTCAGATGGACAGTGCTTAAAACTGAAAATAGGATCTGCTATAGATATTATTGTGCTTGTGATAATCCAGACAGCCATGGACAAATAAGTATCCACTAATGTGGTGGAAATCCCCATTTCAAACAAAAGCACAATATTTTATAGTGTTAAACCTATGTTCAGTCTATGAGGTTACAATCCAGGTTGATGCATAAATGGATTGAATAAAATGTTGAGGTAACTCACTTTTGGCAAAAAATTATATTCAATTGCTTTTTTACTTACCTGTTATTAAGATGCCTTTGTGTGATGCTTTGGATTTGTCTAAAATACTGAGGATTCTTCATCACATTCACTCAACACATTTATGATTCTATACATCATTGGCACTATCCTGAAAAATTGACTTAGACAGCAGGCCAAATTAACTAAGCTTAATAACTTTGATCTGCAGAATAGAAAAACTTCCTTATCCTTAGATATACATAACATCTAAGAAATAGTTTTTGTAGTTTCCAAAAAAAACTTTTTTATAGTCTTAGAAAATTGCACTTTCACTATTGAAATGCTCAATTAAGTTAAGGTAATATCAAATGGGAAAAATATCACTCTGAATATAAACAATTGCATTATTAGTTGATCAAAAAGTTAAGTAATATTCAAGTACCAAATTGCAGGTTGGGAAACAATAGTCCCATTCAACTGACCAAAACTGATAATTATTCAGCTGAGAATCAATTCAGCAACATTTTGCTCTTGAAACCTGCAACTCAATCTATATTACTGTATCAAATAGCACAGATTTAATATTACTTTGAAAACAAACTAAAATATTCCGTCTAAACGCTGAAAGTATTTTCACATCAAAGATTGAAATGCAGGAATAAAACTTTTAATCATTCATGATATAAACAAAAACATCAGATAAAATTTAAAATGATTTATATAGATATTTTATTTTTTTTAAAATATTAATTAAATAATTTAAGAAGTTTGTTGCTAATATCGCAGGTGTAAGTTTTGATTTTATCAGTGCATAATTCACCTTTAGCTTAATTCTATCACAATCATCCATCAGCCCAGAAATCAGACCAACATCCTACACTATCGTTACGTGAGGAAAATACTCTTATTCAAGTAAGCCATATAGCACATGTTACAGTTTAAATTCATAGACACATTAATTTTGGATACTCAAACCTAACTTCATGTGTATGAATAGATAAATAAGTGTGTGCGTGCATAAATAAAAGGACGTCAATGATTTGAAATAACTAAAAATCTTAATAACAATAATTCTTCCATTACCTAGTTATTTTCATCTCTAATATAAAGATAATAAAAATTGTTAAGAGTCTATGACAATATTATGTTCGTAGACACATTCATATATGTAGTTATATACATAGCGACATATCTCTGGTCTGATTTTTTTTTTTTTAATATTACTTATACATGTATGTGTATGCACACATTTACATATACTTTTATATATAAAAAAAGAATAAGTGTATTTATGTATTCGAATATAATATGGGATAGAATGATTTCTATTTAAAGGTAATCGGGAGTTCTCGGAAATAAATACAGTACTAGATCAGACATCTCTTAAAAATAACAATTTGCGAAAACGGACGGTAAGCAGTTAAAAGGAAACATAGAACGAAAATAAATAAAGAGAAAAAAGAAAGATTTAAACATTATTGTATAATTTTTAACTTTTTTCTCAGTAAATATGAACTAAATTCACAGACATACTCATTATATGTTTGTGACATGAATACCCATACACACACACACAGAAAAAAAACTTATTTTATTAAAATCGGAACAAACCTGGTAGCATCGTGAAACGCGTTCTTATTTAAAATCCACTGATTTAAACCACAAATCTTGTAGACATTAATTTAAGCACACTCTTAAAAAGAAAAAGACGAAGGGGGGAGGGTGAATCCGATTTTATCCACAGGATTTTAAAATTTTCTTTCAATACATCATCGAAGTAGAATATATATGTTTAAATAAAAGATAGAAGTTTTTACCGATGATATAAAAGAACAGTTAACTTCCAACACGTGGAAAAAACACATCAACCCACAAAAGCAAGCTTGATATTTTAAATGGGGCCCAGTTCCTCAACGGTGGTTAATTCACGAGCGTTCAGATTTTACTAATGATTATGGGATAGCGTAGGGAGCGTTTCCTCAGTTAAAATCATTACATAACAATAATTTCTTCTAATGTTGAGTCAAATAAATTTAAAAGAGAAAAATGTTTTCCGTTTAAGAATAAATAAGTTAATTAAATTAATGAAAGCATTAAACAATTATTTTAAAAAGTCAGTAATTGATAAGTGAATAATTAATTAGTTATTTTAAAATGTTGTGGGTTAGTATTGCTAATGTTATAAAAACAAACATTTTTATTCATAACGGTCTCGTGATGTAGTAGTTAATACAGTAGACAGACCTGAGCTAATATTCATATCTGGAGTTTGATGATTTTAGAGACAGCTCAGGGACTCACATAACCAATTTATAACCAATTTAATTGGCTGTTTAATTTTACTCTTTGGCTTTTGCCCTATTGATTGTAATAGCTGTGGCTAGTTGGAATGGCTATGGGTACGCTCTTGAAAAATAAAAAGCTTAAGCCAGCTTAAGCCTGTTCATGGCATAAAAATTTCAAGGTCTATCCGATTCAAATTCAAGACCTAAGTTGTGACACAGAGTTCTTTTTAAATATTTTTTTGTTGTAATATAAAGTAAAACTCATTATCAATACAATTTGATTTATCTTATTATTGCTATTCTTATTTTAAATAATAACAATAACACCAATAATTTAGAAATGTTAATTAAAAAGATAATCTTAATTAACTTAATATTCTAATGAGTGATGAAATGTAATTGACTAGCTAATTGTTCAGAAGTTCGTGTGACATTTAAGCAGCTTTAGCTAAAGTTCAGCACTCTATCGCTGTGTTAACAGAATGATGCATAATTAATAAGAAAATATTAGGCGAATGCATTATAATTTGATAATATCACTCTTTCAAATACAAAAGCTGCAATGTAAACAATGAAAAAAATCATTGGGCCCTAAAAACATGCAGCCATATTACTATAAATTTCTAGATAAATGGCCTTTTCCATAGACTCATTGTTATTAATCTTTCTCTTCCAAGTGCATTTTTACAGAATAGTCCTGTACCAAACTTAAAATCACTTGTTTAAATAATCTTTCCATACCAAAAACAATTTATACATTTTTCTTTCCTACAATATTATATTACATCTTTTTAGATACTGAAATACATGCATGTACAAACTCAAACAGATTAAGTATAAATAGGGAATATCTGAGAACACATTGATGGATTAAATAATGAAGACTAATCATTATCTCTGCCATTTTTAATTATAACAGTCTTATTTTAATGGCATACTGAAAAATATGCATGCTCATACATATAAATTGGAGTGAATATAAATATTACCAAGTGGATAAATGCATGTAACATCTGTTGTTGTTGCTCTCAGTTTTAATCCCACCATAATACATCAGATTTCTTTTGACAATATATTAAACAGCACATATGTGCATGCATATTAAATAGATTGGTGCAGGTAAGAACAGCATATCTTTTCACACACCCTTATTTTTACTCAACTATCACAATTTTTTTAAATATATTTCACTTTCTTTGCTTTGTTTCTCCATTTTTTACTTTTTCATTGACATACTTCAATTTTTTTAGAACTACATCTTTAGAATTTATATTTCAAAATATTTTCAAAATGACAATTTTCAATATGAAATTTATTCAAATATAAATACATTTAAGGGGCAAAATTCTTTTTTTCCTTTAATAATATAAACTTAAGTAATCAAATAGATGTTGGATAATAGAACTTAATAAATCCCTATCCAGTGTTGTTTTATTCATATAAGGATTTATTAAGCACTACCATCCAGCATCTATTTCATTACTCAAGTTTACCTAGGTGAAATAACTGAAGGGAAAGAAAAAGAATTTTATTATTGGAAAGCAAGTGAAAGTTGGAATCACATATGTTTTGTTTGTATATCAATCCTGCCAGAGTATAGAGATGCCAAAATTATTTAAAAACTAAATATACCATACTATATAGATACTGATCTGTTATCAGAGCTACATGATTATACTAGTAAGATAGTTAAAATTAAAAACATTGATGTAGTTTGTTTTTTAATTTGGGAAGGTAGCTTGATATAAAACAAAGAATAAAAACTGACTTCTGGAGAAAAGATGCACTGGATTCAAAAATGTCCAAGTTCACTATTCCATGAAACAATTTCCTAAATTGATAAAAATATTAAATAGTGCTAACACACTTATAACATAAAGCTTTATAAATGAATAGCAATTAACCGATTAAAATGGCTTAGCGCTTCCAAGAAAATATATTTCTAATAATCATAGCCTATTTGGACAAGCATAAAGCATAAATCTATGATTTATTACTTAAACTGATTAAAAATATCCAAAAAATGAATCTATGATCTGGATAGGGCAGAACTAGATAAAAATTTGTTAAGACTATCATCTTGTATCTTTTACCATTCAAGTGTGCACTAAATGGCATAAATGGAGGTAAAAAATTAAATTTTGCTAATGAAAGCATTGTATAAGCTGGGACCATATGATAAATGATCTTCTGTTAATTTCATTAATGTATTTAATGACTATTAATGTATTTAATGACTATATATATACAGGGCCTTTCAGTGAAAATGTGAGACCTCGGCCAAGTAATGTTTTAGAGGCCCTTCAAAATTTTAAATAAAATTGTGGACAAAAAAATAAAATGAAAAGCTGAAACTTTCTCACATGTGCTTTTAGAATGCTTATATGACAGCTGATCAAATGTAATGACGACTGTAAAGGGAGCTCTTAAGTTGCAACACAAGACAGAGATTTTATAAAAAAAAAAGTGGTTCCACCTTTCTCTTTACTTAAATTTATATATATATAAGCCAATCTGAAGCAGCTTGACTTAAGAACATGATACTTTAAACATCTTCACATTTAACTCACTGCATATTATTTATAAATCAGCAATGTGAAATCTTTGATTTACTACAAAGTAATTTTTCAGATCTTATGAATTGGTAGTAATGTATGTAAATATTATTTATTAAGTGCAAGCAGTTCATAATTAAAGTGAAAGGCTGAAAACTTCTCACATGTGCTTTTAGAATGCTTATATGATAGCCAATCAGTCATTACATCTGATTGGCTGTCATATAAGCATTCTAAAAGCATATGCAAGAAGGTTTCAGCCTTTCACTTTAATTATGAACTGTTTGTGCTTAATAAATAATATTTACAAAAAAATAAAGTCAATGGTATTTAATATTTTTTGTATCATTACATTTAATTATTTTACAGAAGCTTTATGCACTTTAACATTAGAAAATTCATTGATTATGTCAGAATAGTCTAAAATATGCCGCTATCTGGTAATTAATGTTGAGTGTTGCTTATTCATTTAATCATTCCTGATACATTGTCAGTTGCAGGTAGTTTTTAATCCTTTTCAGAATACTAAATGATCTTTTACCTTCTGCTATATTCACAAGCAAAGTTAAAAAATTCAAAGCACAATTGTTATATTAGGAAATATGTTTATGAATCCTATGTCGATAATTTCCTTAAGTAATTCTGCTGGTTTCGTGCTCAATTTAAAATTGGATTTGTAAACATGCTTCAGCAGTATTAGTTCTTCTACAATTTCATCACTTATTTCATTTTTATATTTCTCTAGCAATAATTTTGCCTTTGAAACTATATTCTCTTGATCCACTTCATTAAATTTCCATAAAGCTTCAAAAAAATTGCAAATTGAAGATATTGTGAAATAGACACGTAAGTCCATCTATTTTTGAATTGATAATTTTGTTAAAAATGTTTAAATGAAAATATTCTTTTTGTTATTTTAATTTGTTTATGTAATATAACTATTTTTAAATTAATTTATAATATAGGTGTGTGTATGTCCATGTTAAAACTGTCCCTATAAATATATGTGTGTTTAAAAGTAATGTGTGGTTTTCATATTTAAGACAAAACAATAACAGTTTTGTAAACAAAGCATGAGTTACTATCTATTAATTCATGCCATTCACTAGGAGTTAAAGAAAACGTGAAAACATAAAGGATGTGATGAATCAATTTTATGCAATAATTTGCAGTTTTAATTGGGTTTACTTTTTCATAAAGGTACCAAATTAAAGCAAATTTAAAACAATTTTTGCAAATTACATGGTAGAATTAATTACTTTATCTCTTTCTATGCTAAGTAATTTATAAATAGTTATATATATATATATATAATCATTCCAATATTACTTAGCATACTAAGTAATTTATAAATAGTTATATATATATATATATAATCAGTCCAATAACATAAAAACTTAATTTTAATATATAAGTTAATTCCTCTCTTTGCAACAAGCTTCTGTGAGGAAGGAAGGTAGTTTTCATATCTCGTAAGAAGCTTAGCCAACCATCTACTCAAAATAGATTGGGACTTCATAACTTTGAAACCTTTATAATTCAGATGACAGTTAATCTACTTGCCTCTACTCTTAGTTGATTCAGCAAACTTCAATGTCTAATTCTGATAACACCTACTGAAAAGCCCTCACCAACATCTGGTTAACTTGCATTTCTTATTAAATCAGTACAAAGTATAGACATTGAAATACCTCTACAACCTGTTGGTAAATACATCTACTGGCAAATACACAGTTTTCTATACACCCAACACTCTTTCTGTTCTAAATTCCCCAAATGTTAGCGATCAACAGTAAACAACTATTATGCAAATTCCAGAGATGGTTACTTGAGCCAAAATTATTTGATTTTCTAAACTGACTTAATCTGAATATCTTACCTACCTCGTACTTTGTCAGATATCAATGATTGTACAAACACATCAATCCATTCTGTGAACTGTGCCATGCAAATGAAGAAACACAAGGACATATTTTCTACTTAAGTCAAGCCTTGAACAAAATTTGCGATCGAATATTAAATACATATAGGCAACCAAAACTCTCAATTTAGGAATAACAAGTTCATATCAAAAGTCTACTACACCCACAGCCTGGATTAAGGAATTTATACTATTTTTATTTTGGCATACTTGATGTACATTTATTCTAGGAAATAATACCAGATGACATCCATCAACATTTATAAACAAACTTAAGTAACTTAATGATAGGGATTCCAGTATTGCTCCTCCAGACATACATGCATAACTTGGTCTCTTCTCAAGCAACCAGTGAGACTATAATTTAAAACAGTATAAGCAACTGCCCAGCAGTTGATGTTATCAGTTTTTATATATTAAACTATGCTCCAGAAATCTGAAGATAGAAATTAAGTTTTTTACAGATATATTAATAATTTAAAAACTTTGATACTTAAATATAAATTATAAATGATTGATGTAACTAAATATTGAACAATTTACACCCAAGAAAGAAAAAAAAAGATTGCCACTGTAACCCTTGCAATCAAACTTTTGTAATTTTTGTAAACAAAGTTTATTAAAATTATTGTTGTTGAAACATAATATAAAAAGTTAAGAAAAGATAATTTTATACATTGTTTACAAACATCTTTATATCAAATGAATTAATTTTAAAAATAAAATCAATCAATAAAAAAACACAAATTTTCTGTTTTTATATTCAGTGGCATCTTATCACTGAAGTATATAGAAATGATGACCTTTAAAATTATTTTAAGTTGCTTTGGCAAGACATTTACAAGTAGTAGTAATAGCAGTAAGTAGTTAAAAATATTGCAGACCATTGATGGATACTTGATATTAACAGATTTGGATAGTTTTGAAAATTTATTTAAAAATAAAATCCATTCTTCATGTTTATTTATTAAAAATCAATGTTGTTTTTTTTTTTTTACAAAACTCTTTTACAGAAAATATTATTTACACATCTTCAACTTATCAGGTTTAAGCTTAATTTGTTATTAATCAGTAATCTCATAAGTATGAATGTGTTTATAAACTTGTATACACTTAAATAATTTTTCCACTAACAAACTTTGTATATTTTAATTTTACAATGCAATTTTATTGCATAACACTGATTAACTTCAGAAGCCCTACATACCTTTGCTATTACAATTATTTTAAATTTTTTTCAAAAAAGCAATGGAAAAATATTTTTTATTTTTTCCGCCGCCCCCCCCCCCCCCCCCCCCCCCCCCCTTCTTCTCCCGCGCCCCCCCCCCCCCGCCAGGCAAGATTATATAATAAAAATGTAAATTTACAATTATCAATAACAACCAAACAATGTTAAAAATAATTCCAACTCACTCATTTTTTCCAATCATAAATATTAAAACATTAAATTGTCACTAATCTAGAAAATAGATAGGGATTTTATGCACAAACCTTTCTGCATCCATTGATTAATCTGGCTTGCACTGAGTGACGCTACTATTTGGAGAGTTTTGTCTCTTTAAAAATTACTTTATATATATTAAAATGATGTGTCATTAAAATCTAATAAAATACAAATCAATGACTAATTTTTAATTAAAATAAATTGTTTATTTTCATATTAAGTTTTAAATCCTTATTTATGGTCAAAAATAAATTTGTTGAATTGCAGAAAAGGCTCTTTTTAAAAATAAAAAAAAAACAGAAGAGTATTCTGTTTTTGCTATATATTGTAATTGAAATTAGAAATTATTTACCGGAAAACTGGTTTTTATTTCTGATCATATTATGTATTAATATAGTAAACATTCTACTGCAGTTTCTATTTTTCATTATAATAATAAATGCTATTCAAATTAATTGCAAAATGTAGAAAGCATATTAAAAAAAAAAAGATCATAGATTAAATTATCTAGTTTAATATAAGCAAGTTTTTATCTCTCAATATTTATATTTAGCAAAGCAAGCATTATATGACTTTCTCTAACTACTTCAATATCTGCATTAAGAATATTGAATTAGATTTTTTTTAAAAAAAAAAAAAAAAAAATCACGTGCTTTTACTATAAAAAGCAGTCAAGTACATTTATATTCTATTTATTAAAAATATGGACAAATTATATAAGTAGAAATAAGATTTACAATGCTCTCCAATACCAATAATTAAAATTTTACCATATAATACTAAATTGTCCAAGCACTTTACTACTGTTACACAATACTTTATCATCCTTTTTTAGTTTACAGTTTCGATTGCCCCAGCAATCTTCTTCAGAACTTTATATCTCCTAACCTCAACTGTTACAATCCTCCAAATGTATACCATATAATATTACATTGTCCAAGCACTTTACTACTGTTACACAATGCTTTATTTACCATCCTTTCTTACAGTTTCAGTTTCAATTGACCCAGCAATCTTCTTCTTTCATTTTGGCAATGCAATAAGAAAGAGTAGTTATTATACTTCTTGAAGAATTAAATTCTTATTTTGTCACTTTTAAAAAATATGTACTGACAACCCACCAGATAGAAAATAAAAACAAAAAGGGAAATCAGCTAATGCGCAGTTTTGCTTATGCAAAGTTATAAACAATTTAATCTTTTTATTCATTTATTATTGAAATGGGAATTGAATGCTCTAAAAAGACATAATATACTATAATATAATATATAATTTAAGTGTATAGTTTGGTTAAAGAAATCTAATTTATAATTGTAATAAATCATTGCAAGCTGTAAATTATATATTCATTCTAAAATAGAAGAACAAAATAGATGTTGGAAAGTATTAGATGATTTGGTTTACTAGATGAAATTGGTTTAATAAAAAGACATCATGGGAGACATTTGTATTTTCCCTGACTTTGTAACTGGGTTTAATAAGTAATGTTAGTGTCTAAGATGTTTATGAAATATAATTATGATCAGTAGTACATATGGAAGACCACTCTTTTCATTGCATTATTCTTCATGATAGTTCATGTCTTTACAATGACAGTATACTAAGATTTAAAAAATCAAGAAATGCTAAAGTTCTCAATACTTACTGATAAACAGTCTTTGTTTAAAATAAACAATATTTTACATCTGAAAACTCTTAAAAACCGAATACACTTCCAAACAATCATTGAAAACAAGTGTGATTAAGGTCAATCCAAATTATATTGCTAATAATTTTATATATCACATTAACCCTTATATCAATTGAGATTCAAATGTTAATGTGAACTAGGTGTACAAACAAATTTTACGATAAAAAATTGTACAAGTCGCAAATGTAATCACTATATTATATATATTAAACACAAAACAGAAATCTTAACTAACATTTGATGATTAATATTCCTTTATTTTAAAATTAGTGATTGCAGCATATCAATTAATAGCAAATAATTATACTTAAATAATAAGTGTAGAATTGTATAATTTACCTTTTTATTTTTTCCTAAGATCAAACTTCACTCTAAAGGATCTAATTTTCATGGAGTAAACTTTTTTTAATATCTGAAAAGTAAAATGTTGCAAACATTAATAATAGAAATATCCAATCATAAAACAAAATTAATGATACAATTCACTTTATTTTGAATTATATATTTTTCCAAATGTCTACAACCATATGTTGAAGTTTTTAAAACAATATATATATATACTACATTGTAAATTAGCTTAGCCATTAATTGCTTTGCACTACATATAATCTAGGCAAAACTCTCCAAACAGTAGTGCCACCCTGTGCCAACCAGAGTAATCAATGGATGCCAGAAGGCTTGTGCATAAAATCCCTGGTTGGCACAGGATGGCACTACTGTATTGATAGTTTTGCCTTGCTTATAAATAATTATGTGCTAGTATAAGAGATGCTGATCATGTGATACGTATAATCTATAGTGAATATTGATGGTGGTGTGTTTGTTATTTACTTCTATACATATTAAAAAATTTTCTTCACAAGTATCTTACTTTCCACAAGCACTTGTTCATAACAATTGTCTTTTAATAAATAAATAAAAGATTGTCAATTATTATTTATTAATTGTATTTTGTTTAATTTCAGATAATAAAGTTCAAATATATTTATATATTTCTTTAGATGACATCCTTCATCTTATAACCAATTGTTCCTTTCTATTCATATACATAAACTTAGGTTTTAGAAATTGTAATTAATATTGCACACTTGCATTTCAATGTGTGATTTGTCTTAACTGAACAGACCAGATTAGGTTCAAATTCATCTTACAAGTCATTAGCATATTTCTCCAATGATCTACAACCATATTTCTGAAATGTAAGAATGCATTTTCTACTTACATATGTATTGTATGTTAGCATATGTATGCATATTAATAGTATAAAAACATTGTGTATTTTATGATAAACTTTAAAAACCAGAGATTATTAAAGTGTATAATAGGCTATAAAAAAGAGTGAAAAGTCTCATGGTGTAGTTGATACCCTGACTACAATATAAGTTTTGAGTTTTAGAGATAGGTGGACTCTAAATAGTTTTTTAGACCTCAAGCAGGTTTAGGATTATCTTTCAAGTAATTTTGTCAACCAGAGTGATAAATGGATTTTAGCTATTATTTTCTAATTAAAGGATAATGGCTCCAGATTCATTTGAGTTTGTTAAATAAGTATCAATATATTTACTGTAGTGATAAAGCCATTAACAGACATTATGAAGATGATTGTTATTTAATACTGCATATAAATGGGAAAATGCAAATAGCCTTAAATATTTCTCTGTAGAACAACAACTTGTGAATATTAATCTAGTGATCATAAAATCAACTGTTTGAAATGAAAAAATTGATAGGTACCACTGTCATACCCATAAATAAGGATTTATATTTGATGCAGCTTTGAAATTTTTTCAGAGTCTGCTCTTAGCCATTCCAGAAAGAGAGTAAAAAAATGTCATTTCCAAAAGTTGACTAGGCTGGTCTTTTACTCCACTTTGCCTCTATAATGAAATATGGAGGAATCTTCATTTTGCAATAAAGTATTCAAAGCTGACTTACATTTTACCTTTATATAAGATGACAAATCAATAATCATTTGCATTAAATAACTTACAGCAGACATTAAGAAATTATTAAAGAAAATCTAGAACTAGATTAATAAGAATTACTGCCAGATGCAGATTCACTGAATAAATAAATATTGGTACTTAAAAAAGTAACAAAATAAAGAATTTCTTTTCCAAGTTTTATTGATGAGCTCTGACTATAAAAAAAAGTCTACATTGAGAACTTTATACTGTAACTTGCAAACACCCATATATATGTCATGAGTGAAATTTGAAAAAAAATGTTTATTGGGACACATTTTTGATGCAAGTTTTTAAAAAGACTTTAATCAGCCTACAGAAAAATGTTCCATAAAAGTGACCATCTAACAGTCTGATGCAGTTTCATTCTTCTGTTTCAGAGCTAAAGTGTTCTGAGAGCTAATAGCTTATGACCATTTCTAAAATAATAAGTGATAGTGTATGAACTTTATAAACTTTAACACCCCACTATGAAACAAAAGATTCTCCAGCACTCAATCACAAATACTGAAGGATAAAAAATACATATTATTCAACAGGTTAAAACTGTTTTCTGTTGTTTTTTAACATTCTCCTTTTTTAATTTTATTTCCCAACTAGAAAGAATTAGATACTTTGTTTTTAGCTTAGTACTAGTGAGATAATGATGCTTCTCTTCTAACTTCAGAAGTGATAATGTTTGCACTGAATAAACAACTAATTCTTACTCATCACATGTATTTCTGTAGTTAAAAAGGTGTTATTATTATAAATTAATGTAAGATAAAATGAATGCAGTATATGTGAACATTTATGGTTGTTTATGGGTAAGTTATCTAAATATAACATCTTGAGCTTCACTGAGAACTTTCTTTTATCTAAAATATTTCAAATCCACTCAAACCATTGATTTCAGATCAGCATAAAGGAGTGATAAATTAATCAGTAACCATATATATATATGTGTGTGTGGGGGGTGTGTGGGTGTGCTTGCATATTAACATAAATTAATTCATGAATAAAAAATTCCTTCTTTTAGATTTTCCCTGAATATTAAAAAAGGCAAGAAATTAACATGATAAATGAATTTTGATCATTATATTTGACACCTTGAATAGTCACAAAAAATTATGATATCCACATACTAATCTTTTTCCTTGTGATAAGTTTTTTGCTTATTCTTATTTATAAAAAAGCTAAAAGAATATTTGATATATATATATAATTAAAATTACCCCTAATTCACAACTAAACCAGACTAGCTAAGAAAATAAACTCTAAAACACTACCAATGGTTTTCCTGCTACAAGAAGATTTCTCAAGTGTAAAGAACTACAAAATAACATATTTAACTGAACACTACCCACAATTCCACTTATTTCCCATACACTCTTAATATTAAAAGAACTTTTAAATAAGTTAACTGCTTCAGTCAGAATCATACATTTTTAATAGTAAAGATTTTTTTAATTCTCCTTTTTATTTCATTTCTCTTAAAGAAGACAACCTTAGCTTCTTCAAAATTAATAGTGTGGCCATGAAAAAGATTAAGATCACACTATTAATTTTGATGAAGATATGGTTGTCTTCTTTGAGAAAAATGAAATAAAAAGAAGGAATTTTTATTATTAAAAATTTATGATTCTGAAGCAGTTAACTTATTTAAAAGTTCTTTTAATATTAAAGGTATATGGAAAGTGGAATTGTGGGTAATGTTTTAGCTTAAACATGTTATTTTGTAGTCCTTTACACTAGAAGTCTGCTTGTAGCAGGGAAACCATTGATAGTGTTTTAGAGTTTATTTTCTTGGCTAGTCTGCTTTAGTTGTGAATTTGGGGTAATTCTGATTATTTATTGACTAGTTTAACTTTATGCTTTTATTATTCTATATATACACAAAACCATAGTGAGTGGTATGATGCCCTAGGCTAGTCAAATGTTTTGCACCCTTTCTTCTTCCATTATCAAATAATCAATGATTAGTTCCCAAACACAACAAGTTAGTGACTGCTGTATGTCCTCTAATAAAATAAACTTTAAATAAAATTCAAAAGGGTTGGAATAAGACCAATATTTCATGTGAACACATTATCCTGCCCTTGCTCCAATTAATCAGTACACTAGATTTGCCTATCCTATCATCATGGCTCTGTATATAAAAACATCTAATTAATTAACATAAATTTGAATACTCCCCCTCATCACTATCAACCACACACAGCTATGAGTATGAAGCAATGGAGCTTTGAAAGCGCTAAGCTTTAAATAAATTATTAATAAATATAACTTCTTTAACGAGCGTTAAAAGCGCATAATTATTGATATTATAAAAACAGTTTGTAATTTCATTATTTATTTTAATATGTTAATAGATTATATTGATTATAATTATTTTTCATATGCGTAGATAGTTTATTTAATGTTGTTATCAAAAACAGATTATTTAACTATGTATACAACAAAAGAAAAAAAATAGCAAAAACTCATTCCTCCAGAGAGGAATGTCCAACATTAACAAGATTCCATGTCAATGCACCACAAAGTGAGGAGCTAACTTCAAATCTCTCTCTTTGATTTCTTTTAATTTTTGTAGAAAAATTAATTTTTGATCAGGCAAAACTGACTTGAAGATTAAAATGCATCTGACAAACCATAGACAAAAAGTAATGAAAATGGCACTTCTTATAGTTGCAAAATTCCCAGAGGCAATACCTTCTATGAGTGTGTTGATAATTGGATATTTTGGTATGTAAATTTGATTAATCAATATTCTATAGTCCTGAAGAGATGAACAATTGTTGAAAATGTGAAATATGGTATCATCCTCCCTATGGCAGAGTGAGCACCCAGGGTCCAAAGATCAAAAACCTCTGTACATCACAAGAAAATGTCTTGTGGGAAGGGCATTGATATTTAACTTTAGAAGGAAGTCCAAATATTTTGGCTCTAGATTCCATCTTTTATATTTCTTTATAATGGCAAAGTTTGTACAGGTGAGAATGTTAGGATCTGGGATAATTGGTGAAAACAAAAGAAGATAGGCATCCCAATAACAAAGTTTTGTTGGTTTTATTAGAGTTAAAGGTGTGAGAATTTTTGCAATGTCAATTAAGACTTGTGTCAGCCAACCATCATTAATTGGAGATGGTGTATCTGTAGGATGAATATATAGAAAAGGTGAGTCATCAGGAAAAATTCCATTAAGTCTTATAATGAGGTTATTTGATTTCTATAGATAAAGAACCTGAAGTGAGTGCATTGACAAACCATTAAGTTTTGTTGGTCTCTGAACTCTTCTTAAGCTAATAACAACAGTTTTACCCTTCCACATTAGTCTAAAACAAAGAGAGTTTATATTCTTGATAAATTTTGATGAGAATTTAATGAATGGCATATAGTAAGAAATTCTGGGGAACAATAACATGTTGAGAAGGACTGCTTTTGCAAATAATGAAGTATAAACTTTTGAAAGAGCATCAATTATTTTCCTTGCAGAATTCATGATGGTGTTTTCTATTAATTTCCTCATTGCTGCATGAGAGAGACTCATTGCTAAGCCCAAAAATTTTTGTGGCATCGCTGTGAAAAGGGATGGAATTGATTTTCCAGATGAAAGCCTCCATACAGCAAATTTTCTAAGGTTAAATGCAAGACCTGACTCTATGGTGAAATTGTCCTTAATTTGAATCAGTTTCAGGATGAACTTTCTAGATGGTAAGAAGACTGCCACATCATCCATGTAGGATATGTGCTGAATGGATTTATTGATACCAGGAATGTACAATCCAGGAAGATTCATCTCTAATGATTTAAGGAATGGATTTATATAAAGAATGAAGAACAGGGGACTAAGAGGAAAGCCCTGTGGAATTGACTTGGTAGGTGTAAATGAGTTTGAAATTTTACCATTTAGTGAAATGGCAATATGTCTGTTGAATAGAAGGTTAGTAATGATATTAATTATACCTGTAGGAATGTTCAGACCACTTAGGAGATGTATTAGGTGAGGAATTCTGACTGAATTGAAAGCAGCTGAAATATAAAGTTGAACAACTACTGGCTTTGACTTTTTATTTTTTTTGTATAATCCGTAATTAACCTGAATAAACAGAGAGCCTCAGCTATGGAATTACCTTTCTTTGCAAATTGAAAAGTAGAGATAAAGGGCAGAATGAGATTTTGAATTTTATCTTTGATGATTGCTTCAATCAGTTTAATAATCAACAGAGTCATTGAGATAGGTCTAAGGTTCTCCAGAGGTGATGGGATAATAGCACTCTTAAGAAATGGGACCATCACAATGGGATAGAGTTGATCAATTGTAAGGGGACCTGAGGCAAGTAGATCAATCATTCTACTCACTATTGGGACTGTGAAGGCTTCAAGATGTTTGAACAGGAATATTGATATTCCATGGAACCAGGGTGAATTCTATCAGGCATGGATGATAGTTTAGCTCTAATATCATCATTACATATACCATGAATTGTCTCACAAGAATATATAGATGTGTCAAGTACCAAATTCTGTGAAACATCTACTAGCTTGCATTTATAATGATTTAAAATTTGTAAAATCATGCCATTACCCGAGAAGATTATATTATTGATTGCTGAAAGAATTTTAGACTTACTTTGGAAACCCAAAGCCCATCTTATATATCCCCTTAAGAAGTTATGAGGTTTAGAGAGGAAAAACCTAGCCTTTTTAGCAGCCAGGTAGTCTATTAGGATTTGGTGTGTCTCTACATATTGTTGCTTCAGGTCAATAATAACCTGTACAGATCCTGGTGTTGGGGGGATATTTTTCAATGTTGTAATTAAATTATCTGCTTTCTTGAGTAACCCAATCGGCCCTTTATTCTTTCTAGGGTAATGAGAAATCAAAGAACTAAGAATATTTATAAATGCAAACCAAGATTCAGCCAGTGGAAGAGCTAGTATGTCTATTTTCTGGTTTTAAACAGTTTGTAATTGTTGAAGGAAAATATACAGATTTATAACAAAAAAAAAATATTAGAATGGTTTTAAAATCTTACATTTTATGGATTTCTTTTTTTAGTTTTCAAACCAAGTGCTAAACAGTAAGTTATATATTGTTAGGAAATAACCACAAGCAAATAAAACACCATTCTTGAAAATTGTACTTTTATATACTTTATTTTAATCTGAAATCAATATTTTTATAAAAGAATGTAAAAAAATAAAATGAAAATAGATTTTAACTATTAGCATTTTTTCTAAAGAAAAAAAAGATAAAAAAAAGAACCATATGCTAACATTTTAGAAACGAAGTGTATTCCATTTATTTGCTTATATTATGTAATCGTACTTATAAAATTTTATTTATATGAGAATAGAGTAAATTAGGGTTCACTGTGTCTTCTTTATATTTTCAGAAAGTAATCTAATTAATTTAAAAAAATAGAATCTATTGTTTATATTTTTTTATGTTAAAATTATTATGATTTAACAAATACTGATATTTCCCCTTGTGATTACAATTTTTTAATTTTAAAAATATTATGTAATCAAACCTTTAATTAAATAATATTATTTAATTGAATTATATTCTTGACCAACTACTCAAAAAAAAAAAATGATTAAGCAATAAACTTGACCAATTTAAAAAAATTATGTTATATATAATGAAATGGAATCAAAAACATTTAAATTTATAAAATATCAAAGTAAAATGATTATGATAAAAAATAATATAGGTATATATTTATTTGAAGCAAATATCTTTACTTAAAAATGGAAATACAATAAAAATAAGCATTCATTTTATTTTAAACAATAAGAGCACTTCAGGCAAGCCATATCTAAGACTTTGTCTTTAAAACTCTATTTTTTTTAAAAAAAATCATTTAAAAATATACCATTTCAAGCTGATTTAGTATAGAAGATATCTTTAGAAGTTGATTTGATAATGGATTTTTATAAAAATAAGTAAATAAATAAAAATGAGAAGAAGAAATAGAAGAAGAAAAAAGAAGAAAAATATGGAGAAGAGATGGAAAAGAAGAAGGGAAAGAAGAAGAAAAAAATCATTTGTGAAATGCATGGTGGAGATGATGAATGCATTGATAAATACCAAATCAACTAACTTGAATCTATTTTTGCAATGTAATGATTATTCACCCTTCCATAAGATATTAAAAGAGAAATCAATCCCTATGGTATGTAAGAGAGGTTTACTATTAAAATATTGGACAGTTAATGCAGGTATAAATATTCAGTTACTTCATATCTTTAGATCATCTGATGAGTAAAGATCATTTGCAAAATGTATGCATGGTGAGAGAAAAATGGACTGTGTTTCTGTGCTGATTAATGATTACAGTACAGTGAAGTTGAGGTGAGAGATGCACTGATAAAATACAATAAATAGGAATTTATGCATTGTTGGTTTTTAAAAATGTTAAATTGTTTTAAGCTGCTTATGAACATTTGGTATGAGATTTAAAGTTTAATTATTAATCAGTTTAACATAAAAAAAATTATTTATTAACATATGTATCTTTATGGATACCTTGATCTGGAACATAAACATTTGCTATTAGAATTTTTTAAAACATACAATATTATTTGAATCACTAAACATCACATGACCACCATTTCTTATGCTTACACACCCTGTTTTCAAAGAGGCTAAACTCATCATACAGTAGCACCATCAGTGCATCCATTGATTACTCTGGCTTGCACTGGTGGAAAGTTTAATCTCTGTGCAATATTATTTGAAACTTTATATTTCCAGTAAATCAAAATAGCACAAATAATAGATGATATGTATTTAGTAGATTCAAAATTAGTAAAAAGAGATATTATATGCAAATACTTTAAAATGCTGGGTGAAGAAGCTGCTAATGGCAAACAATCAAAATAAATCAATGTAGGCTAAGTGCTTTTGAGGTGTTATTTCTCCTAATCATAGCCAAAATAGATTTTAAATCATTGTTATGATGTTGTTAAATGGAAATGTATGCAAATACATATGTAAATTAATCAACCTATCCATTGTCTGGAGATAGCGAAGCATGTGTCACGTCTTTTATTGCATTATTGTCATTGATGATAAGATACACTTCTTTTATCCTCCTTTTGTAGTCATTAGTTTCAGTGCACACAATTTTGGAGTTGGAGATGAAACAGTTAGATCTATCTATTCTTCTGTTTCACCTACTATTATTTATGTATACCTATACCCAAATCCTCATATATTATGCTAATTTTAAACCTAATTATACTAGTTGTATATGTGTTCATATATTTTAGCATACAGTGTAGAAAACATATGTATATATGTAAAAATCAGTAAATACGCATGTATATATTTCTACTAGTTAAATAAATAGAAACAGGCTATGAATGTGTAACGAGAAACTACATATATGCAGGAAAGAATAATGTTATAGGATTAAAACATTAGAAATTTCTTTATTTAGAATATTTATTCTAAAATTAATATTTGAAATTATAATATTTCTGCATATATCATTAAATTATATAATTGAGTTACATATATAATAAAATGTTTTTCCATCTTTAGATTTGTTTTTCGAAAAGATGATTTAATAAAATTAATCCTTCTCGCTGTATTCTGACCTACTTAAAATTTTAAGAGTAAAACTAGATTTTAAAACCAAGTATGAATAAATTAACCTGGTCGAGCTTGGGAAACCCACCTGTAAAAAAAGTCGATAACAGCAGGTATCCCAGATTTCCAAGAAAACAATGAGGTAACTAGAAAAACAGTTCTGAAACTACTAGCAAAGGGGAGAGGGGGTGAGCTAGTATATAAGCTCACTTCAGCCATCTTTAAGGGATTCGACATTCTTCTTCACTCATTCTTAACTTGAATTTTAAGTATTTTGTAAAAATGATGATGATGATGGGGTAGAAGGCAACTCCCTTGCTTTCTAGACCCCAATGATAGTCTACAGGATATGGCGAAAGATGTACTAAAAGCCGATGCCACCTAAAAAAAGTGCTCAAGATGAATCCAACTTGTTACAGCAGGGAAAAGTATTATGGTAATAGAATTTCATCAATCTAAAGTTAACTTTTAAACTGAACTTTGTAAATCCTAAAAGCTAGCTAAATTTATTAAATATGGACAAAGTAATTTAATGTATTTTAAACTTCTAAATTAAAATGTAAACTTTTATTTTCTTTCATTTAAATTATAACCCTTGCCTGATTTGATTTTCTTTAATTTATCTTAATTTATTCTAACTGATTCAATTGATTCTAATTGATTTATATTAAATGATAATTATGTTTCCAAATTATTTTATATATTTTAGGCTAATAATATTTGCTTTTATTAATAAATCTCATATATGAATTAAATTTATATTAAGCTGAATCAATCGAAGTTAGATTATTTTATTTCATTCCCTTTTTAAACTAGGCAAATAAATCCAAATTTCAGATTTCACTTACATGAAATCTATGCCAGTTTTATTTTATTTTCAATTATGTATATGTTTATGCTATGTTTGTCCAGAATTGAGTTGACTCATAATTAAATAATTAGTGAGAAGTGATTAGATATTCTCACACATGTGTAATTTAGCGTTTATTAATGCACAAACAAAACTCCCTTCTGAAATGGATAAAATAAATCTTATTTAAGAAATATAATTAAAAGCTTATGATGCTTTAAGATAGGTTTGCTTTAAATATAATATTTAATTAATATTTAGCTGGAGTGATAAATTACCATACATAAAGCCAGAATTTAGTATTATAATTATCCAAAATATGCTGTAATCCTCCCTAGAATTATAAATGCCTATATAGATATCTTTGTAAATTAGTTTCATAAATATCCTTAAATAGCATAGTTATAGATGCTAAATTATGAACTGATCTATGGTAGTTTCATGGAAGGAAACTTTTGTTTAGTGTCCAATTTTATTATATAATGATGTAGTCAGTGGGCGAATGTATCCTTAGGAAATGCTTCAGCATAGATACTTGTTGATGTACATTATATTCCAATGGGCATAGGTTTTAAGGGTCACCCCATTACTCTTAGTTGGGACAATTATCTTCTTCAGATGGGCATAGGTTTTAGGGCCATCCCATTCTTTATATTTAGAACTGGAGCATGAGGATCCAGAATATGATAATTAGTTGTTCAATCACCTGGACTAAAAGGTTTCTATTTCACAGCAATGGGTACAGTAAAAGGGAACTGATACTCAGTACAAATCCCATGAGAAAGCACACATTTGAGACACACAGACTTAGACTGTATATTTTCTATACACCTTGGTATCTGAAGTCTGACTGCCAATCATCAGTTCATTCCACCATATAATAAATGTATATTTCAGCATTGATCTGAAACAGAATCTAATTTTATAGGCATATAAGCTATATAGAGAATATGTTAAATTATACGCATTTAATAAAATATTTTTTATAAATGATAATAACCACTTCTGCTAACTCTAAAGCAAGTCTAAATCCAAAATATAGCATAAACTAGGCATAGATTATTATGAGCAAGTTAAACCAATTTTAATGTAATAATAAGTCTCATGAAAATGTAATTCAGAAAATTATAAATCTCTATCACCTACGAGTGATATATATAACAGGCAGAGCTAAAGTAAACTATTTGTAAACTATAAACTAAAATCACCTGCAAGTGATTTGAGATGCTACATATATATGTAACCCAAAACTGCTTGTATTCCTATAATCATCACCTGCATGCGAACCCAAAAACTTCAAATATCAATAAGTTGTAATCCCTAAAATTGTCACCTGCGAGTGAAACAATCTGTATAATCCTATTGTATCTTCATTATTTCATTTATTAGTTTTACCATTTATATTTGGCTTTTATTAAATATTAATTTAAATTTTAACTTCTGCTTAGTGTCTCAATTTTGCTCATTATTAATTAGTTAACTATTAGTTATTAAGAATCACAATCCATATTTAGTAATTATGCTCATGCTATGCCTGTATATATATATATATGTGTGTGTGGCTATACTGTGTGTGTGGCTATACTGTTAAACATGTCTATTGCCTATAGACTCATGTTTTACTGATGTGCTATTGCTGGCACGCGATTAAAGAAAATACTGCTGTGACCTCATATATGTCATCCATAAGGTAGTAAATCTTTGAGCATTGGTAAAGGAACTGAGGTGAGATTGGACATGGGGTCTCAACAACCTCATTTCGATCAGCCTTGGGATGATTTACTAAAACTCTGGATTTTGTTGCATGAATGTACAGATTTGACTGTTACAGAGGATTCGAACTTATGACTGCCTGCTTCTCATGTTCGAGAAATATTGAAATGTTGTCATTGTCCTTTTGTGCTCTTCTGTATGTATACACATGCTGAGCAGCTCTATTACTGACAGTGGCCTTGGTTTCCTCATAGTAAGTGGTGCTGCATCTGGCCTGAGGGCATGAAATGCTATATACAACCTGGGATGTTTGGGTTGGGTCAATTTTGTCCTTTGCATTATTGATAAGACTATTTATGTAGGGGTGGGGTGAAAGCCAACTTTAAATTTATTAGATAAACTTTTTATAAGCTGTTTAGATACTTTGGGGATGTAAGGGAGAATGATTTGAGGTTTAATCATTAGTAGTGTTGTTAGCTGTTGATTTTTTATAAAATTGATCAATCTTGGTAATCAATCTGTAGCTAAAACTGACACTTAATAGGTCCCTGATGTAGCTTGAGATATTAGCTTTCCTATCAGCCTCGAACTTACATAAATTTTGATTCCTAATTAAAAACACATTCAGACCTGTGAATTTATGTGAAGTAGGCAAATTGGAGTTCAGGTGGGTGAATCTGACTTTGAGAGATTTGATGATTATGCAATAATGCAGCACTCTGACTTCTCTATGGACTAGCAAATCCAAATATTTTAGTTTCTGCAATTCATTCTCCCAGGTGGTATTAAAGATTAATTTAATTTGCAGGTATATATCATTTTGAATGTTCGTGGTTATATTTCTTGGAGCCGCAATGAATATATCAACATAATGAGTGTATATTAATCCAGGAGTATTAGCCTGGTATTTAGAGACAATTTGCTTTTTGAAGAAATTTTAAAAATATGCTAGAGATTACCCCACTTAAGGGAAGACCCATCAGCCAACCACCTTTCATGCCATACCATTTACCCTTAAACATTGTGAAAATGTGGTTATCTAACCATGTAAGGAAGGCTAGAATAAAGTTCATGTGCTCAACTGGACAATGATTACTTATAATTCTTTGTAAATAGTGTCAATCAACCACTTCCTATTAATCAATCTGTATAATTCTGTCACATCCATGGCTGCAATTTCAAAATCCTGATCTATTTCTGCATTCTTAATTTTTCTAAAAAATTCATAGGAAGACTTAATTGTGTAGTCACCAAAACCTACACTATCAACCAACCACTGGTTGATTAACTTAGAAGTTTCAAAGTAATGGACGCCTCCAAAATATAAAAATTTTATTTTTCCTTATCATTTAAAAATAAATTATTGATTATATGAAACGAAAAAACAAATAAAACACTCCGTTCCTTCATCTAAACTAGTGCTTTCCAAAATGGGTAGTATTATTCACTCAGAGATAGTGGAATAATCTAAGGGGCAATAGTAGCCTCAGGTAAAATTGGAAATGGAGTCCTAAATAAAAATAAAGAGGAAATAGAAACATAAAAAAAGAACATTTTGAAAAACCATTCATACACATTTCATTTGCTGTAAAATTTAGAATTAAAGTCATAGAGATTATTTATTTTCTAAATAAATACACAAAATACAAATTATAACCAATAGATCAAGTTTGCTGACAAATGTTAATAAGCAAGTGTTATCAGATGATTATGTTGTGGAATGGTGAAAAATTCAGCATGCATTTGCAGGAATATGTGCATCTAATGATTTGCGTAAAATGATATTATAAATAGGTGACAAGTAAAAAATCTAATTTAGATTGTTTCTGAATTATATGACAAACACTTAACAAGAATGATGAAAGTACAATAAATATTTAAAACTTTTTAAATTTATGTATCATACCTTTAACCTTTACGGATTATGGATTAGATACAAAGCAAATTGTATTATTGTTCTTTCAATACGGCAACAATTTATATGTAAATATTTTTATGCATTTTTTTTTGTATATCTACTATACATTTTTGTGACTTCTAGTACTTGTTAATAATAAAATCGAAGAAGTCTTGTGTTGGTATAATATTACTTGAGGTGACTATAATATTAATAAATACAGGAGAATCAAATCATAAAAAAACTGTTATAATTTAATATCTACAATATCATTAGTGATGACTGATAAATAAAGTCTACATTAATATGGAAATAGTATTTAAATAAGAACAAATCAAAACTATTAACTGATTTTTAATTGCATATTAACATATTTTTTAAAATTAAATTTAGTTTGATATTTGACAATATTAAATATATATATTGAAGCTATATATATGTGCACACACACATATATACTTCATGTCAGTAATATTAAAAATCACGAAAAAAATCTTGAATTTAAAAGTTTTAATAAATAAAAAATAAATATGTATTTTAAATGCACAGATAAATATATACGACATAAATAATTATAAAGTTATTTTATTAAATCAAATTAGATAAATTTTTTCTAAAAGTTGTAAAAGTTAATTAATTCTAAATTTAGTTTTAAAGGTAGGTTAAAAGCAAAAGGTGTTTTTCTTTTAACAATAATTAAAAGTGGAAATGATATTCTAGGAAAAAGTAATTAAAATGTTTGTAAACAGATCAATAGATTAAAATAAGAAGATAAATAACTGGCATGATTTATTTAAAAAGGTTGTTATTCCCACTCAAAGATAAGAACTTGCACATATGGTATTGGTCAAATACGCTCAAACCACAGCAGACTCTCTAGAATTAACTTTAGCCAATAGGTCAAAGGATTCAAAAGATAAGCGATGGATCTAAATTTTACAGATAAGATAGGTCCAAATCATATAAATAGCGGTGATAATTTATTTTAAAAATAATTAATTAATTCTCGACTGTTTCCAGGATTTTTGTCTGCCTCCAGAATTCTTTGTATGCTATTAAGAAGATTATTATTTTTATTCAATTGTTTTGCCAGATCTATGATGCAAGAGCATAGAAGTCATTATCTACTCCACCCTGTGAAGGTGGCAGAGGGCAGCTGAAAACCCATCACTGAATCCCAAAACAAAAAGCCATCAACAAGTGAAAAAAATCACCTGAATGTGTAACCGCTATGATTCCACCTGAGTAAAAGTGTTTGTGATGTCCAATGCTACAAGAAGAACCAGTGATTAAGCCAAAATAAAATCACTACTGAATCATTCTAATAAAATCTGAACTATCACTTAAATCTTCTGCTATATCTATGGTTCAATAAATAAAATCTGCAGAAATAAACCAATATTTAAAGACTGAACAGCCCTTTGACACTGAAAGAATAACTATGCACTTTAAACTAATCTCTAGTTAATTATTATTTATCTTCTATCTAATGAAATATGTTAGTAAATAGTTATTTATTTAATCGGTTTATGAATATGTATGGTGAAGGCTAATGGTATTATTTTCCTTAGCAAGCCATAATTTAAGCAGTAAAAATTTGAAAATAATAACTTTATGATACTCAGTTCAAATCTCCTTTTGTAATCTCTGGCCATGCTATTAAAAATTGTATATTAATTAAAGCAGTTATTTCCATTTGATTTAAAATATGAATAGTATGTTAAAGCAGTAAATTTTTAAATTATGAATGGAGTTCAATCATGCTGCATAGACAAAATAGGTTAAGCTTGTATCTAATAGATGTAAAAGCCAATAAACATCACATGATCACCATTTCTTATGCTTGTTCTTAATTGTTATTAAAACAGGCAAAACTCTCTATACATATTGCCACTCAGTGCAAGCCAGAGTAATCAATGGATGCTAGAAGGCTTGTGCATAAAATCTCCATCTAATGCCTACTCATCCAATATCCCCAGACTAGTTTCTGACTTGTGGCTTTTGTCAGTGAGGAGTGAACAGAAGGTTAGAACCAACTCAAATGTATCAAACAATATTTTTTGATAATGCACATGATAATATAAATTATTTATTACACTTGAATTTTGATTTATGTAATACTGAAAATCATTAAGAATAATCAGTCATGGGCTTAATTACAAAAATAGGAGCATTGGATCTGAGAGCACTGCACCTAGATCTTAGGATCTAATGCAACCCTCCAGCATCCAACTTTTATCTCTACTTAACTACAAAACTATGAGACTTAAAATTGAAAACACAATAATATTTTCAATCCAAGCTCATCAGCTTATATAGTCATATAGGTCTCAACTCAGTTCAGTACCTATACATTTTGGTGTCTTTGGTTATTTAATAACCAGAGCCACCACTATCCTATTAGAATCCTATTAGATCCAAGGCCCCTTACTGATGAAGGCCACAAGCCAGAAACTAGTCTGGGAATATTGGATGAGTAGGCACTAGATGGGGATTTTATGTACAGGCCTTCTGGCATCCATTGATTACTCTGGCTTGCACTGAGTAGCAATACGTATAGAGAGTTTTGCCAGTTTTAATAACAGTTAAGAGCAAGAATAAGAAATGGTGATCATGTGATGTTTATTGGTTTAAAGTCAATCCTGCCTAATAGGATAGTGGTGGCTATGGTTATTAAAGAACAAAGATGCCAAAATGAATAGGTACTGAACTGAGTTCAGACCTATATGACTATATAAGCTGATGAGCTTGAATTGAAAATATTATTGTGTTTTCAATTTGTCTCATAGTTTTGTAGTTAAGTAGAGATAAAATATGGCTATTGGAGGATTGCATTAGATCCTAAGATCTAGGTGCAGTGCTCTCAGATCCAAGGTTCCTCACTAATAAAGGCCACAAGCCAAAAACTAGTTTGGGGATATTGGATGAGTATGCACAAGCCTTCTAACATCCATTGATTACTCTGTCTTGTATTGAGTGGCAATATGTATAGAGAGTTTAGCCTGTTTTGATCTAATAGATGTCAGATCAAGCAAGCTAATATTATTGATAAAAATGGATTGATGTCAATTAATCAATTCAGGTTATCTGAAACCCATTCTTATGTATGAATTAGTGAAATAATTTTACAACTATTGGTCACTTACTTTCATTATCTGGTTTAAACAGTGATGTGCAGTAGATGAACAATTCCTATCATATATTATTTATTTATTTCATACATGTCATGTAGTGATATGTTTGAAACTGCCAGTCATTAATATACATGGTACCAAATACTCTAAGAAGTAATACATGATAGAAGATCAATTCCTACAATATGCATATAGTTTATCATGTATTGGTTCTTGTTCAGAAACTATTGTAATAGAGATATTATTTTCAGTATTATACAATTATTTTATTATTTTAACTGTTTGCTAATATCATAACCTGAAGTTGATTACAGCAGTCAATTAGTTAACTATTTTACTTAAGTTAATGATTGCAAGTAATGACAAACTGCCAAAAATAAGAGACATACACGATTTATTTTCATATATATAAAACAGCACATACTGGTGGCACTTTGGTTAATTGATTTATATATTAATTCATGATAAATAAACCTTTTTAAATCTTACTAGCATTAATTTAATTTACATTATGCACAGATATTGTACACAGTAGCGTAATGCTTAATAGCAACCAACCAAGATGCTGATGGTTTGTGTACTTTTTACAATATTTCATTAATGACTGCTAAATCAAAAGCAACTATATAATAATGTTGAAGAATTAATTCAACAATAAGTACTATGCTACACAAAACATGTGTCTTAATATTACCAAGTAGAAGAATTGATGAAATGGCTCAAGATGTTGAAGATTCAATGAGTATTAAAACCATCCCAATTCTCTTTCAGCTTGATGTGCAAACTTTTTCAGAAATAAAAACTTACTTTTAGAATATATGTAATTTGTAAAGTAAAAAAAAAATACAAAGAATCAGTTTGCTAAAAATTTGGAAATTGATATTGGAAGAGAATTGATATTTCATGCTCTGGAAGAGGTTTTTAAATGAAAAAAAAAATTATCTGAGTAATATTTTGCTAATTTCTGCTGATGATATACTCTTATTCTTCTCTTTTACTTTCTTTGCATATCTTCATATATATATATATATATATTTTTCGACCGGCACAATATATATATATAACTTCTTTCATATACACTTTAATGCAAACAAATTTTTTTAAAAAACTTCTGTATTTTCTTTACAGATTTTAAAGCAAAGGAGATTGGATAAAACTCTGATGAAGACTGCTAGACAGTCAAAACTATAAGGAAAATAAAGGAGTTCTTAAGAAAATTTGCTTGCACTGAACTGTATATGAAAAAAGTTATTATAAGATATATATATGAACTACTGATGATGCTCTAATGACAATAAATTTAGTGCTATAAAAAATTTTAGTATTTATTACCAAAAATTTGATTGGACACCCAAATAGTATATTATAATATTTTATAAAATAATCAAGAAAATCAGAAGCAATTCATTGAATGACAGGTTGTTTGACCAACTTTGTATTGAAAATGAAAAATTCAATCGCTTGCTGTTTCATACAGAAGTTGTTTGGAAATCAAAAGATGCCTGTTTGAGTCAGTTTTATAAACTCTTTAACTCAGGGCTATAATTCTTAAAAAACATAGAAGATACTTTACAAACCAAATTAAATAATTCCAAAAATAATATAGTTTATTTGACAGTCTTGTTTAATAAATGTAATAAAATAAATATACAGCTTCAAGGTGATAAGCTAAATTTAATTAAAACAGAAAAGCATGTTCAGCAAAATTCTATATACATAAAATTTAAAATGAGAGGAATTCAACCAGTTTCAAAATTTATCAACAATCAAAAATATGTTGAAGGCTAGCTTACCTACCATCAACACATAAACTTTTTCCATTTTGGCTTCAATTAATGATTTGAAGATATTCTTAAAATGAACAACATACTTGACTGGATTTAGACATCTTTTTAAGTCTAAACACAGAATAATCATAAAATTACAAGAACCAATAGAAGTAACAATAAATAAAAAAATTTAAAAATGATGGACCAACAATTCTGGCTGCAAAAGAAATACCTACACTTTATCCTGGATTAAAAGTCTTTAATTGTGTTTGCTTCATCATAGTCAATGAAACATTAATATAGTGCGATTACCAATCTGCTAATTAAATAAAAGTGGAAGTATCCAATGGTAGTAATTTAAGAATTCTGCTGACAAAAATGGAACTAAACATTAATAAATTGATAGGAGTTCATTAGATTCATCTGTCTCATTAGGACTATTTTAAATGTTATTCATGATTTTCAGTTTAATATTTTCCTTCATTACCTTAATTTTCTATGCATAGTGCAAATGTCACTATAGTTGATTTTATAAAACAATTTTATAATTTCAAGCTGTATTATTTACATCTTTATTAGATTAAAATAGTTTACTTCCTGTTATATATAAATAAACACAAAAACTTATAACCACTAAACATCACATGATCACCATCTCTATACTAGCACATAATTGTTGTAAACAAAGGCAAAACTCTCCATACAGTAGTACCACCCTGTGCCAAGCAGAGTAATCAATGGATGCCAGAAGGCTTGTGCATAAAATCCTTATCTAGTGCCTACTCATCCAATATCCCCCGACTAGTTTCTTGCTTGTGGCCATCATCAATGAGGAGCCTTGGATATTGGATGAGTAGGCACTAGATAGGGATTTTATGCACAAGCCTTCTGGCATCCATTGATTACTCTGCTTGGCACAGGGTGGCACTACTATATGGAGAGTTTTGCCTTTGTTTACAATAATTATGTGCTAGTATAGAGATGGTGATCATGTGATGTTTAGTGGTTTAACACCAATCCTGCCTAATAGGATAATGGTGGCTATGGTTGTTTAAGAGTCAAAGACACCAAAATGTATGGGTGCTGAATTGAGATCAGACCCATATGACTATGTAAGCTATTGAGCTTAGATTGAAAATATTGTGTTTTCAATTTCATTCTCATAAGTTTGTAGTAAAGTAGAGTTAAAAGGTGGCTGCTGGAGGGTTGCATTAGATCTTAAGATCTAGGTGCAGTGCTCTCAGATCCAAGGCTCCTCATTGATGATGTCCACAAGCCAGAAACAAGTCTGGGGATATTGGATGAGTAGGCACTAGATAGGGATTTTATGCACAAGCCTTCTGGCATCCATTGATTACTCTGTTTGGCACAGGGTGGCACTACTGTATGGAGAGTTTTGCCTTTGTTAAAAACTTATAAGTGAAGTTTTAATAAAAAAGTTATAAAGAAATTATAATAATAAGCTGAACATTTTCGAGAATCCATGCCTCATAATCATAGCTTTCTTAAAAATATATAAATATATTAAATTTATTAAGCGCAAGCAGTTGACATAGTAATAATGTGAAAGGCTAAAATCTTTGGCAGATGCACTTTTAAAATGCTTAGGTGACAGCCAATCAGATGTAACAATGACTGCATGTGGAACTCTTAATTCTAAAACACAAGCCAGAACTATCAGGAAAAGATGGGATCCATCTTCTTCTATGCTTAAATTTATATATAAATAAGCCAGATTCAAACCTCTTGAACTAAGAGCATGAAGCTTACAACACTTTCACATTTAGTTCACTAAATATTATATATAAATTAACAATGCAAAATCTTTTTTATTACAAAGCAATTTTCAAATCTAATGAAATATATAATAAAATGTATGCAAATATATTTAAATTAGCATGTGTTACGTGGTCCATTTCTTCAATATATCAAAGCAAGTGTCTTTTCTATTTATAGCATTAATATCTCCATTAATGTAGAATGCTTCTTTTATTTTTCTCTTATGATCATTCGATTCTGTGCATAAAATTACAGGATTAGCAAGTGTAAAATTGTGTCCAAATTTCATGGCATACTCCAGCAATACAGAATATGTATTGTTGTTCTTCTGAGCTTTATTGTAAGTGTACAGGTGTTGAGCAAGTTTAGTATTAATAGTAGCTTTAGTTTGACCATAATATACAGCATGGAATCTGTCTTGAGGGCATGATATGGAATACACTACATCTGGACACAATTTTACACTTGCTAATCCTGTAATTTTATGCACAGAATCGAATGATTAAAAGAGAAAAATAAAAGAAGCATTCTACATTAATGGAAATATTAAAGTTATAAATAGAAAAGACGCTTTGATATATCAAAGAAATGGGCCACATAACACATGCTAATTTAAATATCTTTTACATATATTTTATTGTATATTTTTAAGAAAGTTATGATTATGAGGCATAGAACCTGGAAAATGTTCAGCTTATTATTATAATTTATTTATAACTTCTCTATTAAAACTTTGCTTACAAATTTTTGTGTTTATTTTTATCTTTATTAGATTGTAAGATATAGATACAAATTGAAATTCATAAAAGAATGCAAATTTATCACTGCATTTTTTTTTTGGTTTAAAAAGATACAAAAAAAAGAGAAAGGTTGATCCAAATAAGATTGGGAACCTCTCTGATCTAATCTAATTTTATAGATAATGCAATACTTTAAAAAAAAATTATTCTTGAAAGAGAATACATTAAAGAATATCAATAAAACAAATCTATGTATGTTCTACTGATTATGTCAAGGCCTTTAATTCAGTGAAACCATATTAAATTTTTTTAAAAAACTAGAAATACAATAATATATGGCTGTTATGAAATATTTCTACATGAAAATGGAAGCTGTAATTAAATTATGATAAAACACTGGATTCAAATACATTCAACTATTAATAATAGAGCACAAATTATCATATAACATAATATTTTGTGTGGTATTCATCTTCTCTCTTCTTCAGGTTTTGCTGTTCTGATCAGAGATGTAAATTGAATCTAGACCTGTAGATTCAAGAATGATTAATTTAAAGTGCTTCTCTAACCAACTAGGTTATTCTGTCAAAGTCAAAGGTTAGTAGAAATTTCATACACTTACCTAAGAGAATCACTTTGACTTCTCCATTTTTTCATTACAACAAGCTTAATAAGTGGTTTCCAAACATTATGAATTATTACAGAATGTTGACTTTTATGTGAGCAGCTTCTGCGAATTTTCTTCTTTGTACTTTTCCCTCTCTTTACAATATTTTTGTCTTATCCTAATCAAACAGATGCTCATTGATGCATACATGGTCAACTATTTTAAACATATGTTTATTTTTCTAATCATCAGTTTGTGCAGATGTAATTACTTTTTAATGGAGTAACTGGTTTTCCCAATACACAATCTTTCACATTCATATGGCACTAAAGTTTTCATTTTTCAGTACTTCAAGTTTACATTTTGTATAGATTAATATTCCTCTTAGGGTGCTATGGCTTTGGAAAGTCATAATGTTATATTGATTGCAGATTTTATTTAATTGCTAGTCCTGATATGAATGGATTCAATACAGCATAAATAATTGTTTTTTTCTTTTGATGTTTTGTTGTTCTTAATGACAGTAAAACCATCCTTCATGAGAGTTTTTCCTATGTAGTACTTTTTCCAAATCACTGATTTCTGAAGATACTTATTTTGCTCTGTTTCATAGTGGTAGAATAACTCTGTTTTGTGCTTGTATCATTATTGGATATATATGTTAATTATTTTTTCTATATAGGTTTTTTTGAAAACTGTAATTTTGATTTAGCCATTGTCACAAGACAATTTTTATTCTTGTTCTGATTCTATAGTGAATTTAATTTAAGGAGAGATATATCTGATAGGTATCCAGAAAATCTGTAATAATGTTTCATTGTATGGCTATGCAACAAATATATCCTCAGCATAGAAAAGCCAGACTTTATGTGGATATGGAATAATATTTATAGCTGTGGCTTTCAGTTCTTCCATATAAATTTTGCTACTCAGAGATGACAGTGCTGAAATCATAGCTATCTCTTGATTTTGTTGGAAGAATTTCAACTTACATTAGAACTATGTTGTTGTTATATAGAATGTTAATCATTCCTTATACTATCAAAAAAAAAGTTTTCAGCTTTATCATCATTCAATCTTTCTTTTATTACAGACAAATTTTTATCATAGATTACATTTATAAATAAACTTTCCATATCAAAGCTTATCAATGTAGTAGTACTTTCAATTTTCATATCCTTGATTAATTTCATAAATGCTTAGAATCCTTGTCAAAGGACTATATTTTGTTTGCCAAAGTACTAAAAATTTTTGAAACAAATCTTTGTTTTGGCAAGGCAAATTTCTACAATTAACAATAAATCTTAATGGAATGTGATCCTTATGGATTTTAACGAACTACAAATATAAGGGATTTTCCTAGTATTGATGTTAATTTACTTTTTTTTCTGAATCTATGAAATATCTATGATGATTTCTGAGTAATATTTATAACTTTATTTTTATAGTCAGTATTAGACTTTGAACATGATCCTTACAAATTTAGATAGACCATAAAGGTGATGGATTCTACTGAAATACTATGGTAATTCACTTGTTTTCTGAATAATATTTGAAACTTTGTTCTATAGTTGCTAACAGATTTTTTTGCCTCTTCTTTGTATTGACCTGCTGAGAGAAGCTCTTATATTTGGTTATCATAATCAGTTGTATTCATGCAATTATAGTTTTACCTTTGTCATTAGGGAGAATGATTACAGATTTGTTTACTTTGAGAGATTTTATAGCTTTTCTATCATCATTGAATATGAGAACTTTTTATTCTCCAGTATAATTCAAAGTGTTTTTTCTAAAGGGAACTTTTAAGTGACTTTCTCAGTTGCTGTCATTATATTTAATAAAAAAATACTAGATGGTTTAACATCTGATAACTGTTTATGCTCATAGGATAATGGTAGTTGAGGTTTTTGAAAAAACCAAAGACATCAAAATGTATAGATGCTGAACTGAGTTCATATCTATATGATTATACAAGCAAGTGAGCTTATATTGAAAATATTATTGTGTTTTCATCTTGAGCTCCTATCTTTATAGTTAACTAAATAAGAACAGGTGGCTTCTGGAGAATTTCATTAGATGCTAAAATCTAGGTGCAATGTTCTCAAATCCAAGACTTCTCACTGATGAAAACTGCAAGCTAAAAGCTAGTCTAGAGATACTGGATTAATAGGCACTAGTTAGATATTTTATACACAAACCTTCTTGCACCCATTGATTACTAAGGCTTTCACTTGGTGGCACTACTGTAGAGAGAGATTGCTACTGTTATTAACAGCTTGTGTAATCATATAAAATGGTGATCACATAATATTGTAGATAATTGATTAGATTAAACTTCAATTCTTTCATTAAACCTAAAAACCTAGTTGATTTATCCCCTTTTATTTCATTCTAAGATGATCTCATTCTTTACAACAAGGGTGTTTAATATTAAAAAATATGATGATCAAAGATAAAATGTATGTTTGGCAATGAGTTGGACAAACTTCATAATCAAATAATGAATGTGCATCTAAAAAAAAGTCAAATAGATGACAGTTTAGTGCTTCACAATGTAAATGCTGACTGAGATGCAGGAGAATCGATTTAAAATATATAACAAATAACAACACCATTAATAGAAATGTCATATCTACAGTTTGGAGTTTCAGATTGAGGAAATATTTTTCTAGGTAGATAGGCATAACCAATTCATATAGCCATTCAGTAGAGACTCATGGTTATCCATTTTAGCTAGAGAATAAAGATCACAAGTTGATCTGGTTGGTCATATGGAAGTTCATGAGTTGATCATAAACATTAAAAAATGCTCTATGATGTAGCTTACATTATTAGGATGGGAGCTGACATGCTCCTAGGAATGTTAAATTTGCAATTATTTTTATCAACCATAAAAATAAAATTGAAAAAATAAAATAAAACCTTGGCATACAGAAGATCCATTACAACAGCATCTGGGTGGCACAATATTTGTTTTTCAAAAAAGACATCTATTCACCACCATTTTTATCATTCATTTATCAATAATTATGGTCATTTCAACTCCAGAAAAAAAAAGAGAAAAGACAGACGATAATCATTTCTTTTAAACACAGTAAACATGTTTTATATTGAAATAAAAAGTTAAATATGATTTTCACAATAACTGTTCAAATCAAACCAAGAAACAAAAATATGTCCATATATATCTATTCTGATTATTTACTCTTTTTATGCAACATCTTTCGATGCTGTCTTTTGACTTTTTCTGAAAGATTTTAATACCTTGCCTAATGGAAGTTTTTCAATGTATTCAATTTTCCAATGTATTCAAAAGTCAGCCATATTGTCCCAATAAAAGTTATCAATATTGCATCTTTTTAATGAATATTTGAAATAATCATTACATTCATTAAAATAATTGCCTCCTCATGATTACGTTATTAAAATAAAGTAGCAGTTTTTATTTGAATAGACTAAAATTACTTTTGAATTATTTTAATAGTTGTATAAATAAAATCTTCATGCTCTGAAATTTCATATATGCAATGAAGTTGCAAATATACGTTGTATCAATATACATTACTTCAATTATATATTTTTTTTAAAAATGTAAATAAATAAAAAATCATTAAAATTTCTAAATTTAGTTCTGTCTCAGAGCACCATATATGATCACATTTTTTAATAATGATTTTTTTTTTTGGAGAGGGGGGAGGTGAATCTTGAAAGCACAATTTTATTCCTCACTTTTTTATCCTTTTTGATTTTTGATATGGTATATTATTCTAAAGTTGTAAAATGAAAGTTAGTAATTTAGTATTAGCAAAAAAAAAAAACAGAAATATTTTTGTATTGTGTTAGAAAGCTTAAATTTTTAAAAGTTTAATGAAGAATATGAATTGGGTTGTGGTACACAGGGGTGACTGTACAAATCCTGAAATCCAAGACAATAAAAAAAATCCATAGTTTGCTGATAATGTGAGATTGATATTACATATTTTCCTTAAGGAAAAAAGTTATTGAAGAAAAAGGACATAATGTAGAACAGCAGTTGGCAACCAGTAGTCCATGGATGACAGTGGTCCATAACATAATTTTAATGGTCCACAAAGAAATTCAGATATTAGTTAAATTCACTAAGCTCATTTAATAAAAATTTTAAATAAAATATAAATGTTATTTAAACTGTATTATTATATGTAAAATAGAACAAAAATATTATATTGCTAATTAATATGTTACAAAATACTACTGTGACTTGCAAAACATCTACCTCAAAGGCATTTAATTAATCCCAACTCGATCAGTGGCATAGAAAAAGTAATAAAATAAGAATACTGAAATATGTACAATTGATTAGGCATCAAATATGAGTGAGGCACACCCTTGGTAATTGGATGAAATAAAACTCAAAAATTTTATTAACAATTTTGAAGGAAAACACATCTATAAAAATTATTAAAGAATATAATACTATTCATTATTAATGTTAAATAATTTTTGTAGATATGAATTAGAAAATTACATATAAAATGTAACAAATATGTTATTTATATATTCATTTATTTTTATATGTATATCATATTCAATGCTTGCATTAATTTGTATCTTTAAAAATTATGTTAGTGATTTATAATATCTAAAAGATTGCCAACCACTGATTTAGAACATATTCACTACTCATTTTATTTATGAAAATAAAGATATAGTACTTGTTTTTATTATTTTTATTTTTTGAGCAATTGTGAATGAGAAAATATATATATACCCAATAAATATATATGTAAATGTGCTCCTTCAATTTATTATGTACTGATTATATTATTATTTTTTAATTTTGTATATAATAAACTTTATATATGATTACTGTATCTACAAAAAAATTTCTGTCCTACATGTGTGTATGTTGAAAGTTTTTGTAATCTTACAGTTAGATAAACAATATGTAAATAAGCATTTATTTTTATAGTGCTATGTCTTATAAATTGTAATACATTAAAGATCAGCCTTTCCAAGCTATTGTGCATGTGCCTTTTACGAGTGTTAATAATAAATGAATACTTTCACTCCCAACACAAGATATAGTATTTATGAAAGAATAAAATGAATCCACTTATTCTTTCCATCCCAAATGCATATATATGGGCAAATCTTAAGTACTGGAAATGAAAGTGTGAGGATAGACCACTCACACTTTCATTTCCAGACTTAAGATTTGCCCATATATATGCATTTGGGTTGGAAAGAATAAGTGGATTCATTTTATTCTTTCATAAATACTATATCTTGTGTTGGGAGTGGAAGTATTCATTTATTATTAATACTCGTAAAAAACGCATGCACAATAGCTTGGAAAGGCTGATCTTTAATGTATTACAAACAATATGTATTTTATTGTAATCAAAGCTTATCAACAAAATATGAGCTATTATATATTATAAGATATACCCAAGGGGAGCATGAAACAAAATATAGCAGATATTGAGCCTAGTTCATATAAGAAATTTCTTTATATACACAAGTAACTTTTTTTTGCTCATTGGCCAATGTTATGGACAAAATTTGGATCTCTGCTCTATAAATCTATATTTCAGTTTCTCCACAGTTTATTTGTTTATGAGTTTGAAAAATTTATTTTAAATTCATGTATATAATAAACTCATGTTTAAGCTACAGAAATATCAGCTCACATTTTACAAATGCATGACCTGTGACTAATCAACTTTGTGTGGGTGTGTGTGTGTTATTGTTTAAATAATCATCAATCAATAATACAATAAAGGTGTTTCTAAATAATAATGATTTACAGCTTATATAAAAAGTGAAAAAAAAATTTCTTTTAAAAATGCTGAATTTATCGGTCCTAAAATAGTGCAATTATTCCACAATGCATCTCTATTGAGAAACATAGAATAAGTTAAATGGCAGGTAATCTGAGTGATTGATAGCTTGAAGTAAACACAAGAATCCCATGTATCTCCATTGTGATGGATGAAAGTAGTTGCACAAGATGCTTAATTCATTTGTAATTGTGATAAAAATATGTAAATAACGGAATAGTTTTTGAAAATGATCTCCATCCATGGAAATATCACAGAGAAGATATTTGTGATATGGTATGGAGCACATTGGAGAAGTTCAATCTTCATTGGACAGATTTATTGCTGCAACAACTGACAGGGCCAATGTAATATAAAGTAATTGTACCAAGACTGGCAGCAAATTTATACCTAAAAAAATAGAATTGATTTCACTGGTTTATTTGTCAATAAATTATTTATTCCAATGTATTAAAAATGAACAAGGTGCTTGAAATTGTGATTAAAATTATAAATTTCATTCAGTCCAGAGAATTTAATCACCACCAATTTGGAGCATTTTTTTAGAATTTAGAATCTGAATTCAAAGCAATTCCTGAAGAGTTTTTATTTGCTTATAGAAGAAACAATATTGTTTCTGGAAATAAAATATCAAGATGTATCAATTTTTAAGAATGCAGCATAAACACAACATTTTCAGTTTTAGTATCTCAGCATTAAGTTATAGGGAGAAATAAATTAATAAAAAACCTGTATCATACAATAGCAAGTTTTGTGTGGAAGAGGTTTCTGGTAGGAAATGACCTAAAAATTGGTATTCTAACTTACTTCCCTATGTGGAAACAGATCAAAATTATATTTTTTCACAATGTTGGGATAAAATTAAACAGATTAAAGATTAATTTGACAACATTTCGAAAATTTCAATGAAGAATAAAAAAATGTTTTCTCTTTTCACAGGTTTTATTCTTTTAAAATTGAAGAAACTTCTGTTTCATCTCAAATAAAATTTATTGATCTGCAGAACAACTCATATTTTAAAAAAATATATAGAGAAGTTGGAATTCCAAAAATATTATTATTTTTAAAAAAAATGACCCCAAGAAATTTGCTGCATAAATTCTGCATTATTTGGAAGTACATTTTATGTGAATAATTGTTTTTATGCATGAAACTTGAAAAAGCAGCTTACAGATAAAAACTGATATTGAGAAGTTAGTTGGCCACAAATGATAGCAAATTTCTGGCAAAAAAATACAATAAACCAATAATTTTTAAAATTTGGCAATGAATATTATACTCTTTTATTATATATTATCATCAATCATTAAATTATAATCATCTTAATAATGATGTATCTATTCTTTGTTTCTTTTGTATATTTCTTTTTGGCTATTATTGAAGAATAGTAATTAATTTATTGAGCACACAGAATACAAATGTAAATACTTTAAACAGGCTTTAACCTGTGTTCAATGCACTTTAAAATTCATAATAATCAAGCATATTTTACTGACAGAGGGATCTTCCAAACCACGATACAAGATAGTGACTTTTATAAAGATAAGAGTGGCGTCTTATCTTTAACCTAAATGCTCACTTATATAGCCAAATCTATGTAATTTTTCACTAATGTAACAAAAAATGATTTTCTTTTGTTATTTATTTAAATATTGAAAAACTGTGAAATATGAACAGCAAAATAAATAATATACAAATACATAACATGTGGTTGTGTAAATTTTATATATTAGAACAATGGCTCATAGTGGAAATGAGTTTGATATTCCCAGGCTACTCCATGGCTTTATTTTCTAACTTGATTTATGTGTAAGTTTTAAAATGTAATAAACTCCTATTGTCATTACATATTAAAGGGTGTCTTCTTGGGATAATGATATTTAGATAATAAATTAGTTTTATAAAGCCTATATTTTTTTTTAAATTATATTATCTAAAAGATTATACTTCTAATATTTAAAATAACTGCAATTTAACAATTTTATAATTAAGAAAGTTAATATGTTTTTCAAGTCTAAATAACATGAAAAATAATTTTCTAGTCTCATTTTACAAAATACTTCAAATTAGTGCTGCTATACAGGTTGCATACCTCTCAAAATCCTATATTCCTCAATTATCACTGCAATTATCTATGATTATAAATCTATTCCACAATTTATGTTAAATTTATTAAAATTTTGATCAATAGATGGAGCTGATAGTATTTTTTAAAAAAGTTTAAATTGTGTCTAAGAAAGATTTAAATAATAAAGAAAAAATGTGATCCAGTATATCATTAGATGTATAAGAATCAAATAAGGTATAAAATGTATTTTTAATTTAAAATGTTATATACTGTATATGAGATAACCATAAGGGCCCATAGTAAATTGGTTATCATATATAAATCACATCACCACAGCCAATGCTTAAAATAAACCAATAGAACATCCACAAGAAATTTCTGTTATTCTATTGGTTTATTTTAAACATTTATGTGAGGATATAATATGCATACAAAATTTAGAGCTAATTTTAAATTGTTTTTTAAATATAATTTAAAATTACAGATAGGCCATAAATAGCTTTATTTAGATTTTTTCTTCTAGTGATAAAATTATAGAAATATTTATCCTTTTTATTATCACTAACATTATTTATAATATTATAAATTATTTTTTTCTATTAAGATATATATATATTATTTCTATTGTATATATTGTAATGGTACAAATTCTTGGGGTGAACATGGGATGATGGAAAATCATCACCATTTCCCCCATGTTAATGACTAGTCTAATTTAAATATACAAATAATATAATGAACATGAAAGATCAGACAGAAATAACTATAATGTACCAGCATTATACTAAAGTAATAGTCTTTCATCATCATGAATGATCAACAACAAATATAAATCATAACTCTTGTGACTGGATTTGAAATGGGTCTACTATAGATAAGGCTAATTATTTAGCTCTTCTCAAACTTAGGACATCAATACAACATAATAATTTGGAAGCACTTACTTAAAAGTGATAATCCATCAGAATTCATAACAATAAAAACAATGTTGTGATACTAAAACATGCTGATCATCATCAATATCCTGAGCATTCAGTACCATTAATGTAGGCCAAATTATAAACTAAATTTCTAAATAAAATAAAATGATTGTAGTGCATGGACTTTAAAAAATATCCTTCACACCAATCCAGGATAATCTGGCTGCCCAAAAACACTAAATTTAAACTTCTTTTATATAAGAGACCATTATGCATAACACCAGTTCAGTGAGCAAAAGCTTTATAACTGTAACTGTGAGCAAGAGATATAATACAACATATAATAATATATAATATTTAAGGATTAAATAAATTCACTGGAATAGTTTAAGCAATGAAATATAAATTTATTAATTTGAAAAAATAAAATCATTCTATAAATATAAATTAGGCATTGTGCTTTTGATTAATATATAAAAAAATAAGCTATCACATTGTGATTTACAACTATCTCAATCGGTTTATATATTACACCTATATATCAGCATACAAATGCATTTCAATAAAAAAGAACATATTTAATTGTCCTAGTCTTATAAAAAACAATTCATTTTAATAATTCATAAAGTATGATTAATTTTAACATATATGTATCTATATGATACACATCTGTATAACTGTATAAGCACAAACATGCTGTTCAATAATATGGAACTAACATTTTAGAATTGTCATAAACCAATAAAAAATGTCATTTTTATAACATAATAATTGATTTGACATATGTTTGGATATCCATTCACATATGTGCACACACAAGTATTTATATCCTAATAATATTTTATATTTTTGCAAGAAATAATTAATTCAATGTAAAAAATATACATAAAATTCACATGCTTCTGTGTATATATTATCTTCTTAATAATCTAAAGTTTTTAGTATATTTTAAGGAAAAGTTTTTTTTTCAGAAAATTTATTAATTCTTCTATAGACCTTCATAAAAAAATTTTTTTTCAGGTTACTCTTAATTGTAAACAACTTTTAAAATATTCTAGCAAATTCTTTTGTTTAATATTTTTTGGAATTTCCTTTTTTAATAAAATATACTGGAAGTGGTCCTTTTCTTTCATTATTTTAGTTTTACACTTTAGAACAATTAGCACAAAGTATAAACTGTTTGCTTATTTTAGTTTTAGTTGACAAAAGTTATTTAGTTTTAAAAATTTGTATTTTAAAGATTTTTAACTGTCATTTTCAAGAAATTATTTAAAATAATATCATTCTCAATATATAACATATTCTACTCACCAGCTGTACTTTATACACATATGACACAGTACCTTTATCTGTGCTTCTCTGTGTATAGATCAAACATTATATGTAAAAACTAATTCTTCAGTAAGCTTTTGGTAAGCTGGTCTCTTCTAAAACAGCAGGCTGATTTATTGGTATCTTTGGGATTGGTGTAAACAGGATAACATCATTCAATCAGCTCCATTCCACTACATTTAGTCTAGAATTTGATAGACTTCAGGCATATTAGATAGTACACAATATATATATATATATATTCTAATGAACCACAGAAGAGTGGGCCCTGGCCTGCATATGAATCAAAACTCCTCCATCATTATACTAGCAGCAGCTAACATGTAATCTGCACTTTCAGTTTTAACTTCATCATAATAATGCTAATTATACTATCATAATCTGTCATCTAATCTTTTGTCCAATCTTTCTATAGTCAGGGTGGAATTTTTTTTTAAAGCAGTAATTAAAAGTAAGTTTTTTATCTTGATTGAAAAAAGTTATTGACTCATTTCAATTCACCTTAATCCTTTTAAAAAAAACTTTGCATGATTTTTATTAAAATATGTTATAGAAGCTTTAATCTAAAAAAATTCTTAATTTAATGAAAATAAATAGTAAAATTTACCAGTATATTGTAAAGATAAGAATTGTCCCTCCATGCAACAAAATCTAGAACACAAGCAAAGTACACTAAAGCTGATCAAGTATGGATACTGGGATCCAGAATCCAACCAACATTCAATCCTTTCACATCTGCTCAACAATTTAATACCCTATGGATGACATTCCTCAACTTACACAGACACTCAATTTACCCTTGGTTCGGCAGTCACTCAGCATAGAACAAAAGACCCATAAATTAACTAGTTTATCACTGTTTTGGTCAGACATATACACACATAAGACTAAGGTGGTCAACTGAAATATCAACGATTGATTATGAAATTTAATATAATAATCTACCTATAGATATAATGGTGTATGTGCAATTAAATATAGAGTTCGATAAAATGAACTCACGGACAATAAAATTATGAAAACGCGTTATAATTTTAAATATTATTTATTTAATAAAACAATAACAAATAATAAATCAAAACATACAAAATTATGTGATGGGAACATGAGATATAATGCTCGCAGGCATTAGATAACTAATGAGGTTAATGTTACACATCTCATTATAAGCATTTAATAAAGTGTAGTGTGGTATTGGAGTTTATGCCTATCTTAATATGCCTAATTTCTAGCTCTTTTGTAGACTGCCAGATCATATGGAACTTAATAGCCAAAGTTATATAATTAACTTGATAGCGCTCCTATGGCATCTATCTATACAAAGTTAAATTGAGCATGTAATTAAGGTCAGAGATACGCAGGTTAGTGTGTATGCCTAGATTAGGATGTACACTAATGCTAGATAAGCATTTAATATAAAAGGAGAGAAAACTGGTTTATAATAGGTTTACCTATATACTCTATGGCACATATCAAAATATTAATAAAGCAAAAAGGTGTGAATGGGTCATTATTCACAGGCTTCAGTCTCAAAGACTCGGTTTGCCCTAAAACCGCTCAACTTGCTACGAATAGAAACATTAGTAGTTCAGGGAGTCGGATAAGCATTATGAATAATCTAGGTCCTTGTGCCCTAGTCCTAAAAGTGTGCTTGAACCCAAACTAAAGTGGATGAGTGTGGCCTCCACAGCACATCATCAAGAATCATGCAGCAAGCAGATAATTGTACATTGTGTACTTTGTAAGGACATAACTGCAACTTATACATATATAATGCAAATGCGTAAAATTATATTAGCATGCCTTAAAATTAGATAGCATCTATTTGCATATCTATACAATCCAGTTCTCAAATTTAGTATTTCAAATATACTATTTAGGGACTAAATTAATTAGTAACTTAGTTTAATATTATCACCTTTGCCTCAACATATATAAATATAAGGAGAGCAAAACATATTTGCGGGGTGATTATAAATAAAACATTATAATATGCTTTGAGAATATCTCTGTGATTAGTTCCTATGACATATGAGTTACATATATAAATAGTTATAATTCATAACTAGAATTAAGCAAACTACAATTTTAACTAGATAACTGATTATTATAATATTAATACACAAAACTTAATCAGTAAAATAATAATATGATCTCAAAACAGCGAGTGAGAATGAAGAATAATAATTCAATTATTTAATATTTATTATAGCGAAGATTTGAAATTATCTTCACAAATCGATAAGCTAAAATTATATTTATAAATACTTGTGGTTTCAAGTCATTTGGCATATCAAATACAGTACATATAATATTAAAATGATAAAATCATAGAATAAATCGAGTAGATTTAGAAATAGGCATAAAAAGACCGCAGGAAATTATACATTTAAAATAGATTATTAGAGTTTTACATTTTAAAAGAGAATTCGAGTTTTACATTTTAAAAGAGAATTCAAGTTTTACAATTAGGCAAGATTTAGCATTTAACAATCTTCTTTGTAAATTGTAGTAAAGGTGTTTGGGAAAGGCAGATTTAATAAATAGCTAGCTTTTAAAAGAAAAAAAACAAAAGTCACAGTTTATAAACAGAGCTCTGAGAGAAAATTTACCATTCAGTTAGTTTCTGGAGCATTTGGGAGGATATTACGTTGACATTTTTGATGATGATTTAAAGTTAATAGAGATTTTCCATGGGCTGCTTTACTGGAGTGTGCCATTATATTTTATTGGACCAAAGTTCTTCCATTCCCTGACTAAAGAGAACAGTGATTTATCCCCATCCTACTCGATCATTTTGAAGGTAAAATGGGCCTAGGTTCGGCTTACAGTTCACTTAATATATATATATGATCCGATTTGGCAATGAAACTTTAAGTATTTATACTTTTTAAACTCTGTCCACCTGTTATTTTTTTATGAGCTTGTATGTAGCTGAAAAGTCCATTTATTTATTTTAGCAAAACATATTTAATAGTTACAACCAGTAGAAAAACCCATTTATTTATTTTAGAAAAACATTTTTAATTATAACCAGTAATTGAGATTTTGTTTTCCTGCAATATTTTATTATTAACATTTACAATTTACCAAATCAAGTCCATGCTATTTTAGGACCAATGCATGACCTACTTTAAAATCTGTTAAGAAGATCAAAGGTTATTTTGACAAAGTTACTTTCATAATTAGTAGAATATTAATTTTATAACCATACATGCAGAATAATAGGAAATATACGTAGGTGATTTCAATAATAAAGCAATAAAGTGGGCTAAATAATTTAACTAAAATATTTCTTAAACTAGAAATATATATAAAAATGAATTTTTTAAATTAGAAGTATTTATAAATTGAATATATATCTGTAATATATACCAATAACATAACAATAATTTAAACTAAATATATTTCCTAAATTACATATCTGTAATCTATACATATACTATTAAACTACAGACATACTACTCGCATATATATATACATGATTCTGCATATATAATAATTTAATGTTATTTAAATGGGTAGTCTGAGAGAGTTTAAACCTGGCATATGAATAGATGTGTGGGTAAAATAAGTGAAAGGGGCAGATGGATGAAACTGGCCATTTCATATCCCCAAACTTACTTTAAAAAAACAAATAAAAAAATGCTTTTACTTAATCTGAATTATTAATGATCAATGATCAAATCTTGGTTTTCATCCAAATGACCAAATTTTAAAATTCCACTCCTGTCATAACATATCTCAATGTATCCCATGCCTTGCTTAGCTACTACACTCATGCTCCACCCCAAAAAAAACTTATATAAGAAATATAAATAGATAAAGTAAAAAAACATTTCTTCCTACAACTAATAAGATAATGCAATTTTATAAAGAAAACTATATCTACAAAGGGACAAAAAATGCATATAAAAATAATTAGATGCTATCAGTAAAACCCCAGGGTTGGTTAGTTTAATTTACAAGGGAAAAGGTAGGGTTTTGATCAATGTACTTATAATTGTTTAGGTAGGATCTGGGGGTTGATTGATATCTGGTTATAATTTAGGAGGATGGTAAACTCCTACAACCATCATCTTATCTTTCAACGCCATCACTATCTTATCTATTGACACTCTTATCTTTCCACATCCTATTTACATGAGTGTTTGCCCCTTGGCATCACTCTTGTGGTCTTAGGTTTAAATCTGATCTTGGCAGCACACCAATCTCTACCTCTGTCAATATGCTGGTAATGTGATATTTTGATCAGGGGTTGATTCCACCCATCAAATAGTAAAAACACAAGAAACCCAGCAGATGATTTATCTGGTGTTTTTTTTCTAAACACTGTTGAGAGGTTGAGATGTGAATCAGCCCAGCCAAATGGTCTCCTAATGGTCCTACAAGGTTCACAGCAAAACCAATGCTTCTCCAGATCAGGAGCCACTGTCTGATATTCATCTCTCTTCCTATAACTGCTTTGGGTAAACCTAGGCTCCTGTCTGAATTGTATAATTTCTGAGGACTCTGGAGGTCTACCCTGCCAACAATAAAGATCTCTGAAATCCCCCTTAACCAAACTGCCCACCATATGGGTCCACACTGCTAACTGTTGGTATTTCAGGAATGTGTGGCCTGGTTTAGATTTTACTGGATGTCTATCAATACTATTCAGGACTTCCTGACCAGAGTGGTATGCCATCCTACACTCAAGTTCTAGCAGTGCCACACTCCATCTCACTGTGGGACTACTGTTACCAACCTCCAGATTAATGATATTAAAGTTTTCAGCTCCACTCAATATTTCTAAATTATTTATCATTTCTTTTCAAAATATCTTACTGAACGATGCAGTTACATGAAATAAAAATAGCGAAATAGATGTATAGGATTTAAGGAAGAAAGCTAGAGTATCATTCATAACATATCTCAAAAACATGGCACAGTGCATTACAAGAAAGAGATATGACCTTTACCTGTCTAATAACCTCTAATACATGAACGATGTTAAAGCTATTTCTTCAGCTTTATTAGAACATCAAATATTTAAAAAATATAAAACACTGTCCAAATAAAATGTGTACCAATCGTAGGGCTTTGTTAACTATGCTGATATTCACACAAAGATTAAATATTATTCTATTCCTTATCATATCCTATTTCTTAAAAAAACATCATCTTGGTTTCCTATTTCTTCACTAAGTACTTCCAAGCCACTATCTCAACATTATTTCTCAAGATTTTCCACATCTTACATCAATAAATAACTATCTGCATTTACAAAACAATAAATAAAATTCATTGATAATTAAACAATTTTACTGTTCAATAAGAAAAGTTTGTCCACTTCATCATTCTATACGCTTAATTATATATAATCTAATCAGACAATATTTGAATATCCTAACATGAAAATTTTGAAAGAATCATATAACTATTTGTTATTATGTTGGATTATATCACTAATATAAAAAAAATTGTTGTATGCATATTTCCAAATCAATCCTATCTCATGTTTTTTAAAAAATGTTGTATAAAAATGTGTTACATATAATTAAAAACTTTTACACTTCATTCTTATGATTCATAGATGATCTAAAGAAAACAAAAATATACATTATAAATTATTAATAGTCATTATTATTACCAAAATAACCTTTATCTGGTCATCATATTCAGTAAGCTTCTTCATCCACTAGATACCGATCATTGCAAACATAACATTCATACACTTTATTTTAAAATATATTCTTATCTAAATTATTAGATTATTCCACTATAAAATTTTATATCATCAACAAATTAATGTTTTATGTTTTTTTAATCTTATAAAAAAAAAATTTAGATTTAAACTAGGTTAATAAAATAAAAGGAATCAAAACTATAATTACATATTTTCTTGACAATAGTTCCCGATAAGTCCAAAATGTTTATTATTGTCTCTAGAGTTTTAAAATGTTCTCCTCCAAGCATGTTAAAGTTTAAAAATAAAAATAAATATTAATCCATTTAGTAAAATTTATAGAAAATAATTCTTGGTTTTAGTATTTAGGATGATAATTATTAAATCATAATATTAATTAATCTCATGAAATTTCTTCAATATTCTCTGCCAATATTCTCTGCAGCATATCTGATGCATCACTCCATCTAGCTTAACTTTAAAGTATTCAGTAAACTTTTTTTACAATATTTCCATGGATCCATCTTTTATTCAACTATGTGTTCACTTTTTTATATAAGTTTCCTTCTTAATACATTTAAACTTTTGTTTGATATTTTTTTTATATATCACCTTTTTAAAAAAACTTCAAGTACTTTTAAACAAATGTTTTCTAAATACATTTTAAACAATTCTAAGACTGGAGGTTTTAATATCAAAAATGCTTCAGTAACATATTCTCCTGGGTTCTTTCTTTAACTCTTGAAAATATTTTTTTTTTAAATGTTACCTTCAGAAAGGATATAACATTTTACTCTTTTTGATATAATATTTTATAAAACGATTCATAAGATATAATTGTCTTATTACTATTTTAAAAAATAAATCTTGGATAAGCTTATCTAAATAATAATGCATCTCCAATTTTTCCTTTTTAAATGGAAAATAACTTTCCACTGTATCAGTATAATGTCCGGGTTTTTATGCACCAAAACAGTTCTCCGGTGAAGCACTAACAAAGCTGTATCAAAATATTCCAAAAATATTTTTATATTATTAGAATTTATATGCATTTTATTCTACAGTATATCCATCTTTTCATTGCGAAGTTTAGGTCAAATTTCAGATAAAATAATCCTGGCAAGTACTTTAAAAAACTAGCAAACCATTTTCATGAAGTTTCTAAATATATTATATTTTTAAACTCTCTTTTGCAAAATACTTCTTAAAAATTATCAATTAGTTTCTGCAAATAAAACTATAAGAAAGTATTAAAAATTGACTAAATAAAAATTTTAAATACTATCTCTTTGATAGCTGCTAATATACCTTTCTCTGGTTTCAATACATTATTAAATCTCCCCTGATACTCCCCGTGCAATTCGTATTTATAGTCTGTAAGAATACCTCATTTGATTGGTTGATTCTTACTTTTAGCTTGAGAACAAATTTACATATTTTCAATTTTTTACAGAATTAAATCATTAAAATAAAAATTTATGATGTAATAACTCAAATTATTATTTAAAATACTACTTTCAGATTGATTATTACTTTATCAAAATTCTTTAAACATTTAAAATAATTTTTAAAATAATTTTAATAACCTATTCCATTCTTAATATTCCATTTATCTAGTTTTATTTAAACAAAATATTTAATTTTTTTTTTATTAACTGTATTCGCCTTTATTACATTATTTAAAACATTAAATATGATAGTTAACTTAATATTATTATTCTATCCAATTCTATAATGCTATTTTAAAATATTTTAAACTTTGTTATTAATTCAAACAAGCAGTGTGTGTGAAAGTATGCATTATACAAGTCACATGATCAATAACTTTGACAGACAATTTTTAATCTATTTCTCTGTCTGAATTTATAAAATTGCTACACTTATTGTACTACATAATATAATTATAAAATTTGGAAGAACAATTTTAGAAAATATAGAACTAGATATAACTTTCACCATCACAAAACTAATTTTTAAAATATACGATATTAATTTTGATTATTAAACATAGTTTATAAATTTAAATACTGTATTTATTAACTTATCAGTTTTAAACTATTAAAATCGAATTTTTTAAATATACTTTTAATTATTTATAGCTGTGTTATTTAATATGGCCAGCTTTTGCAACCATATGCAACAATGTTTTAAGCTTTACATAACTATTTTTAAATGATTCACTACAATTTTATATACTACGTATTTTCTTAGCTTCAAATTGTACTTTATAACATAATTGACAAAATATAATTAACATATTAAAATAACATATTCTAAAATTTAAAATTTTTAGTAATTGACTGAGATGGACTATTACTGACCTATAGAAAAAGGTACAATATATATATTGTAACGGTATACAAAATGTCGTTACATTACTTTAAAATGAAAATAAAAAGATCGTAAATAATAATTGATTTATTAAAAAGAAAAAAACTTAAAAACTGAAAATTAAAAGTTGTTTAATATATATATAACGCACAGATGGGAAACTTTAAAAACTATTTTAAAAATAAAAGCATTTGAAAGTATTTTTTTGTAAAAAAAAAAAAGTAAAGATGTAAAGATTTAATATTTTTGAAAATAGAAATAGTGTTGATTTCTATAATTTTAGAAAATGGAAATGATTGTTTTATTAATTAAATGATTTTTCTAAAGCACACTAGTCCTTGGGGCACTCGAATAATTAAATGGTCAGATAAGAGAATAAAAAGAAATTAAAGGACCAATGCAAGCATGAAATGGCAGCAAGAACCGTAAATGAAACACGAGAGGATTAGTGACGTCTTGCTCATTGAATCCGAAGATTTGATGATAAGATGCTAATAAAAGTATAAAAACCCAAAATTTTTGAATTGAAGAGGATTATTATAATTGTTATCTTAGAGCTGACTATGAATATACCGTTATAACTAGCTATATTGCAGATTTCATAATGTAGAAGTCTGCAATAAATTTAATTTTCCAGACAACCAGCTGAGGCCTCTGTATGACAGTTCCTGACCAAATGCATGGCAAGTAGCAGTTTTGTTTCAAAGAAGGACAAACAATCTATGAAAGTGATCACGAAGATGCACCTCTAAATCTGCTCAATCCGTAAAGTATGAACTCTTGTGTTTATCTAATAGAAACTTTTTGTAAATTTGCAATTAATAGCTGAAAATAAGAACTATTATCTGGCCTAAAGAATTCAAAATCAATTATTAGTAAAAAAAATTTATGTATCTGTTTAAGCAATCATTTCCATTTCCTTTTTTTTTGTGTGTGTGTTAAGGGTTAATTAAAATGTATCAAATTAAAGTTGGGGGTGGATAGCTGCATGGATAAAAATTAATAACTATGTTTAAATTCATTTATGTTTATTTTAAAGGGTTAATTTCAGGCTATTTGTTTCGTACTTAGGATGATGCTTGTGGAGGGATATATAGGTGTTTATATCAATGTAATGTGAAATGGGTTTAGCCTACAGGGCAACATGCCCAACTGAATGCATGACCCCAAAGAGGCAGTCATATCATTGCAATGGTCGCAGACATATTTCCTGCACCACTGACCCCTTCTAGCTCTATGGACAGTGATTTATAAGTCGGCAGAAAAAACTGCTCTCCCCCATACATAGCACTCTTTAATTAATTTATATACATGATTCCTTTGCAGACAGATGCACATTCCTGTACTGGATGAGAATCATGTCCTTCAAATAATATCGCACTGTCAGATGCACATTCCTGCCAGCATGATTTTATGCTAGCATCTTCATATTGCATTGGTTGTGACATATATTGGAAGCAGGCATTGGTTTGGCTGTGAATTTTAGTCTGAGATTGAATGAGTGTTTTGATAAGTTTTTTTTTTAAGTGAGAAATCTATGTAGCCTATCTATACTCAACATGCTAAATTAAATATTAAAAAGTCCATCTGTGCAGTCTATTTAAAATAGTAATTTAAATTTAAAAATTAATGTTAAAATCTAAATATAAATTTTATTCCTCAATTTTAAATGTGCATTAATAAAATCTGTTGAGTTATTAGTACTGGCAGTGATCTAGTTTATTCTTTTTAATCTTTATTAAAAATATACTTTTATGTTTTAAACCTCTGCTACTCCATGAGCTAGTGGCAAGGGCAAACGGTCAATAAAATAAAAGTTGGATTTCTAACAGCGCATATCTGCCTACTCTATAAATTTTCTAGGTTCGAATGTCCTAGTGGCACCCTGTAGTGCAGATACGGTAAGACTGAATTGATCACCCACACCGTGACCTTTATAATATATATGAAACAAAAAATTGTTACATTTTCATTTACCACTGGTCAAACTCCCTCTACTCACAACTCCAAAGCCAACCATTTCAGATATGTAAGTTTTATTCAACCCAGATTCAAACTCTAGGCCTTGGACATGGGAGATCAATGCAGTATCAATTATAGGATGAAGTCCTCACATATAATATAAACAATTGGGGTGTGTGTGTGGGGGGGGATTTTCACTGCATTTGAAGTTGGTTAAATAAGTTTAAATGCCAAAACGCTGCATTAATTAAATAGAATATTTTAATTTTAGCACTTTTAAAAAATTTTAGTTATTAATTTATTTTAAAAGTAAAGTTTAAAGATTTGTTCAGCGTTTGGCTCTTTATAAACTGGTTGTAAAGGCTACATTAAACAAGATAATTCTAGTAGCAGACGTTGGAGGTAATATTGATTCTTACTTGAACAGTTTCTCTTCAGTAAACTAAAATACGGTTTTTAAAAATAAAATGAAGGTCTAATTTACTTATGTATTATAGAATACTGCCTATCGAATACTATAATAAGATAGCACTTTGAAGCAAGATTTTAAAAATAACAATTAAATATATGAAAATATTGTAAATGTGCCTACAATATACCAGCAAATGTTTTAAATTAAAAAAAAAAAAAAGATTTTTATCCACTTCTGAAATTAATTTTTATTAATAAAACAACGAAATCAATACCTGTTATATAAACAAATTTTCTGCAAAAAAATCATAATACAAAACCCACTGAATCTTGCTTTCATAAGCTACAAGATTTCAACATTGAAGTTCTATTTAATTCTAATTAAGCGTGGCATCTTAGATCAATTTTTATTTTATATTTAAATTAATATTTATTATTGTTTTATAAAAATGCGAATTAAAGTATATATTATGTTGAGTGTGTATGTATATATATCAAGATTAAAAAAGGGGGAAACAGCTTTTAAATAGCATACTAAACACACACTTTTCAAAAGAGGAAATACTAAGTTTATAGAAAGTTTATTATTTTTTTCCGACATTACTCATAGCTAAAATCTTAGCCGTTGTGAAGCTAAATCAAGCTAGATGCAAATATCCAAATTTTGAAATCGAATGGCTGAATTGGTTATAATTCAGCTATCATTAAAAAAAATCTTAAGCTACATGATTACGACTCATACCTCATGTTATAGATGGCCAGGCAGACCCTTAACCATGAAATCGCAAAGATCTTTATTGTGTGTGTATACATAGGATTCAATGACAAAACAATAAATTAAAAGGCCTTGTGGCATAGAGATACCCATAACTGAAATTCAAATCCAGGCTGGATAAAATTTGTACCGTAACGTATTGTAAAGACATCAGTGGAATATCAGACGAATGATAAGATTCATTATTCAGAAATTTAAAGATGTATATTTTCATAAAGATGTAGAGAAACCTTTTGAACAGGCCCAATAACTTTTTTAAATTATCATGGATTTTAATGCTAGAATTATAAAATTCTTAAAACATAAAAAAGCAAATTTGAGTATAGAGATTGAATAAGGGAGAGACATAAACTTATAGAAAAAGATTATTTATACATTATTACTTGCTTTTTTTGTTGAGAGAGAGATGAAAAAAAATCAAAAAAGAAATGAAGAAGAAAATATTCAAATGAAGGCACAGCAGAAATTGGATTATATTTTGGTTAAAGAGAAGATATATGTTATAAAGTGCTTATTAGATTCAATACACAAATATTATCAATTGTCAGACATATTTTGCAAATTCAAAAGATGATCCATAGAATGTTTTTGTTTAACTCGTTTGTTTTTAATCACTCATTTATAAAAAATAAAAAATTCAGCAGCTTTTAGACTGGATGAATATAAGTTTGAGAATGTAAATCATTTTGAATATCATGGTAGATGTTTTGATAGAAAGGTAGATTGGATATTGAGCTTTGATGCAAATTGCATTGTTCTGCTATTACATTAGTGTAGATAACCAGTGGCTCCAACATGGAAGCTCAATTATGAATTCCCTGTTTGTCAAATTATTTTTGTGACACTAAAATGATCAGCTAATGGAAATTGACATAGCAGTGATTTTTTGTTGCCAGAAATTGTGCATTTTGACTACAGTCCTTAATAATGTCAGATAATTTATCTCAGTAAGCTTTGATCTCTGATTAGAGAACGAAATCTGTTCTAGAAGGTTTCTTTAATGAATGGAATTATTTCAATTGTTTTGGACAATGATCATTCAAAACTTAAAACTCTAACAATTTTTTTAACTGAACCAGATATTGCAGAACTGTAAAATTGATATCAACTTTATTGCTAATACTTATTGCCTCATTAAATTTTAATTGTAAAAAATTGCATTGTTATGTATTTATTTTCTGCATTACATGATATCAATAATATAGAGTAAAGGTTAAATAATTCTAGGAATCATTAGAACAACATAAAACCTTGGAAAATAATTTTAAAACAAACCAAATAAATTCTAAAAAGAATAGAGACACTAGAAATCTAAATGTCTTGTTAGAATAAACAGAGAAATCCTTTGAACATCAAAGCTCATAGAAAACATGGAAAATAAAATGTTAGCAAAGACGGTTTTAAGAATTTCATCGTTGCATCAGATATTACAAATGTGAAACAAGTCTCTATGACTGCAAACCAGTCAGGGAAAACAGAAAATTGTCTAGGGGTTATTATAGATACAAAAAACAATCACAAAACTAAAGAAAAAAAAAAAGAAATCCCAGTGTTAGATTGTTCATAGGAAAAAAGATGCGACATCGTCATGTCAAACCGAAAATTGCCGAATCGGCGAAACAGTGTAGATCGGAAAATTATTTTAAATTTTAATTCGATCTCAATTTTAGAATTGAACATTATAGATTATGACTCAAGCTATCTCCCTGCACAAATATCAGGTTTCTCCGACGATCAGAACAGAAGTTATTAGCCCACTTCCGGTGAATTTAGGGCTTCAAAAATTTAAAAGATTTTTTTTTTCAAATCAACATAGAATTACAACGAAGTGATTCATGAGCAAAAAAGTAATAATTCAAAGACAAAATTGGTACAAATGATGTTTTAGACCTAAACAGAGACATTGAAGCTGCAAATTATTCATCCTCTTTTAAGTAATAATTATTGAGAACATTCCAAAGTTTAACAACAAACTTTTTATACAATCGAATCCTTGATTACTAAGCAAGACCGAAAATTCAATCATAGGAAGCAGAACCCAACTAGTATACACACACCCTTTCCACGTCCCTTTCCCTTTTCATATGTATCCTTCCCCTTTCACCATGTTGCTCCTGAATTTCATTTTCACCATTCTTTGTAAACCTCTTATTTATATTTGTACCTTTTTTTTTTTTTGATGAATAAAGTTTCATCACAGAGAAAAAAAAGTATTCAATATTATATTATTTTTGATCATTGTCATTTTACAGAGTAAAAAATGTTTTGAGTTTAATCTCCCTTTTTTTTTTATGCATAACTTCTTTTTATCACTCATTTTACATATGATCTTCTTCTATATCTCTTATAATTTTACAAAATCTAAAGTGAGAGCTTCAGACATTCATCAACTATGATCTAATTTTTAAAATATAATCAATCCAGATCTATTTTTCAGCCTCTTAATTATTTTGTGATAAGTAATGAAACCTATCATTAACAACGTATTTCACTTTAAAAATTTTCTTGTTATTCCTAACATACTCTTTGTTGTGTGGTTTATATTTTCTGTATTATTTTTTTATTGAGTATCCATGTTTGAGAGCTCTAAGTAAATGCTAGAATACATATTTATTAAAAAAAATTGTTTTCAAATAAAAAAATAGGTATGTTTCTTTTAATATATTATTTTTATTACATTCATATCGGCCTTTCAAGCCAATTGTGCAAACGCTTTGCGAGTGTTAAATAATAAATGAATACCCTCTGACCAATACAAGATATAGAATTTATGCAGGAATAAAAAGAATCCTCTTATTTCTACGACTCAAATATTTATATATGAGCAAATCTGAAGTACTGGCACAGAAGGCGTGACGATAGAACGGTCACTTTAAATTACTATATACAATGTCTGAATAAATGATGCTATAAAAATAAATGCTTATTTATATATATGATTAAGTTTCAGTTGGAATGACGTTTAGTAAATTCTAGAAAATTTCATCGGCGTCATTTATTCAGACATTGTATATAGTAATTTAAAGTGACCATTCTATCGTCACGCCTTCTGTGCCAGTACTTCAGATTTGCTCATATATAAATATTTGAGTCGTAGGAATAAGAGGATTCTTTTTATTCCTGCATAAATTCTATATCTTGTATTGGTCAGAGGGTATTCATTTATTATTTAACACTCGCAAAGCGTTTGCACAATTGGCTTGAAAGGCCGATATGAATGTAATTACAATTATATACAGGCGCTATAAAAATAAATGCTTATTTATATATTATTTTTAGTAAAAGATCTGATTCAAATTTAATTCTAAAATAATTTCATTCACTATGTTTCCATGCTTATTAATAATTTGATCAAGATATTAATTCTAATTCATTACTATCTATCCTTTTTATTTCTTGAAAAGCCATTAAATTTTAGTCCTTATCTTTAATCCCATTGTTACTCAATAGCTAGCATCTAAAAAAGTTTAGATTTTTACTGTCTTTGCATTTTAATTCACAAAATACTTGTTTTAAAAGTTTGTTCTGTCAAATAATCTTGTTAATATTAATGTCAGTATATAGTGAACCCCTGCTTTTGCATTCTAATAAATAGGACAATCTACAAGGCTATATTATGGGGTAACGAAACTCTGAAAGCGCTCAACCTAAATAAATTGTTATGTGGAATAGTTTCACCTTCAACGCATTAGCTTATTAAATAGTTTTAAAAATTTAGCAACATTCTGGGTCCATATATTGATGTTATAAAGCTTTAATCACTACAGATATTGAAATGGCAAATGATACACTTATGTCATTGGATGTTATCAATTGTGTTATAATATTTTTAAATCCAATTGATAGAATACTGATAGATCTAATACATTCACTTTCACTTTTTCAACTTTGCCAACAATTTTTTCACTTAGCCTTTTTTTAAATACCTATAATGATTTTATTACTTTCTGGAGCTTTCATTTTTCATAGATTTAATTGCATACCTTACCTTTGACATGCCAAGTAATATGCTTATTCTTGCATGAATTGATTTGTTTCTCTGTTTTTATTACTATAGAATTTTGGGTAGAATTATTCCACAAGTTGTTAGTTCTGATTTAAATAATATTATCGTATTTGTTTCTGATTGCAGAATAGCTTTTTTTTTCAATAGTAAAATATTTTTTTATATCCTTGAGTCTTACTATTAGGTAAAAAAATGTATATAGTTAATTAAGGATTGAGATACTATAATATGTAGTTAGATCTATATAATTTCTCAAGCAAGTTGGTTTAGGTTTAAAGTCTTAAAATGTTTGGAATTTTAAACTTTTAGTTTTAATAACGAAATGAAGAAAAAATGTTTGTTGGATGTATTTTCAGCCTTGAACCTGATGTTTCATGATAAAGACAAAAGCCAGAATTCAATTTGGAGATGGATATTTAAATCCACTACTTTCTAGTAATCACTGACTACTCAAATTTACTACAGGTGGCAGTAGAGATCTTTTGTCTTATCAAATATGTTCTAAGCTGAACAATTAAGAGATTTAGTATCATTTCTAGAGCTTTTCAAGCCTTTTACAGTTGCATTTTATGTCATCTTTAGCTCTTTTTCATAGCACTTTATATTATTCAGTTATTTTCATACTTTAAATTTTTTTCCCCCTATATCCATATTTTTTTCATCTTTGTTGTTTCTGCTATCTGTACAGCTATTCTTGATTGAGGATCTATTATTTTGATCTTATCTAATTCTGATCCATCTTCAAAGTTTGTTAATATATTACTGCCTATATGTTTATTTTATTTTGTATCTTTTTTTTTTAGTTTTGATATGTTCTGGGCATATTTATAAATAAGTATCTGTTTATACTTTTGTTGATCTTGTTCAAATCAGATCCAACTTTACAGCTTGTTAATATTTTAATACAACCATTATTGATAATTTGTTTTTGGCTTTGCTTTAACACACATCTTTATTAATAGTAGTAAACACTTATAAGCAAATTTTGCAGTGACTAAACAAACCAATAATAATAAAACACATACTGACCCTTTTGTCTGCTTATATGATACCTTTTTATAAAAATATGTCAACATCTTATCTAAATTATAGGTCTCTAATTTTTATTCTATATCTAACCATATCTTCCAAATAAAAGTGACTAATATTGCAGTTCTTTGAGATAATCTTTATAATATAAACGGGGCCTGCCTTTTCCGTGAAAACTATATTCAAATTATCATAAAATATATGTTTAGGCAGGCTTTTATCATTCATTTGCTCTACGTGTTTAGTTTAATGAAAATATTTCTTACCAATATCATCACATATAGGAAGGTGAAGAATAGATTGATTTTTCGAGTGCCTTTATGTTACAAAAAAAAAAAGGTTTATATTCCACATGCAATAAATTTGGAAAAATAAGATTTCAAGCAAACACTACTTTAGTTGACTTAATTTTATGTTCATAATTTATAAATTGCACATTACCATATATGGATAATAATTGGATACTAATATTTAAATATAGGGACATCTGAGTTGAGTTAATATTTAATGCCTATCATTGCATTTGATATATTGACTGCAATAAATTTGTATTTGGTAAGTCGTCTTTATTATATGTTTATGTGTGTTTCATTAATATTACACATAATATTTTCAAATAAATAAATATGTTAAAAAATTAATTTTCTTGGTTTATTATTGAGAGTAGATATATAGTATGTTTAAATGATTGTATAAATTTATTTTTCCACTCTTGATTAAAAATCATATTATTTTTTTTTGGCCGATTTACAAAATTTCAAAAAAAGTCCGTTTAATATTTATAATGAATATCTTAATATTTTTTAATGCTGCAGTGGCCCATATGTACTGCTTTGGTTGGCACCATTATAGATATTTAAATAATATTATCTAGTTAGTAAGAGTACAGACACGACCATTACATGCTGGTAATTTACATTTAAATTAACATTTTTTTATTAGTAGAGAACAACCTTATTATTATTACATTTGAAATAACAGTAACACAGAGGTAATTAGATATAAGAAGAAAGTATTCAATCATTCAAGTTTTTTAACAGAATTACTTTTATGATAATTTGTGCCTAAACACAATATGTCTTCTGGAGATTTTGTCATGCATTCTTAAACATTTATTATACATATCTAAGAGTGAATGTATTTCATTTTTAAACCACTAATTTAAAATGAGTATAACTCACGATCCTGATTTTTATAAATTTTTATGTGTGTTAATTTTTTATTCATTTCCTCATCTACAACCACTAATTTTTAAAATGATAAACGGTTCTATTTAAATAACAAATCATTTCAGAAAGTGTTGGAAGTTATTATTACTTATGACAATGCAGTCCATTTTGAAAAAAAAAAAAAACAGAACTTTTTTAAGACAGATTCATAATTGATTATTACTTAGGTGATTAAGTTGATACTAGCTTTTGGTGATCATGCTTTAAGGCTGCTCAAATGCACATTTGCCACTGTGATGATGAAGTCCAGCTATGTTATTGATGAATGACTAGCAATAAGATGGAATAATATCACCCAATTGGTTTTCAGATTGCTCAAAGACCCATTCATTATTTTGATGGAAGAGTTCAGCCATCTTACTGTTAATCATTCTCTTTATTTTTCACCATCAATTTTATCAACCATTATATATATTTTAATTAATTAGATTGACTCATGATATGATCAAAATATGATAATTGGAAGCTCCTCATTTGTTCTTGGAATTAAAGTTCAAATCTAATCTGACTTCTTTGTTTTTTGCCATTCGTGGAATTCTTAAAGTCTTGCCAATTCCATAGTTCAAAAGCATTACCAATTTTCTATTCCTTTTTTAATATCTAACTCTCAAATCCATGGAGAATGTTAAGAAATATCATAGTTTGAGATATTGTGATTATTTTTTTTAAAAAAATATTTCCCTACTTCTAAAATTCTTTTTTTGGGAACTTAACCCAATGTTGATCGATGATGAATCTCTGACTTCTAGATTCTTTGTGCTGATCATTGATTCAATGAGACAGTTATACACAAACATATATCTACAGTTCTAAGTTGAGTATTTTTTTGACATGAAATAATGGCTAAAATAAAAAGTTGTGAACGTTGTATTCTAATTCCATTATGCAACTGTACATATAAATATAATATAGATCGCAACAGTAAAATCAATAAAGTGAAAGGAATTTTAATGTGAATTAAAAAATAAAAACATCTGATTAAATTTCTGTCATGATGATAAATGATAAATCATTTACCAGTTTTATATTTCTTTAAAATATTGAGTTTTCACAGGAGAAGCAAAACAACAATGACTGAATTACATAATTAATTGATTAATAAATATTTATAAATATTGAAAATATTAAAAGCTTCACTTTTAAAAACAAACAAAATGTGTGTGCTTTTTCATGATATCAATATGAAAATCTATAATGCAGCTCTAAATATTGAAATTGATGAATAAATTATATTAACTTTAAGAATTTGTTGCAACAATAGATACAGAACTCAAAAGCTAAAATTCCCGATCAAAGCTCAACCTACCACTTTCATGATATCTTGAGTGGCTAATCTGATTTAGTCCATTGTGAGAGTAACAAACTTTGATAGTTAATTTCATATTTACAGTGATCAAATGTTTATAATCTCCTAAGCAACTATTTGATTATTATTAGTTTTGTATTAAAAACCTCAATCTTAGTAATATATATAGTAAAAATCAGTCATATGACTGATGAGAGCCATAGCTCAAAACTGGTCTGGGGATGGGGACCATCATAGATAAAAGCTTCATGTATTTTCTCTTGTAGCATTTATCATAAAAAAAAAATTAAGTTTGTTTAGAGCTAGTAGCAGGCTCTTTATATTATATATATATATATATATATATATATATATATATATATATATATATATACAGTAAAAAAGGACAGATAAAGAAAAGGTTATTTAATTATATATACTAGTATATAGTAATGAAAGACCAATTGTTATATTATCACAATATCTCTTTCAATTATTAACAATTTACAGAATGATCTCTCCCAGTTTTAGATCTGCTGCTATTCTCCTCCATATCATTCTTACACATTTCTTATTTCATTCGACTGTTTTATATTTGGTCTCTTTCTAGATTTTTTATAATGTATTTAGATTTTGTTTATGACTTCAACAGTTCATCTACTGGCATCTCTTCTAAAATCATATCCAGTCCATCTTTCGTATTAGCTTTTTAACTATTCTAATGATATCAATAATATATATTTGTTCTGCCATCCATATATTTCATTTTGATTTTTTTTTTATGAATGCCAACATATATGTCTTCGTGCTTCATTGTGTGGTCTGAAATTTTTATATTTCTCTTGTTTAAAGCATTTAAATCTCAGATCCATATATCTCTTTTAAAAATCTTCCTTTTCAGATACATAAGCATATTTACTTTTTGGATTAAACTATTTTTATCAAAAGCCGTCTGTGTACGTTTAAGTTTATGATTAACTTCAACCACTGCATTTCTATTCGCATTAATAATCTAATCAAGTATTGAAGTTGGTAACTTGTTTCAAATTCATTATTTTCAATCTTAATTTTCTTTTAATATAAACAATCAATGGAAATTATTTTGGCCTTTTTAAAATATATATTTAGTTTTACTTTCTTGCTTTTATCTAGTAACTCTTGCTATATTTGATAAAACCAACCACATCTTCAAAATCTAGATAATTTAAGCAATTTCCTTTTATTTTTATTCCTTTAACTTCTCATTTTAATCCCTAAAATACTTCCTCTAAAACTGTCATGAAAAGTTTTAGAAATATAAAATCATCTTGTTATATAGATTTACCAATATTAATCTTTTTTAATATTACTATGGAATTTAATCACTATTGTTACATTTCATAAATATTCTTCACAATGTAATAATGTTCTGGGTCTATATCTTAATGTTCTAAAACTTTAATTATCGTATTAATACTTACAAAATCAAATGTTATTTCATAATTTATAACTCAAAGCATAATGGCAATTCATTTTTGTTGGTTTTTTCTATAACAACACTCAGTATTTGGATGTGATCTGTATTAAAAGTATTTCTCAATCCAGACTATTCTTTTGATTGGTTTGAACATAAAGTTTTCTGTTTTTGACTTATAATGACCTTAATAAAAAACCTTGTATTAATCTGATAGATTATGAATAGATGTATAATATATAACATCTTTTTTCCCCATCTTTCTTAAATAACCATGTTACTATTGTGTTCTTTCAACTACGTAATGCATCTTTATCATTTTGATATTTTGTAGATAGTTTTACCAACAATTTTTCTACTTCATCACCATTTCATTTTAAGGTATCAATAATAATTTCATCATTTTCTAGAGCATTTCCATTTTTCATAGTTTTAACTGAATCTCTCATCTTTTCATTCAAAATACTCAGAGGCAAAACTCTAGATACAGTAGCAGCACACAGTGCAAGCCATAGTAATAAAATGATGCAGAAAGACTTGTGCATAAAATCTCTACCTAGTGTTTACTCATTTGATATCCCCAAACTAATTTCTAGCTTGTGGCTTTCATCAATGAGGTGCCTTGAATCTGAGAGCACTGCACCCAGATCTTAGGAAAGCCACAAACTAACAATTAATCTAGGGATATTGAATGAGTAGGCATTAGATAGGGATTTTATGCACAAACATTCCTGCATCCATTGATTACTATGGCTTGCACTGAGTGATGCTAGTGTATAGGGAGTTTTACTTCTGTAAAAACAGCTTGTGAATGCATAAAGAATGGTGATCATGTGGTGTTTATTCAAAATACTTGGCAATTCAGAAATTTCACACCACATGGTAACCATTTCTTATGCTTTCTCATTGATTACTTTGGCTTGCACTAAGTGGTACTAGTGTATGGCGAGTTTTGTCAATTCAGAAAGTGTTATAATTTTAAAGAATACTTTATTTTCTTGAGCTTAATTATTATACAATTTTTTGTAGAATTCTTCCACATATTTCATAATGTTTCCTTTCTTTTTAATAATAGTTATCTTTTCTATTTGTAAAGCAATATTTCTTCCACAATAAAAATATTGTGCCATACTTTTGACATTTTTATTTTCTTTTATTGTCTTCTTTATCAATTTATAGTTATATCTTTTTACATCATTATTAACTCTTTTTTATATCATTTTAGAAAATTCCAGATATTCAATTTATTAAAATGAATGAATATGAAAATATTTTAATTAATCAAATAAATTTAAATTCTTTCTTTTTTCCATAAAATTGCCTTATCTTAGTTAATAATTAATTATTGAATTATTGCTTTTTTAAGCCAGCTATGATTTTAGTAGAATATCAGTTATCTTCTTATTAAATTCGTTTACATCTTAGACATGGATTAAAGAAAATGTTAACATTTTAAATATATAAATTTATTAAGTGCTAGCAGATATCTAATAATAACATGTAAGGCTAAAACCTTCAACAGAAGCACCTTAAAAATGTTTATGTGACAGTCAATCAGGTGTAATAATGACTGCATATGGAACTCTCAATTCAAGAACACAAGCCAGAACACAAGAAAAAGATGGAACCCATTTTAAGAAAATTCATAAGTTTTAATTTAGATCCATTAAATATTTCTAAAATTTAGGAATATCAATTATCAATACTATCTTTTTTTAATAGCCATTATTGCTATTTTTGCATTAATATATATCCTAAATATCATTAATCAATAATTATTTCTTGTAATTTCATTGTAGTATTAATATATACATATTTTTTGTTAGTCAAAATTTATTTCTATACCTTCATTTATATGCTTTCATGTTCATTTTCACTTTGAATTTTTCTCAACAAAAACATAAATAAATGTTCATAATGTACAGTTATTTTCTTTTTCTTCAAATTTCGCAAGTCTATTTTTTTTCCTATTTCTGTATCTATATCAAATTTTATCCCAATACTTTGTCTTTCAATTGTTTTTCAATTTTAATTTTAATGCCTCCCATTATAATTTTAAAACGTTGTTGGTCTGACTAAAAGCATTCTCTGCATCAAACTAAACATGCTCTACTTTTTCATCCCAAAAATTTGTTAAATTACCTACATATTTCTCCTCTTGATTACATTTACTTTAGATTGTAGATAAAAAAAAAAACATTGCTGCTTTAAATACTGATAAAGTATTGTCTTAATGATAGTGCCTTATATTTAGTTATTTCTATTTGCTTTAATATATGTTCAAACAATAAGGTTTCATGCCATGATGATAGAAATAATAGAACATATATATAGAGTTGTGCTTTCTAAAAAAATTCACAGTAACTTTTTTTATTTAAAATTTAAATATTTTTATATATTTAGTTAGATATAAAATAAATTTATTTTTATGTAATTGTATGCTTTAAAAATGTTATTTCCTCTTTTGCTTTAATTACAGTTTTTTTAAAAGCATGTTTATATGTAAATTTTAAATAGAAAGTAATTAATTCTGAAATAAAAGTTAATTTTGACTTTGTTATTTTAAATATATAATTTGTTTATTAAAAAAAACAAAATAACATAACTGAATTGTAATTTTTTAAATTCTTTGAAATCAAAAGAATTGAATAACAGGCTATTTGTATACAAAAAAAGGGGGGAAATTTCTAGTCCAGAAAATAGTAGCAGTGACAAGAAAAAGAAAAATAACAGAAATAATATTCAAAGGTATTGATGACAGCAGTTATCATAACCACTAATAGCAGTAAAAATAATTGCCAATTTTCATCAAAGTGATAGTCAGAACGCAGCTAGAGAATGACAATAAAACAAAATATTTAACTTAGTAAAGTGTTTGTGAAACAAGGCTTTTGATAAATGAGTGACTAATGAACCTCTTTTGGGTCACTTACAAGGGCCTTGTCCAGTTTTGGACGTCAGTGTTTGTGAGAAGTCACTTCAAAGAAGTTAAAAATTGTATTAATATTGCTGCAGAAATTTACCAAAAAATTACTTATTAACAATTAATTTTTAATAAGCTATGGCAAAATCTACAGCAAAATCGTTACTGACCGTTTGCTAACTTTTTCATAATCATCAAAGAATTTGTCTGCTAAGCAAAATTTATATTGAAGAACATAATATTAGTTTTATACTTAACCATATGTTGAAATCACATGTATATGAAAGACATAGTGAAAAAGAAAAAATACATTATAATCGCAAATAGAGTTAATTCGGGATTCCAAAACTACAAATATTTATAGATTTTGAATTTTATTTTAAATAATTAGATGTTCACAACTAATATATATTTTATTTAAAATACTGGTGAGATTATACTATACACAGTATTTATTATATTTAGAGATTTTAATAAAAATCTACATCTTAACTGAAAGAAAAAAGAAGGATAAACCAAAAACTTTATGGGTATAAAAAATAATTTATATTCTGCTGAATAATTTATATTTAATGTTGGAAATCTTTATACTTATTTAAAGATAATATTGATTTGTAAAATATATCTATCTATCAACATGTCATTGCATCCCTAATCTATTAATTAAATATGAGAATAAATATTTGAATTTTTAAATGTAGCAAATCCTTCATATGATGTTTTAATGGTTTCTATATAACTTCTTTCAAATAAATACAATTTATCTAAACTACTTCAAACACTTTTTAGCAAAACTCTTTATTTGTACATATATATACACCAACATTTCGACTGACCTGCTGTCTTCTTCAGAGCTATGAGATAATGAACAAAATAAAATAAAAAACATAACTATATAATAACACCATAAAAAATTTAAACAATAAAAAACTAAAAACAACATAAAATACATATATTAAAAAAACTGAAATAAATAATCAAACCCAAATAAAACAATATAAAATAAAATGTACAACATAAATAGAAAATAAATATAAATTATACATGTGTATTCCAACTATTAATCTAAATATATTATCTATTTTATTATTATTAACAATCTACTAATTATCTCTATTCTTTATAAACTTAAACTTTATGATTTGTAACTAAAATTCTTTTAATTTTAAATCATATAATATTTATTATTTCCTTACTCATTCTTCTTTTAAAAATAATATTTTATATTTATTATTATTTCTGAATATTTAAAACCTATAAATATTACAATCTTTAAGCTTACCAAGTTTATTTTAATCTTCTAAATAAAAAAAATCGTCTTTTTTTTCAAAAAATTATCTTATATCCTAGCTCCCTCTATTACATATTATTTAAACTAAATATATATCCCCTACAACTCTTTATATATATATATTATACACTTTAACTTTTATTATTATTATATAATTCTCATAAATTTATATTATACTGCTTTATATATTTTATATATATATATATTCTCTACAACTTTATTTACATATATATATTTTTATTTTATATACTTTAACTTTTATTCTTATATAATTCTCATAAATTTTTATTAAACTGTTTTATATGTAAATATTATGCTAAGTTTATTAATTTATTTATTAGTTTTCTATTATTTAATATCTGTAAATATATCCACATTTACACTCCTATTTAACCTAACCATTTTTTATCAGCGCCAACTCATTTATAAACAACTATCTCTTTACATATTTACCTCTCTATATTTTATTTAATAACTATAACTATACCGATCTCATCCTAATCCCAGGATCTCTATTAAATTCTGGTTTTATCTTTATTAATAATATAGCTTCTTTTATTTTTCTTTCTTTAATACTTTCTATATGTAACTCCATTTTTATTGAACTTTGTGTAAACTTGCATCATGTTTCTTTTGTATGAATATATCGGTGATTTATTATCTGCCATATGTTGTTTTAATCTTGTTTTTATAGAATCTTTTGTTTCTTTCACATATTTGTTATCAATCCCACTATCTAGACATTGTTTGCAGTTTATCACATATACTCCATTAATTATTTCTTTATTATCTTTATTATATCCTATGTATTTGTCATCTATCAAATTTAATAGGTTTTCTCCTTTTTATTAACTATTTTTGTATTAATCATTCTTTTGTATCTTTTATTAATCTTCTTTATAATTTTGTTAAACTTATTCACTATTATATTATTATTTGTTTTTATTCCTATAATCTATTTTCACCTTTCTTTTTTTCTTCACTCTTTTCATTTTTATTTATCTTATACTCTATTTTTCCAATACTTTATCTTATGCTCTATTTTTCCAAAGTATTGGAAAAATAGAGTATAAGATAAATAAAAATAAAAAGAGTGAAGGAAAAAGAAAGGTGAAAATAGATATATAGGAATAAAAACAAATTATAATATAATAGTGAATAAGTTTAACAAAATTATAAAGATTAATAAAAGATACAAAAAAATAATTAATACAAAAATAGTTAATAAAAAAAGAGAAAACCTATTAAATTTGATAGATAACAAATACATAGGATATAATAAAGATAATAAAGAAATAATTAATGGAGTATATGTGATAAACTGCAAACAATGTCTAGATAGTGGGATTGATAACAAATATGTGAAAGAAACAAAAGATTCTATAAAAACAAGATTAAAACAACATATGGCAGATAATAAATCACCAATATATATTCATACAAAAGAAACAGGACACAAGTTTACACAAAGTTCAATAAAAATGAAGTTACATACAGAAAGTATTAAAGAAAAAAAATAAAAGAAGCTATATTAATAAGAAAGATAAAACCAGAATTTAATAAAGATTCTGGGATTAGGATGAGATTGGTATAGTTATAGTTATTAAATAAGATATAGAGAGGTAAATATGTAAAGAGATAGTTGTTTATAAATGAGTTGGGGATGATAAAAAATGGTTAGGTTAAATAGGAGTGTAAATGTGGGTGTATTAAAGATATTAAATAATAGAAAAATAATAAATAAATTAATAAACTTAGCATAATATTTACATATAAAACAGTTTAATAAAAATGTATGAGAATTATATAAGAATAATAACAAAAGTTAAAGTATATAAAATAAAATATATGTGAATAAAGTTGTAGGGAATATATATATAAAATACATAAAGCAGTATAATATAAATTTATGAGAATTATATAATAATAAAAGTTAACGTGCATAAAATATATATATAAAGAGTTATAAGGGATATATATTTAGTTTAAATAATATGTAATAGAGGGAGCTAGGGTATAAGACAATTTTTTGAAAAAAAACGATTTTTTATTTTTATTTAGAAGATTAAAATAAACTTGGTAAGTTTAAAGATTGTAATGTTTATAGGTTTTAAATATTCAGAAATATTAATAAATATAAAATATTATTTTTAAAAGAAGATTGAGTAAGGAAATAATAAATATTATATGATTTAAAATTAAAAGAATTTTAGTTACAAATCATAAAGTTTACATTTATGAAGAATAGAGATAATTAGTAGACTGTTAATAATAATAAAATAGATAATATATTTAGATTAATAGTTAACCTTGAATGTATATATGTATAAAGTTAGGAATACACATGTATAATTTATATTTATTTTTTATTTATGTTGTACATTTTATTTTACATTGTTTTATTTGGGTTTGATTATTTATTTCAGTTTTTTTAATATATATATATTTTTTATGTTGTTTTTAGTTTTTTGTTTAAATTTTTTATGGTGTTATTATATAGTTATTTTTTTTATTTTATTTTGTTCATTATATCATAGCTCTGAAGAAGACTGCAGGTCAGTCGAAATGTTGGTGTATATATATGTACAAAAAAAAGAGTTTTGCTAAATAGTGTATGAAGTGGTTTGGATAAATTGTATTTATAGAATATTACGGCAAAAATAAAGAAAAGTGTGATTTTGATAATATTCTTTCAAATACTTGAAACATTGGAATATAGTTGTAATAACTTTCTAATAACTATTTCCTTTCTTATTTTATTTTAGTGATTATATCATCTAATTATATAAATAATCATCTCATATATTAAATATTATTTTGATAATCAAATTTTGTTGCTTTTGATTATTTTTTGATATTCTTTATTCATTACTCCATATTCTTAATTATAAACTATATCACTATGGTCTTATAATTGTTCATTGAGTTTAGACCTGGATATGAAACTAAGTGATATGTGAAGATGAATAGTCGAAGGTCACTAGATCAGCATTTCCTTACCTTTTTCTTTAACAGACCAGCAAATGATTTAGGAAATTTCACAGGCCAGAAAATTTACAAAATAAAGTGTTTTGTAAAAATTTTATTTTTTTAAAATTAACAAAGAATTAGTAAAACAAGTAACAGATTAACATAAAATCAAATATCACACAATACAAAGGGATTGAGGCATTTTTTCAGTTCCAAGTGTCATAATATCTCGAATTTTAAATATTATTTATCATAATATCGAATAAAAATCACCATTTCTCTTTTTATATTTCCCCACATTTTTATCATATGTTTATATTTTGTCAACTATGACAAAAGATGTACTGATAGGCTGATTGGTGTTTTCAATTTGTTTTTCTTTGTCAGTATCATTGACCTTAAAAATGATTTTTATTGAAATTTTTGAAAATAGATTGTTATACCGTTTTAGATGGGTTGTTTCAAAAAAACGTTTTTTGAAAAAATCATAAAATATTTATTTTAAAATTCTATGGTAGTCAATACCAGATTTAAGAAAACAACACTTTCGCTATTTTTACTTAAACAAACTGATTAAAGCACTGTGATACATTTTATACACATGTGTTAATCGACATATAAATTTGATTAATATGATTTGATTTATTTTTGCATGAATGTCATGGGCTGGCAAAAAAATTTATGAACCAATGCCAATCTATGGACCAGATGTAAGGAAATGCTGCTCTAGCCAATATTACTGCAGCATCCCATATAAATAAAGTTGGTAAACATATGTCATTATTTATATTATTTTATTATATAGCGGGAAACATTCAAACAGATATACTTAAAAATGTTATTATTCATCCATCTTAGAAATTAATCTACATTTATTTTATTTCCTAATTAGCTTTCATCGTCATCTAGCATTTCAGTTACATAATTGGCATCCCAATTTGAAAACAACATTCTCACACACCCAATTATTTTTTGCAGTATATAACTATCCAATTATTAATCCATCAATGGGTATCTAGCTATCTTTAAATAAAAGATAGATCAAAAATATATAACTATTAAAATACATGTCATACTTTTCCTAAATATATTACACATTCACAATGTATAGAATAATTTAGTTTAATGAAGTGTGATTTTTTTATATCCTTTAATAAGCAGTGATTTTATAATGTGTGTATGTATATGTTTACAAGTTTTTCTAATGCTTATTTATGTAGATAATACTTGCAATATATTAGTAAAGTAAATTACTATAACATAGAAAAGCATAGAGAAATTTATAATGGCATTAACAAGGAAGAATTAAAATCAAAGTATATAAAAAGCATAAAAAAATTATGAGATTGAAATATAGCTCAGCTAATCAATGTTTCTAGCAAACATGACAAAATATGAGCAATTAAAGACTTAAATTGGATCTAAGAAGATTGCAAAATATTTTTAAAAACTTCATGTGAGATGTAAATGAATGAGAAATGTTTGCTATATTATATACTTTAAAATAATTAATTTAAAACAAAAGTGAAACAGATATCTCACTATAAATAATAAAAAAAATGTAATACATCAGCCTGGCTTTCATTCCTTATTGGAACCTTATCAAGATATTTCTTTTTACAAAATCATATGACCAGTTATTCTACTGCAACTTAACCCAATGGGTATTATTTACATTATATTATAATAAATATAATTATTAAAATACAATAATGCACATACCACTAAACATCACATGATCACCATCTCTTATGCTGGCACTAACTGTTATTAAACAGGCAAAACTCTTCATACAGTAGTGCTACCCTGTGCCAACCAGAGTAATCAATGGATGCCAGAAGGCCTTTGCATGAAGGCCACAAGGCAGAAACTAGTCTGGGGATATTGGATGAGTAGGCACTAGATGGAGGTTTTATGAACAAGCCTTCTGGTATGCATTGATTACTCTGGTTCACACAGGGTGGCACTACTGTATGGAGAGTTTTTCCTGTTTAATAACAGTTATGTGCTAGCATAAGAGATGGTGATCATGTGATGTTTAGTGGATTAACACCAATCCTGCCTAATAGGATAATGGCTGCTCTGGTTGTTAAAGAGCCAAAGATACAAAAATGTATGGGTGCTGAACTGAGTTCAGATCCATATGACTATATAAGCTATTGAGCTTATATTGAAAATATTATTGTGTTTTTAATTTCATTCTCATAGTTTTGTAGTTAAGTAGAGATGAAGTGTGCTTGCTGGATAGTTGCATTAGATCCTAAGATCTAGGTGCAAAGCTCTCAGATCCAAGGCTCCTCACTGATAAAGGCCACAAGCCAGAAACTAGTCTGGGGATATTGGATGAGTAGGCACTAGATGGGAAATTTTATGCACAAACCTTCTGGAATCCATTGATTACTCTGGTTTGAACTGAGTGGCACTACTATATGGAGAGTTTTGCCTTTTTAATATATATATTTACAAAACAATCTAAAAAATATTTTATATTGCAAGTCTAAAGTTTCCAATAATCTAACAATGCCCATCTTCTCCTCAATGTGCTAGACCTTTAACCATGTTTACACATTTATGAATATACTAAGTTTCATAACATTTTCTTTCCTTGTCCTTGTAATTTTTAATATACTTTATTATCTGAATATTTTTTACACAATTTCATTTTATGTCCAGTATCTAAAAAATGCATATAAGGCCCTGATCTTATATCCTTTCTGTTAATTGCCTTATCATGCATATTACCTCTTTCAATGGTGGCTTTTCCTGTCTGACTTATTTATATCATATTGCAAAATTCACAATTAATTTTACAAACTAATCCTACCCTACTTTTAATATTACCATCTTTTTTGCATTACAAATCAATTTCCCTAAAGATCTACTATTTTTCATACTATTTTAATATCGTCAGGTAACTTTTTTTAACGATGTCTTTATATAAAGTTCAGAATAAAGAGTGGAACCCCACTTCCTATTTTCATATACATGCTTTACACTATTTTTTGTATTATTATTTTAATTTCTAAAAAAAAAAATTAATATCTTTTCTTTTGTAGTTCATATTAACATAATCATTCTCAACTTCCTATTTCTGTTCAAATGTTTCATCATCATTCAATGGTATCCTATCATATTTTAACTTAAACTTTTTGTGCTTCAAATAAGAATTCAAGTAGATTCTAGTCAAGTATCCAATATTCCTTGTTTTTACTGTCTGCAATATTTTCAAATGACTTTGTCAAAAATTCATTTCAAAAGCATATCTTGAGTGTCTAACTTTCATTTCCATACAGTGAATCTTATTTTTTCTCTCTCTTACTGTAAACACTGATTAAAGTAAAAATCTTGGCAATCTTGCCTAAAATCAGTGAACCACTTACAGAGAAAAAACAAAGAATGATATTAATTATTTTTAGATATTTTTGAGCAGACTTTTGCAGTGAATTAGACTATCCATGACATAATTAAAATCAGCTTTCTTATTTGTGATTTAAATTCAAGTTTATCCCAATATGACCAAGCTTTCCTTCATACGTTTTTCTTGACATCCATAGCATTCTTTGCCAACTTTATAGTTCAAAAGCATTTATAATATCTTCCAGATTTTTAATTGCAACTCTGGACAGTGTTAGCCTGTACTAAAGAATCTCTTGACTACTGGATTCTTTATTGATAAGTGATCTCAAAACTGTTAAATGTTTTATACCTTCCTTATCAATTTTAAATGAACAAATAACAAGAGATTATTGCATTATTTATTTTGGTGCCACTTATAAAAGAATGATTCATTTTGACTCTACATTACTCAAGTAAATATCTCTAAAATAAAATGATATAAAATAGAAATAAGAAAGATTGCAGAACTTAGGTAAGTAGAACAATAAGCATTGAACATAATATTAAATAATCAATATTATATTAAAAACTCAAAGCACTAACTTAACTTACATTTCAAAATAGGTTTATGTTTTTATTAACAAAGTTACATTTTAATCTTTTATTCTCTTTATTTTGAAATGTTAATATTTTCTAGATAATAGATTGTCTATAAATATCCCATTGTAGAGCAAAAGCTTTTTTATCCATAGGCATGCTTATTACTGAATGAGAAGAATCAACATTTTTACAATCTTGGGTTTTTTTGTTACACTGCACAAGCCACTAGGTGATGCTGCAGTACCATCAAGAAACAAAAAGAAGCCTGTAAGTGATAAATTTCTACCCAAAAATGGCTGAAATTGATGGAAAATTAAAATGCAAGAATCACTGAAATAGATGGGAAGTTAAAACGCAAAAATCACTGAAATCAATGTAAAATTAAAATGTCTGAGGCAAGAACCTGCCCCCACAATATTTTTTATCCAAAAATCATTGAAATCGATGTAAAATTAAAATGCCTGAGGCAAAAAAATCGAAAAATTAAAAATTGAACAAATCCTTCTAAAATACAAATCAAAATGAAATTGAATAAAACGCTATAAAATTCAAATTACAGAAATTGGGCTAATATACACATGTCTATCCAAAAACCTAGTCTAATATCTTGTTTTACTTTCTAGTTAGAAATATTAACCAATATTCAAAGATTAAATGGGTTGGTTATGGGTCAGCTATTTGAAAAAGAACTTAAGTTTTGTTGAAAAAATGTTGAAGTTTACTCATCTTGGATTCAAATCCAGGTTATATATATGATAGGCAGATATGTTAATATTTTATCACAATGCCCCTGTGTTAAAATACATATATATATATGGAAAAAAATCGCATATAAATTTATTGATACAATTTTTTTTATATAAGAAGCTTTAATAAATATAAATCCACTTAATTTAATTTAATTTCTAGTTTGAATAAAGAAGTGAAGAATTTTCATTAGATAAATTATCATACCTTTGATAGATGCTCAATATTTTATTAAAAGATAATATTACTTCAAGGAAACTAGGAAAAGAAATAAGATTATTAACTGTCAGCAAAATGTTTTCTTAGTTTGTTATAAATAGAAATCAATCTTAAATAAGGTGAGTCTAAGCTTGTGCACTCATCCTAATATACACACACGCATATATGTATATATATTAAATATACTTCTACTCCAGCACCACTGTTATAACATATGAATAAAGATATCTGAAAAAAAAAAGACTAGCTTCTAAGATGCATTTCGTGCCAATCAAGCAGTCTTCGGTAAGCCCATACCACATGTCTTCGTCATCTGTTTACTATGGGTGGTAGGGTGGAAATTCTAAATATATCAAAAAAACATAATACTCATCGAAGATCACATTCGAGATTGGATTATTCTATGCGTTCATGCTTAATTTAGCAAAAACAAATCTATTAATCTTTAAGATTTAAAGTTTACTTCTAGGCTAGAAATAATCTCTAGTTTAATACATTATTAACATATTTATTTAACATGAGGTGGCGTCAAAGTTCTGAGGGCAAAAATGTTGACACTTGCGCAAAACAATGTGCAATAATAAATATATTATTATGAATGTAAAAAAAAGCAAAGTTACAAAAATATATTTAACTTATCAAAAAATATCGGAAATAAAAATTAATGACTACATTGCATCTCAATATTATTTTAAATAATTTTTTATATTGTAAATCTGGTTTATATTTGTAAATGCACCCGCCCTTAAAAAAAAAGTACAACTAAAAACTAAGTACAATTTTTACACAAACAGATTTATATTCATAGATTCAAATATCTGCAAAAAAGCAAAGATGCTGAGTAAATGTAGCTTCGAGAGAGAATTAGATGTGAACATATACATATAAATGAAAACTAAGAATAAGTGAAAACTAAGAATAAATGAAACCTTTTATATTATTGTGCATGCTTATATATACTAGTAAAGATTAGAAATGAATAATAGCGTAAATTTATATTTTGGAATACACACACACTTATTTTAAAAAAAAAAAGATAATAAAAAAAATGAAACAAATGCACACATAACAAATTAAGAACTAAAACTGAATTAAACTTTTGTAAAGTTATTTATTTTGTATATTGAGATCTTCCCATTTCGGTGGAGAATAGTTAATGAAATCAGTTGATATTAAAAACAGTTTGATGATAATGTCACATTTTACAAGGGTTTGACTATATCATAGTATTTCAATTTATATCTATTCAGTTATTATCCATACTTGATTTCAATTAAGCTAAAGTTTAAAACCCATTTATTAATAAAGCAAATAAATGAAGATGTGGTTATTGCTTTGTTCATTTACAAATGAACTTCACAAGTTAAGCCATGTAATATTTTAATATAACATTCTTTTGCTAAGTGGTTAAAATGCTTGTTAAGTTTTCTTTCTGAATGCAAGTTTGAAATAACTATATAATTAAGATTTTATATTTAATATAAAAACATATATTTTTGAACTGGTTTCAGAATGTACTCCTGGATAGAAGAGTCTGAAAATCTTACAAAATGGACACAGATTTTCAAATGTATGTATATCACAGAACATAATGATTCCAGTTGAGTGTTCAGAAAATTAACCCTGATAATAAGTTAAATTATGAATCCTAACTCAAATAATTTTTTTTAAAAATGGTACAATACAACTGTTTGTATATCAAGATTTCTAATTAATGGATGTTGACAATTTGAATGGCGCTTTCATCTCCTTACTAAGAATATTTAGATGCCCATTTATATACTAATATTGAATAATTAGTTCGATTGATTATGAGTTGCTAATTAAAATAAAAATTCTAAACCTGATTAAGATATGAACAAATTTCCAAATTTTATTTCCTCTAAATTCATATCCCAGATCATAAGCATAGAGAACAGATGACAACCATCATACTACAAAACTACAAAAAATTACATATAAAGCTTAATAATGAATGTGTAAACAGATAAAGCTAAATAATATGATTGAAAGAAGATAATGAAAAATAAAAAAGGTAGTTGTGATATATAGTAGATTAAAATAGCTATGGGTATATCGATACTGAGTAATTGGAGGCTGACTTTAATTTGGAAAAATCTCAATTGAAATGTTGGAATAAATTATGTGAAGATAGTGGCAAACAAAATGTGGTCTTAATACTTGGCTATTCAGTTATCCAGCCTGATATCTGAATATCTAGTCTTTGCTCATTTGAAAAAAAATAATTGATACATCATCGGCACATGAAATGTGAAAAAGTAGGAAAATTAAAGTGTTTGATAATAAAAAGAGAGTATGTAATAGTGATCATAATTTCTTTATAATAGAAATGGTTAGTAATGTGATGGAAAATAGTAATAACAGTAGAAAAGATAGTGAAAGAAGTGGATGGATAATAAATGATAATAATAAATTAGAGGAATATAAAATAAAAGTAGAAGGAATCATGGAAGAGTTTGTTGGGGATGAATATAAGGACTGGTGTGATGAAGTAGAAAAAGAGGCAAATTGGGTTTTAGGTGAAAATACTCAGAAATATAAAATGTAATAGAAAAGTAAGAGTTAGTAAAGTGTAAAAGAGAGGGGGAAACATGCGTAGAATATAAATGTGCTATTAAAAACAAAATAAAATGAAAAAGATGTTAACATTAAATAGCAAAGCTATTTTTAAAAAAGAAGTTGGTTAAAATAGATAATTATAGAAAGAAAATGAAATTAAATAGTAAATTATTGGAAGATATTAATAAAAATGGAAGAAATGGGAGTAAAATAATTTGGAAATATATTAAAAGAAAGAATGTAGGGGAGAGAAAAATAGTATTATTAAATGATGAGGAAAAAGTGCATAGCTCTAGAGAAGAATTAGAGTAATGGATATAGAAAAGATGTTAGATGTGAAGGACAGAACGATAACATACATAAAATCACATAGTAATGAAAATATTAGTTTTACAGAAAGTGAATTGAATGAGGCAGGAAAGAAATTGAAAAGTGGAAAGAAAAGAGGTTTAGATGGATAGGTAGCAGAGTTGGTGATGAATTTTGGAAATAGGGCAAAATTAAATCTATTATCATGTTTTAATAAGATGACACAGAAGAGAGAATTTCCAGATAGTTGAAATAATACAAGAGTAAGACTATTATTTAGAGAACAAGATAAGGATCATAAAAAACTAAACAATTATAGATTGATAGTGGTAACATCAGTGTTATATAAAGTTTTTTCATATATGGTGGCTGAAAGGGTGGCAAAATAAATGGAATAAGATAATATAGTGGGCAAAATGCAGTTATATTGGACAGGTGTATAGAAAATAGTTTATTTATAGCCACATAACTTATAGATATAAGTAAGAAAACAGGTAAACAGTTATATATGGTCTTTATAGATATTGAGAAAGCATATGATAAAGAATAGATTGTGGGTAAGTTTAATAAATTTGGGAATGAATGGAGCTTTAGTGCATCTTATTAAGAGATTATATGAAAATAATTACTATATGTTTCAATTAGGAAATATTGAATCAGTTAGAGTCAAAAGTGGGGGAGGGGACATAGGCGAGGATGCTCTATGTCACATATTCAGTTTTTGTTATATTTGAGAGAAATGGAGAGAGCAATAGAAAGACTAGGAAGTGGGGTAGAGATACCATTAATAGATGGCAAGAAAGTATATATATTATCAGATCTTTTATTTGCTGATATGTTCTTGTGCAGAGAAAGTAGAAAAGATATAAAAGTTATGCTGAAGATGTGTGCAAAGGTGGGTAAAGAGATGGGGGTTAAATTTAGTGAAGAAAAATCAAATGGTGGGGAAAGAGAAATAATTTTTATTGGGGAATATAAAGTTAAATGTGGTGAATAGATATAAATATTTGGGAATTATCTTAAGTGATCAGAGAAATTGCTTGGGTGAATGGGAGTAAAAATTAATAAATGAAGCAAAAAAAGAAAGGGACTAATAAAGAAATTAAGTGTTTCATATAATAAATATGATGTAGCAAGAATTGTATAAAAGAAAGTGGTAGTAGCAAGATTAACTAATAGGTATAATGTGTTATGTGTTAGTAAAAGGGAAAAAGTACAAAGAGAAGACTGAACACATGCATTAGATGCAGATGTGTGGATGGCAAAGGAGGCAATTCAAGGAGAAATTGGATAGTCACGTTTTTATATGAGAGATACAAAAAGCGAAATGAAAATGTTCAGTAGATTGCAGTTTATGGATAATAAGAGAACAGCCAAAATAATACTTAAATCAGATTATAAGTAAAGGACAGGCAACAAGATGGGTGAGAAAAGTAGTATGGTATGCAGAAGATTTGGATAAAGACTTTATGTCAGTATATTTATACAAAAGGTGGGATTATTGTCTTAGAAAAATTGTTGAGTGCTACAGAGGCAAAGAATGGGATAGAAGAATGGAAGCATTAATAAAAAAACAGAGAATTGATGAGATGTGGAACTAGTATAGAGAATAAAAATAATATATATATATAGGCTGCAGAAAGGAGTTTGCTATTAACTGAAAGGAGACCCTTTGATTCCTCTTGGAGGCCTTAAAGGAACTGAGCAGGGAAAATTCCTAATGTCCACTCCATACGTTCCTGCCGTTGCAGCTGTTATTACTATGTGATTATTCATATAGTATATGAACATGGATGGGCTGCTCACCAACACACATTAGCCAGCGTGGTAAGTTTATTGGATTTTTACCTCTGAGTTTAAGAGCAAGAAACACCATGGTCTTTCTTCTCAGTGCCTGATAAGGCAGAATGAATGTTTGTGTAAATGATAAATATTTTTCCCAATACATATATACAATTATGACAGACAAAAATAAAGCATGGCCCTTATTCCCAGGAGGCTGTAAAGTCCCCAACCAAGGCAGCGGTTGGTGGCTGAAGGCGGAGGGTGCTAAGAATCCCCTGATTGCAGACCCAGGCTGCCATTTGATGACGACTTTTTATTTAGGTACTTACAACTGCAGATCACTTTCAAGTGAAGGAAGATTGAAAGAATTAGAAGAAGAACTCTCTTATATTAAATGGGACATTATTGGATTTTGTGAAGTTAGAAGAAAAGGTGAAGAGACAATTGATTTAAAAAGTGGACATATACTCTATTATAAAGGCACACATATTGGAAATACAAGTGGAGTAGGATTCATTATAAATAAAAAGTGGAAGAACAATATTGTGGAGATTGATGGTGTATCGGACAGAGTTGCAAGATTAGTTATACAACTTAATAGCAGATACCAAATGCAGATAATACAGGTTTATGCCCCAACAAGTTCTCATAGTGATGAAGTAGTAGAAGATTTTTATATGGATGTACAAAAGGCTTTTGATCAGAGTAAACAACATTTTAAAATTGTTATGGGAGACTTTAATGCTAGAATTGGTAGAAAAATAAAAGATAAAATTGCTGTAGGTAATTTTGGTTATGGTAATAGAAATGAGAGAGGACATAGACTTGTGGAGTTTGTAGAAAAAGAAAAACTTTATATTATGAATTCATTTTTTGAGAAAAATGTTAAAAGGAAATGGACATGGAAGCATCCAAATGAAGGTACAGCAGAATTGGATTATATTTTGACTAACAGAAAATACATATTTCAAGATTGTAATGTTCTTAATAAATTTAACACAGGAATTGATCATCGATTAGTAAGGTGTAAGTTACGTGTTAATTTAAAACTAGAGAGACAAAAATTATTAAGAAAAACAATATTTACAGTTGATATTCCTAATCTTCAGAAACATTCTAATGAATTTAAATTAGAACTTAAAAATAGGTTTCAAGTGTTAGGAGATTTTGAGCATGATTCAGATTTGAATGAAATTAATATGAAAATAACTGATACACTTTTAAAAACTGCAACAAACATAGCTGGTAGAAAAAAGCAGCAATTGACTAATAAAATTTCTACTGAGACTAGAGAATTTATGAAGAAAAGAAATATGAAGATATACAAAAATGATGTATTAAAAAGAATTGAATATCTCGAATTTTGTAAAATGGTACAGAAAAGAGTTGAAAATGATATAAGAAAGTATAACTGTGAAATAGCAAGGAAAGCTGTAGAAGAAAATAAAAGTCTCAAAAATGTTAAACAACATTTTGGTATTGGTAGGAAATTTATATCTGCAATAAGAAAAAAAGATGGAATTATTACTAAAAAGAGAGATGACATCATTAAATTGGTAGAAGATTTTTATCAAGAATTATATAGTAATAAAGAACAAGTATCTCCTATATCTATTACATCTTCCGAATTGCCCAGAATTTTAAATGAAAAAGTGAGACATGCAATTAAGTGTATGAAGAAAGGAACGGCTCCAGGAAATGATGGAATTATAATTGATATATTAAACGAAGCAGGTGAAGAAATAGAAACAATTTTAGCAAAGTTATTTACCAAATGTCTAAATGATAAAGATGTACCGGAAGATTGGAAGAATGCAGTAATAATATTAATATTTAAAAAAGGTGATACAGAAGATATTAGAAATTACAGACCTATCAGCCTTTTATCAGTTTTATATAAAATTTTTACCAAGATAATTACAACACATCTACAGAGAACATTGGATTTCCACCAACCAAGAAAAACAAGCTGGATTTAAAAGTGGTTTTAGTACAATAGATCATATCCAGGTATTGAGAGAAGTCATAGAAAGGACAAATGAATATGAGTTGTCATTATGTTTTGGATTTGTAGATTATGAAAAGGCATTCAATTCTATACACATTTCTTCAGTGATTAAAGCATTGGATCATCAAGGTATAGATCCAGGATATTGTCATATTTTAAAGAATATTTATAAAAATGCAACAGCAACAATTAGATTACATAATGATACTGGAAAAAATCAACATTGAGAAAGGTGTAAGACAAGGTGACTCCATATCTCCAAAACTCTTTACAGTAGTGCTGCAAGAAGTATTTTGTGGATTAAAATGGGAAACTAAAGGAGTGAAAGTAAATGGAGAGTATTTAAGTCATTTAAATTTCGCAGATGATGTAGTTGTTTTTGCAATAATGCTTCAGAGCTGCAGGAAATGTTGCAGGAGTTAGCAGATGAAAGTAGAAAAGTAGGACTAAAGATAAATGTTAAAAAGACTAAAGTAATGTTTAATCGATTTGCTCAAAATATGAAAATAAAGATTGATTATGAAGAACTAGAAGAAGTTAACAGTTACAAATACCTTGGTCAGATTATTAATACAGATGGAAACATAATGGAGGAAATTAATCATAGAATTAAACTTGGTTGGAGTGCTTTTGGTAGAAATAACTTGATACTAAAAGGAAATATGCCTATGTTTTTGAAAAGGATGGTTTTTAACAAATGTGTTTTACCAGTTTTTACTTATGGATCTGAGACTTGGACACTTAATAGAAGAGCAATACAGAGATTTCAGACCACTCAAAGGAGTATGGAGAGATGTATGTTGGGAGTAACAAGAAGAGATCGAAAACGCAATGTATGGGTAAGACAACAAACAGGTGTTACTGACCTTATTGAAAAAATTAAAAGATTGAAATGGAGTTGGGCTGGACATATTGCTAGAAGAGATGATAATAGATGGACAATTGAAATTTTAAACTGGATTCCAAGAGATTGTAAAAGACCCAGAAAGAGATGGATGGATGAAATAAGAAAATGTGCAGGAGTGTTGTGGAGAAGAGAAGCTAAAGATCGGAGAAGATGGATTAAACTTGGAGAGACCTTCATCCTGCAGTGGATTGATAATGGTTGATGATATATATATATATATATATATATATATATATATATATATATATATATATGTAAGTAAACAGAATATTGAGTGAGAATTAATTTATGATAATAACAAAAAAAAGTACTTTACTGTTTAATCTCAAACAGGATCTTTAGCAACAAAGGAATATACACATACATTGAGAAATGTGGGTGATTTAATCTGCAAGTTATCTAAAGAAAGCATGGAGAATATTAGGCATCTGCTAATTGAATATAAATGCTTACAAGCAGAATAATAAAGTTGTGGGAGAATAATTATAAACAAAGTGATTATACAGAAAGTTGGTTCTTGGGTTTTTATGCTGGGTGTGGAAAAAGATAAGGGGTATCTATGTATAAAGGCCATAGAGTAAGCAAAGTTGATGTTGTGGAAATGGAGTGGAGCAGGATAAAGAAAACTATGGGGAAACCTTGGGGTGGTAAATGGAAAGGTAAGGTAAAGTGGCTACTAGGTATCTTTGGGCATAGAGGTTAAGTGATTTTTTATTATGATAAAGGATAAACCATAAAGTATCACATTGCATATACTACAACATAAAATTGCCTAACAAGAATAAATATACTAATTATAATATTGACAATATTATTTTCTAATGTATAAACATATAATAAAATAAACAGACTATATTTTATTCAATTAGGCGAAATTTAGTCAAGTTTAATAAAAATAGCCTAAAGCAGGATTCTAATTGAAAATATGTTGATCAAATCTTTCTCAAAGGTCACAAAAAGAATCTGACAATACTATAATTTTAAAAGCATTTACATTTACAGATAAAAAATATTATTTTTGTATGAGATAATTATCTTTTATAAATATAAATAGTTTATACAGAAATACTCTGGGTCAAAATACAAAAAAAAAATGGCCACATTAACTTTAAAAAGTAACTTCTAGCATTTATTTGTTAAGTGATGTCATATTTGCAATTATTTACATACTTTGAGAGTTTAGGAAACTGATAGTATTCATATGTATTAGAACAAAAATATGTTTAACACGTAAATATATTTAATTGTACGGTTTGGTTTACAGAACAAAAGAATTTCCACTGTCAATATTTAGCATAAAAATGAAAATATATAGCAGTAAAAGAAGCCTGCAAGACAAATCATTAATTCGATATGTCAAAATTTAAAACGGGTGAAACTGTTAAAACCTACTTAATTAGTGAATCAGTATTTAAACTGCGAACAGTTTATTGATAATGAATGGTTCAATAATAATAAGGGCATTGATAAAAGTGAAAAATTAAACCTGCTAAAACTTATTGCAATTAAAATCAGCACTTATTGATAGGAAACTATGCATTTACAAAAATTGCAATTAAAAATTAAAAAAAATTCAAAAATCAATAAATTATAAGAGATCAACTCTCAATCTGAATAATCCAATATCTACCAAAAGAATTTATCACAAGTATGCTGAATTCTCATTTCAATACTACTGATTTCAGATGTAATGGCTTCAATGTGGAAGCAGAAAGATGTATAAAAAGTAATATATATGAATATATGAAGGAATGCAAAAAAAAGTAAAAAAGAAGATATAAGAATAATAGGTCTAAGAAGAACAAAAGAATTGGACAATAAATCAATCACACATCATCCAGAAAATATACAAAAAGATAAATCTCTATTTACATGCCTGTTTTGTCATCTTACATGCATGATTGGCATGATTAGTGGAATTGTTCTAATTTTTGAAATTCATCTTCATGTTTTCTTGGGGGAAAATATTTGAATATTTTGAAAGATCATTCTTTGATACAAGCAGTGTTACTAGGCTATACCATCCTTTTTTAAATTATAATCCTATCATTCATATTGGTCATCCAATTAGATATAATTTTAAAAAATATGGGAATGATGTTAATAAATTTACCATGCTTTTTAATCACTTGCTTTACATATAGCATAGAGCTTCTATGCACTATTCAAGTGTTTAATTCCATCCTATTAGAATATATACACAGTTCTTTATATGAATGGTAATCTCACACTACATTAAAAAAAGGATTATAGAAGTTTATATTCAACTACTGTATACACATTTTTGTGTACATATATGATATATGTAAACTACTGCTTGATAGATTTTGATTCAGAATTGACACATGATAATGATGCAAAAGGACTTATTATTTTATACTTAAAGACAAAACATTGAACCTATTTAAAATTTAGAATGAAATTCAAAAATTTCACCAATAACTATCAAGTGTGCTGATGCTATGACATATGAAAAAAAAAAACTATCAAGTGTTCAATGTCTTATTTAATTCCTGTATGAATCCTATGGAGAGGGTGAAGAATACTATTGAGTCTTTTGAAACAATAAAAAATAATTTAATGCTAAACTTTATGTTTTGATTCATAGAAGTGAAAAAGAGGTAGAGGGAGCCAGACTCCAGTAGACCCTGTTACTGGCTCCCCGTTTTCGTTCAAATTCCCTATTTCGAAGAGTTAAATCGCACAAAAAATGGTCGTACTTAGAAAAGTAGCTTCTTAGCTATCTTTTCAGATACAAAAGATGTCACCAGTTGATCACAAGTAAGAATAATCACAACTTTTCTTCAAAATGCTATGAAAATTAAATGGCAGCCATAGAAATTACTAAAACTTTCCATAGAGATTTTAGTTTTTTTTAAAAAATCTCATTTAATCAATTTTGCTGACAGAGTGAGAGGGTCTAGTTGTTGGGAGGGGGGACGTTAGAAACCTGTCTCCCAGCTCTAAAGGAGTGGGAAAGTGGTGTTGTGGGGATCGTTTCTAATGCTGACTGTCACTCTCATTAGAAGGGCAAAATAACATTTTTCATTATGATTTGAATGCTTATGTTATAAATCAGAGATTTTATTTAACAAAGCAAAACTTTGCTAAGTTCAGTTGAAACTACTCTGAGAGGCTCACTTTATCAAATTTTATTAGCAATGAATTGTTCAAATATTTTATTCATATGTTTTTTTAGTTTTCATTCAACAATACTAAATTGGAGATTCTCTATTATAATTGTAAAATGCTATTCATATTGGAATTCTAGACTTTACTAATCATCCTTAATTGTAACTTTGGAACATTTACAACACTTGATCATCTCATGGATAAATGTAACAGTATATTATCAACAAAATAAAATTTAACATTTTATCTCTACAACACACAATATATATCAACTATGGATCTGTGAATCGATGGATATATAGCACATGATAAAAACATGTTATTACTAATATATATACACTAAGGCTCTTGATTCAAAAGAAATATACCTCAAATAAAATGGATAATATAAAATCTAACATTTTGATCATACAACACCCTATATATAGCTGCCATGTGGAACTATGAATCGATGGATATGTAGCGCATAATTAAAACATATAATTACTAAGATATATATGAAAGTGCTTGATTCAAAAATAATTAATCAACAATCATTTTCTAGATCTGAGTAATGATCTGTACATAAATCATAATTCAAGCATGAAATTTCTGGGATATATACTAAACTTTGATTTAAATAGAGGAAACCTATATGCCACCCATTGAAAATCTAGGGGCAACTACATTGAATTTATTGTTAATTCAGGCTATTACTGATTTGTTTGTCTTGGCTGCCTAGAAGTGGGAGTCTAGTGATGAAGAGAGTCTCTATGGCCTGAGTCCTAACCCTCCACATCCAGAGGCTGGTGGTAGGACTGTACTGGGATCATTACTGATGTAGATCTCCTTTTCTCTGGGAGGTGGAGATAGTGAAGGCCATGGTGATTTGAAGTATTATAGTACAATATGTAAATCAACAATGACCTTAGATTGAGACCATGAGTTCATGCATCTTCACCCTCTGGGAGAGGGGAGAGGGACCAGGTGGTCCCCGGGATTTTTGGAGGGATCACTGGTATGTGAGTATGAGGGGATCAGTGCCGACATTAGGGGGGGGGCAAAGATGATGGTAACCAGGGCAGTTTTAATCTCTCTGTTACCCTAGATGTGTCAACATACACTTAGTAAAATCATGAATTAAACGTTGTATAACACAGGATGTAAGCATGTAAATTCAAAGATTTAAACCAAGACAATAAAGTTTTTGGAAAAAAAAGAGGGTGAAAGATAAAGCAATACTGTAAAACTATATTAACATAAATAAATAATTATTTTTATTTAAACATTTCTTATTTATTTTAATAAAATATAATATATGCTTTAACAACGATTAAAATATATTTATACTGAAATGTTGAAAAAACTATAAATTTATCTTAATTTTGTATACAATATACAATATTTTATGTGTTATTTATAAATTTTTTATGTTTATGTTCTTATTTAAATTCCTGTGAAGACTTTTAAATTCCAAAATCTTTGTTATCTGTTGTTTTTTTAAAGATTTTTTTTTAATACTGATGATGACTGTAAGATATAGTCACAACACTGCAATATAAAAAATGCAGAAGGTTGTCTTTGATTTCTAATTTATAGGATTCATTTTACTAACAGTTTACTTAGCCTTAAGTTATTCTTGCTTTCTTTTATTCTTCTCTTTTGAATTAATAAATTTTAGTGAGAATAAAATATATTTTCATCTCTACTTGTAATCTTGTGTCAAGATTAGTTGAGGTCCCTCTAATATTAAAATTATATCACAGAGTGCAGTGTTAAAGATTAAAGCCTTTAGTTATTAAATACCTTATGTGAACTAAACTTTTTATAATTTGTTGATAGATGGCAGTGTGAGTTAGAAAAGAGTTGTTATGCTTTGGATGTATAATTTACTTAAATTAGATAATGTAAAGAATGAATACATAAACAGAAACTAAATTAAAATATATTTAAGTTCTAAAGTTTATTTTAATTACTCAATTTGGATTTCAAAATTTATAATTGTAGAATAACTCATTGAGAGAATAAAAATAATAAAAAATATGTATCTAAAACATTTAATTTATACAATACATTAATATCTTTTCATATGACATAGCATATCTTAATATTGATAATTAAATATTTCAGGGTATATAGTGCTCTCTGCTTTATATTACAATAATAATAGATATAAGAAATATATTTTACACATATAAATATTGACAAAAAAAGTGAAAGTAAGAAAAACTGAATAAAAAGAAGTTCTATAATATAAATCATAAATGTATTAATATAAACAAACATTACTAATACACCCTTTTATGCACTTTACACAATAAAAATACAATATTTTATTATTTAAAACTTTCAAAAATAACTGACAATTTCAGTTGTCCACCAGACTTCTTCAGAAATGTAACATACATAATATATGTAAGTATTTTATCATAATAAAGATTTTGTGGATTACATCCAGTATTATAATAATATGCTTTATAAATGGACATATTAATTATTAAGTATTCCATCACTAAGGTCTGTTATGTAGTTCTAAATATGAATAAAAAAGGCATATAGCATAAGAAATTTAAGCACCAGACATGCAAATGCCAGAATCTATCCTAGAGCTTCCCAATCCCAAATCAAATACCCTACTAACTATGCTAAACCATGCAGGTTCTCCAAATAATAAGATGCTATAATAAATTGGTGTGAAGAAAGGTTTAAAAAAATGTTATTTTTATCAAATGAATGAAAGTGTGGTTCTGAAACATATCATTTGGGATTCAAATATTGTATGACTATTTGTAAAAATAAGAAAAGAATAAACAATAACAAACTATAATTGAAGGTGATTACCTATTATTTGATTATAACATCTCACTGTCTAGTTACTTCCCATTCACACACAGGCATAATATTAATATTTTAATTATACCAATATAAAAAGTTCATTTTAGTAAAGAAAATGGATAAGTGAAAAACTTGTAATTGGCAGATGTACAGAGTGTTCTGATGAGGCAAAATCAATTGGCAAAAAACTTAATCAAATTGTAGTGGTTTTGTGGAAAGGACATAAAAAGGCAATGTATGATATATAGCCAATATTAAAAATAATATAAAAATTAATTTAGGTAATGTAGAATAATGCAATGTAGAATTATTAATATATTCTTTTTTGCATTTCTTTTTTATATAATGCTCTTTTATTATTACTTCTTACTATTTTGACTATCTAGAAATCTTCATAAATTATCAATACAATATATCGGTGATATTCTACTTATTTAAATGATCAGTTTCATAAATTTTGACTAAGTTAATTTTTACATAAATAAGATTTTTTTTTTGTTTAGCAAACAGTGATTTTTCCAGATAATAGAAATATTTTTTTATAAATGAAAACAACACAGATGATTGCAAAGCATGAGACACACAATGGCTGAAGGCTGTTGTTGATCTATGAACAACATTTTTTGAATTTATTTGTACTTTATATATGTTGAAAATTGTTAATATAAGTTGAGTTCACACAAGTAAAAGATTTCCACTTATCACCCTAAAGAAAATTGCTAAACAGCCGAAGCTGTCAGAAATAATAACAATAGATATAAAAATGTGAAAAGAGTGAATACTAAATAGAATAGTATAAAATGTTACATTTCATTGCTTATTCATTTTAGTCTTGTAATATGCTCAAGAGTAAGATCCCTGGTTTAATTCAGAGTAATAAAACAATCTAAATCTTATCAACTGAGCATAAAGAATATTTTTAACAATCATACCATTTAACACCTAATGAATTGTGATAAGTGATTAGTGAATTTTGCTAATTTAATATAAGCACATAAGTAAAAATGTAAACAGGCTTAAATAGATCCTTACATTGGAAAAAAATCTTTTTCATGCATCACCCCAAACATTAACAATGAGGAGAAAAACATTTCATACTAGAATAGTCCATACCAGTTGGGGATGTTTATAACAATTTTCCTTTGTTTTAATCTCTGCCTAAAATATTCATCTAAGAAATAGTTGGATCGCTATCTCAGTAAGTTATGAGCTGACTAGTTGAAAAAGTTTTTTAACATTTTTCTTCATAAATTATAAGCTTCAACCAGATTCAAACCATAAGTTATTGGAGAAAATGAGCATTAACTATTATAATGAAAGAATATTCCTTTCTATCTAGATTAATAAACAGCCTTCAAATAGTCTACTGTAGGGAAACACCTTTCTAATATCCCTCAAAGAAGAACAATGAATTAAAAGACATTACTCACCGGGTTTTTAAAATATTGGGTCATAAAAGTTTGCACAGTTTTTTTACCCTCATTTCCTTTTCTAATCAGGAATAGCTGGATATCAATTAACTGATCAATATTGAATAGCTAAACCTGATCAAAACTTTTAAAAAAAATTAAATTTATCTGATATTTGATTTAGTCTGTAACATATAGCAGGCATAATGCATTACAATTGTAAAATGAAATCATTATTTTTTTGGATAACTCTAATATATAAACTTATTAGGAATTTATCTCTCAAAATACAATATTTTTTTAGTAATGATCTTCATTTCAAATGACCATCTATAGTTTGAAATATAAATCTAACAATGTATATCATAATTAAACAGAGGCTAAACTCTCCAACAATAGCACCACTCAATGCAAGCCAGAGTAATCAGTGGATGCAAGAGGATTTGTGCATAAAATCCCTATCTAGTGCCTACTCATCCATTATCCCCATAATCAATGGATGCAAGAAGATTTGTATAAAATCCCTATCTAATGCCTACTCATAGTGCTACTGTATGGAAAGTTTAGTCTCTGTGGAAACTGCTCGTGTAAGCATAAAAAATGGTGATCATATGATATTTAGTGGTTTATGTCATAATTACTAACAACATTTAGAAAACACGCATACATATATATTCAAACATATATTTAAAATATAAATATGTATACCTAAAAATGAATAAAATCTTTTTTATAAAAAAAAAAAAAAGAAAGGTAATTTCAATTTTATATTTTGGTAAAAGAAAATCAAGATTCTTATTCTAGTTTTTCTAATCTGTTATGCTATCACTGATATAAAATTACAATCCTTGAATTTTTAATATATCAAATTTTAATAGCATAAAAGGTGATTATATATCAATAATAACTTTTTAAAAATATATGTGTATAAATCAACTGATTCTAGATTATGATAAGCTCAAAAGCTGTTGAGATACTATGTTAAAAGGTGGTGAATAATTGTTAACATAAACAACCAAATATTGTTTGATCATCAATAGTACTTAATTCTTTAGTTCAGTGTAGAAGCAGAGTAGTATGAAAGTTAAATATTCATAAATCGCAACTTTATTCTATTATTTTTAGTTCTCAATGTCTTATGACTTCCCAAACGAAAAATCAATTGCTTACTTTTTTTTAAATTTGTTTTTGTTATATATACATATACACACGCAGAGTCATGGGTATATAATATTCTCATTACTAGTAATAATGTATGATTGTGCATTTTTCTTTAAGATTAGCATATTATTTTGAAGAATTCTTATGGCATAATAATTACTGCATCTACATTCAATATTATGACCTGAAGTTTGAATTGGCTAATTTTGAAAATCTATTGACCCTTTTAATTCTATTGCAACTTTCTTTAATCTATTTACTTTACCTCATAATAAGCATATTATATGTGCCTTCCAGTTTTTGATCAATTAACCAAAAGTTCTTAAACTTTTGGGCACCCCTATACTTACTAAATTGCCCTGCCAATACAAAATGACTTTGCTGTAACTGTCCCAGATATATATAGACATTAGCAATCTAAAACGTTTCCTAATAAAATAGAAGGCCATTACATTCTAGATGTAAACATAGTCTGCATATATACAAATGTAATGTCATGTGGTAATTACAAATTTCTTGTTTTATTAATAGTTGAACTGCCCTCTAGCTGCTTTGTTTAATAACTTTTTACAGTTAAAAAATGGATCATTGCTTACTATAGTTTAAAACGATTTATTTAAAATTATTTTAGAAAATACAAAAAAAAATGATCCATTTTCAAAAGTTATTGAATATGGCAATCAGAAAGCAGTCCAGCTATTAATAAACCAGAATTTGGAAATGCCTCATGATATTACATGTATTCAATATATATTTTTTATCATTACATGTGTATGCATAATGCTCTCATCGTTAATGCATCAACTATCATGGTTCATATATGAGATTCAAATTTCAAATCTTTTTTAATAATAAACATATAGGTTATGGCATCACAATCACTGCATTATGATTTGATGGTTAGAGTGTTATCTTGCTAAGTCCATGACTTGAGAGTCAAACTTCAAATCTGAAATTTTTTCAAGTTTCATTCGTGTTTATGATTTTTTTTTCAGATAGGCAGTCATTTAGTTGTGGTTAGTCAACAGCTATCCAGTTTATCATCCAGCATCAGTAAGTAAATAAGTATCTAGATGCTCCTAATTAGAGAATAATGTTCATATTAATTTGGATTGACCATTTTAATCATTTTTGGTGATATGATATTTTTTTTTAAGTTCATGTACTATATTTTATAAGCTAATACTAATATTATATCAGCTGGATATGAAAATAATCAATTTACTACACCACTTATCATCTCCAAACTTTTGATGATTTTTTAAGTGTGTACTCATATAATTTTAGTTTAAATATACTATTATATTTTAAAATATTGAAGAAAAATTACTATTATATATTACCAATGTTATATATAGAGTAAGTTAAAAACAAACTCTTAACAAGCTTCAAAAATACCCTCAACCTCAGACCGCGGTTTCTGCCTCTAGCGTCATCAATGAGGTGCTAGGGAATAAAAATACTAGAACTAGTCTAGCATTTTATCAATGCCTAACTATTGAGAAGAAAATATGAAACTTTCAGACATTTAAATGTCCAAAAAATCCAGCTATCTAACTCAAATAGCAGTATGGGACTGAACCAAATTCAGATACACCATATATTAATAGCTCTAGCAATATAAAATCGCCAAAGCCTTAATAGCAAAAAACTAAAATTAAATTGATAAAAAATCAAGTCAGATGACCTAATTTTAATAAAGCTCGAATTTACAAATGTTATATATAGAGTAAGTTAAAAACAAACTCTTAACAATCTTCAAAAATACCCTCAACCTCAGACCACGGTTTCTGCCTCTAGCGTCATCAGTGAGGTGCGATTTTATATTGCTAGAGCTATTAATATATGGTGTATCTGAATTTGGTTCAGTCCCATACTGCTATTTGAGTTAGATAGCTGGATTTTTGGACATTTAAATGTCTGAAAGTTTCATATTTTCTTCTCAATAGTTAGGCATTGATAAAATGCTAGACTAGTTCTAGTATTTTTATTCCCTAGCACCTCACTGATGACGCTAGAGGCAGAAACCGCGGTCTGAGGTTGAGGGTATTTTTGAAGCTTGTTAAGAGTTTGTTTTTAACTTACTCTATATATAACATTTGTAAATTCGAGCTTTATTAAAATTAGGTCATCTGACTTGATTTTTTATCAATATATATTACCATTACAGAAATTAATCAATCCAAAAATATAATCATCCATCAATATTTATAAAAAATTTTCTAAAATGTTTAATCAATAAAATTTAAAAATTTTAAAAAACATTTTTATATATTTACTTATTTTTCTTTTCTCACTACTTTTATAAAATAAAAATTTATAAATTTTTATGGATAATTACATTTTTTGATTGATTAATTTTTATGTATTTTGATAAAATACAATGTGTATTTTTTCTAATCTTCAAAATATTATTTCATACTTTGGACAGAAATGATTTACATTCTTGAAAAAGAGCATAAAAATTGTTGAAATATTGGGAAACAAAAATGATGAAAAAAATTTTAAGATAAAATTGGTTTTACAAATAATAAATTGGAAAATTTTTAAAGAAAATGGTATTTTTGAATATAACTTTAATAAAAAAAAAAAAATGAATCAAATTTTATAATTAAAAAAAGTGTTGGTACAAAAGATTTTTTAGGTGTAAGTTATTTAAACATAAAATATATAATGCATATAAATACTATGTATATATGCAAAATAATATTTAAATGTATATATGCACAAATTTATAACAAAACACATATATTTATGAGAATATATTTAACATAAAATATCAACAGACAAATGTGTTTACGTACTTTATATATATATATATATATTAATGTTTTTATTGCGAATAATATTATTCCTAAGGGTGTAAGAATAAAAATTAACCAGAACATATATTATCTACATGGAATATAAAGTTAAATGGAAAAGTATATTAAAACAAATAACATCACACTAATGCATATTCTTAAAGATTCTTTTATTCTTTAGTCTTAATATAATTAAACAAGTAATTACGATAGAATGACAGCCTGTTAAGCTAATTGCGCAGACGCTGTGAGAATGTTATTAATAAATGAATACCTTCGAACAACCACATGATATAGTATTTATATAAGAGTAAAAGAGGGATTCCTTTTTACTCTTATACAAATACTATATCATGTGGTTGTTCGAAGGTATTCATTTATTAATAACATTCTCACAGCATCTGCGCAATTAGCTTAACAGGCTGTCATTCTATCGTAATTATAATCGCATGCAAGACATTATAAAATAAATGGTTAAACAAGTAATTATAAATTTTAATAGTAGCAACAAAACTATTACAGAAATGGATTGATTTAAAATAAAGAATATTGTTAAAAAAATTTCATAAAAAAATAATTTATTCATTTAAAAAGGCAGAAGAGTGTCTCTAATGTTAGAATGAGGTCTTAATCAAGATATTAACCATTCTGAACCTGGCAAACTTTTTGAAAATCTTGATATGTCAAATGTACTTACATTTAAAATGATGCAAACAGGGAATGATTTGAATACTGGTATTATCCAACCATTTGCATCAGCAGAAACATACTATATATTATAATATATTTTTAATGGTTGTTTAATTGTAAATACTTAATGTGTGGAGTTATCCATTTATAATTACTTAATTAAAAAGGAATATATATTAAGGCTCTTGTCTTTTAAGTAAATTTTATGTTAAAGATTTGCAGAGGTTCCTACTGTCATTTTTTCAGGCACATAGTTTTACGGTTTTAGCCTTAATATATATTACTTTAAAGTAAGGAGTATGCACTTTATAAATATAATTAATTAAAAAGGCTTTATTTAGAATAGTAGCTAATGAAAATCAACTGCTTCAGGTCAAGAGTGAAAATAAAACTGTCAGACTAATTGCTTTCAAAAAGAGGATATTTCTTTTAAATGCAATTTACTTTCATTCTCAACTGGGAAGGTGGTTTTCATTTACTACTGTTCTAGGTAAAATGCTTTCCAATTAAGCAATTATAAATTGGATAATTCCACACATTAATATTTACACATACTATAATAATATTTTAATGTCAAAATTAACAATCACAACTATAAATTCTAAAAAACTTTGTTGGCTTATCAATAAAGCAAATATTATGAATTATTACTGTTATTAATTTAATTGGAAGTGATATTAATATTACTGAATATGTTACATAGTGAAGCTAATTATTAAAATTATCCAAGATGTCTTCACATGCACATTTTATAAATACAGGGTCTCTTAAAAATTATATGTATTAAATTTTGTTTTATCATGATTAAAATTCGGTTTAAAAAATACACATGCATGTAAAGTTAGGTCATGTGACATCTGACTTGATTTATTTGCAAAGTTAATTTTGAAAGAATATATACAGAATAAAAAAATACAATATAGATTATAAAAGAATAAAATATTTAAAAATATATTTTACTATAATAGTAAATTTATTATTATTAGCAAGATAATTTAAAATACACTTAATACTAATTTAAAGTTTTAAAATAATATTCACATGTGCGTGAATGCACAATTGTCTATTTGGTTGAAAGTATTTAAATTTAAAAGGTATAATTAAAAAACACTTTAATAAATTTATTATTAGAGTAATAAATAGATTTATTATTAGTTATAATGAGAACTTTAAAAATAAATAAAATGAAAAATTATTTAGTTAATATTTTAATATTATAATTAATATGTATTTTTGTTTTATTTTTGATCATTAATTAATGTAATACGATGTTTTAATATTTCAAATAATATTTCTTTAGACTTTTAGAATAATATCATCACAAATTTTGGTGCTATAAACTTTAAAATCTCCAAATATCATCTGTTTCATATTGTTACTAGATAACCATAGTAGAATATTCCTATAAAAATCAAGAAAGATGAATGATTTTATTTAAAAACTATGATGTCATTAATTAGATGACATGAACCTATAAATATACATATGTGCTAAAAATTGTTTAGTTTTTTTTAGGATTTAAATTCAAAATAAACTCTCTTGGCAGCCTACTTTAAAATAATGTTTGGATAGATAGCCAACTCAACATTTGCCACTTTAATGGAAAATGGTCCTCTATATTGCTAGAGAAATTAAATGTATAACAATGAATATCATTTATTAGTGAATTTAAAAAGAATGAAAACCAAATAATTAAATTTAACTATGTAAACTTTAAGATTGCTTCATGACATGTTATATTTTATTTGAACTGCATTATTTATTCATCTCTTCTCCAAACCATAAATCAGTTTCTTGGTATTATATTTGTGGTATCAACAAAAAGGTTCACATGAGGATTACAAAACTAATGTAAATTAATGGATTGACATTAATACAATATTTACAAAAAAACTATTTAAAGTTTTGGATTTATTCTGAAAAACTAAGGCAACCAGTGGATTAATGATCATTTAATACTATAACAATTACAGTAATCTAAAGTTATGAATAATCATTATCAAGGCAACTTTTAATAAATGGATTTATATTCATTAATCTTTTATCTTCATAAATATTCCAAGGAATTTTATAATCTACAAAAGCTATTCCTTAAACAATTAATTACTGTGTTTAATACTTAAGAAACACAAAACAAATAATTATAGAATTGTCAAAATAGTTTTGAAACTGATCATTAGTGGATTTGTGTTCTAAAAGCTGTCTTCATTATTATGTATTCTCTCATAAAGATTAAATGATGTACTTATCCATTAGGATCTTTCAACCTTAAAATGCCAGTGATTTAATAATTATTGATACTTGAATGATTGCACCTGGATAACTACTCTTGAATGTTTTAAAGACTATGTTATTTTAAAGATATAATATAGCTATTAAATTTGTTTAATTTTATAATACTTAAAGTTTTATTGTTCTATAAAAGTTCTCCAAGCAGAAAAGTAAGAAAAAAAATATACAGGTAACATATTATATTTATGAGTGGACTTTGTTATAAATGTGTGTTAGTAATTTGTTTGTACCTTAGAGATTGGTTAGACTAGACTTTAAGTTAATTAAAAATCGTTTATGGACAAGATGATAATTAATATTTTATATGTTTTATTGGTCTCTTGATGTAACCTCATGTTTTAAATAATAAAGATATCCAGAAATGCATTCGAATATTTATTAAGATTACCCTTAATTTTTTTAATTAAAGTTTGATTTATATAAGTCTATGAAGATTATATATATGTGATTATACTTGTGGCATTGATAACGATATAAATATTACTAATTAGTTGAGGTAGCAAGCTCCTAACAATATTTATTATAATTTTAATTGTAATATGAGTTTTATACACATATTACGTAATGCCACCAGCAACTGGGATAATCAGGTCAAGTTAATTTACTTTTATAAGAATAAGATGGATAAGTTGGGTTAATACTCTGCTCTTTTATAAAAGGATTTAGTTTATGGATCTAATATCTATAAGAAAAATTTATTGTTACTTTAATTAAAGATATAATAAAATATCAGATTTTGCTTATTGTTAATACTTGAGTCTTTAAGTTAAATACTTCATAATCTTCTTGAATGAAAATTTCTTACTATTGCATCATATTCCCATATATGATGCAGGTATTTATTACTATAGCAACCAGTATTTATTAAGTGTAGTATTACAATATTATTTATCATCTTCTAGAGAACTTATACTTATTGTTATTGTGCTTTTTTTTTAATATTTATATCATTTTAATGTTAATAAAATTAACTTATTTGTTAATTGTCAGATTCATTTGTTATTAATTAGTTAAGTTTCATATTGTAAATAAATTACATATAGTCACATAATCCTATAATTTATTATATGTTGCTTAAAAGAAATATTATTCTTCATTTTAGTCATTTGCACCATTTCCATGTAACATTTTATTTATTTGAGATATGGATAGATACAATAAAATCCCTTTGCTATTTGATGTATCAATAAATCATTTTTATAATTTTGAGGTTAATGATTTTAAGAATAGTAATTATTATATGTTAGTAAAACCTTGAGATAATTGTTCATTCTAATTAATGCAACATAAGAATTTATAACCTACTTGCTAGCCTTTTTAAAATATGTAAGTATAGCGAATTGATTCATTAATGTTTAATTTACACTTATATGCAGTAGATGAAAATCAACTCCAAGGTATTAATATTGTTAGTCTTAGATATGCATCTGCATATCAGTGTGTGTGTTTTTTAAAAATTGTTAAAATGTCTCATACTATAAAAAATCCAAATGAGAGTTTCTTTTATCCTCTGTCTTACTCTGTATAATACATAATTTCATCGCTCTGTTACAAGCTCTTCCTTCTCTTATCATAGGTTGTACATTTTATTGATTACAATATGAATAAGTCACCATTCCTTAGACAATGAATTAAAAGCATTCTAAATGTTGAACAAAGGAGCAAGAATAAAATAAATCCAATTGAAACCACCTATTGATGGACTTCAGATGTTTATAAGAGTAATTCAGAGTGAAATTAATATATCAACCAGATGGAGTATGTCACTTAATATTTATTAACTTAATAATCAATTATACATACATAAATTCTAACTATGTTTAATTTTATCCTTTATATATATATATATATATTATATAATTGAATATTTATAAATACAGTAATCAGATATATTTTAAAAATTTTATCCACTAAGTAGCCCTTTCGACTATCCTTGTAGTCTTTGTCAATTAATACTTTAAAAAGCTAACCTTCCCACAATTCCATGATATTAATGTTTGCTGCCTGTTAATTAAGTCATATTTGTATTTGTATATTAGCATAGTTTCTTTTATTTTTCTTTTGTTGTTATTTTTTTCAATTTGCAATATTTTAACATTGTTGTAATTGAAGTTAAAACCATAAATACATGAATATGGTCATGAAAAATGGATTCTGAAACATTATTATCTACTTTGCAATTTTGATTCGATTTCTGAACTCTCTTTAACAACAGCAATTGCTTTTAGTTTTTTTTTCCAATGAACATTTTGATTCACCTATATATTCACTACCACACCTACATATCCATTTATAAATTATACAATTTTTATTTATAAATGAGGTTTTATCTTTAGAATTATTTATTAATTTGTTTAATATAGGAGGTGTGTAAAATGCAATATCACATATACCTTTATAAATCTTCCTTATAAAATTTACTTGATCATTTGAAATGTGTGGTACTGTAACCATATTTTTTTATTAGCAGGAGGATCAATATTATTATTAAAAAAAATTTCTTATATATTGTATTAAAATCTCTAATAACATTATATATATGATTATAATTGTAACCAACATTTAACAATTCATTCGAATATATTTCAATACTTCTGCCTTTATCCAATAAATATTTGCAAAGACAATTATTTCTGAATAAGAAAGACTTCAAACCTGCCATTTTATGTGACATTGGTACACTGCCAAAAATATTGAAATATATTCAAATGAATTGTTAAATGTTGGTTATAATTATAATCATATAGATAATCTTATTAAAGATTTTAATATGAGATATAAGAATAAAAATTTTAATAATAATATTGATCCTCCTGCTAATAAAAAAATATACTTATCAGTACCACACATTTCGAATGATCAAGTAAATTTTATAAGGAAGATTTATAAAGGTATATGTGATATTGCATTTTATACACCTTCAACATTAAACAAATTAATAAATAATTCTAAAGATAAAACCTCATTTATAAATAAAAATTGACTCATTTATAAACGGATATGTAAGTGTGGTAATGGATATATATATATATATATATATATATATATATATATATATATATATATATATATATATATATATGAATCGAGATGTACATTGGAAAAAAAAACTAAAGAGCACTTGCTGTTGTTAAAAAGAGTTCAGAAATTGAATCAAAATTGCAAAGTAGATAATAATGTTTCAGCAACCATTTTTCACAACCATAATAATTCATGTATTTATGGTTTTAACTTCAATTATAACAATGTTAAAATATTGCAAATTGAAAAAAATAACAACAAAAGAAAAAGAAAAGAAACTATGCTAAGATACAAATACAAATATAATTTAATTAACAGGCAGGCAGCAAACGTTAAGATTACAGAATTGTGGGAAGGTTAGCCTTTCACAGTGTTAGTTGACAAAGGGCTACTAAGTGGATAAAAATTTTAAAATATATCTGATTACTGTATTTATAAATATTCAATTATATAATTACATATATTGCTTTGAAGAAGTACAGACATTGAATTCTAATATTATTACATATATCTGTCATTGTTTATTCATATGGTAATAAATATAAAGATGTTAATAAGTGTGTCTAATTAATGAACATGTTGAAATGTACAACATAGTTATTGGATACATATACATATAATATTATTCTTACTTGCAAAATATTTAATATATATATATACTGTATATAAAGATATTAAACTTTTAAAAAGATTTCTTTATTGCAGATTATTCTTTAAAAGAATTTCTTTATTGCAATATGGAATGCTTTCTCTAAGATGCACTTCTTAGGTTGATGGCATTTCTCAGCTGGAATCTTAGTTAACATTCATTTAAAATTACGGGACAATTCTCATTTACTGCAGAACTAAAATGTCGAACAAAAAGATGTGTTGAGCATTTAACTTAATATTGTGACTTTTTAAAGTTATAAAAAAGATTTTAAATATTATTTCTTTATTTTTTTTTATTTTTAAAATCACAATATATCTAATTGCAGATCGTCAACTTTGTTTTTATTCCATCTAACAATGAACTTATTGAAATAATAAAATAAATAAATAGTTTCAAGTAGGCCTTTCATTTAAAGATTTTGACAGTGAAAATGTTGCTATTCAAATTTAGTACTTTGTAATTCTTAAATCATCATATGACCAGAAAGCAATCATTAAGTCTGAAGAAATTAACTGCCACCTACTGTTCAGTTTTTATTCAGTGCTTAGATATAATCTTAGAATAAAATTAGATATCACTTCTATAGTCTGAAAAAAGTGATTAAAAATGTAGTGACTAAAAGGAATAAAACATTTTCAGGTATTTATTAAAAAATATTAAATGAGTTGGAGATCATATGCTATTCTCAGAACAACTCTCAAAATTTTTTGAAAATACTGAAAGAAAATGTTTATTTTCTTATCACTAGAGGGAATGTTAGGTTGAAAAATATTATGAATAAAATAAAATTTATGGTTATAAATAAAATATGAAAAAGTATATAGTTAACACTTTAGAGATGTTATTGTTATTTTGTGTAAGAACAGAGATATTAAGAAAAGAAGGCAAAACTGGATAATTTGATCTGTAGGTGTAGGTTTTGTGGAAATGAAAGACAAATGAATATTTATTCTCAGAGTTTAGAATACTAAATGAAAATGATGATAAATTGTATGGTGAATGAACTAAATGTAAATATGAAGGAAGTGAAAGATATAGAAATTTTCTTTATGATAAAAATAAATAATATAAAAATAGATTACGGAAATTAATGAAACATTTGTTATTAAAATGGAAAAAGAGAAAAAAATATGGCACTATATAAGAATGATTTAATGATTTATATTAAAATGAGATAGAAGTACATGTATTTATAGTAGTGCAAATGATATCAGACTAGCAAATGTATAACTCTGCTGATAGGGTTTCTGTATGTATATGGCTTAAACACATAAACTACAGATTTTATCTAAGAAGTCATTTTACATCATCATGATCACATGATCGAGTATATAACTTTCATATTTGAAAATTGCAAAAACAAGATCTATACTAATGTTGCTGCAAGAATGTTTTGAGTGTTCAGAGAAATGATTTTCTGGTATAAGCAATTCAAAATTATTAGCCTTTTTTTATTTAGAGATTTAATAATGAAGTATCAATGTAACAAATAATAATTGATATTAAAAATTAAAAATAATTGTTTATCAGAATAAAATACTTTAATCCCTTTTCAACATGAAGAATTGAATAAATTAATTTTTCACTTTTTAAAAACGTCTTTTAAATATCACTCACATTCTTATTCTATAACTGAGACTAATATAATTATTATTATTCTGAACAAGCTTTTTTGGTGTTTTCTGCTTCCTAGATATTTTTTTTATAATATTTATTAGGCGTCTCAGTTTTATTTATTTATTTGATAGTTTTTTTTATGTAAAAGCCATAATTTTGTAATTATTACAATTACATGAAATGACATTTTTCTGATTGAATCAGATTATTCTGAAATCTATATTTTCTTGCATGAAACCAGAAACAATTCCCAAAGTTTATCAGACCAACTCCAGCCTTAAACTCAACTGCTCAAAAATAATAAAACTTACCATTCAAAAATTAATAATTCACTATAATTAATTCAAATAAAACAGCATTTCATAACTAAAAAGATATAAATCTAAAATAAAAGACTATTAATAAAAATAATTTACTCTTCCTGCCATCAAATAGAAAGCAGCAGATTAGCTTCAAAAATAAAGAATGGATGAATGTGTGCATGTGTATTTTTTTTTTTTTTTTTATATATATATATATATATATTTCCTAAACTTTCAATCTTTTTTTAAATAAATTCATATGACTATAACACCACAGTCCCACCTGTCTCTCACACCAACTAATGCTCTAGGCATTTATCTACATTTCTATTCTATCACTATAGCTCTAATTATATACCAACAAAACATGCACAACTTTTTCTTCTTACATTCATTACATGCTTTTAAGGGTAGAAATTTCACTCCCTTCAGTCTAAACAGAATTATTTACTATAAGCTTAAGAAATTAATGGGTACTGGATGGTAATGCTATATCTACATCACAAGATTAACTTTGGAGTTGCACTACATCCAATAACCACCTTTGACTTTTATACTATCTAGATGGAAATCTAAAAAGATACTTTCTTGCTTTGTTATAGAGATCTTACACTGAGCAAATACCTATATTCTTTAATGATCTCAGTTTTATGTTAGCTGTGGGTATCTTTTATTCTTTGATTATGGTGGTATATAATTATAAAATATCACACAATTTTTTTTACTTATACTCAGCCTATGCTTTTAGGAAAAGTCATTCAGTTTATATCTTTTTTCCACAGTTTATATTAGATGACTCTATAATAAATAAGATGAATTACTACTCCTAAAAGCAAATTTGATTATTCTTGTTAGGTTTAAAGATGTAGATATAGTACAATTTAAATTCATAAATATTACTAAAATCACACTTCTTTATTTTGCTGTAATATCCTATAACAATTTATCTAAACCACTTCAAACACTTTTTAGCAAAACTCTTTATTGGTACATATATACATAACCTCATGTTTCAACTGTCCTGCAGTCTTCCTCAGAATTGGCTCTGAGAAAGACTGCAGGACAGTCGAAATGTAAGGTGTGTGTATATATGTACAAATAAAGAGTTTTGCTAAAAGATGTTTGAAATGGTTTGGATAAATTGTACAACTTAAATTAATGATATATTATTAATAATTTGCTTTAGTGTAAATGCTTAAAACTTTTAGAAGTAATGTTTTTCAGAAATATAAATATCTAATAAATGAATGATTAATCAGTGTGTGCAATATAAAATTCATTTCTAAATAATGTAAATCACAATGCATCTGAAAAATGTTAATGCAATATACATTTCATTCTTATAACCTGAAGAATGGGTGTTTAGAGTGAAATATTTTAGATTTTATATTGAACAAAATGATTTATCTTTGAAATTTGTTTAATTTTGTAATAATATACATTACTACATCATCCTTTTCAGAGTACATATTTAAATAAAATTTATTATTATTTTTTTTAAAAAAATTGGCAAACAAAATTATTTACTTTTTAGATTATCATGAATGAAAGCACTCATTTTCCTTCTATTATCTTATTATATAATTAAGAAAATAATATTCATATATAAAAGCAAAATAAGATCACAGAATTAGTATTGGGTGGATCCCCTTTTACCAGTTGCATGAAGCTCCAATATCATTAACCATAAATGAAAAAGATATGAATCTTATTTATATTGAGATTTTATTGGTTTTATTATTATAGTTCACAATCAGAATTGGACTACTTCATAACATATTACATCTTAATTAAATAATGAGTTAATAGAGGGTGCTTAAGTTCTCTCATGCCTAATATTATACAATTTTGCTAAATTATATATAATGTTTATTTTCTTTTTTAAACACTGTTTATAATTAATACTTTTATGTCAAAACAATTAATGAATACATGTATTTAGTTTAATATAATTAACTTTAATGACATTAAATCTGTAAGTGGTAAATAAATTTAAGAAAAACAAGAAATATTTAGATTTGTACCATAAAATGGACTTGCAGATATAGCTGAAATTGCTCAAAAAATCAAATGGAAAGCTATCTCAGTGGAAAGCTGCATTCCAGGACATAACTAATGTTATTAAAATATATAGTACTAAGCATCTAGTGTCCATTAATGATTCCAACTTACAACAGAAGAAATGAATTGCTGCTCTTAAAAAATGCATTAAATTTAGCAAAGAAAATCATCTGTCTGTTTACCAATATATATCATCATAGCCAAAGGGTAAAAGATGTTTATAGTTAACCTAAAACTGTGATCTATAAATATTGAGTGCTGGTCTAATGTCTGATATTTATAACTAAATGATTTTGATTTGTAGTGTTTTAATTTGTTTATGATAGTAATAATATAATGAATTAAAGATGGCTGTCATGTCTAAATGCAGGTAGGATAAGATTCTTCAGTGATGAAAGACAATAACCAATAAATAATCTATGCATGTAGAATTAGCACTGCACTTGGTGTCCAATGACTATTTATGCTTCTAATAGACAGATCTGAAAATGGGTCAGTGAATTACTGTTCCTAAAAACACGTCTATCAATACCGATTTAAATTATGAAAAATGGCATTTTTTAGGTTTTGTTCTTAAATGTTTTATTAATTATTTGTATTCTGTGTACTGACTTTCCATCTTATAATTTTATGCAAATAAATTGTTTTTTTGAAATGAACGTCATTATCAAATATGTAAAACTTTGATCATGAAAAATACTTTTTCGTTTATTTTTTATTTTTTATTATTACTGTTTTACAAATAGAGTAAGGTGGTAAACATCCATGCATGAGTCTACATATATATATAATCTTCTAATTACTTTAGAATCATCAAATATTATAGAGAAATAAATGGTTAATTTATGCTGTTTTGTCTTTGAAGTAGCAGTAATTGAGGTTTTGCTAAAACTGAATTTCAGTTTTATTTCTTAAGTTATCAAAAATCATTTAAAATATTTTTTCAGCAATCAATGACTTAGAGATTCGAAATCAAAAATAACTTTATTTTATTGACATTAGAGTAGAAGCAAACACAACAAATATGCAAAAATAAGCAGAAATCAAACTTGAGCAGACATGATTTAAATTGGACTTAATCAAACGGATTTATATTCAAAATAAATCAGTCTTACAAACGAAGTTATCTTTAACTTTATAAATAAACTTTATATCGCTCTTTTCTTAAAGCAATGTAAAATCACTAATACGAAATAAATTGTTTATTACTTAAACAAATTTTTGTGAAGTTAAAAATCTTGTTTTCCAACCAAAAAATAAAAATATCTAAAACAAAATTTAAAGATTGACCAAGAATTTAGAAATCACAGGAGTAATAAAGAATGTATTATATTATCTAATTAATCATGGATCAACCTGAGACTTTTATTCTTCAATTAATTGCGTAACTATCATGAAGCAAACCAGGTAATGCATACGGTTCCAGAAATTTTGAAGGCCTTTTGTTATCTATATATATATTAAAGTATATATTATAAACATTAAAATATAATATTTTATAAAATTTTGTATAGCAAACCGAGCTATTCTACTACTTTCAGCTAAAAACAATTGGATGAATAATTAGACTGGTTATAATCACGTTATTTTTAGAAAAGAAAAAAAACTTGTTTCGCACCATGATACCTTTTTCTGTTTATAGATATGCACTCATAACGTTTGTTTTGCGAGCACTATATATGACATTTGTAAACACAACTTAGGTCATGCGACATCTGGCTTTACTTTTTTTTTATAAAAGATTTAAATAATTTTTGAAAAGTACAAAATAAACTATTACAAATTATTTTCCTATAATCAGCAACTTCTATCATCTGGGCAAAATTATAATTCAAATTTTTATGACCACCAGATTTTATTATCTAACAATGATATATAATTTATTTAAGCAACATTTTTATATCATATATTCATGACTTAAAATTAAAGTAAATATAATTTGATTCGGAAAATACACATAAATAATGAGCATATTTATTGAAAGAATTAATGTAATGTGATTAAACTTATAAACTTGTAAAATAGTAATTCTAATTGCTGCGAATATATTTTAATATTTTTCTATCTTAAATTGTAGTTTTTCCTTTTCCCTAGGGCCACAAAATAACTCCACAAACTTTGTAGCTCAGTTTTAAACTATCAATTACAGAATATTCAATTGAAAATTTAGACACATAACTAAATATTACCATTAGGAATATTGCTGGAATATTTAAGTCTATTTGCAACAATTTTCTGTTTTTACATTATTCTTCATCACAAAAGAACTTATCTCACTGAAAATTTATAAAAAGTTGTTCTCAGGATATAGTTTCAATCTAAATTTGATCTCAAATCAAGATCTCCTTTTTGGGTGTTCATTCAAGAATCTCTTCAAACAACTGAAAAACTATGACATACAAAATGAGCTTCTAAGATTACAAACAAATTTCTTTTTCCAAATGCAATCAAAAAAACCAGGTGGATTAATTTTCCTAGATCTCACTCAAATCACATCAACAGATTCAAGGTAACTCATGATCATCATATTCATCTGCTTCATAAATGAAATTTAATTGTCACTGACTTATATGAAAGTGGTAAAATATAAGCCAAATGTCACATAGTTGATTATCAAATTTATGGTTGTAATGGCAGAAATGAAGGACTCAATAAAACCATGAGAGAATATATCAACTAGTTGAAATTTCTACATATTCCTTTATTTTTTTAGCCAATCTTCTTATTGGTAATAAATACACCAAGAAATTAATTACTCTAAATAATGTTCCTTTCTATGGTCTGTGTTTTATATTTTAATAAAGTAACAATATCAGGATACATTCATTTTATAATTGCTTTCTCTGTATTAATCTGCACAATACTTTGACTGATATAGTTATTGTCACCTGTGCCATGTAGAATTTTAATCTCTATTTGGAATTTTTATTAAAGGCTTGATTTAAAATGTTCACTTTTTAATTTAGATTGAATTTGAAAATAGAAAGATTTATGCTCAATAAATAGTGCATCAGTATTTCATGAAATTTATCCACAAAATATCTCACAATCATGTACTGAGCTGACAGCATTTTAGTTAATCTGATATTCTCATTTCCTCAAATATTTTTAAGTTCTTTTTTTTTTTTTTGTAATTTGATTAACTGAATGTTTTCCCAATGACAAACACAACAGTCAAGGGAATGGCATCACAGCAAATAATCTTCACAGAACTTCAGTAGATGCTATGACTGGAATGAGAGTTATGTCAAGCCATTCAGAGAAAGAAAGAAAAACTATTACAAAAGATTAAATCTTATTATCACACAATTATATCATAAGTGGAGAGAAACTGATCAAACACTAAACAAGCTGATCTGCATTTTTAAACAACTAAATGAAAATAAAAATAATTTATTGGTAAACATTTGTATTTACATTAAATAGAGCAGAGGGGAGTATTAATTGGTAAATGTGTACTTTTTTCCATTCCTATTATCTAAAAATTCTGTAGCAATATAATTAAGAACATATTTTAAATAGTTTTATATTGTTATTAAGATACTCCAAAAACTTGAGCTGAATAAAGTCACTATGGAAAGCTATTTTTAAACCCAATGTGAATTGACTTTTGGTGACTTCTCTCCAGAATCATAGTGCAAAATTAATTAATTAACAATGCCAGAAACAGGCTGACTATATGAAAATTATTGCAATGAGAAATGTAAATTATATAAGTCAGATGCTCCAGTTTTTTGACATATACCACTTTCTCTTTTAAGACAACTCCATTCAAACATGCTCCTCAAATAGTTTATAAAATTTCACACCCAGTTTCATCATGTAAAGTGGCATAATATAAAGAATCTCTAGCTAATACATCTATGAGAATTACGCAGCATTTCTATCTTTATAAGAAGCAAAAAAAGACCAGCAATATAAGTCAATTTTCCTGGAACATGAGTTTTCTGAAGGACACATTATCCTTCTCTTATTAAGTCCATCTGCACAGAGAGGAATGATCATAAGAAAAAGTTCAAGGAGGCATGGGTTATTGCAAAAGATTCAAATTCAATGAACAAGCAGGAGTCTTGTGTCTCTTTGTTAAAAAAAATGGAACATCTGACTTTTATAATTTACATTTCTCTTTGCAATAATTTGCATATTTTATAAACTATATATTTAGTCTGCTCCAGGCATTGTTAGTTAATTAATTTTGCACCATGATTCCGATGAAAAGTCACCATAAGTTAAATCAGTGCTATTTATATATATATATTGTAACGATCCGGAGAAAGCGACTTAACGTAAACTACACTACAGGGCGCCATCTAGGCATTTGAACCTAGAAAAATTTATAAAGTAGGCAGATACGTAAGTCAAAAAAAAAGAAATTTTTTTTTTTAATATTTTGGTTCCGTCGTTAGCCCATGTCACTAGTTCAGGGAGTAGCAGAGATTTAATAATATCATATCTTATCTAATTAGATTTCAACATTAAAAAATAAATAAAATAAGCCACTGCCAGTAATTAGCATACAAACATTTATTTATGCACATATATATAAGATTTAAAATTATTTTAGTATTAGTTTACATTTTAACATTTAACATTATTTTTAACTTTGATTTTTGACTTTAATTTACATTTAATTACTATTATATTCTAATTTTACATTTTAATTAAGTTCGCACAGACAAATTTATGAAAGCTTGTTTAGAATGTTGAATATAGATCGGTTACATAGATTTCACGGTCAAAAACATTTCAAAGTAAACATAAACGATCAAAATACAAAATTATTGATTACTGACAATTGCGGAGGGAAATTTATACGTAACCCAATAGTATTCACCATAAGATACTTGCATTGTCACCAATAACTTAAAAGACATCCGAATAAATACATTTTAGATACTCACCGTAAGGTATCATTATTTATCGAATGTCTATATATTTTGATCAAATATGAAAACCCAAAACATACTTAACCGATAACCAATCCATGCAAGCGTCTATAAACAACTTAAATTTAATGCATTTTTATTTAGGGTCAAGTATGAATAGACCACATAGATTTGCATTTGAAAATAAAATATTCTGTCCCTATTTAACCTTAGGCTAAAATTCGCAGTCAAACTGGCATCAATCCATCTGATACATCGATGTATTCAATGTAATACGGAATACGGCAGCACCAAAAAGGTTAAGAGAAGATATTGACTCTCATTAGACAGGAATATTACTTCTATCTAACGAGAAGAACAAAAAAAAAAAACTCCATAGAAAGGAACTGCGCTCTGCGTCTTATAATTCCTTCCATAGGCAAAACGGGAGAGTGCGGCGTATGAAGCGATTCTGCCAGTAGCGAATCTCCGACTACATCTACTAACTACATCAATATATCCAATCCATTGACCCAATCTAACAACGACACAAATAACCTAAGATTACCCTCCCCTAATATAACTTTACAAATCTATACAGCCATTCACGCCCGACTTAAGTTTAACATTTATATAATTAATTTAACGAAAAACAAAAAAAAATCATGATAAAAACTTAAAGAATAAAAAATAAATAAATGGAAATGATTTTACATAAATAAGAAAAAAAAATACATCAAATAACACTATTAATAAAGAATTTAGTTTGGTCAGATAGGATTCTATTTGTAACAATTAAATACTAGGAAAGTTTAAAATTTAAAGTTCTTAGTGTTTTCAAATTAATATTGTTCGTTATATCTTAGAAAGTTCTTACGGTTTTAGAAATGTTCATCTTTTACAGTTGCTTGCCGTTTGAAATCCAGCGTTAAATTTCCCGATGATCCTGTGGTCCTCTGAATATAAGAAAAGCGATGTTTCATTTTTCCATTTTATAACAACTGAAGGGATTGAACGTGCGTCCTTCAATCTCTTCTCCCGCACCTCCACACTAACATCTATCTGTCACATCTTAATAATCATAATAACTCACTAATTAATAATTTCCAAATTTTCCTTTTATACGTATTCGAAGGATTGACTTGGCATTATGTCATCGATGTGATGATCCTTTCGCTGAGGTCCGATTTCCCAATGGATTTCTTTTATTGGCTATTTGTTTCTATTGTTTTCCTATCTGACCGCTGTTTTTACATTTAAATGCCCAAGGCTGGTTTACATTTGGCTAATTAACAATCATTTCCATTTCTGATTAATTAACCTGTTTTTCAAATCAAAGATATATTTAAAGATAAATTTAAAGATATAATTTTATCTCCAAATCTTTTTAAAATTTAGTTTTAAAATACTTTTTCTTTAATAAAGTTTTATTTTAATAATTTTTCATTATCTGTGCGATTTAATATATACGAGTTTAAAATGATATTTAATTTCAATTTTTAATTCTTAAAGAAAATTTTTAAATGCGAACTTTTTAATTTACTTTGATGTTTAATAAATATAAAAAAAAAACAATGTAACGAACGTCTGTGCTCGTTACAATATATATATATATATATATATTGTAAAAGATCAATAAATCTCTCTTTATTTTAAAAGTCATTTGTTGGTTTAAAAAAAAAAATCTTTGATTTGATTTTTATATATTGAGTATTATTACTGCTTATGGTTATTAGTTATAGTTATTATTGTTTGGATTTATTATTTTGTTTATTTGTTAATGGTACATGGTTTTAATTGTTATTATTATTATTATTATTCTTAATGGTGAGATTTTTAATAGTAATAGTGGCATGTTCTAATTATTATAAATAAATAGAGACATATAAATTGTTGATTATAAAAAAAATTATTTTATTTGTAGTGATTATTAAAAAAATGCAATGCTATTATTTATGTATATTTTTAAAAGAACTGTCAAATAAATTTTTCATATAATATTTTTTATGTGATTAATATTTTTTATTTCGAATATTATTATTTTACAAAACATATGTAACAATGGTTTTCAAGACTGCATGTAATGTGGCACATGAAAAAAAAAAAAACACAACAACAGAAAAGATTGCCATTATTGATTATTAAAATGGTTATAAAAAGAAACTGAAGGAGAAAAAGCTAATTGTACTTTTATATTCGGTATCTTCATTTGTCAAAATAATTGGATAAATTACTGTAGTAAACACATAAACCATGATTGGCTAATATATATATATCACAGCCAGGGGCCTGCACCTTTTCCTTTCTTTTATCCCAGATCAATTTAAAAAGAAAAACTAAGCAAAAACTCGACATGATTTTCACCTCGTCTTAAGCTGAAATTTGATATAGCTATCTAGGAATCTATAATGGTAAATTTAGTAACAATTTGGAAGCAACTAGAATTAATATATTGGATTCAACATTTCAATTTATTTATTTATTTTTTAAGGAGAGAAATCTTAAAAAAAAAATAGAATATATATATATATATGCGTTTGGAAACTAATAATTTTCATTAACTTGATATTTTCTTCAAAATTTAACGTTGGCTAGAATGCATTCTAATATTAAAAAATATAAGAGAATAAAACAATGGAACAAGTTGACCTTTGAAAGGAAAAATAAACAAGTTGAACTTTGAAAAGGTAATAAATAACTTTATTAATGTAAATGATATGTTTATATATATATATATATATTTGAGATTGATATTCATTTTTTATTTTTAATTAGAAAAATGAAACATTTTTATAAGTATAATTCTGTTCTATTTAAGTATCTTGTTTAAAAAAACAAATGTTCTATAAATGTTAAAATTAACACCGAATATTTGAAATTTGAAAATAAGGCGTATAAGTTTGGATTGCATATGGGTTATTATATATATATATTTTTTTTAATAAGTGAAATTTGCCTTTATAAATTTTATTATCCAAAATTTGTTATTATTTATACATCTTAATTCTTTTAATATTTTTATTTATTTATTTGATAATTAGATATGTTCTTAGGGATGGATCATAGATTGAGTTGATTTATTAAAGGTTACTTATCAATTAGAAATTGTCATTATATATATTTGTGTGTGTACGTATATAAAATAACAAATAACAAAATGAGGTGAAATAAGTTCCATATTCATATTAAGTTATAAGTTAGCACTAAATGACTGTGTAGTCAAAGATATGTTATATTTATAGGCCTGAGTGAGCCTTGTAAATAATAAAAGAGTATTCAATGCTGGTAGAAATAAGTATAGTCCAAAAGTGGATATAATATATAAACATTTTATAATGTAGTGGAGTAAATTTTGATGATTTCTTTTGATTTAATGATATTTAATCGATTAACCTAGCTTTGAGAGCATATCTATTATCTATTATCTATTTTATTAATTTACAATATTTTACCAGTCAATTATTTACTTAATTATTTATCTATTTTTATTTTAACTTCATATAATAACTCTTATGCCAAAACATAAACAACAATTCATATATTTGCTGTACACCTAGGTCTTGTTTTATGTGATAGATAGGTTCCTCAGAAAACATGCACAAACGAAATTGTGCAAAAATAGATGTAACTTACCTTGAAAAAGGGGGGATACGGACTGTGATTTTTCAAAACTCGTGTAAAAGCAAAGCACCAATGTAAAATTTACTTTAAAATTCATGCAAAAAAAAAATAAGGAAATAAAATATGACTAATAAAAAATTTCAAATTTGAAAAAAATTGATACAAGACAAACTTTTTTTAACTATAATATTTAATTTTATTCAAAACAATATATTTTTATGCATAATTTACAGTAATTTATATTGTTTATACACGTTTTAATTATTATCGCTATTTGCCGGTAAACAGATTCATTTGCACACTGATAAAAAAATCAGATTCTTCACAAGATGAAATACAACTAGTGCCAATGTCACTCTCATGTTGTGTTAATTAATGGTTTTCTGGTGACAATGTAATTAGTAATTAATCTAACAACTAAAAATTAAATTCTTATTTTTGTCTTTAATTTTCAATTTTAATTGTGCCCACTGCTATTATTCATTTTTTAAAACTAAACTTGTGGACACTAAATGATTAATAATTGATTAAACATTTTTTTTTAAAAAGCAAAAACAGAATGTGATTTAAAATGCAAAATTAACACGCACAATGTTTGAACAAATTTACATTATAATCTTGTAAAATTTAATGTGTGTATACATAAAATGTGGAAATCATGATTTTAATTTCATTATTGCATGAAATCTTACTATTATAAAGCACTGAAAATATTAAAATTACTAAGTTGAAAGTCGAATTTCAATAATGTGCTATTACTTTCAATATAATATAAGTGCGCGAAATTTATTATTTAAAGTAATAGCACAATATCGGAGTTTGACTTCCGGTGAAACACGAATCACGTAACTTCAAAATCGTGTTAAATAAGTCCACGTAAAAAGAGACCCAGGTATATATAATATACTTTTATTTATTTATTTTTAAATTTGAATATTTGGAAAATATAAATATTGGTTTGTGTTTATATTAATGTATACTTGTTGAGCACAAATATGTCTTTGTCTATTTAATATATATACTTATTGCAAGTATATATATATATATGTATTTTTATTTTATTTTTTGTATTTGGGTTTGTATTAAAAAAAAATATTTAAAATACTGATACTACTTAAAAATCAAACCATAATCTAGAAATAAAGGATGTACCATTTGTTTTATAAGTAATGCCTTTGTATTTTATTTGGAAGAGTATTAATATTTTATTCTTTTTTTTTTTTTTAGTGCCAGAGTCATTATGAAGTTTATTAAATTCACAACTTAATGGAGAATAATTTCATATTTTAATTATTATTTAGTTTTGAGGTCACTTATACAAGTCAATGTTCATTAATATATTTAGATATACATAAGTTTACTTATTTGATGTGTATATTAGATTCAATAAAATTCCCTTTGTTTCTAATATATATATTTTGTTAGTTAGTCATATTAACCCTGAGAATAAATTATAATGATAGGTCTCATTATTGCTCTGTACAATTTTGATTTATTTCATATATAGCTAGTTGGAAGGGCAGATAAGTAATGTGTTTAAATATAATTAGGATAATGTTATTTGTTACATTTTGGTTCCTCAATGATTGGGACAATTTTATCTTTCTTCATTTAGATTATACTATCTATTACATTTGGCTTTCCCAATGATTGGATCCACTTAAATTGTTAAGATCTTTCTTTATATGTATATTCCAATCTATTATATTTGTTGTTCAACATTTTGGGCATTCTTTTCTCAGTATATGTGTATGATATGCTATGTTTATATTATTTAGATTGGATGATATATGCATTTTATTACATTTCATGCTAACGTTAGGGCTTGGTTAAGTGGTGATTATTGTTGAAGAGTCCGTACTAATACATTTGATGCCTAAAACATGAGGATTGATTCATTACAATTCGTTTATGAGGATGGAGAATAATAATACAGTTATATCCCATACTATTACATTTATCACTTTCAACTGGAGCAATCATGATTCTATTACATTTGGTACCCAATGATTGGGGCCATTTCAATTGGTAACAGACGTTCTATTACATTTGGCACCAATGTTTGGGGCCTTCTTTCTTCATATGTGTATTTTCATTTGAGATCATTTAAATTACATATGTTCTATATATATATATATATATATATATATATAGAACATATGTAATTTATATATATATATATATATACAATATATATATATATATATATATATATATTGTAACCTAGTGTTATTGACACTTGGTTTACTTGGCATTATTTCTTCAGGAAAACAATGCTATTCTTTAAAGAAATAAAAAGATAAAATAACAATAGTAATAATTGATTAATAAAGTATGCTATTCACTCACTTTGGCATGTTTTGGGTGAATAACTAATAGATTTAATAACTCAATGTCATTTTTAAAGAGAGAACATGAATAATTTAATTGAGATATTAATAATTAGAGCAAATTAATATGGTATAAAAGCTAAACAGTAATTGATTTTGGATGGGTAGAGGGGAGTGGATGAGTGTCTTATCATAAAGCACAATAACTTCTGGTAATTTCTTTTTGTAAAAAAAAAAATAAATAAATAATGTTTAAAGAATTATACATCACTGATTGTTAATTTAATGTATTTATTATTATTTTTTTTTATATTGTCAAATTACTTTGTAATCCAGGTAGATAATACTGAAAACTATATGATTGTCATAAGTTTTTCCTTTCTTTTGTTTATGTTATAATCAAATGATTATTTTTCTGGAAGAGGTCGCTAAAGTAAAAGAAAAAAAAAAAACAACAACAAAACGAAACAACCAATTTCATAATCAAGATCTTTTTTTTAAAAAAAAAAATAGATAGTCTGCTTTTAGTTTTCAAGGAAGGAACAGTGCTGAAATTTGGTAACTCAATTTTTTCATTTTATTTTGCAGAAATAAATGTAATCAAAGTAAAATTTTAATAATATAATGTGTGGCTAAATTTTTTTGATAAGATATCCTGATTTTCTTTGCCATCTACCTATTTAACCCTTAAACCGCTAATTTTATCATTGGTTGTATCAGATAAAAATCAAATCTTTTAATTGGCCAACTCACAAACTGAAGACAAAGCCTATTGTTAAAACATATTCGCCTATAATATTAAATTCAACTCAGATACGTTTATAAAAAGTATATAATTAATTTTTAAGGTTGTGAAGACAACGAAAGTTCTTTCAAAAATAAATTTCTATTTATTTATTCTAAGATATTGAATATCGGCAACATAAAAGTTATAATGTAAACAAAAAGATCGACTTTTACGTTATAGAAAAGTAAATATTTCTTTTTATTACAACTTCAATATTTGTACTAAAATCTTCAATATTTTTCGAAAATAATTTTGTTTTTTTATTATTCTCTCTGAAAATTATGTTTAATTTCCATAAATATTATTTAATAATAATTTAAATCATATTCGAAATGAAAATCTCAGCGTTTTTCTTTATTTTCTTTGATCAGGCAGTTTCTTTGTTCTTTCCAGCCAATCAGAATGTCTTTTTCGGCTGAGAGCATGCTAAGAACCAATCACAAATAATGTTCCTTCTTTGTTTAGGTTTAAATGCGTTTTTTTCTATTTTTTACTTCTAAAATAAATCGGAAGATGTCACCATCGTACAGAACTTTTAAAAACGAATTCAATACGTATTTAACGAATTTTTTCGTATGAAAATGAACTGAGTTAGAGTGATTTCAGATGTCGACGAGGAGCCTCGTCGAGCGCGGGAAAAGGGTTAAAGACCTTTTATACTTAAAAATTTATTGTCTCACGCTAAAGTTCAAAAATGACAGATGTAACTAAAAGAGTCATGAAAAATTATATTATATCTAAATTAAGGAAAAGAAGCGATTTCCAAGAAAAGATTAATTATTTATTAACTTTATGTCATTTATTGATATTTTCTTGGTATAGAAAGAAAAAAAAAATTATAATTGAAAGAAATATTTTGAAACCAAGGAAAATCAACTAGAAACATTTTCGCGCTCTTTCTCAATATTGTCTGCCTTTACAAGTAATGTAGTTACATACGTTAAAATATGTTTTATTCACCAAGAATTGTCTGGAAATAATAATAATGATAAATAAGATTAAATTATGCACCTGTATATTTAAAAATATATATATATAAACTTTCTCAGAGTAAATATAGGAAAAGCCATATAGGGGCATTCTTACGGAGAAGTTACCGTTAAAAAAATTTATAATTCCTAAAGTATGAACAAAACCAAACATCTTAGTGACTTAATGATAAAAATAAATGATATATTATATTACACATCAGTTGGAGTTATTCAAACTTCCTATACATGTAAATCAGCTGCAGTTATTATCAGAATAATCTCGGAAAAATTGCGCATTTTCGTCCATAAGTAAGCTAGCTAATAAGTATACGTATATCGTCAAAAAAAATATATATATATATTGTATATGTTTATCGTCTATAGTCAAATATTCGTCTATGTTAGAAGTCTATTTTTTTCTTGGATCCCAAAATTGTAGTAGTTTAATTCAAGTAAGAATTAATCTTCAATTCTGCTATATGTTTCTTTACCTAATTTATTAAACGCACAAAATAAGAGAAAACTTTTATTTAAAGGAAATAATACCATGCGTTTATTGTTTTTAAACTTGCTTCGTGAAATACGACTGGATAAACATTTTCTAATGAGAGAGTATGCACTTGTTAATTAATGATTGTTTAAAACTAAGTTATAAATGATATGTATTTTTTTTTATATCACATAGATTAAAGTCTGTATGGTCAAGTGATATTTAATAGCCTTGTAATGACAAAGGTATGTTTTAATATAATTATTATAGGTTAAGTTGATATTTAACATGGAAGAAAAAAAAATCTATAAAATATGTTTTAATTATTACATACAATTGTAGGTAGAAATTTTGTATGTTAGATACGTAAAAGAAAAATATTTAGATATTTAAGGGGTAAAATAAATATTGAAAATTATCAGAAGTAACTAAAAAAAAAAAAAAATGCTATAACAAAATATTTCTTGTTAAAGTTTTGAAACGAATTTATACTGTATTAATTGAGGAAGTTATTCCTAATTATTCTTAAATAACACATCCACTTTATTTAGTTTAAGATAGTATGCTACCAACTATTTTTGAATGTTCCTTTATTAAAATTAAAATTATTATACTTTTATTCTATGATGTCCATTGATTTCAGATGTTGATCAAAGTATGCACGGTAACATAAGTTTATTATAATCAGTGTATTTACTTATCCTGCCCAGATATAGCATTAGTATATGCTTAATATTCGCATAGGTAATAATTATAATGTATTTATTTTGTGGGATGAAAAATGATCTCCCCAAAAGCTTTGTTTTCCATGAGAGGAAGATTTTAAATATAATGTTCCGGTATGTTTATAGCCCAAGTGATCGATTCTCATAGATAGGACGATCAAGAATTTATCTAGCATTTAGTATGCTTCATTCGTTTAAATCCCAGGAGAGGATTGTATTTGGTGTGTGTTCGTTGTATGCCCAAGTAAGAGGCAAGAAACCACCAAAATATTTTAATGTAGTAGATTACTTTACAGACCTTCGTGGTTATTCCATATTCCTCATGTGAAAATAAAGATAGCTCCACCATGGAAGGTGTTGATTATTGTGCGTAATTTTGAAAGTTCGGGCAAGATAAAGGTTATATTGGAGGTGTTAGTTCCTCAAGATCCACTTTAGTATAAATAGTGCGTTAGTAACTAAAATCAATATCTGTATTGTGCTGCTAAATATTGCTAGTATTTGACAAGTAAATCAATGGAGAAAGTAATTAAAATTGCGTGGTTTTAAAATGCTTATTTACTGAGGGAATATTCAAATGCAATATTTAATTCTGGTTAGTAATTAAATAATACTCATATTTAAAATTATACGTATGAATAAAATTTGTATCATAACTTAAGTTAGCATTAAGTTAAATGTAAGATGGTAAGTGTAACTTCTGATAACTGGCCTATAATTAGAATAGGTTATCCCATTAAAGACCATAAATAAAGTAAATGTATTAGAAATAAATTTAATATTTTGCGTATTGCATATGATGGGATTAATCATTTAAAAAAAAAAAAAAAAAAAATAGTTAGTCAATAATTTTGAATAAAAGCTTCTACAAGGTTACCAAAATGTAATAAACAATGTATTGGTAATGAAATGTACTTTTAGTTAATCAATCCATATGATTGCATACAGGAGAAGTAGTAACCTCTAGTCCATAACCAAAAGAGTATATAGATTAATGTCAGTTATATTTTATATTTTTGTATTACTATGGGATTATTGAATAAATGTTCATATATTTTTTTTTTGTGATAATAATAAATTATAGTCTTGTTAAAATTTGTTGTAGATTCATTTTTTTGTTTTTATATGCTAAATATAAGTGTTTGCACAATATTTGCAAAACCTTTTCTTGAGTCCGAAATCATTCCAAATTCTTAAAAACTTAATATACCAGATAAATAAAGTTAAGCAGATCGGAATATGTCATTATATTTTAGTTTAATGATAATTATTTATGGAGTTGAAAACTTAAGACTAAACATTCACCTTTGTATAAAAAAAAAAAAAAAAAAATGAATTTATTCCCAAACCATTAACTTTGGTTGCACATTATTCCAAACATTTAGTTAAATTGTCTAAGTAATAAATCTTAGTTATATTATTGTGTTGTCATGGATGATGGAAGGACACAAAAAGCACCCTTGTCTTTTTATTATTCTGACTGAGATTCTGAAAAAAAAAAAAAAGGGCTGTGTTATTCAAAATTATACGTCATTATTGAATAGAATTATCATCTCTTTAAATAATATAGCAGTTGATATGAGAGATGAAGACACATTGAATTTAAGTAAAATAAATGTTTCCTATAGCCGACCAGAATGCCAGTCATATGCGACAACACAATACTGCCGAGCATTTCCTTACATGAAACAAAGAACCCTGAGATTAATATTATTATAATTATTCTTTAAATTAATAAGTGATCAATTATTGTTGTTATTACAATCGTGGCATGGCTTAAGAGAATTGAATGTACAATTGTATTATATGAAAGGTATTTTAGATCATATTGGAAAATTAATGGATATGTTGCATTATTTTGGTTGCCTTAACAACAACCAGAAAAATTAGGGTCATGGGTGCAAATAAAATAAACTAAACTAATAAATATATTGGGTTAGAAATAAAATAAATAAATAAATTTCTAATAATAAAATAATTAAATATTTACTGGGTTAGAAATGGCTAATTAAAAGATTATTGAGTTAGAAATGGTCAAAAGTGCAAGTAATAATAAATAAATACATTAATAAACTAATTTATAAATATTGGGTTAGAATATATATATATATAGTTTAAAAATAGCTTTTCATAGTGCCTTGATTCAGCTCAAGTTTTTGATGTATTTCATTAGGATATAAAAAAATGTAAAATTAAATAATTACATTGTTATTAAAAATAAATTTAATATAAGTAACATATTTATAAATGTGACAGCAGAAGGGATTTAACTGTTAGCTGAAAGAAGGCCCTTTTATTTCTCTTTGAGGACTTAAAGAAAACAAACAGGGCAAATTCTTAATGTCTACTCTAAATGTTCCTGTGATTACAGCTATTAGTATATTATTATTAATATAATATACAAACATAGATGTGCTGCTCAACAAAATGCATTAGCCAGTGTGGTGAATTTACTGACTTTTTATCTGTACATTTAAAATCAAGGAATCCCATGATTTTTCTTCTCAGATGTCTGATAATTCTTCTCTGAAATGTCAGTTTTTTCTTGAAAGTAAAATGTATGTGTGTGTAAATGAATTATTTTTTAAATAAATAGTTACAATCGTGACAGATAAATCTAAATTATGGTTCTTATTTTCAGGAGGCTATAAGTTGCTATCAAGGCATAGGTAAGGTAATGGTCAAAAGTGGAGGATGCTAAGAATCCTCCATTTATTGAACCCAGACTGCCATTAGATAATAACCATTTACTTAGGTACATACAACTGCATATCATCTTCAAATGAAAAAAGATTATGTGAATTGGAGAAACTATCTAATAGTAAACGACATTGGTGGACTTTATAAAATTAGAAGAAAATATAAAAAGACAAATATTAAAAAGTGGACATGTATTTTATTATAAGGGCATAAATATTGGAAGCATAAGTGGAATGTGTTTTATTATAAATAGAAAATAGAAGAATGTCAATGTGGAGGTTGGTGGTGTTTCAGAAGTGGCAAGATTATTTATTCAACTTATGTATTAATAAATTTGTTTCACCAGTTTTCATAATTAATACAATATGTTTCAATGTATAAAGTCAAAATTACTAAATTCTAAATCTTAATATTGGCTAAGCTCTTTCAGAGCCTGTTTACTCCATATTCATAGCCTTGATATGTATTAAACTCATTGTATGCAAATTTATGCAAAACAATAGACTATCCATTTTTTTGAAATTGCTAGTGACATAAATGCCACAAATAGAAAAGACATGTGTTTTGCAATTTCAAAAAAATGGATGGTCTAAGTTGTTTTGCATAAATTTGCATACACTGAGTTTAATACATATTAAGGCTATGAATATAAAGTAAACAGACTCTGAAAGTGCTTAGCCAATATTAAGATTTAGAATTTAATAATTTCGCCTTTATATATTGAAGCATATTGTATTAATTATTCAACATAATGGAAAATAGGTCCCAAACAAGTTTTCATTGTAATTAAAGAAGTAAAGAATTGTTATACCAATGCTCAAACTAAAAAATATTTTAAAATTGCCATAGAAGTGTTTAATGCTAGAATTGATAAATGATTGAAAGATGAAAGTACTGTGGGTAAATTTAGTTATGGTAATAGAAATGAAAGAGGGCATAGACTTATGGAGTTTGCAAAAAAAAAAAAAAAGAAATTATATACTATGAATTCTTTCTGTGAGAAAAATAAAACAAAAATTGGCATGGAAGCATCTAAATAAAGATACATTAGAAATGGATTATGTTTTGACTAATAGAAAATATATATTTCAAGATAAGTATTTCAATATTGTAATGTTCTTAATAAATTTAACACAGGAAGTGACCATTGATTAGTGAGATGTAATATGTGTGTGAATGCAAAACTAGAGAAACAAAAATTATTAAGGAAAACAGTGTTCACAGTTGATATTCTTAACTTTCAGAAATATTCTAATGAATTTAAATTAGAGCTTACAAATCATTTTAAAATATTAACAAATTTAATAAAATTAATGGTACCATAACTGACCACTATTAAGACTGCAACAAAAAGCAGCAATATTTTTACCAAGACAAGATAATGCATGAAAAAAAGGAATATAAAAATATATAAAAATGATCCATTAAAAAGAATTGAATATCTAGAATTTTGTAAAATGATACAAAGAAGAATTAATAATAATGTAAGACAATAGTGAATTAGCAAGGAAATTCTATAAAAAAAACTAAAAATCTCAAAAGTGTAAAACATCTTGGTATTGATATGAAATTTATTTTGCAATAAGAAGAAAAAATGGAATTATTATTAAAAAAAAAAGATGACATTATGATATGTGTGGAAAAGTTCTATAAGAAATTATACAGCAATAAAGAACAAAAAGACAAAATATCCTTTACAATTACTACATCTTCTAAATTGCCAGCATTCTAAATGAAAAAATTTAAGCATGCAATTAAATCTATGAAGAAAGGGAAAATTCTGGACAATGATGGAAATCATAATCAATATCTCAAAAGAAGTAGGTGAAGAAATAGAAAAATTGTTGGCAAGTTAGATATAAAATTTCTAACTGATAAAGATGTATCATATGACTGGAAGAATGCAGTTGTAATATCAATATTTAAAAAATATGATAAAGGAGTTATTAGAAATTACAAACATTAATCTTTTAACAGTTTGATACAAAAAGTTTACCATGATGATAGCAACTCATCTAGAGCAAACTTTGGATTTTAACAAACCAAAATAATAAGCTGGATTTAAAAGTGGTTTTAGTACAATGGATAATACCCAAATATTGAGAGAAAATATAGAACAAACCAATGAATATGAGTTGTCATTATGCTTTTGATTTGCAGATTATTAAAAGGCATTTGATTCGATACATGTGTCTACAGTTATTAGCATTGGATCATCAAAATATAGACTCAGGATATTACTGTATTCTGAATAATATTTATCAAAATGCAACAGCAATAATTAGATTCATTGAAAAGAGATATACAAGAGGGTTATTCCATATTTCAAAAATTTTAACAGCAGTTTTGCAAGAAGTACTTTATGAATTAAAATGAGAAACCAAGGGTGTAAAAGTAAATGAAGATTATTTAAGTCATCTATAATTTGCAGATAATATGGTTGCTTTTGCAAATAATGCTTCAGGACTTCAGAAAATGCTGCAAGAATTATCAGATAAAAGTAAGACATGACTAAAAATAAATGGTAAAAAAGCTTAAGTAAAATGTTCAATGAATTTTCTCAAAAGAAAAATGAAGATCGATAATGATGAATTAGAAGAAAATAGCAACTACAAATACCAATATCAGAATATTAATGCAGATAAAAATATAATAAATGAAATTAATCATAGAATTAAATTTCAATGAAGTGCTTTTGGTAGAAATAATTTAATATAAAAAGGAAATATGTTTATGTTTGAAAAGTAAGTTTTTTAATAAATGTGTTTTACCAGTTTTTACTTATAGACCTGATATTTGGACATTTAATAGAAGAGCTATACCAAAACTTCAGATCCCTCAATGAAGTATGGACAGATGTATGTTAGAAGTAACAAAAAGAGATTGAAAATGAAATACTATATGAGTAAAAGAATATTGAAACAAAAAACTGAAATAGGGCCTAATTTGACATATTACTAGAAGAGATGATGATAGATAGACAATTGACTTATGAACTGGATTCCAAGAGATTGTAAAAGACTTAGAAAGAGATTCCATGTGAGAGAAATAGTAGCAATAAAGAAGTTTGTTGGTGTGATGTGGAGAAGAGAGGCTAGAGATTTGGAAAACTGGATTAAATTTGGACTTTCATCTCACAGTAGATCAATGATAGTTGAAAGCGATTTGTAAATGTATATCCAAATTGTACATAATAAAATTAATAGTTATTTAATATTTATTTAAATTTTCAGCAATATAAGAATGCTATAAAAGCATAAAAGGTTTACATGAAGATAAGAAATATAATATTAATGTATTGTTATAGGTTCACATAATTAAGAAAAATCATTAATTTGGGATAACTCAGAAACTAAGAGTGCTGGATTAACAGTAGTAAACCTGTAATGTACATACAACCATGAATATTATACAGAGAAATAAAACTTCTTTTTCACTATAAATGGTAGCATCTGAGTAAATATGCATCTTCAGATCAATATTGTCATATAATAATTACCAAATGAATATAACATGCAGGGTGTAGCTTTACAAAAAATGTTGCTAAATACCATATGTTATAAATTCATAAGGTAATTGTAAAATATAACAGATGAGTGTTAGATACTGTTGAGAATTATTGCAAAAATGTTTCAACTTGTCATGCTGTTGGAAAATAATAAAAACTTATTATCCAATGCTTGTGACATCAATTATTCTGCCATGTTCAGATAGTATGTGACAATTATAGTATAAATGACTACATAAGTAAATGAATGTGGTTATAATTTTACATTCAATGTATCATTGTAAATTACATGATTAAAAAGTTTTTTTAATACATCTCAATACATAGAATATGATTACACTTGTGTGTGTATATATATATATAATTTTTAAATAGAGATTGTGAAGCAAAAGGAATTGTAATTATTAATATATAAAACAAGAAAATATATTTACATTATGATGATTACAATACATTAATTTGTCTTCATTTACCAACTTGCTGATAATTACAAATGACTCTATACCACTGCATAAATGTCTGATTGAAATGGGGGGGGGGGGTAGTATTGCTTGATTCCTAATTTTAATCTTATTAATTTTATTGAAGAAAAGTGTGTCCAGTTAAAAGAAGTTGGAATAAAATAAAATGGTATCTTAGAAACCACAGAGTAAAGAAAATAAGCATAGTGACTAATATTTGGAAAGAGACTTCTCTCAATGTTATTAATCAGTATATTTAAGAATAGTATTTAGAATGTGTAACAGGGGCTATGATATTCTTATACTGTTGTAAGCCATGATTAAACATTTTTATCCATATAAGAAACATATGATATAAATATGGGATAAATATCACTCTAGTTGATAAAATTGATTTTAATTAATCTTAATTTAAAAATCCAAGTATTTTAATTTAAACAACTTTAATGTTTGAACTATCAAATTATGAGATAGATGCTGAGATATAGCAGTGAGTTTAAAACATCTGAGTTTGGAATGTACCATTACTTATGTAATCTAATCTTTCTTGAAAATAAGTTTGTGCTACTAAATTTCTTATATCTCAAATTAATCTGTTAAATGAAAATGATGGGATATCTAGACAAGAATTTTAGAGAATTCATAATTTCTAGAAAGAAATTTTGCATTACAAAGAAGAATGGAAGGCAAAAATAGTCATTAAATTTTGTTACATTTTTCTGATTAAAATAGAAACATTCTCTTGTTCCAAATTAAATGAATGCAAAATGAATTAACTTTTTAAAGGAAAGAAATGATCTATTTTATTATGGGAATATAGAAAATTATTTTAGGGAAGATGATTATGTTGATAAATGAAGCTTTCATATGAATGAAAGGATATATTTTTGAAGATGAACTTACTATTATTTCAGTTATACCAGCGATTGATTTTGAATGTTAGTGCTTAAGTTTTAAAGTATTGTCTCATTCGGTAATGGGGTGTTTCATATATTACAAATATATTGTAACAGCACTGAGGTGAACCTGGGGTGATGGAAAATCATCATCATCAACCCCATGTCAATGACAAATTTTAATATAAAATTAAATACAAATGAATATTATCATGAGGAATGAGCTTAAGAGATCAACACAGAATTAACTATAACTTCACCAGCATTACACAAAAGTAATAATAGTCATTATCATAGATAATCAACAGTAAAAATAAATCAACAATCAATCTTGTGGCTGGATTAGAAATAGTTCTACTATTGACCAGGCTAATTATTTAGCCTATGCCAGTTTGGGCATATTATTTAAACCAATAATTTGGATGCACCTACCCAAGGACTAATCCAGTAAAATACATAAGAATAAAAATAATAATGCTAGGATACTAAACCATGTTGATCATCATCAATGCTCTGAAAACTTAGTACTATTAATATACTGGCCAACTATAAACTTAATTTTTAAATAAATAATTAAAATAAAATATAGTGCATGAACTTTAAAGGCTATCCCTTTTGCACCACCCAGCATCATTATTATCTGGATGTCCATAACACTAAACATAAACCCCTTTTATATAACAGATTGTTATGCATGAATCCAGCTCATTGAGTAAAAGCTCTATACTTGTTACTGTAAACAAGAGATATAATACAAACATATTATTTTAAATATATTCTAGAAGTAATTAAATTCACTGGAATAATTTAAACAGTGAAATATAACATTATTAATAATTAAAATGAAATTAAGGTCTGTAGAATATGGCTATATATATATATTAAACCTTGTAATTTTGATTCATACCAAAAAGAAATCCACTATTACATTGTAATTTACATATATGTCCCAATAGGTTTACATAAAACATATCTATATATAAGCACACAGACAGGTGGTATAACAATTTATGAACATATATGAATTGTCATAAACTTATAAATGAAATTCATTTTTATAATACATAATTAATAAATGATTTAACATATATGTATGAGCACATGGAGATGTGTGCACACTGAAATTTATAAAAAAATAAACAAACCAAATTATATTTTCTCAATACATAATTAATTCTATATCAAAAATATGCATAAAATTGACATGCATTAATTCATTCATTATTTCTAATGGTAAAAAAAGTTATTCTTTTTTTAAAAAATAAAAAAACTATCATGAGATTCAGTTTCTTTTCTCTGGATTAATTATAAACATCTTTAAAAATATTTCAGCAAGTTCTTTTGTTTTTCAATCTAGAAAGATTTTTGGAGTTTACTTTTTTGCATTTCAAAATAAAATCATTTATAAATTAATTCTTTGTTTTTAGATGTCATTTTCACTATAAAAAAAAGATGATGAGTTTTACTTTTAATAAATAAAACTGAAAAATATCATTTATTTTTATTTTTTATTCTAGTTTTAGTTGAATAATTATTTACCTTTAAAACCAGCTGATATCCGTAAGTACTTTATATACACAATGAAGTATCTTTGTCTGTGCCTCTTTGAATATTGATAAAACTACATGTATAGCATAGTAATTTCATAGTTAGCTGGTCCCTTTTAAAACCTTAGACTGGCTTATTGTCATCTTTGGGAAAAGTATAATCCAGGCCACTGTGACATTTAATCAGCCTCATTTAGTCTAGATTTGATAGATTTCAAGCATATCATCTAATGCATAATATGAGCTATGAAGAACATAGAAAATCAGACCCTTTACTTCCATCTGAATCCAAAATCTACCATTGTGAACTAACAGTGGCTGACTCACACTGTCTTGCCTTCAGTTATATTTTATAGTAATTCTGTACACTCTAAAACTCCTCATAATTTTTTTTCAAACCTTTTCATAGTTAGGGTGAAAAAACAGTAATGAAAAATAAGTTTTCTTTATCTTGATTGAAAAAAGTTAATGGCTCTTTTCAATTTACCATAATTCTTTCAAAAACAATTTTGTAGATTTTTTTGTCAAAATATATTATAAAAGCTTTAATTAAAAAATGTAATCTAATCAAAATAGATGGAGGATTTTTATAATTGCCAGTATATCCATTATAACATAAGTACATGCTTGTTATAATTTCAAAATCAGAATTAATAAAACATTAATTAGATCTTTTTAAGTTTAATTTATAATAATTTTTTTTAAATTCAAAATTAATCCTTAACTATTATTCTGGTGTAACATAGAAAATATCTACAAATTTTTTTTGGCTGTGTTTATTTTTACTTTTACTTTCAATTATATATATATATATATATATATATATATATATATATATATATATATATATATATATATATATATATATATATATATATATATATATATATATATATATATATATGTGTGTGTGTGGGGGGGTGTGCATACAATACTATGCTATATGCCAGAGGTGGACAACTTTTGTGTTCATAAGATCTACTTTTTATTTTTAAAATGTGTTGCAATCGACTTGTTGTCATAGGTGATCGACTTGTTGTCATTGGCAATTGACTTGTTGTCATAGGTGATCAACTTGTTGTCATAGGCATAGTCTAAGTGGAGGGAGGTGTAAAATACATACTATTTTTATATATCTACCTAAAAAAATAAAAATTATTTACTGGGTCAAAAAACTCATGTCCGGGGAATTAAAGCAACATGAATAATTATTAACAATATTTATTAATTCAAATTAGTTACATTAAATCAAAATTAAAAATAGTATTTTCAATAATGATATGACTTAGTGGACTTATAGATGGAAAAAAAATTTAGAACAAAAACAAAAATAACAAAAAAAAACTTGAAAATCATGACTTAATTTGTTTTACTCGATACCCGACAGCTTTGCCAGATTGGTCTTGCGATCAACCAAAAATGGCTTTGCAATCATCTGGTGGATCATGATCGACTTTTTGGCCATCCCTGTTGTATACCATGAGACTCATAACCATCTCAATATATGTATATTGAAATAAAAATGTCCATTTCAAGTTTATTTTAGGGGATTGGGAAAGGGAAATTAATTTAAGTTTAAAATATCAAATTGCATATTAGTAAAATAATATAGTGAATTAAATATAGCATAATATGTTATATTCAAATTTTGCAGATATAGGAATACCCACATATATTTGTTACAGAAAATTTAGTTTAGTTTTTAGTAAATAGTTTAATTGTAAGAATATATATATATATATATATATATATATAAATAGTTTAATTGTAAGAATATATATATATATATATATATATATATATTAAAGAAAAAGTTTAATTCTTCATTAAGATAAAAATATTTATTTAAAAAAAGTTTTAATTAATAAATTCCAAGTAAAAAGTTATAACATGTTTTAAAATATTAAGGCTTTATGTAAAATAAAATGGAAATCTGAAGTAAAATTTATATATTGTTTTATTATCAGGATTAATTACCCTTAAAATGTTAATTTGTAAGTGGATTTTGTTATAAATTTTTGGTTTGTTATTAAAAATAGAAATTTCCTACAATAACTTTTCTCTTGTAATTATGAGATTAAAATTTTCTAAAAAGAAGCTTTTAATAAAAATAGTGTGCAATAATAATAGTTTTTCTGTTGTTTTTTTTTTTTTGACTCTCTTGTTTGTCATGCTGATAGTTAATATAGAAGTGACTAAGCTTTCCATACATTGTTAATTTTCATCTAGGAACTCTCTCTTAAGCATATAGAACCAATTTTATGAGTGTGGTCTTGGTATCATCTAATTAGCTATATAAACTTACAACTAATATTTATCAATGATAGATATTTCAATATGAAAAAATAATGATGTCAAAGTATATATTTCAAATATGTGTGGAAAACATTGTAACAAAATGTTTAAACTCAACTGAAAAAAATACAGAATCCTGCAATGTCAATTTAAAACTTTAAATTTCAAATACAGAACTCTTTTAAACAAAAAGCATACATAAAAAGAATAAAAACTCTAATTAACATTGCTGAAAATTTGCTGACTGCTGAATAAATGCCAATGCAAGATAATTGTATCAAACTTTTTTCTTTTACCTAAAGACTCGTATTATTACTTGTTTCATGATTTCTTTTTGGGATAATATTTTTTTTATTATTTATTTTGAAAAACAATTAGTGTGTACATTATATTTAATAATTTAAATTGTATTGTACAGTTGACATGATAATTTTAAGAGTTTGAAATGGGAGAATGAGAGTTAAACCTCCACACTAATTATTTATTTTAAAATGTAATAAAAATCGATAGTTTGGCTCACAGAAATCAACCACATTATTCTTAATTAAATTATTAGTGTTGGAAAGATAAGCTTATTCTAAAAAAAACCATAAAGATTATTATTCAAAACTGATGTCTACGAATACTACTGACTTTTAAATGTTTTATTAAAGTTAAGAGATTTATTATCAGTCTAAGGAAGCTAATGTTTGAATATGCCTTTATCTTAATGATTTGTTTAAAGCAGGCTCAGGTTGTTAATTAAAAAATGTATCAACATATTCTAATTATAATACTATATATATATAAAATAAATAAAATATCCGTTAATTAAAATTAAAAAATGTATCAACATATTCTAATTATAATACTATATATATATAAAATAAATAAAATATCCGTTAATTAAAAACAATATTGTAATTATAATTGAAATAATATTTTTAATGGTTTACAAACAATTACAAACAATCTTTAAATCTGCAGAAGTACTTTCAGTTACTTTCTAACCTGCCTCAACTGCCATTAAATTCAAAAACTAAAAGTGGAAGCAAACGTCATCAATTCAAATTCCACGAATCTCATATTTTAATGTTAGAAGCTTGTCGATTTATTAAATGCATTTTATTCCTGTTTATAAAAATTGCCTCTTTAATTTTTCTTTTACTATGGTTTCTCTCTTTGTGAAGAATTTTTACATTTTCAAAATTAAATTTAAATTTATATTTACATGTTTTTTCATGATCGAAGAAAACTGAAGAAGATATTAAATCACCATTATTTTTATTTTTTACACGCTTATATAACAATTCATGTTCCTTCAATCTTTTCTCAATGCTGCACCTAGATTCACCTATATATGATAACATACAATCACAAAAAATTTGATATATGACATTACTTTTTTGCTTGACAGGTATGACATCCTTAGAATTATTAACTAATTTATTAATATTGTTTGGAACGTAGAATGAAACATTAAATACATTCTTATATAAATCCTTAAAAAATTTTACTTGTGGATTTGAAATAAATGGAATAGATATCCATTTTTTATTATTAATCTTCATTTCTTTTAAATTATAATAATTTTTTTTAAATTGACTTAAAGTATTGTTTATTTGTTCCATTTTATAACCAACATCAAGCAATTCCTTGGCAAATATCTCAATATTTTTTTTTTTGCCAAGGAATTGCTTGATGTTGGTTATAAAATGGAACAAATAAACAATACTTTAAGTCAATTTAAAAAAAATTATTATAATTTAAAAGAAATGAAGATTAATAATAAAAAATGGATATCTATTCCATTTATTTCAAATCCACAAGTAAAATTTTTTAAGGATTTATATAAGAATGTATTTAATGTTTCATTCTACGTTCCAAACAATATTAATAAATTAGTTAATAATTCTAAGGATGTCATACCTGTCAAGCAAAAAAGTAATGTCATATATCAAATTTTTTGTGATTGTATGTTATCATATATAGGTGAATCTAGGTGCAGCATTGAGAAAAGATTGAAGGAACATGAATTGTTATATAAGTGTGTAAAAAATAAAAATAATGGTGATTTAATATCTTCTTCAGTTTTCTTCGATCATGAAAAAACATGTAAATATAAATTTAAATTTAATTTTGAAAATGTAAAAATTCTTCACGAAGAGAGAAACCATAGTAAAAGAAAAATTAAAGAGGCAATTTTTATAAACAGGAATAAAACACATTTAATAAATCGACAAGCTTCTAACATTAAAATACGAGATTCGTGGAATTTGAATTGATGACGTTTGCTTCCGCTTTTAGTTTTTGAATTTAATGGCAGTTGAGGCAGGTTAGAAAGTAACCGAAAGTACTTCTGCAGATTTAAAGATTGTTTGTAATTGTTTGTAAACTGTTAAAAATATTATTTCAATTATAATTATATATATATCACAGATGCACTATATACTAAAGGAGATATTGACATAATTATACAAAATTCATAATATATTTTCAAAATTTTACATGTCTTATTTTTACAGATATATTTTAACACATACCTACAATTTACAGATGATTTATCTGTCTAGTCTTTAGATTTTGAAATAAAGTTTTATTAGAATTAATAATGATTTGCATGACTATTTTTTATGTATTTCATTTCCAAATTTAATATGCAATTAATTATTTGTCTATATGATGATGATTGTACAGCCTATTATTGAAGATTTAAAATGTATATATGAGTGACTTAATTTATAATCTTGTTTGATTGGAATTTGTGCTAGTGTCATTTGCTAAGTAATAAATTCCGATACTATATGTATATATGTGCACACATATCAAACTTATCCTTAACATGCATAACCATTTGATTTGTGAATAAAATGACAGATATTACTAAATGACTATTTAAATCTAGTCCATGGTGGAATTTAAAAATGTAAGTATAAAAAAATGTTATATGTATATGTACATGATATCTTAATGAAATTATAATATTTTTTGTTATTCTTTTATTAATTATTGTTGTTATTACACAACTATATGCTATGACTAAGTAAATTCCAAAGAGTCTTAAACTTCTCCCCAATCTAGTGCATAAAGATTAAATTAATATTAGTAATTGAGGGCTCTATAGAGATCTTTGGATGGATGTCCTCATCAGTAAATGTTAATTTTTCTATATAAATATCATCAACTAAACATTCAATAAAAGCTAATGCTTAAATTTTAATAATCATAAATATAAATAAGAAATTCTAGATTGTAAATCTACTGGTGCTCTCTAATGATGGGCGTTGGCCATATTTAAAGATTTTCAGATGACCATTACAATACATATATGTATATAACCATACTAGTTTGTTGTTTATAGTATTTGTGATTGACCACTTACGATGAGATCAATATATTTCACATAAAGCATACATTTTTTTCTTCCTATTTTTTTTTTAACCATCAAACGAATAAACTGAATTCAAAAAGATTCCAAAATCTTCAATTCAAAACTAACTTGTTTGTAAGATTATATGTATATATTGACACTAAGTCTATAACTATAGTTTTAAGGCTTTCAGTTTGTAAAAGTCACATGATAATTTTTTTGACAAATTATAATAAAACCTTTGCAGTGCAGTCGATACCATACCCATTTGTCATGCGTTCATTATTCACGTCTGAGTAAATTTTGTTTTAGTTTAATTGCGGAAAATTACCTAGAAAACATTTTTTCAGATAGCCAACTCACTACTCAACTAACAATCCAATTTTTGTTCAGAAAATGAGTATCCCGCTATTTTTAGCTAGAGAGTAAAATGAAATGAATTAAACATAAAAATCATCATTTCTAGTAGTTGTTTAACCTAAAAATTATTATTCTTTCATTATGCTATATTGGCTTCTTTGTTGCAGTTTGGAACATTAAAAAATGAATAGCCATAAAAAGAAATATCAAAAAGTATTTTCTAAAATAAAAGGTTTTTAGTATTATTTATTTTCGACTCTCCACAGATAATCAGATGTATTTTCAGAGTAATAGAAATTCTGCATTGTATAATTACTATCTTATTTATTTAATATGTGGATTTGTTTTTTAGATAGTTAAGAATTCATATACATTATAAAGAAATCTGGAGAGATTCCAACCAAAAAAAAAAATTCACCAATACCTTTGTTAACATCCTTCAATTCTTCTACTCCATATATATTTTACAGTTATTAAGTTTTTTTTCTACAATAAAAGCTTTTTTCATACCTTCACTTCTATATGTAATATATAGGTTTGAACTCAGATTTTCACACAACCCTCAACCATCCATACTATCTCATATCGCTGATACACCTGATCGTCCACACATGTCAAAAAGATAAATAATCACCAATATACGTATTTCATACTAAACCAGCACTCAACAGTTGGTCCAGATTATCACCTCCACACATATATACAATCGAAACTCAGCTTATATTAAGATAGCCAATCTTCTTATTTTAATCGACAGCTTCAAACCATTCCACCCCACAACTCTTCAGCTGGTCCATTTCAAAACTTCATAAATCAAAGGTGATTAAATAAATAAATAATCAATTAACTTTTTTGCTTGGAAGTTCAGAAGAAGTTTAAGTCAGAAATGTAATAAGTGGAATCCATTTGAGGACCTTATATGCTTCAGAGTCTGACAAACTGGTAGTGCACTAAACCATGTGGGGCAAAGGCTGTTAAATTCCGTCTACAAATAGATAAGTACAGCTACCATGAAAAGTCCTGAACCTGTTGATGAAACTCATTAACATTTAGGAAGATCAAACCCAACTAGATTTATTGCTGGATCTGGAAAAGAAATTTGTTCAAATGATTAAAAGATTTATTTGTTGAACATTCGGAATGATGATCTTTATATAACGTTGGTGTTGGAACTATATCTTTACGATAGAGGGAAGTCTATTCTTAATAGATTTTCATATCTTTTATGTAAGTCAACTTTTCTTTTAAGTTTAATCAAAATAGGATGTTAACTCTTTCAATATTGTCAGATGATAAGCTTAGTAAAAGCAGAGCATCCCTATTAATTTTGAGAATCATCTACCTACTAAATTTTTTTGATATAATAATTTAATAACCAATATATATATATATTTGATAGAAAAAGAAAACTTTTAGAGAGAATAATAGTAATGTTAAGTGCTTTTTATTAGTAGTAGTGAAATTATTTTTTTTCTTTTTTTTTTTTTTTTGGAAAAGAAAGGAAACAATAATCACAATTCTTCTTTGAATTGAGTTTCAATATAAATTATAACTTTCATATTGAGATTTGTAATACAAAGAGTCATTCATAACTTTCCTTTTAATTTTATACTGTCATTCTTTTTTCTTCTTTTTTACAAAAGCAAAAATAGTAGAAAATTTTAATAATAAACACTCATTATAAACTTGTAAGCATATATTTATCATACTATGAAGTCAAGTACAAACTGGAAAAAAAATCATTTTTCTATTTTGTTTTTCAGTTTTGTTTTTAAATCTTATGAAGTTTTATTTATATATATGTATAATCATCATATAATCAATTTTTTGGAGGATGATGCAGTGCTGAGCACCGATATGACGGACAGAGCACAACGCTTCTGTGACCAAACACATTATTTTTAATCTCATCCGAAAATCAATTCAGCAACTTTATCTTTCGATCCCTGTTTTGCCATAGTGATAAATTATATAGAACAATTTTATATATATTAATTAAAAATCTTTCAATGATATAATACATAGGCTATGTTATCTATTTGATGACAGAGGGGAAACAACAAGAGTATTATAATTAAGCGATGAATTTCACTATGCAAATGCAAAAGTTTTTTCATTAGATTTATCAAATGACAAGTGATATAGGGTTACTGGTACTAGTTTAGGTTACCATTGCTTGTTTTATCCACTTATCTAAAAAAAATTCAATGCTTATTTACTAGTCATCAATTCACTAAGTAGTTAGCTAAAAAAAAAAATTTGCTTGAAACTTAAAATTATTTTAATATAATTTATCATGCCATAAACATGTCATGTAGATGTGCTAATCTCTACATCATGAAATGAAAAACTTATACACAAGCTCACTGCATGTATGAGGCTCCTTTGTGCAAGATAAATTTCAGTCCTAGTCTCATGAACAGAGTTGGTCTGAGTGCAATGGGATGGAATATGATCCTGCACTACTCAGAATCTGCTTGATCTATGTCATTTATAAAAATTAAAACATTTTATCACATGCTAAATGAAATTAGATAGACTAATATATGAAAATGCAGAGTATTCAGTTACATGATCTAAATATTTCAGGATGTTCTGAGCATGTTAATGTGAAATCATTTCTTTGTTAGCATTTTTATCTATTGAATCAGAATACACACACACAAAATAAATAAATTATGTCGATGTTATTAATAGATTCATAATAAAACACTGAAGAAAATAATTTTTTTTTCATTATATGCATACTATTTTGTTTTCTCAAATATTGATTAAATAAATTGCACAAATCATATTTCTAATAAATAAGTTATTGTTTATATATTAGAAGTACCAAATTGTGCAATTTTAATATATCTATATTTGCAAATAAAATAATTTTTATTTTTTTTAAATATTTAAATGTTTTTATCATGTGAAAAAGACCCCCCCCCTCCATAAAATAAAATTTAAAACAATGAATCCTACATAATTTTGTTAATTAATAATATGTGTTGCGGTGAAACTTTTTATGTAATAATTTGTAGACTTTTGTATATGTATTCTGATTTACAGACTTAGCGCTTTCAAAGCCCTTGTTGCTCTATATTCATAATCTTTTTAGATTATTAGTTATATGCAAATGTATGCAAATTACCTCCTATATCATCCATTTTTTAGAAATGGCGAAATTAAGTGTCTCTTCTGTTTATTGATTTGGCATTGCTGGTGATGAAACAAGCTTCCTTAACCTTCCTCTTTGTTAACAAAAAACACAATAGAATATTAAAAAATTTATAATTATTTACACTTTTATCTTTTTATTTATATGTTAATTCTCCTGACTTTGGTGGTCACAATGTGATAAATAACAATTATGTAGTTTTAACTAGGTCAACTCTAACCAATCTCTTGTTTTTTTCTTTGTATCATTTGGGATTTCAGTAATAGAATAATTTTTTTTGTATGCTTGTTATTTCAATTTAAAAATTTAGTTATGCAATATAGTTAGGTATCTAGGTATTTTAATGATTTATTCAAGGGAAGAAATTTTCAGACTTAGGGATTTTTTATTGATAAATCTTTAGAAGCCATTATACCATGCCTTCAGGTTCTTTTATTTAATAATAAATTATAATAAGGAAAAAAAATCAAACAATTGGATTCTTCCTCTATAATAGAAAAAGCATTTTGTAGGCACTTTCCCAATTGAGTGGTTACATATGAAGTTGTATAGATTTACAATAATGCCATGTTAATGAAATGCATACAATATCATTTTAAAAAACTGTTTTTAACAATTCCATTTGCAACAACTTGATAAAAATACATTGTTTAAAACTCCAACCTCTCATAAATAACTTGTTTATATTTTTTATTAACAAAAATAGCTTCGCTTCTTTTCCTTCATTTATAAAATATTTAAGTACTTTATTATTTTAATTTTTTTAAAGCTTACTAATAACTAAGTCATATTATATATATATTATAATTTATAATATAGTTTGACAATTAGAAATTCAGTTAAGATTTATTTTAAAAAAATATTTTACATTTTCATATTTAGATTGTTTATTCAATAAATTTTTAGAAGCCATTAAAACTCTTGCATTTTACTTTGTTTATTTGTATAACTGAAAAAACTGATTTGCTCCACTAAATATATTTTTTAGATTTTTTAAATAGTGTAGGGATTTATTATGTCATGAAATTTGCTAAGAATAAAATATTTTGGCGTGCAGTAATATCTTTTTAAAAAATGTTTTTTTACTCATTCTATTTTGCTTAGCTTTGCAGATTATGGATCAATTATGAATTTTTCGCTAAAAACAAGTAAAAATAATGCATTAAAAAAATAATATCCTTATTAAAAATAGGAAAAGCTATTTAATAAAATGTGTAAAAAGTTAATACAGTGGAATAAAAAAAGAGAGATAACAGTGGTATAAAAAATAATTTACACAAGACAGCAGCAGAATCAATCCTAGGTACCAACATTCAGGAATTGAATGCTCTTATCACTACTCTAAACTGAATAAGACACATGACCTGTGTAAAATATTATTGATAAACTTAATATGATCACATGAAGAATTACTGCAATTTTGAGGCAAGATTTTAAAAATAAATTTTAAGTTAAAATAAATTATTAATAGTAATGTATCATTTTTTGTATAAATTAGAATATTTTAATACAAGTGATTGGGGGATCTAAACATTTTCACTTACATATAAATTATAGTGACAAAAGAATGTCAGCCTGTTCACTTTTGTGTAATGATGAAATATATATCTAGTACATTTTGAGACTTGAGCAATTGTCACAACATGTCTAAGTAAAGAAGTATTAAAAAAAGAGTAAAGCAGTATTCCACTTATATTTAAATAAAAAAGAATGTGTTTTTAACAATAAAGTGATATGGAAATCTAAACATTTACATATAAATTTTATTAATTATTACAACAAAATGATATTATCCTATTCAGTTTAGTATATATGTAAAATATTTCAAGCTTGAGCCTGGAAATTTAAGGCTCAAGCAATTGTCACAATAAGTTTAAGTAACGGAATATTCCACCCATATTTAAATAAAAAATATTTAAATTCAGAATGTATTTCTAATAATGAAGTGATTCAAAAATGTTAAGAATTTTCATTTTTATATAAATTGTATTAATTATCTTCACAACTTGGCACCCCAATGGTGAAGTGCCTTTGTGTCCTGCACAACCTGCACACTTGTACATGACAATCCTATAGATAAGCAGATAGGCAGATAGACAGACAGACAGACAGACAGACAGACAGACAGATAGATAGATAGATAGATAGATAGATAGATAGATAGATAGATAGATAGATAGATAGATAGATGGACATATGGACAGATGGATGATGGATGGATGGATGGATAGATAGACAGACAAGTAGGTAGGTAGGTAGGTGAGTAGGTGGGTGGGTGGATATAGATAGATAGATAGATAGATAGATAGATAGATAGATAGATAGATAGATAGATAGATAGATAGATAGATAGATAGATAGATAGATGGACAGATGGATGATGGATGGATGGATGGATAGATAGATAGATAGATGGATGGATGGATAGATAGACAGACAAGTAGGTAGGTAGGTAGGTGAGTAGGTGGGTGGGTGGATATAGATAGATAGATAGATAGATAGATAGATAGATAGATAGATAGATAGATAGATAGATAGATAGATAGATAGATAGATAGATAGATAGATAGATAGATAGATAGATAGATAGATAGATAGATAGATAGATAGACAGTTAGGTGGGTGGATAGGTGGATGGGTGGGTATGTAGGTAGGTAGATAAATAGATAGATCTTATTTCTTATCAGCTACTCAGAGGGTGACTTTAGCTCTATATATAGTCAGTTTTGAAATGTTTTATTATACAAATTATAATTTCGTCATGATATATATATCAAATATGAATCTTTCAGCAATGTAAGTTGCCTTTACATGTGCAAAAGAAATATTATTTATGCAGTCCCTTCATACAGAAAGTTCTTACTTACATAAAAATTATTTCAAAAAACACAAACTTCACAGAAAGCATGTAAAATATTTAAAAAATATTATACTCTTTGAAGTCAAATAACAATTCAACATAACAGTAAGAAAAATGGAAAAATATCTTTCTTTGTTAATTAGTAGAAACTATTTTTTATGGTTATAATCAAAGATAAAAAGAAAGAAGGAGAATCCTTTTTTTATTTATAAGCTACAGAAAAAAAAAGAAAAGGATACGTATAGAGAGTTTTGCCTGTTTTTAAACTTTTCTTGTTACCCTTGATAAAAAAAAAATGCAATTTTTGCAATGTGATCTCTGAAAGATTTGCCCCATACTAATATTTTGAAGTATTATATTAGTCTTAATCAGCAAGTGTTGCTGTAATTTTATGTTGAAGAATTTCATATTAATTGTAATGATTCTCTATATTCATTTTAATTTTGGTTTCTAATTTTCCGAAGGCAATTGTTTACATCATGTTAGTAAAGCAAAAATGAAATTGTTTATTATTTTTAAAGCTTTTGATTATATATTTAAAAAATGATTTCATTAACATGAACACAGTATAATTATAAGAATAAACTATATTATATGTTTATTATTAAAAATAAATTTTCAAGTGTTTAAATTTACAAGATAGAAAAATATATATATTTTATGTAAGTCTAAAATGTAAGTTTTCTCTGCTTTTAAAATATTTTATTATATAAATTATTTGTAAAGTAATTTTTAATAATAAATAGGAAAACAAATTTTATTTGTCTGAAAGTTTGTCACAATAACACTCTATATTTCCATTATGTGAGAGATTGTTAATTGTATTTGGGGAAAAAATTTGATCATTTAACAATTAGTTGATGATGGAAATATAATTCCATATGAACAAATGCTTTTATTTTCTTATAAACCTCTATTTGAATTGAAATCCACATACATAAAAAAGTTTCTTACATTTCAAGCCTCAATTTTCTTATGCTTAATCAGTTTCAAAAAAAATTCATTATGAAGTTATTAATTTTGAAGTATCCATTACTTTAAATACTAGTATATGTTTCAAATAATATAAAACATTTATTAAAATATTTTCAATATAAAATAATCTATAACAAATTTTATTTAATCTTAAATATATGTACAAAATAAAATACAGGAAGTTAGTAGATAAACACAATTAATTTTTTGAAAAAAAACAACTTTTAATACATACTAGTGAGTGCCTACAGAAAAGTGATATCTTTTATTAAAATAATAAAAAAAGGATTTACTGTAGTTGATCTTTAAAAAACATTAAAAAATATTACTAAATCTTGCAAACAAATGTAGAGGAGCAAAAACACTACATAAATTGGCCTGCTTTTAAATAAGAAATCAATAAATATATATATTAACTTTATTATTGTGGTATAAAAACATTTAATAAACCATCAAAATTTATATTTATATTACTAATATTACTTTAATAGTTATATTTTATAAATAAGTGAGAAATATTTAAATATTAAATGTTTATTTACATATTTATTTGTTTATGATAATTTCTATATAAAGTACTGCACCAATACATATATTTTATCTTGAATATTTTTGTATTATTATTAAAAATAAACACAATATATAAAACATATTTGTAAATATATATTCAAAACTGCAGATATTAAATTAATAGCTACTTAATTTTTCAGAAGCAAATAGCTGCTGTAAAAATAGAATAGGATAAGATCTATATTGGTCTTCATTTAATATGGTAAAATGCTTATCAGAAAAGCCTGAAAATCAAGGATTCTGTTTATATATAACATTTTCACAAGTTGTGAAATATAAAGCTTTTGGAATATAGTCAACAACATAAAATTAAAAAATATTTGTCTTTCTTAATAATTCAAATAGCTAAAAAATAATTATGCCAAGATCAAAAGTTTTAGTCTAATATATGTATTGCCTGAAGGTGAGAAAGATATCGCACATTAAATTACATGAAAAATTTCTTAGACAATAATAGACTGGACAGCAATTTCATTTATTCCATTGGTGTGATGATACTTATGTATTATTTTTTCACTCACTTGGTGAAAATTGATAGCCATTTTTTATTAATAATTCATTTTTGAGGGCATAATAATATGGCTGTTATTTAAGCATGATTATCATATTAATTATTATGTTAAATATTTTTAAAATAATTATAAAAATGCATGAAATTATACAAAACTACAAACAATTGTAATTAAAAATTAAATTTTAATATAATTGTAATAAAAATAAAAGTATAACATACATAAATGAAAGCATTTTATAACTCTTCCAACAGTCTGAATAGATGGTAGAACAGTCAATGATAGTATTCTTAATAGCATCCATAAAAATTAGTGCTGTTCTACTTGCAATAGTTACAATGAAGCACTTACCAGTCTCTCTGCACATGCCACCAACTGTTGTGAAAGTATGCATCCATGTTAGTTTTTTCTTTTACTGAAAGACTTTAATCTATTTCTATAATTTTGTTAGGCCCTCTGATTTAGCATTATGGTCTAGCTAAAAGATTGGTGATATAAACTTCACATAAGTTATCCAATCAATAACAGAGTCCAATAAATCCAGTTGCTTTTTTTTTCTTCATTGCAAGATCAAACTTAATGTAAGTAGTTGTTCCAGTCAATAACAGTTTTAATAAACCCCAATACTTTTCCCCCCATTGTATGGTCATTAATTCCATGTACTTTCTAACCTCATTCCTTTATAAATGGATACTTGTTTAAAACACATTTTGATATTGCACTGCCATTGTTACACATAAAGTTTCACACCATGGCCATTAGCAAACACTTTTTTATAGGCATTATCTTATAATTCTGAAAGTACTCAACTACCTCTAGATACCTAATTTTAATCATTTTTACACAAAATAATTATGAAAAATAAGCAAACAACAGCTTAAATTAAAAAACTATGGTAATGGCTGAAAATGCTAAGAAACAATGCAAAAATTCTAACAATGGTAGCAATGTGTTAATGTTTTTTTATCTCACACATGATACTTGTTAAGTTTTAAAAATATTAAGAAACTGAATATAAATTAATGCTACATTAAAAAAATTAATAGTAATTTTTAAAAAAAATACCATTCAAAACATTTAATTAATTATTTTTTAGATATATTATAATGTACAATTGTTAACAAGCTACTACCATTGTCGTAATGTTTGTGTATTTCCTAACATTTTCAGTGTTTATAATACTTTTTTAATTTAAGCTTACTTTGTGCAAAAAAAAAAAAAATTTGGCATCTACCAGTGACAGAAAAAGAGGCAGCTGAAAAATTTCAGAATTATAAGATAGTGCCCCCAAAAAAATGTTTCCTAGTGAGCATGATATAATACTTGTCATTATATATGGTTCATGGTAAAATCAATCATATTATAGGTTATAAATAATACCCAGAACTAGGTATTAAAGTTACCACAATTAAAATAATCAATATTGAACATGAGATCAAATGCAATTTTTAGGTCTATTTAAAATAAAAAATAATGAAAACTAAACATTGCAATTGATCTTAGGGAAAAGCAAAACTCAAAAGCTACTCTTCATTCAAAAATTGAAAGTTAAGAAAACTCTAAATGAACTAGTTCAGAAGAAAGTACTAACACCTATGGAAGAGTCTGACTGCACCACATCTATATTTATAATTTCAAAGTGAGATGGATGCATAAAAATTTATAATGATTATTAATTCACTATAAATAAAATCTTAGATAAAAGTGTGTACCCAATACAAAACATTAGGGAAATTCTTGCACTGTTATAAATGTCAACATACTTAGCAAAACTATATTTAAATGCTGCATTACATCAGATTTGAGCAAGTAAAAGATCATCCATCCAGTTATTAACTATAATGATGCATATTTGTCAATTCTACTGTAATCATCTATCTTTAGGTGTATTAACAGCACCAACTATTCAAGCAAAAATCGATACTTTACTCCAGAGACTTTATAGCATGGATTTAATATTTTGATATTTTTATCACACTAAGTTCAGACATATTACTTAAAAACATGTAAACAAGGTCTTCTGGAGACTAGAGAATTTTTGAATATAAATGAATAAAAACAAATGCATTTGAAATACCCAAAAACTATACTTTTTTAAACACATAATCAATAAAAGGGATAAATTATCTGACTTGAAGAAAATACAAACTGTTCAAAAAACTCCAAAATCAAACAACATCAAAGACCTATAAGCTTTTTTAGGCTTAGTAAACTTTTTAAAATCTTTTTAAAAAAATAAGGCTGAAATAGCCCATTCATTATATGATTTATTGAAGAAAAATCAAAGTTTGTTATGGTCTGAATGCCATGAAAAAGCATTTAATAAAACTAAAGTTCTGTTAACATTGAAACTGTTATTTCTCCATTACAATAGTGATTTTTAAGTACTACAGATGGTTTTGACTATGGTGCAGGGATTGCAGTAACTCACCCAATGTATAGCATAGAAATACCAATAGCATATGCATCTATATCATTATCTAATGCTGAAAAAAATTATAATGAATTAAAGAAAGAAGCACTGGCTGTATTTGGATTTTTTTTTAAAATTTCAAGGTCAAAATTTTACTGTGATAATAGATCATAAACCATTATTAGGATATTTTGTGATTCAAGACTTACCTGACATTTTAGTCCCACACATGTTATTTTATTTAAGTTTTCTATTGGCATATAACTATGAAATGAAGTATATGCACATGCATGCTCAAACCAATGTCTAATAGACCAGAAATTGAAATAAACTATAAAGACATTCTTTATTCAAATATACTAAATAGTAAGACAGTTACAAACTAGATTAAAAATGATGGCAGGTATCAAGAATTAATTAGATGTATAAACAGGGGTTGCCCACAAAATGCCAAAATTTCTATCATCTTCTTTTAGAATGCCAGAATACATCTCACAATATGTGGTGGTTGCATATTAAATGGTGACCAAGTTGTAATACTAATGGTAGAAGACAGATTTTAAATTTATTTCATAACTGGAATCAAGAAATTATCAGAATTAAAGCATGAGCAAGAAGTTACATCTAGTGAATGAATATTAATAATGAAATTGAAAAGTTTATTTTAAAATGTAAACAATGACAATTTGCAGCTAAACTACCAGAAAATTTTTTTATAAAATGGCCTATGACAATTCAACTATGGCAGCAAATATATATTAACCACACTGGATTCTTTAATGATCACATTTTTATAGTTGTTGCAGAAGCATACTCCCATTGGTAGAATACAGAATTATAAAAATTATGCGCTCAAAAAAAAAAAAAAAAAAGAAATTATAAGAAATTTTCTTACATCTTGGTTTATCAAAAACATCATATCTGACAATGGCTCTAGTTTTAATTCCAATAAATTTAATAAATATTTAGCTGAATGGGAAGGGGGAATTAAACATGTTATTATTTTGCCTTGGTGGAAAATGCAGTTGGCATTTTGAAAAGAACAAATAAAATAACTGAAATTTCAAGAAACTGTGTTTAATATGTTGCTACAACATTTAACTCCAACTGCAATAACAGGAAAATCTCCTGCTGAATTACTATTCAGAAGAAATCTTAAAATTAAATGTATGCTTCTTCATAATAAAGAAAACTTCCAGAAAATTACTACAAAACCAAAAATATTTTGTTGTAGGTGATAAAATTCTATTTAAAGACATTTTATGAAAAAAATAGGGTTAAAGCAATATAGTTAAGATAATTCATCTGCACAAATTATTGAAGCATTAATGACTGATGGAATGAAACTGAAAAAAAAAAACACAAATCATTTGAAAACAGATAATGACTTGATGAAAATAAATATAGTAGACAGAAAAAAAACTAAGCAGGTGACAAAAACAAATAGATTGTCAAATGCTTAAACAAGATCCAAGAGAAACAAACAAAGTAGTGGAAGAAGATGAAGCTGATGAGTTCAGAAGATGCTGTTTCCAAGAGACGTGCTAATAAAAGAAAAAAAAAATACCTGACTCCAGAATACTCACATGATTATGAAAGCATTGTTTTTCTGAAGTAGTAGGGGTGATATTCCTAAGTATATATATATATATATATGTGTGTGTGTATGTGTTGTACATATATATATATATATATATATATATATATATATATATATATATATATTGTAACCTTACTGTCAGGCTTGATCTTCATCAAGTTCTATTTTATTAAAATTTTAAATGTTATGAAACTGTAATTTTAATCATTAATTTTATAGTTAAAATCATTAGCGTGTTCTAATAGTTATTAATGATTGTGATATGAGGATAAGAAAATTTAATCTTTTAATAATATTCTAATAATAAATGTTTTATCTCTTTAAGTAATTAACTTAAAATAATAAACGGGCTAAATTATATTAATTAACAATAATCCTAGTACTAAAGTAATATTAAAATTAATAGTATTTATTTTATAAACTAAACTAGTAATAATAAGTTTACTATTTAAGTGTAGAATATAAAGTTTTCTAAAATGTTTATTAAAATTGCTTTTATTTAATCATTATACTAAATTAATATTTGCAATATTTTAATTTAAATGTCCAGATTATTTAACCAATATTTTACAGTTTTCTGTCAAATTGTATGTGGGTGTGCTTACAAATAGTTTGACAATTAAAATAGTTTTAATATTTGTATTTAAAATACAAACAATTTAATATTATTTTAAATAAAAACAGGTAATTATTTTAATATTTTATAATTGAGTGATAAGTTTTAAAAAACTCAAAATTAGAATTAATTTTTAGTAAAACAAAAATATTTAATAATTGAAATGTTTTTTTCTTTAAATTATATTATTTTTTTAACTTTAATTTGTTAATAAGTTCATTTCAATTAGTTTTAATCTAAAATCAAAATGTGGAGATTTGCTATTTTTAGCAAAGATCTGTGTTAACAATTAAAAAATTTGATTGTTTTTTAATTTGCAATCAGCCTTTAATTAAAAATTTAATAAATAGAACTGCAAAAACTTAGAAAAAGAAAATTATTTCAAACTATCAAGTGAAGATGATTTTAAAATATCAAGAGAAAGGCTTATTATTCACCTAAATATTGTGTATAAATTTTATTTTAAAACTTTTTTTTAAAGAAAAGTATAAAATATTTTTTTTTAGTTATTCCATAAAATATGGAATAGAATAAATATACCATCACTTACAGAGAAAACATTGGAACCATTTGCTGACAATTCAGAAAATTTATTTCACTAATTGGACTAAAGCTACAACAGGAGAAATGACTTCAAAGAATTATAATACTCAAGAAAAGTTCTACCTGTCTGTAAACATAATTTTTTCTAAACTATCTATTGATTCTTTTAATTGTGAAGACAGTAAAATAAATAACAAATATTAGTGTCATAATTTCAAAATTAAGGTAAAGAGTATTTTTAAAACATTTTGCACAAGAAAAAAATTTTATGCAAACTATTTTAAAAGATATATATTTTTAAAAGTAAAGTAATTCTTCTTTTAGACTTGTAAGAACACCTTTAAAAAAAGTAAAGATCATTTTGAATTAATTTTATTACTACCATTAAACACATAAATAACATTATTAAATGTGAAAGAATTCTTGCAGTTTATTAATTATTTAAAAATAATAACCCATATATTTCTGACTTCAAATTAGTCATAAACGAATATAGACTCTTAATGCAAAAGTTCTTGGCAATTGTTTTATTTGAATTCTTATTTATAAATCACCTTAAATGGACCTATAAAACTGAATATAACTTTTGCTCTATTAAAATGAAATTGTGATAACTATTGAGTAAAATATTTACTTACTAATATTATCTTTAAATTAACAATAATTCAAAATTAGTGATTCATTAAAAAAATAACTTAATAATAATCAAAGGTATAAAATGTTATTCAATGGATTATTTTAAATTGTTAACCTGGAATCATAAAGCCATGTATATTAATATTGTTTTAAGATCAGCATTAATATTCAAGAATTGTGTTTTCTTCCAGTTTTAAAAAAAATCACAAATAGTTTAATGATTTTAACAATTAATAATTCCTTAATAATTTATAATCTTTTATTAATGAATAATTATGTTTTGGCTATGATTATGAGGGATAACACCTCGAAAGTGCTTAGCCTGAATTAACTCATTTTAATTGTTTGTTATTAACAGCTTCTACCAGCGTTTTAAAGCGCTTGTATATTCAATATGTGTTTATACACATCAAGTATACCTTGATTTCTTTAATAAATTGAAGATATTTATTTTATAATATTTATAATATATATAGTAATGATAATGCAAAAGATGTTTGTCCATGTGTTTTCTGTATTTGAATGTCCAAATGGATGTTGATATTTTTTTATAATTTCATTGATATATCTACAGAAAGCAGGAAATAGCTGATTTTGATATTTACGTGGAAGTAGTAATAGGAGTATTTAAAGTGCTTATGGTATTGGTTTTGAAATAAGAAAAAAATAATAATTGCCTCACGAAAAGAGTCAGCAGTAAATATATTTAACCCAAGTTTGAAGATATATAAAGAAATCTTAAATATTTTTTTATGTATTCAATTATATAATCTTCTTATATTTTAGTGTTAATATGTTATTGTACAATCAACTTGCAAATAAAGTATAAGGATCCAATATGCCTGGTATTTAAAATTGTATATTTTGGGTAAAATATGATCACAAGACAGGTAATATAATTTAAAGTAATTAATAAATGTTATTATGTAACTTTTTATTTTTGTTTAGTAAAGTTGCATTTGTTAAAACAATGTTTATTGAATTCAAGTATATTGAATATTTTAAATTAGTATACTGTTGATAATTATTATCTATTATTAATTACTTTGGGTTAATAATTAATGTTTTAATCTTGCCGTGTATTTGTTTATGATTCCTGTATTATAGGCATTGTTGATTTTGAGATTTTGATTGTTGCATGTTGGCTGATCATGACCTAATAAGTTGTGATATTTGTTATCTATTACATATCCATGTAAACTCATATTAGGATGTATTTTTTCTTTACCCTACAAGGAAGTTTTAAATCGTTAACATGGATTAATCATGTATATGCCCATAAATTTTGAGTTTATCAAGGCCTATACCATTTAACACATAATTTTTATGTATCTTTTTTTTTTTAAAAGGATTAACCACTGCTTCTTTTTTATATTTTTATGGGATATTAGACTATATGTAGTTATAAAATGACCATGGTCCACATTATTGATTTATTAAATAGACCAGCAAGCTATTTATCAGCATTAAACAAACTATTATACAAAATATATTATTAACATTAAGTATTAATTTATAATAATGTATTTTTTTTAATTATTATGACTCAGAATGATATGAAACATATATGTTTTACTTAGCAACTATTATTCTTAATTAAATTTATTATTGAATTAAGCTTCTTAGCCATAGTGTATAAAATTATAATAATAAGTTATTGATTAACAAAATATATTTTAGAATGCTGCCATATCAATTTTAGATATACATTAAAAGAATGTTGCCAGTCTAATCTCAAACATAAATAAAATTAGGGAAGTTACATTACCCTTCAGCATGATGATATAAATATGATCATCAATGCATCAAAAACACTTATCATCTTAATATTACCATATAATCAATTTTTTTAGCTTATCATTATTTAGGTAATAATCCCATGATCATCATATTTGTATTTTTTGTATGAAGAAATAACTAAGTCAGTAAAGTGTAATATATATTGATAAGATCTAAGTAGATCTACCATGTTAATTTTAAAATTTATTCTAATAGTTTTTTTTTAATAAAATATAATAAAGAATTGTTTGTAAATAATACTTGTAAATAAAATTTCTTTTGTTTTGAAATTTAATAAGCTATTTGATTACCTTATTGATATTGCTTGACACTATCCATACTATTGTTAGTGTCATTATAAATCAATATTATTAGATATTAATACTTCAGAGCATATGATATCATATTATTGAATTAAATTATTATAAATATTGTTAGTATTACTATGAAATACTATTTTAAGATAATAGCCTAAGAATAAAATAACTGATTGTAAGAAAATAATACTATATTAGGACAATATAATAAATTTAAACTTGGTCAGGGATTCAGAATGAATAATTTTTGGATTACATTATTATTTTAACATTATTACTATTACAATTATGATCAAAATATTATATAACATTTATCAAGATTATCTGATTATTGATATTATTGTTAGGTTTACATCACAGTTAGAAATTTGTTTAGTTATTTATAAGATTTAGAATCTTCTTGTTATTACTGTTAATATGCTGAATCAGATATTCCTTAATAATTTCTTTTGTATTATTTATTTTCATCTATATGTCTGTATAGCAATAAAATCCCTCTTGTTTATCCAGGTATATATTATTATATGTTAATTTATGAAATTAGTAAGACCCCTGAGACATCATTAATAAATAATTTTAAAAATTGATTCCACTTATTAAACTTTATTTGTTAATCTATTTTATTTCCATTACATTAATCTTTTGTTGTTATTATTATAATTAACTAATAACCCAAAAACTTGAGCAGATTCTTTGGGATTATTTAAATTTGAAACCGTTATCATTTGCAATATCGAATTGATTTTTCATCATCATATCATAACAGTTCAAACTTATTCTTATTTTCTGCTAATTTCTGTCATCATATTCTTTTTTTTTATCATTATAATTTATTCATCCTTCATTGATTTCTATTTTCATCATAAGATTAGTGATTCATTATCTTCATAAATTTACATTTACATCTTTCTCACTCTTTAGATTTATTCATCTTTCAATCTTAATCATTAATTCTTATTCATCTTTTATTAATTCTTCATTTTTCCTCATATTCTTTTATTATTCATTCATTTCATTTTTCCTTATTTTAATTAATTTCAATTTCTATTCCTCAAAGTATTTACTTAATTCATAATGATGTTGCTTTGTTGCGTGATTGTAAATACGATGTATGTTTAATAATTGTTTTTTTTCCTCAGTGATGAAAGCTTTTATTCATCAAAAAGACAAAATACACAACAGTTAAAAAAGCTTTACAAAGAGATGATTACATGGCAAAATGAAATTCAAGAACAAAATGGTGAAAGGGAAGGGAATACATATGAAATGGGAAGATATGGAAAGTGTGTGTAGTCCAGGCAAAAAAGAGTCTTTGGTAAGGAGCAATGTTGATAGGCTTGGTTGCCCTAGTGGATTGATAGAAGGGTTCATATGTGACATTAACTTTGGAGGAATTTCTATATGTTAAGTCTTTAGAGGTTTCAGCGATGGATAGGGAGATTTCTGAGTAATGCTTAGATGCAACAGACCGATTTTTGTCTTTTGTAGATGAGTAATTTTAGTTTTTCCCATTGTACTTGGAGTGGCATTATGATTGGTTGTGTTGTTTTTTATGGCTTGCTTTTTATCTTTGATAAAGCAAACCACAGCCTGAGAGGAAAGAAAATCCAAAGGGCAAGGAGGTGGAGTTTTTGAAGTAAGTTCTGTGGTGATGATGCATTTAGTTAAGTTTTGTTTGAAATTTGATTTGGATACATTTTGGGTAGTTTTGGAGGTTTTAGTTCATGTAGTTTAGGTCGCTGCACATTTTTTTCCACTAAGGGCAGTGGCCATCTTTAAACTGTTTGAAAGAATGAAAAGTTAATATGAAGAAAACAATTTTGAAATGGGAAAAATTAAATGTATCGATGTAAAAGCAAAAAAAAAAAACCACTGGAAAACTTATTATTGATAATTTTAGTTGAGTAATGAAAAAATTGAGTGAAATTTTAGGCAGTTAGTTACCCCAGAGGAGAGGGGAGGTCTGAAAAAAAGGATTGTTAAAATGGCCTAAATAACTGAAACAACACAAAAAAACTTTATAAACAAGTTCTGAGTGACAGAGAAATTGGAGAAGGAGAAATATTTAGGAGTCTAAGAGGGAATAAACCCTTTTTGCCACCCACCAAATGGGGGGGGGGGGAGAGAATGAGATAGTTAAATGCTGATAAGAACAAGGTAGACATGGAAAATTATGTTTAAAATGCACTAAAGTTGAGATTTAGTGAATGAAAAAATTCATTAGCAGCAAAATAAGGCCTTTAAGGGGCCAAATAAATATAAAAGGTATCTTTCACTGCTGCAAAACCAACTTTTCTAAACCATTCTGTGCAAGCTGTTTTATAATTATTTTCTTTTGTTATGGCTAGTTCGGTCTTTGTGCTCTATCTAATTTTATAGTGTTTTGATTACAAGAGATTTATAGCTAATGTACTCTACATATTTGTTTGTATAATGTGCTATATCTATCTATTTTATAATGAGTTTGGAGCAGGCTCATGGCATGGTTTTGGATTAAGTGTCATGTGACTTGAAACTTGTATAAAATGCTCCAAGTTGGAATTTTATATATTGTTTTCCAAAGTGTGAGATCTCAATATATATATATTAAACAAGCAATAAACATGCTCTATGTATACATGTGTGTTGCATATATATATATTGTAATGGTATGCACCCTCTCAACAAGTTAAGTTAAGGTAGTCACATCTCACTATAGTCAGATTTAAGGTCTTCATATAGGATGCCACAAATGATGTGATTTAATTTTGATATAAAACTATATTTGTTCCCAATAACTAATTTATTATTAAAAAAAAGTTATTATATCTAAACCACATCAAATCAACTTTCACCTTAATTAACTTTACAGTTATGCTCAGATTTCAAACTCAGGGAAGTTTAATAATTTACTCTCTTCAGGGGTTCCTATCAATATTCTAAAGTATTATTAATAACGAATCTCACTAACTCTTTAAATCAAATAAAATTGAAAACTTTATTTTATTTAATATAAAAAACATAATTATTTATTTAACAATTAAATAATTTAAATTTTACAATATATAAAAAATATTTATATATCTACCTCCTTATATTAAAAATATAAATATTCTATTTACTTACAGTAGATATATTTTCTAACCTATAACACTACATGATTTTACAATGTATATAAAATATAAATATCCAAATATTAAGACTTTTATATTAACACTATTTTACAATAATTAGATTATACAAATAATCTAATCCAATCATTTGTATATAATACCTTCATTCGTTAAAATGACTGTAATTTATATTTATTAATATAAAATTATATACTTCACAACAATGTTAATCATTTATTCATTTATCATACATTACAATTATTAGACTATTTGGGTTAGTATAAACAATGTAGTGTCATGTCATAAAAAATAATAATATGTGGATTTAAAAATAATTTAATCTCTTACCTCAAGTTCACATTATCCCTTTCCTGTATTAACATTTCTCAACCTATATTTAAGTCTTTATTAATCATAAATAAAAATAAAAATATCTTAAATTATTAATTCTCTCTTATTATTCATAAGAAATGAATACGATGATAAAGTAAATGAAATTAACTTTTCCCAATTATAACTTTCAAAAATCTTAAATGGTATTTATAAAAGTTAATACAATAATCTCAGATGTTTTTCGTGAATGAAAATCCTTTGAAGATGCAGTTTTTGATTTCTTCATTGTTAGACATTAAAGAAAATAATAGGATATCCTAAGTTGACATTTAGTTTCCTCTTTATATGTAGATTTCATCTTCTTAATATACAGTTCCTTTATTAACAATTATAATTCCATTTTGAAGATCTAATTATTTTTATAATTTTAAGGCATTCAGCAAAAGACACATATATGTTTGATTAGGCAAGTGAATTTTATCTATCCCATGATAAATTGGTGTTCTATCCACTTTGCATTTTCTTTATAATGTAAAGTACATTAAATTCAATTGAAGTTTTTATAAACATGTTCTTTTTTTAAAACACAGTTTAGATTTTAGAACATGTAATTCAACAATTTTTATAGAACATGAAAATATATTCAGATTACTTTCTTTAAACAAATATTAAAAGATTTCTTCTAATGAATATTAAATTGTTCAAAATATAGATGTTATCTTACACTGTTCTTTTAAATCGAACATAGTATAAATTTTTATGAGGATATAGCTGACAAAAAATAGAATCCTTAGTCTTCTAACAAAAACAATAGAATTAATATATCTCGCTCCATCAGCTTGCTCAAGCATACACATTCTACATTGTTGCAATAACAATTCAATATTAAAACACTAAGTTAATTTCATTTCCTGTAATTTGATAAACTATGTGAACTCAAAGGTCATTTATAACCTTGTCAACCACCTTTTGTCAAAATCTTTTTTTCATTTTAAAAAATGAAAAATACTAACTTAACAAGTTATATATTTATTTTCATAAATATAATAATAATGCAAATATAATGTACACATATTGATTACATGTATGTATGAGTATATATATACTCCTACATTTCCCCTCGACTAAGAAAATTAAAATAAACTAACATTTTATTTTAATTCTTCATCTTTGTTATCATTTATGCATCATTACAATTCTTTTTTTTTTTTATTTTCCCCTCAACTTAAGATTTTAAATTCTTCATCAATTATTAAAGAAAAAAATTATTAATTATATTTAATAATAATTAAATTGTTTTATGGGCAATTGGGTTCTTTTTTTAATATCTTAAATATGGTACATCTAATATAATCTGTTTGATCAAATCATAGATTAAATATACTGACTATTTTATTTTAAAATTATTACCTATTAAAGTTAAATAATGTAATACTTTATTATGCAAAAATCATTATATAGATTACTTTCTTTTTATTCACTTCTTTCAATGAATTTCTATATAATGTATCTTTATTAATATACTAAGTATTTGAAATGGTATATCAAAATAATTATATGGTAGAAAATCTGATTATTCTATAACTAAGTTTTAATTAGTTCGTTTATAAGTGTTTTATGTATAAATCACCTTAAAATGCTAATCCTGCTCCTTATTGAGACTTACTAGACTATCACTGACATCTAATAAATGAACATACACAAACTTACTTAAAGGTGCCAATCCTGCTCCTTAATTTTTTTAAGACTTACTAGATTATCTTTAGCATCCAATAAATATATTAGTTGGAATTCATTTGTGAACTTGCCAACCTATAAGTAACCAGTCTTCTGTTTCCACATTAATGATATGATCCATCTTAGTTAGACACAATTATATATTGTATTTCCTTCTCTTTCATATCTTAATTCTTTACATTTTCTCCCTATAATCTTAATAATTATTACATAATTTAGGTATTACAAAACTCATGGTAATTGTTTATTTAAGACAATTATATTTTTCCTCGATAGGGCTTTAATATATGAATAAATTATAATTTATTAACATTATCACCATCAATCAAATTTGATTAAGCAATTTTTGATTTTACAAGTATTTCTGATATGTTTGAAATCATACAACCAATTTCAAATAAATCATACTTTGGAGATAATGTCATCTTTAAAACTTCATCACCTACATTAACTATTTTATTTTTAAAATCAATCAAACATTTGTTCAGATGTAAAAAGTCTACTCCCAATATCATTTCATGAATAAGTCCAGTTAATATGAAAAAAACATGATAAATACATGTTTGATTAATAGTTAGTTTGATCCAGATTTGCTTTTGAATTAATTTTGTGCTTTTATTATTAGCTAGGGTAATCTGTACTGATTTTAAAGGTAAGGTTTTAATATGTGGATTTTTATCCATCAACCTTTTATAAAACTCCTCAGATATTAGATATTTGGCTACCATTATCTAATAAGGCTATAATTTGCAAATCTTCAAACATAATATTAATTAATGGACAATTTTGAACAGCATACTTGGGTTCATCATCTTCCTCTGAACATATTATGTTGGTGATTTGTTTAACTACAATTTTATTTTTGTTCCTCATTTTAAATATGGGTCTTTGAGGAGAGGAACTATTTCCGAAGACCCTCTTTAATTTAATTTTGCTGTTGTTTTGGGTATATTTTTATTATACCCTATTTTACATTTATTTAATCCACTAGGAGATGCTATACTGGTAATTTTTGCATTTTGATGGGCATCAGAACTTAATTTAGCATCTGTATTATTATTACTCTTCGTTGTTTTACTTTGTGAATGATTAGAAGACTTATGCTTTTTTTTTTTTTTTTTACAATTAATAGCATTTACTTGAATATTTTTTTTCTTTCTTTCAAAATAATTTTGATTAACATTTTGGTTATTTGAGTCAATATTATTTAAAATATCTATAATTTGTTCGATATTTTGTGCATTAGAAAATAATAAAGACTGCTCAATTTTCATAGGTAAGTTATGTTTTACAATACGAATAATTTGATTTTGACTAAAATGATAAGTATCAAGCGTTTTCAGTTTTGATACTTGTCTTCTAAAAAATTTAGTAAGAGTTTCACCTGGCATATTTTTATATTTTTCCTGAAGTATTTGATACAACAGTGATTCTTGATGATCATTATTCCAAAAATTCTTTATCAATAATTTTTGATATTCTTCAAAAGTTTTAGGTATTTGGAATAATGATTCCCACCATGATAAAGCATCACCTTGTAAATGACTGTATGCTACTATCAATTTTTCACCTTCTGTCAAATTAGTATTTACTGAAAAATATAAATTTAAACTCTTTAGATGCTCTATTGGAGCTTCATTTGTAAACCCTTGAAAATGTTTTAATTTTACAAATTTATTTATAGCATTACCTTGTAATGTGTGATTTGTATTGCTAACATTTTCTTTTTGCATATTTATACATGATTGTGATGGTGAGCAAAGTCTCCTATAAAATAACTAATATTATCCTTATTATTTTCTTCCCTTTGCATGCTTTCCATCTCAATTACCATTTCATCTTGATGTTCCTTTTTATTTGGATTTTCCCTTATCCTACTAATAGCTTCTAATATTTGATTAAATTTATCTGAAGTAGTGTCTTCTTTGATATTAGATAATTTAATCCTTTTACAAGCTTGGGTATAATTTTCCATCATTATTTTTCTTTTTTTCTCAAACTCATCCTTCAAAACTTTTATGGTTTGATCTATGGTAATATTTTTATTTTCCAATTGATTAAATATCTCCGATTGATTCTCTAATAATATTTCAATATTATCTTTATTTAACTTTATGTCTGAATCAATCAAATTTTGTTTCACATTTAAACACTGAAAATCTTTTTCCATAGACTGAATTTTCTTGTCTTGGTTATTAATTTCTATGTGGACATCTTTTATTTTCTCATCTAAAAACTTTTCAGTCTCTTCTTGGATTTTATACACATCAATTTGGAGATGATTGCATGCAGTTTTTATTTCTAAAAATTTGTTTTCTACTTTATTTTCTAGCTTTGTTTCAAATTCAAAAAATCTTTTTTGACACTTAAGATCTGTTTCTTCAATAATCTTTTGAATATTTTGAATTTCATTATTCATATTTGTTTTTATTTGTGATACCTCCTCCTTCAAATCTATTTTTATATTATCTAATTTTATTGATAATTCATTTGTAGTATCTACTTTCATATTTTCCATCTTAGTATTCATGCTTTCCATCTTGGTATCGATATTTGTAGACAAATAGACTTTAAGATTTTTCATCTGAGTATTCATACTTGTAGATAAATTTTCCATCATTTGTTGCATCAGTAACATCATTTGACTTAATGATGGATTATCATTGGTTTTATTTTCTATAGGTTTGTCAATAATATCCATAGTTTCTGGAACATGTTACTCTCAGATACACCTATATCTATTTGTTCATTGGTACTATTCATAGTAACTTCAGCTATATTTGAACTAAGTATCTCAGTTTGCATTTCTATATTATTATCAGTATTAGAAGAAAATATTTTATACTTACTTCTCATAATCATAAAACTAACTTTATCTTAACTATAACTTTATTTATACGATAATATATTATTTATCATAGGATATTAATGTGATGCCTTTCTCTTTTCAAGATATATATGTGTTCTTACTCTAATGCCTAATTTTAAAATTATATTTTTAAGCAAATGATCTATTCATTTAAATTTTAACTATTTAATTTTCAAAGTCTCTATTATTTTATTACCTATTTTAGAATACATTTAATATGAGATTATTATTAATAATATTTATCCCTCAAAGTTTTGTATCGCTATACAAACAATACAAAATCTATGATTCTATATTATGATATGGAATCTATGATTCAAGCCCCACATTGGGCACCATATGTAATGGTATGCACCCTCTCAACAAGTTAAGTTAAGGCAGTCGCATCTCACTATAGTCAGATTTAAGGTCTTAATATAGGATGCCACGAATGATGTGATTTAATTTTGATATAAAACTATATTTGTTCCCAATAACTAATTTATTATTAAAAAAAGTTATATCTAAACCACATCAAATCAACTTTCACCTTAATTAACTTTACCATTATGCTCAGATTTTGAACTCAGGGAAGTTTAACAATTTACTCTCTTCAGGGGTTCCTATCAATATTCTAAAGTAATATTAATAATGAATCTCACTAACTCTTTAAATCAAATAAAACAAAATTGAAAACTTCATTTAATTTAATATAAAAAACATAATTATTTATTTAACAATTAAATAATTTAAATTTTACAATATATAAAAAATATTTATATATCTACCTCTTTATATTAAAAATATAAATATTCTATTTAATTACGGTAGATATATTTTCTAACCTATAACACTACGTGATTTTACAATGTATATAAAATATAAATATCCAAATTTTAAGACTTTTATATTAACACTATTTTACAATAATTAGATTATACAAATAATCTAATCCAATCATTTGTATATAATACCTTCATTTGTTAAAATGATTGTCTGTAATTTATATTTATTAATATAAAATTATATACTTCACAACAATGTTAATCATTTATTCATTTATCATACATTACAATTATTAGACTATTTGGGTTAGTATAAACAATGTAGTGTCATGTCATAAAAAATAATAATATGTGGTTTTAAAAATAATTTAATCTCTTACCTCAAGTTCACATTATCTCTTTCCCATATTAACATTTCTCAACCTATATTTAAATCTTTATTAATCATAAATAAAAATAAAAATATCTTAAATTATTAATTCTCTTTTATTATTCATAAGAAATGAATATGGTGATAAAGTAAATGAAATTAACTTTTCCCAATTATAACTTTCAAAAATCTTAAATGGTATTTATAAAAGTTAATACAATAATCTCAGATGTTCCTCTAGAATGAAAATCCTTTGAAGATGCAGTTTTTGATTACTTCATTGTTAGATATTAAAGAAAATAATAGGATATCCTAAGTTGACATTTAGTTTCCTCTTTATATGTAGATTTCATCTTCTTAATATACAGTTACTTTATTAACAATTATAATTCCATTTTGAAGATCTAATTTTTTTTATAATTTTAAGGTATTCAGCAAAAGATGTTATTTACACATATATGTTTGATTAGGCAAGTGCATTTTATCTATTCCATGATAAATTGGTGTTCTATCCACTTTGCATTTTCTTTATAATGTAAAGTACATTAAATTCAATTGAAGTTTTTATAAACATGTTCTTTTTTTAAAACATAGTTTAGATTTTAGAACATGTAATTCAACAATTTTTATAGAACACGAAAATATATTCAGATTAGTTTCTTTAAACAAATATTAAAAAAATTCTTCTAATGAGTATTAAATTGTTCAAAATATAGATGTTATCTTACACTGTTCTTTTAAATCGAACATAGTATAAATTTTTATGAGGATATAGCTGACAGAAAATAGAATCCTTAGTCTTCTAACAAAAACAATAGAATTAATATATTATATCTCACTCCATCAGCTTGCTCAAGCATACAAATTCTACATTGTTGCAATAACATTTCAATATTAAAACACTAAGTTAATTTCATTTCCTGTAATTCGATAAACTATGTGAACCCAAAGGTCATTTATAACCTTGTCAACCACCTTTTGTCAACGTCATTTTTTCATTTTAAAGAATGAAAAATACTAACTTAACAAGTTATATATTTATTTTCATAAATATAATAATAATGCAAATATAATGTATACATATTGATTACATGTATGTATGAGTATATATATATATACTCCTACAATATACATATATATTATACAGGCAATATGTGTGTACATATATAAGTTAGTATTGCAATATAAAGTAAATTTTGTAATAAAAAAATTGCAGACTTAGAATTTATTAATATTATTAAAAAATAAATTATATGGAAAATTCTAGTAAAATTGTTTATTGTTTTACGTTTCTGTCTGCCAAAATACTAGAATAAGTAGAGAGAGTAATTAAATGTAAAACGCCTTTTTTTAGTTATATAAAAAAAAAGAATTATTACCCACTTGTTTCAGGTTAATTAATGACTTCTTGTTGCAAAATAATGTAATGGCAAACAAGAAGTCACCCCTGAAGTGAATTCTGCCTTCTGACATGAGAAAGCTGATCTAGGGAATTTTATATAGGTCATCCTGATCTAAAATATTATTTTGGGAAGTCTCGGATAAAATCACTAGGGTTATAAATAATTTCTTTATCCTATGAGTTCATTCCTCATTAGGAGCAAGATAACCAAGTTAATATGTATGCTAGTTTTTTCTTAATTAATAAGTAATCATTGTGCTTTAATGGTTATATTTTCACATAAAACCTTTTGTTGCATTTTTCAATAATTATAAATGAATTGCTATGTTATATTTTCATTTTCTACTAATCTTTAATGAATATGCTTTGTTTTTATATATATGCTAAATAAATATTATAACAAGTTTTCAGAAAAAGCTAATCAAGTTCTTTGTCTTTTAATTTCATCTGATAAAGAGTGAATAATTTATTACTTGCCTTATTTGCAATTCACATATCAGCCATGTATAGATATATTATATATTATAGAATAACTTCCATCATTGCAGAAAAGACATATTGCTAAATTTTAGCAGTTTTCTATCATTTAAAAGGTTAGATATCTATTAATCAACTAATAATAGATGATTATATGATTGTTTATGGATTGGCTACCTAACAAAAATATTATAAGCCTGGCTAAAAAAAATTTCAACATTACTCATCCTGTATTCAAACTCAGATTTTATGCATGGTTTATGCTGTAATAAGTATACACATGCACACCACATAGTTGGAAAATTGTTTAAGAAAAAATTGGCCAGTATGTCATTATTTCCAGTATAAATATCATAATATTAACTCATTGTAAATCGCAAGATTCCACGAATGTTAATTTGTATAGGAAATAGTGGACCTAAACAGTGGAGAGAACAACAGCTTCATGCTCCCAAATCAAGATGCTTCAGATAGGCCTATATGAGTGGAAAGTTAGGTTAAAGATAAGATGGCCACTCTTATCTTTATAAAAGTTGCTATCTTGTGTCATGATTTGAGAGGTCCCTCTATCGGCAAAATAAAGATATTGCTTGACTATTATAAATTTCAAGGCACATTTGATATGGGTTAAAACCTGTCTTAAAAGTATTTAATAATGGGAAATGTGTTGCTTTATAACTTTAAGCATTGGAATCAAGTGAAATAATAAAATGATTTCTAACATTGAGAATTATGGGAAAGATTTATCAGAAAAATGGAAGAAAACAACAGAGGATTTATAGTAGTTAAAGAAAACTGAACATGAAGATGTAGCAATTGGATGACCCACTATCACTTATGGTTTCTAAGATTTGAAGTTAAAGGTATTTCTTTTGTTTACCATTTTAATAATAGGTTATGTAACAACAATGGCATCAGAAATGAAAAGTTCATACTTTGATCCAGATTTGATTTTAGGTTAGTTGCTCTATGATTTTGATAAGCTGCACAGATCACAAAAAGTATTTATGGTCTCTTTATTATGATGAACTTAGTCATTCACCTTTTTTGACTTAGTATTTAATATTAAAAACTCTAAACAAATAATAAGAAAACTGAAATATAAAATTTAAGAAAAGGCAATACATAATATTTATAAAAGAATAAATATTAAAAAAAGAAGCTAAATAGGTTTACAATTAAATAGTTATTAAAACATTACTAATCAAATATTTTGTTTTATAATTTGAATTTCTATTAATAAGATCAAATATACAAAAAAACATCAGCTGTTAAAAGTTTACAAGATATAATTTGTGAAAGATAAAAATAATGTAAAAATAAAACATAAGTGAAACATGATCAATATTAAATGATAAATAAACTTACATCTTTTTTCCCCTTCCTTTTTAATTAGGTGGTGAATATTCTTGAATTAGATTTCTATTTTCACTTCCATTCAGTCCTCCAAACAGCTTGCTGCCCTCTAGCGATGGAAAAAAAACTAAGTAAGATAATGCCTAATATTATTATTATTATTATTATTATTATTATTATTATTATTATTATTATTATAATAATAATAATAATAATAATAATAATAATAATAATAATAATAATAATAATAATAATAATAATAATAATAATAATAATAATAATAATAATAATAATAATAATAATAATAATAATAATAATAATAATAATAATAATAATAATAATAATAATAATAATAATAATAATAATAATAATAATAATAATAATAATAATAATAATAATAATAATAATAATTAGTAGAATTTTTTTAATTTAATATCTGGCATATCAGTATTACTTGCAAACTTCTTCAGAAGTCACTATCTCTTTAGCAAAATAAAGTGCACTTCAAAAGATATTTCTCAATGACATGATTAAGAATATCTAAATATTGTTGACTAAATAAAAGAATTAATTTTAACTCTTACTTATGTCACCAACCAACTGCATTTCTGAACACATGACCAAGAATTTCAAGATTGCATTACAAAATTGTGTCACTAACATGATTTTAAAAATTTTGTATATCTTGAATTTTTTATAGTAAAATATATAATCTAGTGAATTCATAGGAAAATAAAGTTAATGGAATCAAATTAGAAAACTGAGTCACCCAAAGTTAAAATTATTGTTGCAATAATCATTAATGAGTCATGCATTATAGCATGAAGCTTCATCCTGCAAAAAAACAAAACAACAACTGTATCAAAAATACCATCCTAAAAATGTTGTATTTAAAGAATAAAGTCATTGATTATTCTAGTAGTAGAATGAGCATTTAGCAGTCCCTTTTAGTCAAATTATTTTTTTTAAATATTACTTAGTTCAGAATCAATTCTAAAATCTTTGCCTTTGAATTCATCCCTCTATCTCTGTACTAAGAGCAATGGTTACTATTATTGATATGTCTGTGAAAAAAAATAGTTATACTTATGATTTTGTTTGAACAGATAAATATACTCATATGACTAGAATGTTTATTTTTCTTTAAATTCGTCTTATTTTTCAAAATAAATATTTTTTTTTGGGATACTTCCTATTAAGTTTAAATTCACCTTTTCTTATATACCTAATCTTAAACTTAAAATTGTCTACACAATAATTGATGTACAATAATTTTATTAAAGACCAGTAATTATATGTTTTAGTAACCTCAGTTTTACTCTAACTTTAAGCACCTCACTTGATTATTTTGGCTTATTACAGTAGTATAAACAAGACTAACTCTATACTCTAATGACACCTATAGTAAATTTGAGTAATACAGTATTAGCATACAATGAAATAGATGTATTTATGGACAATCTATTCCAGGCTGAAAGTTTAATATAAAATTATCATCGGAAATCACTTAAACATAAAAAAATACAAAATATAATGCAAAAATAGTATAAAATTAATTTTTATAATTTTTGCAATCTGTAGTGAAATTATAATGAAATTTCTCTTTAATGGAAAACTCTTATGCTCATAAAAAGTATGAACACTGAATTGAAGGAATATAATTTTTAATATCAGTCCTGAAACCATTATTCCTTTGATCATTACATTGCATGAAAAATTGTTAAATTTAATCTCATTCAAATTTTTATATACTGTTCCTATAATCAACTTTTAAGAATATGAAAGTGGAAAATATTTTGTTTTTAATGTCTACATTATTGAGTTTTTAACTCTTTTTTTCCTCTCATAGTTAAAATTCTTCATGTACATAATGGAGTAATCTAAAAAAATACACTTCCATATTTTCACTCTAAAAATACTAATAAATAGATGAATGATCTATAACTAAGCCTTACAAAACATATCAAAGATATCTGACCCTGTAACCAAAGCAGGAAGATTTTAGAACATCTTGTACATATGTGCACTATATGTCACCCAATAGTAGTCATTATGAAATGTGTCTTCATTGTAGAAAATTTAATTTAATGAGAAAAAATATTTTTGTATCACTTGAAGCAGACTTTAGAGTAGTCTCTATTTTTCCTTGTCAGTTTTAAATTTATTTTCTCAAGTGCTAAAGATCTCTGGACCAATTTTCAGCTGATGAAAGGAAAAATAAAATAAAATCAGATTCCCAGACAACAGATTTTTTTGATTATTTATTAAAGCTGACTACTACTTTTAATGAAGGACCAATATCACAATTAAAGCAATTTGTTGATATTAGTCTAATTAAAGCTGAATATCACATTTAAATAAATACTCTTTAAAGTGCCCAATGGTGGCAAAGAGCATTTCCAACAACAGTGAAAGAAAAGATAGTTTTGCTATGAAAAGCTGTCTAAAAAAACCTTAAAACTGTTGATAAAATTTTCAGGTTTGTACAATCTGGATTCAAACCCAGATCAAAACAGATATATTACTACCACATCATTTTTCTTAAAACTGGTTTTCATTGGAACTATTTCTTACTCAATGTTAATATGCATAATTTTATTAGTTGTTTTTTTTTTAGTCAGCATTAATTATATCAATTCAATCATTCTTTTTGTGAATATTAAATTTTTTTCATTACAACTTCTCCCCCTATTTTATTTGATTTAATTATCAAATAATATATATATATAATATTAAGTTTTCTGGACACCAAGTAATAAAATAGCTTTCTGGGTTTAAATCCATATAAGAACTTGGGTTTGAAGCAAAAGACTTACCTTTTTACTTCAACAAAAGACACCCACCAAAAGAGCTATTATAAATTTTTGAGAAAAGCTTGCTTAACCTCAGGAATTGTCAATTTCTTGGTAACATCAAAGGTTAAAGTTTATCTGTAATTCATAAATATTATCTCCTCATTTTTATTCATTGATATTGGGATTATCTAAATAATGAATGATTTTAATGATAAAAGAAACCATTAGAAAACAGTCAACAATAAGACAATCCTAATATAGATAACAATCAACAATCTCAAATTGTTGTCAAGGCAACCTCCTTTTAACAATAAAGAAGGAACCATTTATATATATATATATATTAAATTTTCTGGACACTAAGTAATAGCATTTGATTATTACTGGTAGTAGTTTGCCAATACTTGCTAGCATTATAACTCAATTATATATATATATAATATTATATATATATATATAATATTATAAATCAATAACTGTATTTCTTCAATGCAATATATGTAATCTCATAATTAAATATTAGTAAATACAGTAATCAAAAATTTTGAAAAGTACAAAAAATATAATCATCACTTACAAGTGTTTTCGATTATCCTCATAGTCTTTGTCAACTAATATTTTGGAAGGTTAACCTTCCCATAGGGAAAACTATTCATCATGTAGACAATCCCAATATTAATGAATAGAAATGTGAAGATAATATTTATGAAATAAAGATAAACTTTAACCTTTGATGTTACCAAAAAATTGACAATTCCTGAGGCTAAGCAAGTTTTTCTCAAAAACCTATAATAGCACTTTTATTGGGGGTCTCTTGTTGAAGTAAAAGGTTAAGTCTTTCATTCAAATCCAAGTTCTTATATGGATTAAAACCCAGAAAGTGATTTTTATAAGTATGAAATGTGAAAGAATAGCATCTCTCTTGACATTCTGCAAATAATATTTTTAACTTCACCAGAGAGTTGTAAATATTGAATTAAATGTTTCTGCAGATTGTTATTATAATAATGAATAGAAATGAGATAATATTCATGAAATGAAAAAATTCTAAAAAAATAAACTGGTTAAAGTTTATCCCCATTTCATGGATATTATCTCCTCATTTCAATTCATTATTATAATAGAAATTCATAAATATATATATATATACAGTCTGTATATGTCTAAAATATCCATGAATTGGAAATTAAATCTTTTTAAAATTTAAAAATATTTTAGGCTTCTAATGGATTTTAACTAAAAGATATATACTGGTTTATAATCATTCAGAACATCAAATAATTATTGGGCAGTAAATGTGTACCTAACTATTTTTAGCAAAAGGGTAAACCAAAAAAAACAGAATTTTTTAAATAAATGCAGTAATGCCTTCATATCAAATCCTTTGGAAAAGTCTGATCCAAAAGTATTTGTCCTACAGTAAGTTCTTTAACACTATTTTTAGTTTTTATAAGTGTGGTGGATGTAAATTTGTTTACTTTTACTAATGATGAACTGTTAAGTCTTGACAAAGCTTCAACATGTTTTATTTTTAAATATACTGTACCCTTTTTATTAGGTCTAAATAGGTTTTGAAAGTCAATCTCTTAAAAATTTTAAATTAAAAGCGATTTAAGTATTGTAAGTTATATAGCAATGTTAATATGGTTTTTAAAGCTTTGTTAAAATAAAGTTAAAAGTTATAAAATATTTAAAAGCCATTATAAAATGCTAAAATTATAAAGTAAAAATTAAATATTATAATTTTGTATGGTTGGGAGAACTGACCATAGTGATAATAATAAAAATTATGTATTAAAAGTCTTGTTAAACAAGATGTTGAAAACTAATTTTTAAATAATGATTTAAAATTAAATAAGTTATTAAATGTTTTTTTAATAAAAGTAGATTTAAGTTTATATTATAATTTATTATTGAAAGTTTTAGTATTTTGTGGGATATGCAAGGGTATTCAATTTTATTTATTGTTTAAATAATATCAAAATGTATTATTCCAAATTCTATCACTATTTTATTATTTTTTATAATGTAATATTTTGTACTTAAATATTTAATTAATCCTATTTTCGGACAGTGAATATAAAAAAATTGCAACATTTGTCTGGGATTTTGGTCATGTGACTAGCAAGCAGTACACATACTTTGTGCTTGCAAGGTTTTAAAGAAAGTTTCAAAATTACTTTCAGAATTGTTTTAAAAAATTGAAAACATTTGAATATCATAAAAATAAATATAGGAAATTATTTAGTTAGTTGTCTTTAAAGTAGTTGTAGTTAATAAAGATAAATTTAAAAAATAGATACATTAAAGTTAAGTGTTAGATAAATTGATAAAGTATTATTTAAAATACACCTGGCTAGTTGTACATCACGTCACAAATCTGATTTCTTGCTAGTTTGCAAACAAATGCATATTGTCAAATAGTGGTAATGATTAAAATATGTATGAAAAAATATAAAATTAAATACTGTAGTCAATAAAAAAAAGTAAAAAAAGTTTGTCTTGTATAAATTTTTTTCAAATATTTGAAATTTTTTATTAGTCATATTTTGTTTCCTTATTTTTTTAATGCGAATTTTAAAGAAATTTTTTCTTGTTTCTTTGCTTTTATGTGACTTCTGAAAACTACTGGAACATATCCTCCATTTTTCAAGGTAAGTTACATTTATTTTTGTGTGATTTCTTTTGTGCGTGTTTTTTGAGGAACCTATCTACCGCATAAAATGAGAACCAGGTATATGTTATTTTAAAATGTTTAATTTGTTTAAGTAAAATTATAAAATTAGTTTAGAATTAAATATTATCATAATATTAATAGTATAAGTAGTGACTCATAGTTTTATTTCTAAATTTTAAAAATGTGAAATTGACAATTATGTAAATTAGTTGATAAGCTGAGGGTCAAGTAACCAATCAGATTGTAAGTTAGAGCTGGTATATAAATGAATGATCTCACTTCTTAAACACTTCTACTTCTGTTTTTTATTTTTTTTATTGTTTTAGAATAGTATCCAGTATATTATTCAAATAGTCAATTAGTCTCAAACTTTATTTAAACTTTCCAAATGCAAACAACTTCAATTAGTTTCAATTTTTAAATTTGTATTATTATTTTAAAAAAAGTGTAAAGGATTATAAAGTTTATTAATTTAAAATAAGAATGTTTCCCTAAAACCAATTAGTTTCCTACTAGTTTTTTTTTCTATTTAAAACTTAATTCAAGTTCATAGTAATTATGGAGCATATACATGAAGTAATGTGTGTGGGGAGATTAATGATGGAAAAACAGTTAACAGAGGAAAGTATAATTTTTTTCATGCTATTTAAAAACTTATTATTTATATAAAATGCTTTGGATTTTAAAAAGAATATTATTTGGAAATATCACTCAGAGAATTAATATGTTTGTGTATAATATTATAAGAACTTTTAAATATATTATTTGAATAATAAAATTACCTGGAAAAGACAAACTAAATGTTTATATAAAGTTATAAAAGTATTCAAGGTGAAATTATAGTATAAAAATATACCCTTCCTTATTATACTATTGACTATATATTTTAAAAGTACAGCAATTTTAAAAATATATATTTATTTAAAAGCTATTTAAATCATTTGGAAAAATGATAAAAAATAAAAACAAATATTATTATGAATATAATTACTTTGACAAGTTATTGTCAGAATATGTAAATTATTTTGATATAATAAAAACTTGTTCTCTTAAATATACATAAAAAAAATACATGGATAATAGAAATAAATATTATCAGGACTAAATAAAATAACCTGTGGAATATTTAAATATAAAGTTATTTATTAATACATATCTGCATTATGAGATAATATTTTTAAGAAAAGAATGGGAAAATGCCTATTTTCTGCTAGCATACATATTGATTTTGAATGGCCATTAATAATGCATCTGGAAGCTGATAGAATTCAAGTAAATGGAAAACAATGGAACTTACCTATAGGAAATATTTTTTTTAAAAATAATATCACATTAATAATTATTATCCTGAGAAAGTAATAGATAAAGACTGTATTTAAAGACTTTCAAGAACAGGATGAATAATAATTTTTTCAAATTTTCTTGGATTTTAAAGTCGATATTATTTTTTTATATTTGTGAGTTTATGTGCCATGGGAGAGAAGAGCATTGTGCTAAAAAAACTTTCAGACAATATTTGCTGCATAGCAACCACAGAGGCTCCAATTTGAAGCATTGAATGGTAATGAAAGACTTAGTTTGAACTCTATTGGAGAACAAACATGAATTGGAATTACATAAATTTAGTTTTAATTATTATGTTAAATATACTAACTTTAGCATTAAAATTTGTTGTATGGGAGAGGAAAGGTTACATTACAACATTAATATTTTTAAAAAAAATCTTTTAATATTTTAAAGTTTTGCAAACATTTTTAAAGTATAAAAGTATTGACTGTTTATTGTATGTTTTTCTTATGCTGAATTTGGACAGAAGATGTCAAGATAGTGGGGTTTTTTTACCAATCATAAAGCCACTAGGTAATTTATAAGTGTTTAATTATCATATGATGTACTTTTTTTTTTCTAGAGTTGCTTGGAGAATTTTTGAAATATTGCTTTTATCATATGTATGTGTGCATCAGTTACATATATAAATTTTTATTATCATTCTGAGACATAAGCTATGATTTAAAAAAAACCCGATATGCATACATTTTTTTTTGTTATATTACAAAGTTCAATATAATGTATTGATGCTCATAATTTTTCATGATTCTTTACTCAATGAACCATACACTATATTTGTAAATATTTGAATATTGATTTTAGTGTTTTAAAATCAAAGTCATTTGTATTTTTGTTAAGTTTTAAGTGAATAAAACTTTTTCTTATAGTAGTTCTGAATTAATATCATATATTAACTTTATTTGTTATTAAGAGCAATGCTAGTTATTTTGTGATGTGGATTGTTAAAGTTATTTTGGAGTTTTAATCGGTAGTGACAGGGATGAATGTAAAGAAACCCTTGGATGCTTTATATGTAGGATATATGAAGAAGATAGGAAAATAGCCTATATTTTATCTTAGTAGTTTTATGCAAGTACAGTTAACATAACCCTGTGTCTTGTATGTATTTTCCATGGGCAGTGTTTAATGTTTTTGTAATTTAAAATGATCTGTAAGAGCTGAACAGATAGCCTGGACATCAAGCAAATCACTGAGCATCATAATAATAATTTTCACTCCCATCTTTAACTCTTTTTGAAAAAACAGAGATATATCATTGCTTTTTATTTTCAGTTGATAATAATTTTCATTAAATAAAAAAAAGCATTTAAATCAGCAATCAGTAATCTATTTTTTATATCAATTTGTTTTTATTATTATTACAATAAAAATTTGATTTTTAAATAGTCATCAGAGTCGGAAACATTTTAATAATGAAATATGATTGATTGTTTCTGGAAAATAGGATAAATAAGTTTATAAATAAGGCCGATTTTTAAGGAAATGAAATAACATTAAATTATAAATGCAGCACAGTATCTATTTTTACATATTAACATATGATATGGACTTGCCTTAAATGTAAAAAAATATATGGATTAAAGAGAGACTAAAAGGTAAATATTTTATAATGTCTACAATTATCAATTGAAAAGGACAAACTTGTGCAAAATTAATCCCCCCCCCCCACCATTACCTTATAGTTTTAAAAACAAATCTTGGATTTTTGTGTGTGTGCTTTAATTTTACCAATAACGATTTTAAGTTAAATTTGAAAACACATTTTGAAAATGGATCTTTTTTTCTTTGAATTGATATCTAAAGATGAATATACATCTAGATTTAGTATTGTTTTCCTGTATTCATAAACAATATTCTTCTATTTTTTTATTGCAGCATGTGCATCTAACAAAAGCTATACACTCTTTACTCATTCTAAACATAAATGTATTTTTAAAAAAAAATAAATAAAGGACAATTTTTATCTCATCTTATCAAAAATTAAAATTTGTTTTTAGAATGTAATCACCTCCAACAATCAGTTGCTTATTTTTTCAAGATAAACCAAGATCAAATAATTGATTCCATTACACTTTTTTCTTAAATCTTCACTTTTTTAAATACAATCTTTGCTTTCAATTGATCATCAATTATTTCTTATCTAAGTCCTAACTGTGGCCTCTGGTCAGATATTACAATTTTAAATGGCAGATGATATCTAAATTCAGTTTTGATAACTTTTAATCTCATGTTTAAGAAATGCATACAGCAATGTCTTTTTAACTTTAGAAAGTATTTACAACATACTATATTTATTTTAAAAAAAAACAATAGCTATGCTGCATTCATATTCTCAAAATTTGTGATTTCAATAACCTATAGTTAAAAATTATAACACATAATGAATAACTAATTTCCTATGCACCTATCTATATGTGTACCATTATAAATCAGGTATAATTCAACCATTGCTATCTTTTGTGCTTCCCATACATTTAATGTGCATTGAGCTAGTCAATTTACTCATGGCTATAAATTATTAAATAAAAACTTTGTTTTAAATGGTACAAAACCTAAAGCTAATAAAGGTGGTGAATCTGTTAATTTAAAAGTAGTATGAAGTACTTTGTTTGTATAATAAAAAAAAAATAACTGTTTTGATAATAATAATTAAGATGTGTAAATATGACTCTCTCAACTTTTTTCTCTCATCACTGTATTATTCTATGTCTTTGTAATTACTTTTGTCAGTGACTTAGTGTGTATAATTTTTTTAATTAAACTGTACTATGGATGTTTTATATATTCAAAATTTTATGTATATTTGTATAAATATTTTTTCCAGAAGCAAAACTCTTCCTACAGTATTCAGTGCAAGCCAGAGTAATCAATGGATGCAGGAAGATTTGTGCATAAAATCTCTATATAGTGCCTATTCATCCAATATCCCTCAACTAGTTTCTAGCTAATGGCTTTCATCAGTGAGGAGCCTTGGATATTGAATGAGTAGGCACTAGATAGAGATTTTATGCACAAACGTTCCTGCATCCATTGTTACTCTGGCTTGCAGTGAGTGTTTCTACTGTATGGAAGTTTTGTCTCTGTGAAAAACAACTTGGATAAGCATAAAAAAATGGTGATAATGTGATGTTTGATGATTTTGTGTGTGGGTGTGTGTTAAAAATATACATTATATGGGGTTCAGTACCATCTGCAGATTTGAACATTTATGTGAAAGCTTAAAGCAGTTTAAATTTCACAATAAATCCAAGATCATGTAGTCTCAACCCACTCCATGAAATAGCAAAAGAGAAAACTTTAGACATCATCTACTTGTTCAATAAGGCTTTCACAGTTTTGAAAGTTTTTAATGTGCATGTTATCTTCTTTTAAGAGTTTTCAATCTATGAGATTATGTTTGTAAAACTCGAAATTTTTTCAAATCAGATATTAAGTAATAATAATTGAGTTTATTACATGAGAGTTTATAAAAAATTTGAATGATGAAAACATCAGAAATGGAATCAAACTGAAGGCTTTAAATTCCAGAATCTGTTCTACTAGTGCACCAATCTATGCAGGGCAATCAGTTCTTTAAATGACATTAAACTGTGAATGAAGGTATTATTTGTGAAGATCCTTGAATTTTATAAACAAACCCCTCTTTTTAGATTAACAATGATTGGTTTATCTGCTTAAAATATTTTTTGAAATATTGTGAAAACATGGTAAACTTTAATGCCAAATAATGATTAAAGTCATATTATAAATACTAATATCATTCTAAATCCACTCTACTTCAACATCATCTTTGTAAATAAATAATGAATGAATCCCTTCAGATAATAATAGTAATCAACACTACAAACTACTTTCTATCTATTGGTTTTCTTCAATGAGGAATAGTGGACTGCATGTATACATCAAATTATCAAAAAGTAATCTGATGATCTAAGCAATATTATTACCTGGGTGATTACTCTTGCTTACATGGCTGTAAAGTATAAAGTGAATGACTGCTCTTAATTCTAGTAGAGTTGTATTTTAATTAGGTTATAAAATAATAAACTTCTATTATATTATTAAATAATAAGTGAAAGTCTTTAAAATTCTAACTGCAGAAAAAGGCAGCTCAGGCTTATGAACTGATGTGGATTTTACAGTTTTCATTCTTGTTTTAGTCTTTAGTTCAGTTTTTATTGCAGACTAATTTTCATAACTAATAGAATTAACTAAGATTTGATTACTTGAAAAAGTGTCTTAAGTTTGTTTCAAATTTTAAAAAAATAACCCAAAATTAACCCAGACTAGATTTAAATACCAGGTCATGGGCAATATGTAAAATCAAAGAATCATTTTCAGTTCCCTATCATATCTGCAAACTGGATTCAAGTAAACTTAAAACTCTTTCACCAGAATTACAATTCTTCTTCAAATATCTAATCTATATCCAATTCAACTATTTATCCATATCAATCAGTAAATAAATATTTACTTCTTTTTAGTTGCAAGATAAAACAAAAATGGAAACCCATGCAAATCTTTGCTCTCTTACAATTAGTATACTTGATGGGCACTGCTTTTTTTTCATTGTTTCTCAATGAAAGGACATTAAAGATGCCTTTCTTCTATTAACAGGGGTTGGTAAACTATTGCTCACAAACCATATATGGCTTTTTGGATCTATATGTGTCTCTTTAATAATATCTTTACTTTTCCATAGGCTAATTAGAACACACATTCAAAACATTGCTAATATGAAATAAAAAAAATCATATGAAATAAACGTAAAACCAGAACAAATGTGGGACACATATACCTTCTACTATGTAGCAAAATTGAAAATAAAACTATTATAGTTTCAATTTATAAAATTTTTAAAAGATTTTATTAATGTAATCATGATTTTATTTATTTTATAAGTCTAGAAAAACTTTGTGATTAATAAGTGAGCTCATAGTTGCCCTCTAAGAATGAGATAATGTTTGCAATGGTGGAAATGTGAATAGGCATAATCTAGAAGTGGAATGTATAATTATTTTTTGTATAGTTGTGCAAACATGGATATAACATGCTAAATAAAATACAATATTTAAAGTGTTTTCAACATCCATAAAAAAAAAGACTGAAAAACATTAGATGAGCATCATGATTTTAAAACTGAATGGACTGAATTATTGCAAACACAAAGGGGCTTCCAACCTGTCTCATTTGCCAAGTAAGACTGGCACAAAACAAGAAATATAATTTGGAGAGGCACTTCATGACAAAACATGCCACATTTCCATAAAATATCCTATCAGTGACATGAGGAAAAGAGCAATTGAAGAATTTCAGAAAAATATTGAAAAATCAAGTTCTGTTGTTGATTATTGGAAACAGAAAGTCAGAAATTGCTAAGAGAGGAAAACCATTCACAGATGGTAAGTACATAAAATGTTGTTTTATTAAAGTATCTGAGGAACTTTTTTATGATTTAAAACAGATTTTAAATAAAATTAAAAACATGCCATTATCTGCCAAACAGTAACAGATAGAACAGTCAGTTAAAATGGTCCTAAATATGACCAATCAACAAGTTGAGAACATTAAATGATCTTCAGCTTTATCAATTGTGGTGGATGAGTCTTGCAACATTAAGTACATATCCCATATTTTCCTTTACATTTGGTATGTATATCATCTGAGGGTATTATTGCCATTCAAGGGCCAAACCCAAGGAGAGGACATAGCAAATTCTGTCATTGAATGCATGAAAAAAAAATCATGCTTGATAAAATTGTGTCAATTGCAAGTGATGGGGCAAAAAGTATGATGGGATCAAAAAAGATGTTTGTTTTAATTTTAAAAGAAAATGTTACTAATAAAGTGATTACTTTCCATTGTATACTTCATCAGAAAGCACTTTGTGCACAAACATTTCCAGAAAAAATTGGTAATGTCATAGACTTGATAATAAAGATTATTAATTTTATTGCAGCAAGAGGACTTAACCAATGATAATTTAAAGAGTTGCTATGTAAAATGGAATGTGAATATTCAGATCTTCTCCAATATAATAGGGTTTGATGGCTTTCCAGAGGCAACATGATAAATGTTTTGAATTTTGCATAAATAAAATCTAACTATTTCTCAACAACAAGGGAGTTCAAGATTTAGAATTAACAGATCAGTGTTTTCAAAAAATGTATTTCATGGTGGATGAAACATCAGAACTGAATCATCTCAATCATAAATTATAAGCTAAGGGAAACGCTGCTTTTTTCAATGGTAGAATAAATTATTTTGTTTAAAAGGAAATTGATTCTATTTGCTGAAGATTTAGAGAGGGGAACTTTAGTTCATTTCCCAAACTTGTTCCAATATCATCGAGAAAACAATGCCCTCATTAACAAAGATTATTTTAAGACAACAATTTTAAATATGAGAGAATCTTTTCTTCAAAGATTTCAGGAATTTAGAACCAACAAAGCAACTCTAGCTTTTATTACAAACCCTCTTAAGGCCAATGTGAGAATTAAAATTTTCACCATTTAATATCGATATGGGTAATTTTGAAATACAATTGCTGGACTTGACAAGCAAAGATTTATGGAGCTCCAAATTTGTATTGAAATGGAAGAACTGGAAAAAGAAAAATGTAGTCTGCTTTCACAGAACCAACAGAGTGCTATAAAAAAACCTACATAAGGCACGCTCTATGATTTTTACTACTTGGAATAGTCTTCCAGATTCACATCATGAGTTGAAAAAATTTGCATTTGGTATTCTCAGTATCTTTGGATCTACATATTTATGTGAACAATCATTTTCTAACATGAATTTTATTAAAAATAAATTGAGGAACCAAATTACTGATGCTAACTTGGCATCAAGCTTTAAATTAAAAACCACTAGTTACCAACCGAACATACAGAAACTTTCTAAGGAAATGCAAGCTCATTGTTCACACTGATTAAAACCACTGCTAGCAATTTTCCATGTGATTTAATAATCTACATTTAATAAAGATGTAATTAATATTATAACTTGTTATCATTTCTTTAAATTTTCCTTATTTGTAAAAATATATTCGTGGCTCTCGAATAATTTTTAAATTGTTGTGAGCGTCAGATTTGGCTCTTCCGTTTCAAAAGTTTACAGACCCCTGTTCTATAGTGAGCTACTTGCAGGCCCTAATTTAACATTATCTTTTTTTTTTGCTCCTCATACATATAAGCATAAATGTGTATGTATATATAACAAAGCATGTACAAAGTAATATAAAATATTTTAATTTCGAAAACGATTTTTTAAACCCAAAAACATTTTTTTTCTTTCATATCAGTTTAATACTTCAAATTTAATATATATATATTTACTATTTATCAAATTAATACGCATCACTGGTTTTCAATGAAAATATTTGTAAACTTGTTTAAAACATTTTTTCTTTTTTGAAATAATATTATAAAACACAAAAATAATTTTAACAGCTACGATTATCAATAAGAGCAAAATGCTGGTTGATATTTATATAGATTTTAAAATCTGATAGTTTCTAAGAATATGCTGAAAGAAAAATGAGATTACTTATTAATAAAAGATATACATATTCCTGGGCACATTTGCAGATGCTTCCAAACAAATGACACAGTTAAAGCTCAGCTGGTTTGGAAAATGACTACGGAATAACTCAAAACGTAAACATATGTAAGATAGTAAAAAATTTATTTTGCAAAATTTTTAAATCTAATTTATTTATTTTTAAATAACAATGCAGCAAATATACTTTTTTTACATTTTAATAACTGCACATATACGCACACATAATAAACCCATCAAATACATAAAAATAAGTGTTAAAATACAAATTCTTTTTATCATTAGCAGATGCCTGTAAATAAGTATAATCATCCTAAATTCCGTGAAAGAGAGAATGATCAGAATAAAAACATTATGACTAAAAATAATAATCTATGAATTCAGATAATTCCATATTATCACAAACTTGTTATTTTACTTTGTTCATTTGTAATATATAGGGCATATGAGCATAGACTTTCACACGACCCACCACTCTCCACTCTATCTCATAACACTGATACACTTGAACACAAACATGTCGAAAAGATAAATAATCACCAATAAAAGTGTTTCATGCTAAATCAGCAATCAACAGTTGGTCCAGATTATCATCTCTACACATATATGCAATAAGTGCTCAGATATATATTAAGATAGTCAATCTTCATATTTTAATGCACAGGCTTCAATCCACTCCATACTCCAACTCTTCAACTGTCCATCCAGTTGAAAATGATCGAACAGTCAAAGCCATCCTGAGGCCGAGATTTTCGTCACACCCATGTTGACCTAAAGTCAACCTTACCCCTCATGTTCAGGACATAATCCATTTAATACATATACGAGGGATGGACAGACATCTCTACTATGTAATAACTGTTGTGTTGTCTTTTAACTTTTTCTTCAACAAACATTCCTTTTTGAAAGATTTCAACACTTTGACTGATTATATATCTCCATAGTATTTTATTTTCCAAAAGCATTTGATACTGCAATTGTAGAGTCTTTAAGATAATCTTTATAATACAAACAGAGTCTGTCATTTTCATAAAAATAACATTCAAGTTTATATTAAATTGTCATGCATTGGTGGCCTAGTGGTTAGCATAGCTGCCTTCCAAGCAGCTGTTCCGGGTTTACTTCCTGTTCAACGCATGTGACATATAAAAAAAAGTTTAGATTAAATTACTTTTAATGAAGAGTTACTGTTGATTTGCTTCACATAACTGATCCAATAAAAATATCCTCTTAATGATATATTCAACAATACCACAATAGCTAAAGAATACACTAATTGGTTTTATGATCTGGCCATTGTATTTTCAAAATAATACATAGGGCCATGTATTATTTCCAAGAAATAAATTTATCTAAATATCAGGCCTAAATACAAACAATTTAGATAAAGTAACTATACCATTATGATAAAATACCAATATTTTAGCTTGTTAAATGGAATCTAATACACTATGTTGCACTCAGTGTTCAAGACCATCTTGCTACTCAAAGAATCTCTAATATATTTAAACAGATATTCTCAAGCTAATAGCAATTTAAATTATATCTTGCCAAAGATTTTTCTATTATTGCAGGTATTTAACAGCTCAATTTTTAAATATTAATTACTAAATCAGTTTTTTTTAATAAGTTGCACCCAAAATATTAAAATAAATCTGTGGAGAATCTTTTGAATTAGCAATACTTAGTATAATCAATAGTGTAGTATACATATAAAAACAAAAAAGATAGTTTTTATTATGCTTTGCATCAGTTCAATTTAAAGCCAATCATCAAAAACATATACATCATATATTGTACCTTGATAAGGCACCTTTAAACGTTTCTAAAAACCACTGTCATAAAAACAAAAAATAAAGTTCAATACTAGAATGCATTTCTATTAAACAATTATTTACATTTCAAATGTTTTCAGTTTTCATTATACTTCCTTTCATGCAATCATACAGCAGATAGATATATAATATAAATAAAATTCCATGATAATTATTTTTCAACCTAAGCACAAACCTCAATTGACTGACCCAAATCCTTTAACTAAATTAATAAAAATAATATACAAATCACTTCTAACTTGCTACAGTTTTTTTTTCTTTGCATTTGTTTCTGATCCCAATAAATTACTAAAATACACGTTTGCAATTTATAAAGTATAATAATAAAACTATAGACACTTTCTGTTTATTACGATAGCTATTTTCAATTGAATTAAAAACGATAATTTAAGTTTAATATTTTGTTCTATAATTTTGATAAAATTGACCAACACTTTAGATCAAAAGCAATTGCTTTATTTTATAGGTTATATAAACACAATATAAACTTTGCTGTTATATATTTATATATGTGTAACAACTTCCAGGAGACAGGGAAAGTTTTCAGGAAGTTGACAATTTCCAAGCAAGTTTTCAGATAGCTGATCAATATTCAACTCAGCATCCTAATTTTGAATAGCAAAATAGATATCTAGCTAATCTTACACAAAAAGGATCATCAAAATTCTTTCTGACCATCAGTGGTGAATCATAGTATCTCTTTCATTACTCTTCTGTGAAGGAAAGTTAGGAAAACTATGATCGTTTCATTTTATATTTAAATATATAAATATATATTCATTTTAAAGCTATTTTTTTCCTTATTTAACTAAAAATAAAAGTTAATCTTTGAACTAATTTCCAGATGTGTGCTTAATTAATTGCATAAGTAGTATTTATTTATTTATAGCAATCATTTTTAGTATATATGTAAATTATTATTAATTATTCTTTATTATTTAGAAATGATTACATTGACTTAATTAATCATGGACAAATATTAAGTTTAATAACATTTAAATATATAGAAAATATTTTTATATAGGTACTTCAATACTCATTTTTTAACTGTTGGCCTTTTTTGATGTACTATGACCCTAATATTTCCAAAATTATAATTAACTTTTATTTCTACATTTTAAATATATCTATTCTAGCCATTAGAAATTTACAAAAAAAAGTTAGTTTCTAAGATGCAACTGACTCATTATGATGACTTGAGCCAATCCTTACATAGTTTCTCAAATACTAGACACTATTGTTTTACATAAAGAAAAAGATGGAACCACTTTTTCTTATAAAATCTCTGTCTTATGTTGCATCTTGAGTGCTCCTTATACAGTCATCATTACATCTGATTGGCTGAACATATAAACATTTTAAAAGCATATGCGAGAAGGTTTCAGCCTTTCACTTTAATTATGAACTGCTTGCACTTAATAAATAATATTTATATACGTTACTGTCAATTCCATAAGTTCTGAAAAAATTACTTCATTGTAAATTGAAAGATTTTACATTGTTGATTTAGAAATTATATGCAGTGAGTTAAATATGAAGATGTTTAAAAGCTTCACACTCTTAAGTCCAAATGCTTCAGACTGGCTTATATAGAGAGAAATTTAAGTAAAGAAGGTGGAATCACCTTTTTCTTATAAAATCTCTATCTTATGTTGCATCTTGAGAGCTCCTTATGCCATCATCATTACATCTGATTGGTTGTCATATAAGCATTCTAAAATGTGCATGAGAGGAGGTTTCTTCAGCCTTTCCCTTTAATAAATTTACATTGTAAGTAATATTTTTTAATGAGCACTTATTTATAATAATCACCATTCAATAAATACATTCCCCAAGTAGTATGATTTAGTAATCAAGTAGCAGACTTTGGATCTCAAAATCTATTATTCACAGCCAACCATCACTTCTGATGCTCAAACTGGATAAGCACTTAAATGTGATAGGATTATTCATCCAGGAAAATCCTTTTACTCTTTTTTATGCTGCCAAATTACCAACCTGAAATTCAAAAACTAATTAATGTTTTGAAGGCAAACCAACTTGATTCTCACTGACAAACACAATAAGCCAATATCAGTCTGGAGATAAAGAACAGTACTGGATAGGATTTTAATTAGCACTATTATCTGGCTTCTAGTAATTATTCATGTTTACAATAAATGGAAGAACTGAAGAAATGTAAATAGTGTTTCTATTGAAAAACATTATGTAAGATGGGGTCATGTGATGTTTTTAAAATTTTACTTTTAATATCATAGTACTCTTTTTATTTACTGATACTGTATAAATGCAAAAATAAACCATGAGTTCAATTCATTATAAGCATGGGATATTCTCTACCAGTGGCATTGAATTCATATTTGTCAGAGCATTAAGGTTTATTTTACCAACTTAAATTAATTTAGTACCCCTATCTTCTAGTGCTAATACTGAATGGTTAACTAAGTTATTAGCTACATGAAAAAAAATCCTAAGGTTACCGGAATACTGAAAAGTTTTCCATGGCCTGGATTTAAAACTCATGTCAGGGGCATAACAAAAAAAAATACATTCATGCTGTATATTATGTGTATAAAACATGCATGTGCAGATAGAATAATAAGTTAATGAAATAATATAAAAAAACTTTAATAAAAGATTAAGAAAAACTTTACATTTTCTTATAATTCATAAATTATAATGCATTTCTATACATACAACCACACCAAACTTACATACCTTTAAGACCCACAGGAGACACCTAATCCCACAGAAATTAAGATAACGTAGTGAGCTCACTTTTCAGTTTGAATACCTCATGTAAATGTTTTATTAGAAATTCATCTTAACATTTACTATTAAAGTAACAAAATTAATAACGAGAATCAAATAATTAAAAAAATAAAAAACAAAAGCCGAAAACAATAAATCAAGAAAATGATATATTACTTCATCAGTATCACAGAAAGACATCCGCAAATTAAAGAAAATGTTTATTTTAGTATTTTAATTAAAATATACATATTACATATAGATTCTTTATTATTATTATTATTTGAATATACTGCAGAAAAACGATAGAGAAAAATTAATAGAGATTTTATTACGGCTTCTGAGTATTCTGAATAGAAGAAATAAATAATAAATTTAAATATTGAATGTAAAGTAAATTATTTTTCTTATTTAAATAATGAAAAATAGACCTGTACAAACACACACACATATATATACACATTACTACAGTTTGATCTACAATTTATAAATCAAATTTATTGCACTCATACATTTGATACCAGTCATTTTAAATAAGTACATTAATGATTAGAAATATGACACTTTTAAATTAAATTATAGCAATTTCATATTAATAATACAAATGATGATGGCATGCGAGAGGTTATTTGGATCTAGTTCAACTAGAAATAAATTTTGGGAAGTGGCGGGGAAGGGCATTTATCTTTTTCAGATGTATTTATTGTGTTTCAAGTCAATGTGATGGAATACAAATTTTAAATATACTGTATATATATTCAAAGGAGTCTGTCAGATGCTGAACTCGTGCAATCACGAAGATTCCCAAGAGCTGGATAGTGAAATAAACAGCATCGATCCAAAAATATCTTCTGCTAGATATAAATATCTTATGAAAGATTAGATACTGTTTAGAATATAAATATTATTCTCATCATCTTCATCAGTTTATCAGCCAAAAATTGATTTTATATACGAATCTAATTCGCCATTTGTTCAATTTTTAGTTATTTCCTCTTTTAAAATAAAATAAAAATATTCTCCTCATATTTCTATAATCCATTCTATTGTCTATCTTACATAATTTCTCTGTTTCTATTCACACCATCAGTTTATATCTCAAAGACTTTTATTTATGAGAAATAATGTTTACATACTTATAAAAGACAAAAAAAATTATGTTTTACACATCATCAATTGTCTGGGACCATTTGTATAATGATTATCTTCTGATAAATAATAGTAAACTGATGTAGCTTTACCATTCACCTATCAGCATTGATGCAATTTGAATCTATTATTCATCTTTTGCTTAGCTACTACTAATTCGTTGGATCTGGTACATTAATTAACTTCCGCGCGTTTCATTATATAAGAATTTTGATGCAATGATAAAGTCTCTGTTTTTTACTTTCCTAATAGTGTTCATGAAAAGACTGACTGGTTCAGGGACAGGCACTGTGAACAATAGCCTACATCTAACATTTCATATAGCATGTACAATAAAGATGGAAAGTCTAATAATAGGAAACTGTTTAGTTTGTAAGGCTTCCCTTATAGACATGATTTTATAGTAATTCACCTTTAAGTTTTGGTATATGGCTAAATTTATTTTACTGAGTCCAGGGCATGAGTAAATTATATGGTTGAATGACTCTTCTTGCCTTTTACATATTTGACAAAAATGGTCTATCTTATTGTAAAATCTTTTGAAATAAAGGAATTTATTTGTGGGCATGGCTTCTAAGTTTATTTTAATAATGAGATTAAGGTACTTAGGCTCAAGAGTGAGAAATTTAAAAATTGTTGTTAATTTGTAGTTAGTGATGCCAAGATTTGGAGTAAATGTGGGATAATTCGGATTAATTATACTGTACACCTCCCAGATGATAATTTTTGATTTTTGTAATTTTTGATCTATAGTTAAATGCCGGTTAAGCATCCAGAGCAGTTTATCGAGCCAACACATTTTATTAGGCAGAGGGCTGTCTGTAGGCTGAATTGGTTCACTGAAAATTATTGATTCGTGTTTTTTCATCAGGTTAATAATTAATGTAAAAGATTTTTGAAAAATAATTGCATCAATGGAGTGGGAGGACATCCCATTGAATTTACAATGTACTTGCATTTTGGACATGCTAATTGATGTGGTGCTGTTCTTCCAGAAAAGCTTGGAGCATAAGCTATTAATCTTTTTGGAAAAGGCTTTTGAAATGTTAATGATCGGCAGATAGTATGCAATTCTTGACATGACTTTCATGTTAAGAAGTGCCACCTTTCCTTATAATGACAAATACACTTCCGAGAAAGTTTGAATTATTTTAGATGTAGAATCTATTAGAGTATTTTGTATCTGTCTTGACATTGAAGATTGAGAAAGGTAAATAGGAAAGCCTAGAAATTATTGTGGCTTGTTGAGAAATCTTGAGATTATTGTTTTTCCTGAAAGAATTTTCCATGCAGAGGATTTCTTGGGGTTGAATTTAAGATGAGATGACAATGAGAAATTGTCACTTATTTGGTAAAGCTTTGGTAGGAATTTTTGGGATGGAAGGATAACCAAGATATCATCCATATATGTGAATACCTTGAGCGATCTCTTAATTCTGGGTATGAATATTCCTGGGAAAGAATTTTCTATGTTTTTTTAGAAGTGGATTTAAATAACATATGAACAGCAGGGTGCTTAGTGGAGAACCTTGTGGAATGGAAATATCAGGTTGGAAACCATTAGTATAGTATCCATTCAGTGTGATGTGAATTTGTCTATTGTTAAGCAGATTTTCTATGATCTGGATAATTTGAGAGGGGGTGTTGATTTCACTTAATAGAGCAAGAAGTTTGAGAATGTTGACAGAGTTGAATGCCTCTGATATGTCGAGTTGAATTGCAATAGGCTTGGACATTCGCTTGGATCTAACATAATCAAAAAGTGTCCTAACTTCACCAATTGCCATCAAAGGTGAAGATCCTTTCTTAGCATATTGGGACTGAACAATGTGGTCAAGAATCACCTGCTGTACTTTTTCCTTTATCACTCCTTCAATTACTTTGAACATAATGGGAGTCATGGAGATAGGTCTTATGTTGTTGATATTGGTAGAGCAACATAAGACTTATCTCCATGACTCCCATTATACTCAAAGTAATTGAAGGAATGATAAAGGAAAAAGTACAGCAGGCAATTCTTGACCACAGTTTAGTTCATTTTTCTCTTTGTAATCTCAAAAAAAAATTTAATCTTTTAAATGATTTTATGTTTCTGATCTCTTTTAGACTTATCTTTACTGTATCTAGTCACATGACTTGTCCAGTTATTTTTTCCTCTGATCTTTTTTCAACTTATTCTTTTCATTTTTTTTTCTAAATCCACATCTCAAAAGAGTACATACTTTATATGTAAATGTAATAAATGCTATAACCATAAAAAACAATAATAATAAATAAATATAGCTAATTAAAATGATTTTTACAATTTTTAAAAACAAGTCTCCTCAGAAATGTATATTATAGGTGTTAAAACAATACTGATTTGCAGAGTTCTTGATTATATATTCATTTTATGTTATTTCACATCTAAGATGGGTGTTTAAACTTAAAAATACTTCAAAAATTATTAGAAAAATTTAAAAGTGTAAATATATTATCTTTAAATAATACTATAATTAAAGTAAAATGTGTTACGCAATATGGAAATGTTTGTAACATGTGTAACAAATTTGTTTAATAAATCATAATTAAACATGTATATATTTTACCAGAAAAATGTAAAAAGAATGTTTTCAGGCACTTTCCCTTTACATTGTATAAAATACCTAGGCATTTTAATTAAAAAATGACAAATAGTTTTTTGACAAAGTATGAAAAAGGCTTTTATTGAAATGATACATGTGGAAATGTAAGAAATATAAAATATGGAATTTTTTACATTTAACCTACATCATAAAATAATAGAACAAAAGAAACTATAAAAAATGTTTTTTTTTTATTGTTAAATAATAAGCTTTTACCAAGATGTTGAATTTCTAATATTACAATGGAATTTCACTTTCTTAATTTCAAGTATGGTATGATTATTATTTCTTACTAAAAGGCCCTCTGGTAAAAAACAACCATAACATTAGCACATGATGATGGTGGTTAAATTTTGAATTTTATCTAATATCAAACAATCCAGAAAAAAAATAATGGCATTTTTACACCTTTACTTTTAAAGTTAAGCATCAGGAGTGAAGAATTTTAAAATCTTATAAATCTTCAAGAATGTAAATAATTTCTCGATAATCATCTTTTCATTCGTCATTAACTAACTATAAGATGCATACTAAAGATTTATTAACAATTTCAATTATTAATTTTATTAATTATGTGTTAAATATATTTTATTTAATGTTATATCTTGTCTTTGCAACACTGTTTTATTGCTGGGAGTATTTTATATTTTGCTGATTTTTCTTTTGACATTTTATAGAATACTTAAGAAATATGTAAAATTCTAAATAGATCATATTTGAAATGTCCCACTTTTGCACTTTATAGATTGCCTGAGCATTCTATACAGTGCCAGTTTTTACATTTTTCTAGTATATATTATATCCAAATTTATTAAATATATATATATATATATATTGTAACCTTATATTTTGGAATAATATATATAGCTTGGTGGAACTGATTTAAAATTTCTCTATCTTCTGCTATGTGACATAATTACCATAATTAGCATTTTGTGTATATTTGATACTTGTATTCAAGTTGACTCAATGATAAAATTATGTAATTTCATTTTTTGCTTGCTTTTTTTCTTGTATTGGTTTTGCTTTTTTCCAATCACTGAGTTGAGCAAGCTGTGTTTAACCTGCAAATCTAATAGCATATTATATCAAATTCAGTAAGATATAAGTAATAATAATAATCATTATTTGTTTTCCCTTTAACTAATCCTAAAATTAACTTTAGTTTAATTAAGATTTATTTAATTATCTTGAATTAGTCAATAGAATACAATAAACACACCCCCCCCCATTATTAACAGAAATATGTAAATGAGGATAAATGTAATTGGATAAAAAGGAAAGAGAATGTTCAGATATTTTTTTTTACTAACTGGGATAGACAATATGTATGTATAAAAAAAAATTCCGCTGTTAAACATATAATGAATGTAAAAGCTATTCTTTAAAATTGGAGAACAAAGAAAAAAATTAAACTAAAATTTTCTTATAGAATTCAAATTTGGGGTGTTACTATGGGCTAATAACAATATAAGTAGCTAAATTTAAAAGTTTGAGCCTTCTAGCCAAGAATCTAACTGCTGATTATCTTCCAAAATGTCTATAATTGAAATGTACTGATATTATCAACTGTGACAATGGGAATAACAGTCTTTAAAGGTCAGTCAACCTAGAAATATTCTTTATTGTTTGCAGACTATATTAACCTTGAATATTATGTTCTATTTTATAATTTTAAATTATATAGTTCTACCATATATGTGCAGAGCAGAATGTTATAATAACATTTTTTTTTTTTTTTTGCGTACCAGTGTTGGAACAGTAAAGATTTAGTTATATTCCATTTTGAACTTATGTTGGAGATATTATTTTTGCTATGTGAGTTATCATCTTACTGTTAAAAATAATAATATAGTTGTTGAAAGAAAATAACAACTAACCAGACAATTATTTTATCGCTGTCATGGCAATCATGTGATAATTATCTGTTTGGACAATCATTCCTAGTCTTTGATACTGACTAAATAAATTGAAAGTAATGAAATATTTTAATTTTGGAGTAATGTCTAAATAGAAGTAAGAAGTTTATTAACTTTTGAGGCATACTCTAATTATAAATAATGAAATTGGTTAGTGTGGAAGGATGCTCTATATTTGTGTGACAGTATATTAAAAAAAAGGATCAGCCTCAAACATTCATAAGGAGATTATTTAGACAGAGTTGATATATCACACATTAGAGCATTATACACATCCTATTTTTTATAAATATCCCACATATTCAGACAGCCTACATGTGAAACAATTTATAAATATGATAGATGAAAATGAAAAGTAATATAGAGACTTTGTACTACTGTTTTTTTTACACTTCCAGAATATAATATTTGAAATACAGGCATTCTTAATATACCTAGAGCTTAATTGTAAATATAGGGGATTTGAACACAAACTTTCAATGGTATGAATGGCTGAAGAGTTGGAGTAGATTGAATCCTGTCCATTAAAGTATGAAGATTTGCTATTTTAATATAAATTGAGCACTGATTATATATACATGTGGGAGATGATGATCTGGACCAACTAAGGAGTGCTGGTTCAGCACAAAATACATATATTGGTGATTACTGATCTTTTCTACATGTGTGTGATATATGTATCAGTGTATGAGATAGTTTGGATAGTTGAAGGGTTCTTGTAAGTCTGTGTTCAAATCCCTATGTTTACTTCCAGAATATATTTTATGAGAAAAGCTATTTTCATAGCAGATAACTAGGTTAATAAAATTCATTTATAGAAATGATGTTTAACTAATATTATATCTACAAATCTATTATACCATAAAATTACAGCATATTGGAAAGTAATAATGTATATATTTTAAAAATTTATGTGATAATTTCCTGGGTATCTTAATTTATCTTCTTTAAAAAGAAAAAGCTCTACAAAATTATATCAAATCAATATTCTAAAATTTTAAATGTAATGGCATGACAGCATCATATTAATTTTTTTATATATAAAAAGCAGTGTGTAAACAAATCCCCTCAAGGTCACAGCACCATATTGCCTAGATACCTCAATTTTCAGAGTAATAAACTGCTATAGAATATTACTTTATTTATTTCACAGTTTTTTTTAATAAAAAATAATTAAGAAAAGGAAAGATATCAGTTGATGTAATTCTAATTTATACAGCAATTTTTTTCATGATGTATGTAATTGGTTTGACTAGAGCAAGGTGGGAACCAAAAATAATAACTTATATAGAAAAGTTAGATTTGCTATGCTTAAAAATAAAACAAACTCCTTTTTAAAACTTGCTTTTTATATGACTATAATGATGAAAAAGAAATCCAACATTTCGACTATTTCATATAGTTTTTTTCAAGGTACACTAAAATAAAATATATATAATAATAAACATCACATATTCCAAAAAATAAATAAATAAATAAAAATATTAAATTAAAAATTACAAATTTATTCATAACCAAAAATTTACCTTATCTCCCACTCCCCTTTTCTATTACAAACAATCAGAACCTAAACACAAACATTTTTTTCCCCCCCCCCCCCCCCCCCCCCCCCCCCCCCCTCCCGGGGCGGCCCCCCCCGCGACAACACAAACATTTTATTTCTTCTTTTTTTTTAAAAAAAAAAAAAAACTATATATATCCTTTAAAACATTTAATTAAAAACCTGTTATTTTCTTTTCTCTTTTTCTATTAACATCCTATTTAATTCTGGTTGTGATGTAATAGAAAAGGGGAGTGGGAGATAAGGTAAATTTTTGGTTATGAATATATTTTATAATTTTTAATTTAATATTTTTATTTTTTTTACTATTTTTGGGGGGAATATCTGATGTTTATTATTATATATATATTATTTTATTTTAGTGTACCTTGAAAAAGACTATATGAAATAGTCGAAACATTGGATTTCTTTTTCATCATTATAGTCATATAAAAAGCAAGTTTTAAAAAGAAGGAGTTTATTTGTTTTATTTCTATATTGGATATTTATGAACTATTTTGGAAAGAAGAATTGTGTGATTGATATAAAATATGCTTAAAACATTAGCACCACATTTTCCAACTTTTAATTCGACTTCTTTGAAGAAAAAAAAGGATAGACCTTAGAGCTTTAAAAATCTTATATATAAATAGTTAAATAACTACAATTTAATCTACAAGTGACAAATTTCTTTGATAACATTCTCTTTTAAATAAATATATTAATGATTATTATCTAATTATTTAAAAGGCTAGATATTATTTTATCATTTTTAGCAAATATAGACTCTAAACTTCATTAAAGATTAATGTATCTATTCTTATTAAATAGGATATCATTTATTAAGTCAACTCCATCTTTTTTGATATACTTAAAACTTCTATTTTTCCAATACACTTCAAATACAATAATCTCTAGCCTTATAAATGATGACTTAACAATCATTAATGTATTTATCTAAAAGAGAATATTCTCAGTGAAATTTGACTTTTATAGAATAAATTGGGAATTTTGCTATTGATAAATATTGAATGAAGTTGAATAAGACATGAGAGATTTTGACCTGGAACAATTAAAAAGGATTGGTTTATCTAGAAAAATATCTTGAACAACATTTACTTCTTTTTTTTATTCTTTTGTTCATTTATTTTGTATGTTTAAATGTGGGTGGTGGTATATTTAATAATTATAGACATATCTTTTTATAAATAAAATTCAAAATTTTATTTTGCCCATTTGAACTTGTTCATAGACTCATTCAAATACACACATGCACATATATATATGCTTGCATGCTAAATGTATAGATGATTAATTCTACAATGATTGTTTTAAAAAAAGCATTTTGAAAATACTGGATTCAAATAAGAAATACTCTTAAAAATGAAAATTGCACTTCAGTCTGTGATATTAGAGAAAATTCATAAAACAAAATATTTTTAAAGCGTTATAATTTTCAAGTTTAGATCTGTGGTTTTCAAAAACTTATCCACACTAGATTAAATATTATTACACTACAAATCTATTTCTTTCTTTGATTACTTATATATATATATATATATTACAGTTTAACACATACTGTATTAAAAATATGACAAGTAATAAGAAACTTCATCAATGATGATCAAGTATTACCACTTTCATGTTATAACCTATAGTTTAACTAACTCAACCGATCTTCAGGCAGAGACTTTAATATGCATATATTGCATAATATATTATTTAAAAAAACAACAACTTAAATTTAAACATTATATGTATATAACTAATTACAGTTAATCTAATAAAAAAATCTTCAGGCAGAGAATTTTATACATATACATAGTATTATTTCTGAAAGCTTCCATGTAATAAAAATATAATAGCTTAGAACTCTGAGGAAATACTTGTTATTGTACTGAAACATCAGCTATTTAGCATTATGAATTCATTTATCCATGAGAATATTTAATTTTAGATATAGTTCTCTGCCTGAAGAAAGTCTGAGTTAACTAGATAACAGAATGCAGCAACCAAGAAATACTACTTCATCATTGTTTTTGGTAATTTGTCATTACCTATCAACCTCTTGGTCCATTTATTATAATATAACAAATTTAAAGCTGAAACATAAATATAAGTTCTGTACTTCAATAACACATATATTAAATTAAGCAAAAACTATATTTAACAATAAGCAAATTATACAATATATATCATGCACATATATGTACATATATACTATTTCTATGTATATTATCTTAAAGTGTAAATTTAATTTTAGTTATGATTATTGCAAGAAGAGAGAAAAAGATCAAAACGTTAAAGAAAATATGGCTATGATACAATAAAGGACTTACCTTTAGACTAATGATTGACTAACTATATGTATATAACTTAAAAGCAATAAGTTCAATGCTTGTATTAGTAATAACTAAATCAATGTTTAAATATGACTGCAGTTAATAAATGCTATCACATGAGACTTTTAACAATTTCATCAAATTATTTTTATACTTGAGCTTTTAATTAAACTCATTAATTAGGATGGTAATCTAAACTGTGTTCCAATCATATTAATTGACCTAATAACATTATAACCTTGGTTTAATAAGAAATCATTAACAACGTGATCTAATGTTTTAGTTCTTCAAAACTTTGAGAGTAAATAATATAAATATTATTCAGTTACAATATAAAGTTTAATTTAAACTTTATTACTGATTAGACAATAATTGTGGGCAAATGTATATGTAAATAATTTATATATCTTGAGATATATTTAATTTATGTTTTGTATATATAAATATATCTATATCAAATATCTTGATTATGTGTCTAAATTTTTAAAATATAGCATTTTTTAATTAAGCATATTATAAATGTTGCCTAATCGAAGTCAGATTGAGGTAACTAGGCAACAAAATATTACAATCAAGTTTTAACACTTTAAGATTATTGACTTTAGAAACAGTACTTCATTTTATTTACTTTGCTCCAGAATCGTTAATTGTAAACTTGAGTAATCAGAAAATAAAAGGCAGAACTATATTGACACATCCATTTCATACAATTTAGATTGCAATTAATTAAAAATTCAAATAAAAATAAAAAATTTGGTTGAAATCAGGATTGGATTCAGCACTACAATCTAATGTTCTCAAGTTTACCACAGGTGGTTCTGTAATAAAATAGCAATGAATAACTGCTTCTTAAAAAATAAGTTGACTATAAGCAGAGAAAGTCTCCTGATATTTACTTTAATATTATTTATTATAGTTTGCTCTTGCTTGTCATAATTAAACTTAAGAATTTCTACTAAATTATACATTATTTAAAATTTTTTATATATTCATTGCATTATCAGCAGTTTTATTGTGTCTTTATTTCCTTTTTTAAAAGTGTTTTATTATAATATATTGCATAAAACATTTCAAAAAAATAGATACTTTTGTTGTAAATGAATTGCATTTTTAAAAAAGTAAAAAATACAATTCATTTCAAAGAAAATTAAAGAAAACAATGTAATACTAATCTGGTGCTGATTATATAAATTTTAAGCCTTGAAGTTTATAGTTTAGAAATATATAATTTCTTAATACGTTTCTCATCAATAGTTGTCACATCATTTTTTTTTTATTTTTATACTCACTGCATCAAAACTTATCTAATCAGGCCAGATCAACTTAGGACACTTTCCATCTAATAATATTTATCTTCCAATTTTTAAATAATAAAACTTATACCCCTCATGTATCTGCTAATTTGAAATAGCACCTAATAATTCATTGCCCATATTGTAGTCTTCAAAAGTGAAAATAAAATGGTAAAATCCTTTTTTCATTAGATTTTAAAGGCTGTGAATATTAAAATATTTAATTAAATGCACAAAGCCTTTGAAAAGTTTAAATTCTGATTATTATGTTTTCTTATTATTGCTCTTTCTATTGAGGAAATACTACTATTCTTATGTAAAATATGAAATATTGGAAACAGATAAAAATTACAGATTCAAAATTACTAACTAGTCAAGTACTGGGGGCCAAGTGGTTAGCACAGCCGCCTTACAAGCAGTTGTCCTGGGTTTGCTTCCTGGCCAACGCTTTGACATATGGGGAAAAAATTACTAACTTTGTTTATGGACGTTTTTGTAATAAGAGAATTGTCCATATTGCATAAAACAAAAATACCAAATGAATTTCCAAAAAACTAATAAAAATACTGATGTTTTCTGTCCAGGAAGTAAATTATAAATATTTGTTATCTGCACAGAATAAAATAAGTAATATTTGTGTTCAATATAATAATGTTTTAATATCTTCACTTGGAAAGACAACAAAAGAAAACTAATGTAAATGATTTTTTTAAATATTTCAATCACAGATAAACTTAGAAATTTTATTTTTCATGTTGTATTGTAATTATATTCATGGATTTATTATATTTAAATATGTAACTTTATTTATTGTGCTTTGTAAAATATGTATAAAAGGTTTTCCATGAAAAGAGATTTTAATTCTGAAATACATTTTAAAACTTTATTATTATTGTATAATACAGAATGAAAGCTATTGTTACACATTTTGTTATTAAAATTTCAGGTTTGAGAAAATTATTAATGCTAATTTTAAAAATGCTATTTTAAAATCTATTTGGATTATTATTATTATTAATAATACCTTTTTAAAAAATTAACAATAAAACTTAAACTGGATATATTCAAAAGGTTATGAACAATTTAATGGTTTATATAATTACATCATCAAATCTTAATGAATACTTTTTTCAATGTTCAATTTTATCATTTAAACAAACAGTTACAAAGAACTCATCAAAAGCAACTAAATAAATTTAAATATAAATTAGTAATATATATATAAATTAAATATCATCTACTGCTATACTAGTAGTTATAAATAAAATAGAAAATAATATATCATTACAATACTATCCAAAACAATAATATTGTACTCAAATTCTTCCACAACCATGGTTTCATTTATTAACAAATAGACTTTTTCAAGTGAAATTAAAGAAGTTGGTTTTGAATTGAATGATGGGGGTGCTATTTTGTTTTCTCTCTCTCTCTATATATATATGTTTTGTGTAACTTGTTTAATTTCACTTGAAATTATCTATTTGTTAATAGATGAAATGGTGGTTGTGGAAGAATTTTAGTAAAATTTGGTTGTTTTGGCTAGTATTGTAATGATATATAATTTTCTATTTTATATATAAATGTGACTAAGACAATAGCAATATTTTGATTCAAATAAATAGGTGAATAATATGTTATTATATACCGATAAATTTGAATATGAACTGACATGAAAATACTGTGAGATTGTTTCTTCCTAATTTCTACTAGGGCTTAAATTTTATACTGAGCATGGCAAAATAATTTGAATAGTAAACTTGTTTATTAGTACAGATTTATTCTGATATGGAGAATCATCTTACCTTTCTAAGTATACTGTAAATTCATTATGGTATATTAATTTAATATTTTTTAAGAATTATCTTATCTACTTCTTTTCTTATTTGAAGAATTACATTGCCACAAAGTAACAAACAGAAAATAAGCACACTTGTAAATTAAGTAAATCTTATTTTTGACAGAAAGTAGCAATCAGAAAACAAGAACAATAGTGTATTGGGCAGTTTACTCTTATATGTTATGACATTGTTGACTTTTTTTTTAGGAATGTTATTTGTAAGATGTATCAAAGTAAAAATTTTCCCATCATTATATATTGAACCAAGATTTTATTCAGATTTAAATATTCTGTATTCCAAATCCCAGTATAGCTTTATTATAGTCAACCAATATATTTTGTATAATTGCTTTGTATAAAAAAGATAAGCTTAGTCAAATGAAAAAATTTGTCTTACAAACATTACATGATCACCATTTCTTATGCTTGCTCATAACTATTCTTAAAACAGGCAAAACTCTCCATATAGTAGTGCCGCTAAGTGCAAGCAAGAGTAATCAATGGATGCCAGAAGGCTTGTGCATAAAATCCCTATCTAGTATCTACTCATCCAATATCCCCAGACTAGTTTCTAGCTTGTGGCTTTCATCAGTGAGGAGCCTTGGATTTGAGAGCACTGCACCTAGATCTTAGAATCTAATGAAACTCTCCAGCATCCACTTTTTATCTCTGCTTAACTCCAAAACTATCAGTCCAAAATTGAAAACACAATATTTTCAATCCAAGCTCATTAGCTTATGTAGTCATATAGGTCTGAACTCAGTTCAGTACCCATATATTTTGGTGTCTTTGGTTCTTTAATAACCACAGCCACCACTATCCTATTAGTCAGGATTGGTATTAAACCACTAAACATCACATGATCACCATTTCTTATACTTGCGTTATTAAAACAGGCAAAACTCTCCATACAGTAGTGCCACTCAATGCAAGCCAGAGCTAGAAACTAATCTGAGGATACTGGATGAGTAGGCATTAGATAGGGATTTTATGCACAGACTTTCTGGCACCCATTGATTACTCTGGCTTGCACTGAGTGGCATGCAGAGTTTTGATTGATTTAATAACAGTTATGAGCAATCATAAGAAATGGTAATCATGTGACATTTAGTGGTTTAATACCAATCCTACCTAATAGAATAGTATTGGCTGTGGGTATTAAAAAGTCAAAGACCCAAAATGTATGGGTACTGAACTGAGAACAGGCCTATATGACTATATAAGCTAATGAGCTTGGATTGTGTTTTCAATTTTGGACTCATAATTTTATAGTTGAGATAAAAGGTGGCTGCTGGAGGATTATATTAGATCCTAAGATCTAGGTGCAGTGCTCTCAGATCCAAGGCTCCTCACTGATGAAATCCACAAGCTAGAAACTAATCTGGAGATATTTGATGAGTAGCACTAAATAGAGATTTTATGCACAAAATCTTCTGGCATCCATTGATTACTCTGGCTTGCACTGAGTAGCATTACTGTATGAAGAGTTTTGCCTGTTTCTTACAAACATTTTGGAATCTTTTACACATAAATACATTTTGGTCAATTGAATGTTTTCTAGTATTATTAGGCATATATTTTTACATAATGCTTTATTTGTTGCACTCATCATTACTTACTATAGGAAATTGCTATTATGAATGAATATTACATCAAAGTCAACATCAGGAATTGTTTAACGCATACATATAAAGTTAATTACATAAACAATATGCTACATAATTTAATTATAATGTTGAGTTTTAGCTTTTATAAAAAAACAATATCATGTAGGAATGCAGTATAGTTATCATTTATAATCTTTATGAATGAATTAATAATAATGATTGATTCATCCACAACTCAATTAATTACAGTTAGATATTAAATTAAACTATTTTCTTAAAAATAAAAACCAGATAAAATGAATAAATATTCAAAATAAACTAAAATTGTATTGACAAGATGTTTTGGCACTACTATATGGTGCCCAATAATTACTCAAACTTATAGAGAGGGCCACGAATTAAAAAGAGCAAAATTACTGCAGTAAAATATAATTAAATATAAGCTAAAGAAATTATGCTTTGTTTTGGTAAATAAAGGTTACAAGAGATGAAACGACAACAATGATGATTGCATATTACTTCAACGATCTAAAGCATCCTATATAAATTTTCATCGGAGGATAATAGAAAGTCTATTTTGGTTAACTGAATGAATCTATTATAAGAATAAACCAGCTGTTTTGCTGCTCAAAAATCCTCTGAACAACTAACTAATATGTTTGTTTTGTTGCACGAATGTAGTTGTGCATTGATAACATGTAATTCAAGCAGAAGATATAACATAGTAAGAATCAAATATATTAGCAATTTAACCAATAAATCATATAACCGGTCATTTGTTAAAGCAACCTTCAAATAATAAATGACAACTTTTAATAGCAATAAAAAAGTTCAATATTAAACTTATGTAATAAAATAAAAGGCACTAAAAATCCATGCATATTTTTTTAAAAGATAAAAAACGGTTTCATTATATTTTAATTTGAATCTCTCAGCCATGTGTCATATTTCGTATTCTTACTAATAAATGATTGATTAAAATGTTATATAAAAGGAAAAGAAAAAATTTTAAAAAGTGCATTTAAAATATATCACATTTCTGATTGTGATTAGTACTAAATTGAAATTTATTATGATGCGTAGCAAATTCATCTACAGCAGGAGTTAGCATCCTTTTAACATGAAGAGCCATATTGCATAAATATTCTTTACTAAATATTAAAAACGTCACAAAGAAGGTGAAAAATATGGATTACTGAGGATTGTAATTGTATTTGAACTTTTAATTTAATAATAGAACATAACAAAATCAGTGTACATATAACAAAAAATTGAAATTCTCTTAAAAACAAACAAAATAATACACACACCTCTCTCCCAGTTACTTTGTTATTAATGAGATTGTTGAAATTTCAATACAGTGCAAAGTTGTTCTAATTTTAGAGAATAATTTGAATTTTTAGTTTTAACTAACTTTCCAAGTTCATATAGTTAAATTGATTTCTTAAGTTGTCTTTTTATAAAATTCATATTGGAGAAAATTTACTAATAAAAATAAATTGATTCAAAAACTATCAAGATTCCAAAAGCAGCTATTTTAAGTTGATTGTAACAATCCAGAAGGCTATTCCATATTTTAAAAATAATTTAATCTTCTTTGCAGCAATTGGATACTTCTGTCCAGTTGTGATTTTTATAGCCAAACTTGCCATTTCCTTTCCAATTTTTCTAAGTTAATTTTGAAGGCAAAAATATTTAGAAGATTAAGATACCAAATCATTGATTTTCAGATCTGAAAATCACAATTCAAATTGACTACAGTCAGTTTTTGGAAATAGTGAAAGGTTTATGTCATTTGTATTTGCCACCACGGGGCTTGTTAAAAACAAAAAGTAGATTTTTTGACCTTGAAGTCATTAAAATAACCTTTGAGAGATTCTTCTATTTCTTCTATAGATGTTTAAAAAAACTTTATCTATGTCACCAAGTATATATTTTTGCTAATTTCTTAAGTTTTCAAAATGAATTATGTTTCTATTTCAAATATTCTTCATAAAAAACAATAGTAATTTTCAAACGAAAATACTATTTCCAACAGAGAATTTAACATATAATCTCTTTTCTGTATTTTTAAAATTAAACAATTTAAAAGAAATGTCATGTCAACAGTAAAATAAAAAATTTTTGACCCATTTGAATTTATTTATTCAAGATATTCAAGATTCTTTTCAAGCAAGAATGTCTTCAATATGTGAAGTGAATCATTTCCAACTGCCTCTCTGGACAACCAACAGATTTTATTATGCAGAAGTAGATGAGTACTTGCTGTTTATTTTAAAAAAAAAAAAAACACTGACTGTGAGAAGGCTTTTTTAACATTATTTGGTTTATTATTTTAATTACTAAATTCATGATTATTACAATATTTAGCAGAAATATTTAAACATATAGTGCCTCTTGATGTATTGTACAACAAAAAGCAAAAATATCATGCTCCATACGTTGCTTAACAGAAATAATACCTTTATTTTTACTTATGATGCTTGGAGTTTTATTTTCCAAAATTAAAACTATTTTGTTGATGATGAATTCTTTCTTGACCAGAAATTCCACAAATTCCACCATAGATATCTTTGCCTTGAATTTATTTTTTAAGCGATGGTAAAGCTAATGACTCTACATGATAATAGTAGCTGTTATATACTACTTCAGTAGGCTAACTTAATGCAATATTTTTACACCACATTATTCACTACAATGCAGTTGCTGTTTTTAAATCATCAAATTGTTGATTTGTCAGATTTGTAGCCATTTTAATAGTTCTGTCATGAATAGTTTTAACAGATAATGGGGTGTCTGTAATTTTCTTAATTATATTACTTTTATTTCTAAATCATTGAAGATGTGTTCTGCTGTGCCTAAAAAGCTTCTTTTAATATGTTATATGTATATGAGTGATTTCCATCTACAAAAATCTCTTGAGAAAAGGCAAAGCAATCAGTCATTGTGTTACTGGAAAAATGCATCTAGTAGCCAAACGCAGATGTTCATTGTTGTATTCTTCAATTGTACTTCCATTGCTGCTTTTTCTTCCATAATCTCTAACAGAATATTTCTCTGAAATTGTGAGATGCTTTGTAAAAAAGTAGTGTTCAATATTGGACTTATTATCAAGCTGCTTGTCATTACAAATCAGGACTGGAATGAGTTCAATATGAATGCATAATTTTTTCCCACACTTTAAAATTCTCTACATTTATTGTCAACTTTTTTGTTGTTGTTGTGGTTACCATTTTGAAGTTCATAAACTTAGTTGTTAACTTTTACTTAATTATCACATTTCTTCATTTGTTAATTATATTATCACATTTCATTTGTTTTAATACTTATAAAGCAATATTAAAAACCCATTTTGCCTCTGCCTTACATATTTACAATACATGATCATGTGATAGCATATTTACAGCATACAAATAAAATATACTACATGAATCTATTAACATAAGAAGCTCTTAGTGATATTATCATGTGACTGACAGGTATTTAAAATGTTAGCACATATAATGAGACTAGGTTGTAGCCAAAACATACAAAGCATAAGAGATCATTCTGTTTTGTTTTGTTTTTTACACTGGATAACAATTAATGTATGTTTATATGCCCATTCTAAGGATAATGAAGTTATTAAGCAAAGGAATTTTTAATCAAGCAATAATAATTGATAATAATTAGTGGTAGATTTTCATCATCTGTCATCCTCATAAAACTGTTTATTTTAGCATCTTACGATTTAGAAATGCATCATAAATTTTAATATATATAGATATATATCATTATTGAATTAAATGATATTATTCTTATGAAATGCTTATTTAAAAAAAAAAAGGAAAAAATAAAATTTTTGTTTAATTAGGTATTAAATATATATGCCAAATTAGATCACTCCTGATAAGTAACAATATAAAATTTTACTTTTAATCCTGTACTCATTATCTAATTTAATAACTACTTAGTCTTTAATGTGTCAGACATGATTGTAAACATGAGCTCTACATTACAATGTATATTTAACTTTTTGTGCAAATAAAGATTATTTTGAAAAAATATATATAGAAAAAAAAATTTTTAATCATAATGTTTCAGTTAAAATGAAATATATCAGCTTTTGTCGTATTCTTTAATTGCAGATCGCAATCATTCATAGATCCATCAACTGTAAAATAAAGTGGTCATAAATTAACATCCTAGAAAAATTAATGTCACAAAAACTCTTTACCTCAAAGATTTTTACTTAAACTGTAATTTTCATAAACATATAACAATTAAAAATTTAGAAGTCAATAATAAACTTACTGACTTTTAAAGCAAAATATATTAATATTTAAAAAATAAATAAAATTCTGTGTGAAAAAGTATATTTAATTATTTGATTGGTAAAGATTATTTTTGCAATTCTCTATAATAAATACAATTAAAACAATAGTTAATCAATCAATTAAGGTTTATGATGATAAATTTTATTTATAATTATATATTGGACTATTTCCATCATCTAATTGAATTGTCAAATGTTTTTTAGAAAAACTAAAACTTTTATTTATACTTTTCTAAATGAGATCAACTGTTAGAAAAAACAAACAAATTAACATAAAACATAACATTTGAGATGTATTCGGTGACAGTGTAAAAATAATTTATTTTATTAAAGCATCCCTTTAAATTCAACATTCACAGGTCATTCATTCAATTCCCATGCTAATTGTCATTGCTCAAGCAGCAACATCTAATAATATCATTAGAAATAGTGTTCTACACTAACTCGTGTGTTGTTAGTAATAATTGAATGCAAAGTTTGAATTTTTTTTAAAACTTTTAACAGTTCGATTACCTGATGGAAATAGTATAATTACAACCCAATTGTAGGCAATATTTTCCTCATGGCTAAAACTCATTAAACTAGTAAAATATGATTAATAGTAGTTGCTTTTTTGTTCACTATTACTTAAGGGTCAACAAGAAAATAAGAATTAAAGTGAAATCTAATCTAAGATTAAATGTTACTAATTAACAGTGATATTTAAATATATATGAAAGTCTTCTGTTAAATATTATTATTCCTCTAAGCAATAATAAGTACATCAGAAAATAACAAATGATCATTAAGATACATTTTCCTGAAGTACTTTTATCCATTGGCCTAAATCATTTTAGAGGATTAGATATCCTAAGATCCAACTAATGAAGTCACTTCAGCAGAAATGCACTTTGAGGACTATTTCTCTTTTTTTTATGTTAGTAATTATTTGTTTAATAAAGAATAATAATTATCAGATTTTCTAATATATATATATATATATTAAATTGTATGCAATTTTGTTTCCACTTTATTGTTTACTTATAACTTTGCATACATATGTTAATATAACTCGTGAAGTATTGTTATTTTTTTTTCATCAGGTTTTTGTTTGCTTAGTGAACTTTGTGCCAAATATCATAATCATAGCTGTATTATTTTGTTCAGCTATTTTTCTATAGTGCCAGTTTATTATTTTTAACATGTAAATGAGCTAATTTACATATTCAACTAGTTTGTTAATTGGTTGTTATTAGCTCTTTTATATATGACATTGTTGTTATTTGCAATGTACCAAGCCTTTGTGGATCAGAGCTATATCTGTGTTCTTTGTCATGATCTAAGAACACAGATATATATTCAAAGTTTTCTTTTATGTAGTTATGTAAGTGTTTTGTACTGTGTAATTCTTGTAGTAATATTGGTCTACAATTCTCCATAATATACAATCATGCATCCTAGGCCATAGAACTGAACCTCATAGACTAATTGTGGATTTCTTCTTTTTGTAGTTTCTCTATGATATTGTTGATCAGTCTGTTGAAGCTATCTGGTTAGTGTTCAGTAGCTAACATTGTACTTTTGTTGGAAACTATTTTTTTTAATTTTATCTGCCATTTTTGGTATCTAAGGAATTGCCATCCACAGCTTGTTGCTATCTTGTCATCTTAAGTTCTGTTTAATTTTAATATTAAATCTTTTAATTTTTTTGTTGAGTGTTTCTTGGCATAACCTATGCTACTTAGGTCTTTTGCATAGACTTTGATGCTGTATTTTCAGTCTGCTTTATATTTGCAGAGTTATTGATTTCTATTGAGGATGATAAAGCCATAAGAAATAAGAAGTGAAATTCACTTACAATTAAAAATCCCGATGTCAAATGAATTAGCTGAACTCGAAGGATTTTTCAACAGATATCACAACTCTTCAAATGTGAAGGAGACTGAAAATACAACATTGAAACATATGTAAAAAACTTAAGCAGTATAGGTTATAGTCAAAAAGCACTCAACAAAAAAATTAAAAGATTTAACACATGACAATACAATGGTAAACCATGAATTACAATGTCTTATATACAAAAAATGGCAGATAAAAAATATTTGACAACAAGAATATATCAGCTTCTGATAACCAATCAGCTTCAGAAATTGATTAACAATGCCAAAGAACAAACTACAGAAAGAAAAATTATTGAAAGCAGACTATGATGTTTTATGCAATGGCTAGGATACACAGCATATAATATGGAGAATCATGAACTGACATTACTATAAGAATCACACAGCACAAGTATCTACACAAATATGAAAATATATGTCTGTGTTCTTAGATCATGAAAAACAGTATGGACACAGTTTTGATTTACAAAATATCAAACTGGTACTTAGAATGCAATGACAAGATGAGAAAAAAAAAGGCTTGGTACATTGCAAATATCTACAACTTTATAAACAAAAGAGCTAACAACATCCAATTATCTAAGTAATGGAATATGTAAATTGCTCCATTTACATATTAAGATTAATAAGCTGATGCTATAAAATCAACAAAAAGAAACAAAATAATATAACTATGATTAGGGTCCTTGGATTTGGAAATAGAAATTAAACAGGTGAATGATTAATTAGATTTTGTAAATTCATAATATTTTATTAACATTACATTTTTAAACAAGCCAAAATATTAACAATACAAATGTAGAAAGATGTATAGAAGATAAATTATATATTTAAACTTATCTAGATAAATGTAGACATACAAATTAATCATTAAGCTGGCAGACTAGCATAGGCAGATAAATACATTAATAGAATTATATAAATACAAATAAAACTCCATCAATCAGACTCTGATTCTAAGGGGGTTTGCTGATTTGTGAATTGTAAATATAAATTCTGCTAAACTCACTGCTGAATGTTTTTGAAATTTTGTTTGTTAAGAGTGTATACAAACAAGATTAAAGATCACTTTTAAAATTTTGTTTGGTTTATAGGTTTTTCAGTTATAGGTATTTAGATTAATGGTAGAAAAATAAACATAAATTTGAATGAAGATAGAAAAATAAATAGATGCTTAATTGGTAGATAGGTAATTTGAAAAATGGAAAAAATAGAATAATTTATAATAAAAAAACCAATCCGTGAATAAATGAATTTATAAAAAGATCATTATCAGTGTGCAAGCAGATAACAAACAAATAAATAGATAAATAAAAAATGGAATATATAGATTTATAGAATAAGACAGCAATAAAGTCTTCAGAAGTTGAGAAAAGGAAACTTCTATCTAAGGAAAAAAAAATCAATTAGAAATTCTATCATTTGTTCCTATTTTTAATAATAATTTACCCAAAATTAAACCACACACTGCTGAGACATTTTAAACAAAGATTAAATTCCATAGATAATCTAAAATCTATTTTTCCCATGCCTAAAGTTGTATACTGAAGACACAAAACACATAAGGATAGACTTGTAAAAACTCATTTTATTACTGATTTTGTATCAGAAAAGGGATGTTTTTTTTATATGGAGATAAAAGACATATGCAAATATATTAGGGTTACAAAAATAGTCAAAGCAAATACCATTAATAATTTTAAATTAACTACATCAATTATAAGTGTATAAACTCAACATATTTAATAGAATGCAGCAGATGCTTAAACTGTTATAGATTTGATATTTTACATAAAACTGAATAAATGCTCATAGTTCAATTTACCATATCACTCAAGTGATAAATTAAGAATGATCATATTATAGAACAACTTTTCTTCCAAAAAGAGAGGGGGAAAAAGTTGTTATTTTATTTATATCCGGATAGGCACGACTACATTCTTAACTTATACATTTTTCTAAAGGATAATTTTTGAATATTTTTCATTAATAATTATTTACTATATAAATACACACAAAAAAAATTGTATAAATATTCCATACATATATATTGATTTATATAATATATTTTGCAGAGACGTATATATACATATTTCTTTTTTTTTTTTTTAATTAATGAATTATTATCATTATTTTAAATGTTTACATCAGTGGTTTCATAATATATATATATTAATGTAATTATAAAATACAGAGAGCGTACCAATAGCTCAAAAACCAATGTCACGTTACATATGACTAGTTTATTAATAACGTAATTATCTATTTATATTCCTATTTACATTTATTTTATTAATTTACTTATTTTTAAAATTGTATTTTTTACTTTTTGCTATATTTAACTTTGTTGTATTTTTATTTTTTTTTATTTGTTAATTTTTACAAACTCCTCGCACAACATTTTTCTTATTTAGAGTTTTCAAGTAATTGCAATATGCTTTGCGTTTACTTCATAGAATAAATTGAATTGAAAAAAAAAAGAATTATTATTATTTAATAAAGTAAATATTTTAACATTTTTCCAAATATAAATTTATTTAGTAAAATAATTACATGTTTAAAAAAAATGGTGACAAGTAAAGGGCATAATATTATTGTGACAGAAGGTTATTCAGCTTACATATCAGTCCTAGTAAGTCTTGTTGCTTGTAATGTACATCTTGTTTAAAGTGTTTTTTGATGAAATTGAACTTGGGGCATTAAGTCTTAGGCATTTGTGGAACTGTGAATAGGTTCCAGGTATCTTCATATCTCAGTTTTGATGTAAGCAATTGATCTCTATTCCTCATTTGGGTTAGTTTTTTAATGAAATAAGTATCTTCATTTAGGTGTGGAATAGTGAAATATTTCATACACCTAACTGTCAATTTAGCATAAGTTTAAAAAAATTGAATATTATTTGTGCAATTTTTTTGGTTTTAAGGCAGTCTTTAAGTGAGAGAATTTTGTAGTAATCAATTTTTGAGTTTTCATAGATAATTTTTCAGATATGACTCAGACTGGTGCAGTTGAAAATAATGTGATTAAATGTTTCTGCTTGTCTTTTGCAGTTGGAGATGGGATCTATTTTGGCTATTTATCTTTTGTAGAATAGGAATGTGTTCATAGGCATTGCATCCATATTAATTTTAATTATTAGATCAAGATGCTTTGGTTCCATGTTCCAATATTTAAAGCATGAAGTAATTCTGTTATTAGTAAGGCTGAGCTTGGAGTCTCCTGTTCTGATATTTGGGTTGAGAAGTTTATAAGCATCCCAGATTTTAAATTTTTCCTCAAATGTTTCATTTGTTATAGGCATGACTGAAGAAAGAAGCCCTATGATTATGTTGATTCAGATCTTTTTTTCAGGAGGAGGATGGTCTGTAAAGGGTATTGTTTCTGTGATTTGGTTATAGCCATGTCTTCTGATTAGACTGCAAATTAGGCTGTGTGATTTTTGTAGGCAGAAAGCTTGAATAGAATGTAGTGACATGCTGTTAAATTTCTGGGGTTGTTGCATCCTCTGGATGCTAATTGCAGTTTTTTTTACCTGCCCAAAATAGTCTGGCACTAATGATGTTTATTTTTTTAATGAGGGTTTTTGTTATATTGATTATTAGTAGGTAGTAATTTATTTTGCTCATTATCTTCACATTCATTAGAACTACTTTGCCCTGTAGCTAGAGGTAAATTTGGAAAGTGTGGTGGTGATTCTTTCTGTGGAATAAATAATGGAGTCTTGGATTGTTTTGGATATTGCTCTTGGCAATTTGTATATAAAAAAGCCAAGGAATTTTTGAGGTTTGGCAGAGAATTTAGAATTGATTTTTTTGCCAGTATTAATTCTCCAGATTGCTGATTTTTGAGGATTGATTCTTAGGCCTGATTCTTTGGTCACCTATGATATAGAAAAGTTTGTTCAGATATTTGGTGGAGGATAGGATTATGAGCACATCATCCAAATAAGCAAAGGCTTTGATTTGTTTGTATAGTTTTGGAATAAATATTTCTGGCAGCTGATCATTTATTTTTTGGAGCAGCAGATTAATGTAAGCAATGAAGAGCAAAGGACTGAGGGGGAAGCCCTGCAGAATTGATATGTCAGGTTTGAATCCTTGTGCAATGCAACCATTAAGTGAAATGTAGATGTGTCTGTTTGCTAACGTTTTATTTAAAGTTTTGATAAGAAAACAATTAAGGATTTTTGGAAAGAAAACAATTAAGGATTTTTGGAAAGAAAAAAAATAAGATATTTTCATTTTCAATATATTGAACTAAAAATGAGTTAACTAAAAAATTTTATAAAGTTTTGATAAAAAAAAAAAAAGTATGGCGGTTTTTTAAAAAAAGACTAGATTAGTAATTGATAGGTTAAACTCTCTGTAACATATATATATATAAAGATTATTAATCTATAGAAACTTTTTACTTTATCATATATTGAAAATAACTTTTAATTTTTAATTTTTGGACATCATTTAGATGTATTTTCTGATGAAAATCAGATCTCTCATTGAAATATTAAAACAAATGTGTAGGTAAGTAATTGTATTTTGTGTTTATTTTTTATTTATATATTTCTTTTAGTTACTTTATATATATATTTATTTTCACTGATATATATATATATGTGTGTGTGTGTGTGATATTAGATATAAATTGGATGATAAGTTAAAGTGAAATTAATCAGCTAAATAGCTTGATGTACAGAACCTCTGCTCAGTCAAAATTGCTATTTATTAAAATTAATACATTTTATGTAACTTCATGCTTTTAAAAAAATAATTTTTTGATATGAAAACATACTTTTTTAAATGCATCTTAATAATGTTTAAACTTCTATCATTGACATCTCATTATACTTCATAATATATCTTTAAATATGAGATATTAAAAAAAATTGCTTTCAAAAAGATATCTTGTATTTCATTACTTAAGCATACTCTTTACATCACAATTTTTCATCAGATGAACTTTCTCCATTATTGGCTGGAACAATATCAATCCATTTTTTAAATTTCTTTTTTTTCCACTCTTTAAATAAAAAAAATTTTAAAAAGAATACATATTTAAATTGTAATTAATATGTCACTACATTAGAAAATAATATTTGATAAAAAAATTATTAAAATATAGTGGAGTAAAAAATAATAATAGATTACCATTAGTAATGATAAACAAATGACACCTTTGATGCCATATAGTCATACCTGAAGCTACACTCTAAGCTCCTATTGCACCAAGTACAAAATCTCCCCCCAAAAAATGCTCGGTCAGTTTTTGTCACAACTTGGCTGATCTTGGTTTACATTTCAATCTCACAATCACAGTACACAATGAACTTTGTCAAACCACACTATTATAATTCCCATGAATTTTCAACAAAGATATTCTGTTCTGGCAATGTCTAATGGCATGTACCACTGCTCAACTAGACATTTTGTTGCATGTCTTACAATAAAACTATGTAACAGCTAATTCTTTGCTGTTGTCATAAACAATCCACCATATAAATGAACTCTTGAATGTACTTGAAAGTAATGACCAGATGATATATCTATGTAACTTTTAATTCTAAGTGACTAACATTAGTACACTAGCATATGTAACTATGACAATAATTATTGTATGATTATTGACAAATCTGTATCTGAGTAACAGACTGCATATATATATAATCTGCATACAATCCTATGTATATACATGTGGCTATTTACATAACCTATATTGATGTGACATTTTGTAGATGTATGATTCCCATGTAATCTAATAAGTATTGAATAAAATCTTTCTTTGAAATTAAATAATCAAATGGTTTAATCAATGAGAGAGTCATGTGACCTTTAACCACTAAAAGTGACAGGTTGATCTTTATTATGGGAAACTTTAATTTTCATTATTTTCACTGTGCTGAGCATTAACAATAATCAAATATATTAATTTTTTCAATGTAGTATTATATTATTTTGATTCCTAGATTTGCTTTTGGTAACAAACATAACATGCAACACAATAAAATAAAATTGAATTATCAGTTTTACTAAATAAACTGATAATTGAACATTTAATTGATTAAACTGAGTTGTTTGTTTTTTTAGGTTGATTGAAATTGATCGAAAAATATCTAATTCACAGGTCCACACTAATCATCACTAAGATAAGATACTTTTAGCTCAAATGTAACTCAACCATCTAAATGACTGCAATTTTTATACAACACACACACATATAAATATTTCTATATATATAAACTATCTTCATTTAATGAATCTTGTTTCGATCATAAACAAATCACTATTTATATAGTTTTTTTAAAGTCAGACTAAAAAAAAAATGATATAAACAATTATATACATATTTGTTGGCAATAGTGTTAAAAAAACTCAACTTAATTTAGTTTACACGTTCATTTGTAAGCTGATACTTCACGTCAAAAAAAATATTTTACAGATTCCAAAAACTATTTATACTCTGTGGTTAAAAGAATGTGTTAAGAAAACTAATGTGTTATTAATTATAATACAAAATAAATTAAGCAATATCATTGAAAGAAAAAACAATAACAAAGCAAAAATAGAAAAGTAAATATCTATTTTTTTTAAAATAATATAATTATTAAAAATAATTATTATTTTATAAGTTTCTAAGATCTCTTACTTAAAAAAATATATCTTTTAATGACTCCCACAATCATTTTTTTAAAATATAACAGTTCCCATTCACATAAATATTTAGCATCAAAAATACATTAAGGTTATATTTAGTGTTTTCAACATTTTTCATTGATAAATCAATGTTAGTATTGTTTTTAATTTAAATACGTATAATTGAATTACTTTTTCTTTATCAAAAGAATAGAGAATGGCATTCAATGCTTTAAATCAGCAGCGGATCTTCAGTGGTAAACCTAAGTCTAATTACAACAAAGTTGCCTAAACTCTGTTCTATGAATATAAATAAAAGTTCCATAAAAAATTGTAATTAATAAAATAAATTTTGTACTATTATAGCATATGATAGCATTATAATTTGAATATTATTTCAGATATCACTATACTGGTATAGAATAAATGGCCTGATAGCAAATTGTTAGTGCATCGACCTGTTTTTTCTAAAATCTGCTTTAAATTTGAATTAACTAAAACTTAACTTTTTTTCAAGTTGCACTTTTGTTTCAACAGCAGACTATAGCCATTACCAATAACGACCTACTTTAGAGATGGGTATCTGTCTATTCTTAACTACGTAGTAAAACAACAAGGGAAACCTGCCCAAATTCTCATCAACCAATAATTGGAAAATAAGATGATTTTTCTATGTGATGAATTGTTACAAAGTCTTCTGCTCTTCAATGAATTATTTAAAAATGGTTTTACTTTTTTTTTTCAAAGACTAATCATCGAATAAGGTATAGAATATTTTATTTTGACACAAAATGATATAATGAAGGAATATCTATATAGAAAGCTTCAAGACAGCTATTTAATATGCCATTAAGATGCCATTTATTCTGATCATGAAAATAAGAGGGGGACTTAAATTGTCATGACTTGGATAAAATAAAGCATCCATCTACTGAAAAATTAATAACTGTTGTACTAATTTCTTATAAGCATAGATTAAAATAAAAAATGTCTAAAATTAAAAGAAATTAAAAGAATCCTTCACTAAAACAGGAAAGAAGTTTCTATAAATAATTAGTAAGAATCATATACAACAAAATTTTTGAATAGAAAGATTATGTAACTATCTTGAAGGTTAAAGATTTTTTTTTTGATTTGAGACTAAAGTGAGTGAAGACAAAAAAATCTTGTTCCATGGCTGAACAAAATCATTATGCTCTAAAATTGACTTATATAATTTAAGTTGACTTTAGAATAAAAGAACAACATCAAAAAATAATACATGTACACATGCAAATCAACACATAGTTTACAACTGGTTATAAAGATAGAACAGCATAGAATTGAACTTAAAAAATATTTTTTTGACATTATACCCAGTAGCAAAATATATTTCTTCGTTGTTTTACCATTCCCTCAATATATTCTTTATTATTTCAAACCTTTCTGAAACTTTTTTTAATTTCATCATTATACCCAATAGCATTAAATGGCAAATATTTCTCATGATATGCATAATGATAGAGACAAAAAGGAAACAGTCTAAAATATAGATTTATTGTTGAAGAGTGCAGTGCTGACATATTTTGTTGACATGAATTTATTTCAAGAACTTAAAATTTACTTTAGTGAGCATTCAATATTCACCTATTCTTTATATTTGGAAGTTAATTAACTATTGTATATATGGTGATGGAATGAGAAAGATGGTCATCAAATATTTGCTTTAATTCATTAACTCTAAAAAATTAAAATTATCTAATGAACTGTGTTATGAAAATGAAAAGCAGTGGTCACTGTAAAGAATACTGAAATGTTATTATTTGGTCTCTCTATTTTTTAATTGCTCAGCTTGTGTTTGACAATAATTTAATACATATAAAAAGAATATATATTTATCTATAAATATTCTTTGAGGAAGTTATTTGCTGCTTTTCAGTATCACATTCTTCAAATATGATTAACATTTTAATTACAACCCAGCCCTGATTGTGTTTCTTCTTATTACATATACAGAAATAAAATCTGTTACAGTTTCTACTTTTATTTATCACCTTGAAGTTAGAGTGAAGATCATATGAGTAAACAAAATAAACTAACAAAACATATCTAACACATAATGCTATAATTTATAGTTCACTATATTACAGCTACAATAAAAAACTTTATTATAGATACAGTAGACTATAAATATATAATCATCACTGCAATTTATTGCTATTTGCAGTCTCTCTTCATTTCAAAACATAGCTATATTGAATATCAAATTAAATGGATTTATGATCAAACTAGCAAAATATAACTGTTGTAACCAAAAAACATTTGTATATGAATATATATATAAAATATATACATTTATGATTTGATACTAATGATATATATATATATATATATATATATATATATATATATATATATATTAACAGCCATTCATAATATATATGTAAGAATAAATAATCATTATATTTAATAGATAATCCACTAGTAAGTAAGAGCAGAGAAAATTCAGCATGTGTCAATTATCTTAGAACACAAGAAAGAACATGGACATTTATTTCATTCAAAAAGTGTTAACTTTGTCTTTTTAGAATGGGGTGATACAAGAGAGAAAGTAAGGAAGTTTAATACATGGCCAATATCAAAAGTGTTATCAACAAAATTGCTTATTGAAATATTTAAAGTAAATTTAATGAGAGAGCTTTTACAAATAAAATGTTTTAACCAAATTGGATAGAAATGGAAAGTTATAATTATGGAACACTGCATCAAAAATGCATTTAACTTGCAATGGTTATAATAAGAAGTGCTTACAATAAGGAACAATTCTTAACTTCATTAAAGCACATATAATAATGATGCATCATCTGGTACCTATGTTAAATGTATATAAGATATAAACTCCACAGAAAATAGAAATAAAACTCATAAAAACTAGACACAATTATTTGGAAGAATAGAAAAAAAAAGAAAATAATTGCAAAGAAAAGACATATATAGTTTAAAATATATGATAAAGTAAAAAAAATAGTTATAAAAATGTATCTACAAAAATAATTGAAAAATGAAAAGTAAATTAGATGAATACATGATATATAGGATAAATATGTTGAATGGAGAATTGTTTAAATTATAATCACTGTGGATAATTATTATGAATATACAATTTTTTAAGATGCAATTAGGTATATTTTTTAAAACCACTCACAAACTATCTAGATGTTTGATTTATTCACAATATTACTTATTATTTCAAATTACACATAACATTAACTCTTATTTTTTTAATTAAAAAAAAAGTCTAAACAATTTTTGGATGCCTTGTCAATTCAACCTTATGAGGTTACTATATAATTTTTTATATCTATCAATCTTAATATAAATGAATAGAAAAGAAAGAATTCAAATAATTCTTACATAAAAAAGAGCCACAGCAAAATTTAATAGAATGCATTCAAATTGTGAATCATAAGATAGAAGTATATTTACAAATATGTTGCAAAGCTTAATGAAATAGGAAGATTCACTGATGATGGTCCATTCATTTTTTTCTTAAAGTAGCATAAGTCCCAAAAGATCAAATCACCAATTGTCCATTGAAACAATACACGATGCAGTATAGAAGCAATGCAATATCATTATTCCTAACAGCATGTATTTATTGTTAAAATATCCACATTTGCACATTGAAAATAAACATGTAAATATTACATAAGTTTTGTAAATAAAAACTTTTACTATATCTCACCCTATTTCCATGATGCTGGATTTGTAGGATACTTCATACTATAAATTTATTCTTTTTGAATAAAATAATAAAAACAATAATATTTGGTGGTTTAAAGTTATACTCAGAATATTGATTCCACTCCTTACCAATAAGGTTTTTTTAAAAAAAAAAATAAGAACTTTATTTATTATTATTTTTTCAATTCAGTTGTTTATCCCCCTTCCTCCCAATAAAGCTAATTCATTGAAATATGAAATAATAGAAATGATTTACCATTTAAACTTATACGTAATAAATCGATTTTATTCTCTTTATAAATATGAATTGTTACTGTGTTTTAAAAATAATATTTTTTATTCAATAAATTTTATTTTATTTAAAGTCTTACATATTGTAGCAGATTCAACCCTCCAATTCTAAGAAAGATGTCCATTGGTCTTTTCTGTTTGGTTTTTGTGTGTGTATTTTTTCTTCAATTGTATCTTTTAACCGAAAAAAAAAAGCTTATTCTTCATCAAGTCTTTGTATTTGTGATAAAGCATTTGTACAAATAGTAATATTAATATTAAAAATAAAGTATCGAATTTGCAAAAACAAAAAAATAGCAATAATGCTATATGCAATAGAAAAAAATTATAGTAACCTTCAATTTAATGCATTTGAGGAAATCTGAAACTCTGTCAAAATTTTGCAGCATTTGGGATGTTATTATACTGCTATCTTCACTTTCAGTTTTTTTTTCACTAATTTGCTATTATCAATAATGTTAGTTTATTGAATGCATTTTTGTGTGTAATAATCGAAATTAAAATTATTAATTTAGCTATATTAGGATCTATGTTGCCATAGTGAATTTTTAAAAAACTTACTTGAGAGACAATTTACACAGTAACTTCAGTTTTAATAATGTTAGAACAAAATGCTATATATTGACAGAAAATAGAAAAACTAAGGAAACAATAAGGCTAAGACAAATACTGATTACCATTAAAAAAGTAAGAAAAAAAGAAATTTCAACATCTGAAATAATTATTACTTTATTGTTTGTTCATAATTTCTAATTTATCATTAATTAAGTTTAAATTACATCTTCATTGATAATTTCTTCATATTCCTCACAAAATTCTCATTCAAACTATATATAATACTTCTTACTTGAGATAATCCATAGCTTCAGAATCTACAAAAATAGTCACATAAAAATTCATTTTTATCTTATACCCCAAAAGTTGAAAAATCTCAAGGCATCTATAACAAAAAGATTCATCCTAATAAAAGAGACAAAATAAATCATTTCCAGAAGGTAGGTATGCATTTGTCATCACAGCAATTGGCTTCTTATCTATCCAAAACTAGAAGGCTCCTATCTGTGTCAATGATAAAATGAGTTTCATCTCTTCATTTTATATTTTTGTGCAAACCAGTGATGCTATCTTGTTATACTTATTATCCCACAAAAATATAATTTATTTGCATATAGGTCATTTGTTAGCTATAGTCTTGAAAATAATGTGATACAAGATGTGGCAAAACTACTGACTCCACAGCATGAGTACCAAGGCATAGTCAAGAATCAAAATTTGATTTTTTGCTTGCATACAATTTCATGTGGTATACATAACCCTTGTAAACATCACCATACACACACCACTTGAAACCACTCTATTGGTTTTAAGAGTTTATATTTTCACATGGTACTATGCCCAGTAAATTTTGTGATGGCTTGGTCAACTGCAATATTTCTGTACATCTGATAATCAGTCTTAAAACTTACATTGCACTGCTTTGTAATAACCTTAATTTTATATATAAAAATCATTACTTGTTATACAAACACAGACGTGCAAGTCCAAACACAAATCACTAATACAAATATAAACACATTAATAAATTATTAAATTTTTTGAGAATCATTATGTGTATAAAATAAGATTGCCTCAAACTTTGACCAAAGTCCCAACATTATACTATGCAAATAATAATAAAGATTTAAATAATATTATGCAAATAAAAGAAAAATTAAAATTGAATACTTATGACTGATATTCTGATATTATGTTTTTATTATGATGAAAACCTTCAAATTAAAATCATTGAGACATGTTGAATCCATTTTATTACAGAGACTTGCTGATATAAAAATTGTGCCTTTGTCTTTTTTGTCAATCTAATAAACTGAGCAGAAAAAAATTGAATAAACCTGTCAATATAAATATTAATTAAAAATCCAAATTTTGTCTGATTTTAACATGCTATACATCATTTCAAAAAGGAACTAAAGCTTCAGAAAATTGTGGGTTTTTCATAAATGTCAATCTAATGGTTTTCTTACAATTCTAAAAAGAAAACACCAAGTTCAATGAATTGGCTGATACAAGTAGGAATCACGCTACCACCACTGAAGCCATTAAAAAAATGAAGTCTATAATCTGGATATAAAAGCAAAACTGACAACCTTATTGGTTGTATAATAATACAAAGAAACTGACAATATCACCGATTGACAAATTTTTTTGTTCCCATGTATTTCAGAGTGTGTTTTATTTAGTATTTCTGAAAGAATAATTGTAATTTTCAGTAATTTATTTACATATTTAAGCTAATTTATGTAACATATTTGTAAAATCTTTATTTCAAATCAAAAATGCAGTTAGATTCTATTTGAAAATATTTGTTTTTGAAGACAATTTGTAAAAATATATTTGTGATAAAACAGAAGTAGTTTTTACTATTTAATAAAAAAATTGATTTTATAATCACGGATGAAATCATGTTTTTATGAAATTTTAATAGTAGTAATTATATTTTTTACTTTAAACACATATTTTTATTTTTTTATAAAGTCTCAACTAAAATTCATTGCTATTTTAAAACTACAATTCATATAAGAATGATTTCATTCAATAACTTTTAAGAACAGACAAGGTTAGAAGCCAGTAAGAAAAGACTCACTATTACCATTATATATTAGCTTCAGTACTTAATTTTCTGACTTTGCAAAGTTCAAATATTAACTTTTAGAATATCTTAAATTTATAAGCTTACAATTGTAATAATGTTAAAGATTATCAATATATAATATAGAAGAAATGTTTAATTATAAAAATAAAATGTAAATGTAACCAAAGTTCTTATTAGAGCAAAAAAGAGAGGGATAAATTTATAGTTAACTGATTTAAAAATATTTAAGGAAAAAAAGTTTCTCAATTAAATCATAATGTTTTAGCTAAATTTCATTAAAAACATATGTATAATAATGAAATTAATTTTAGAAATATTATAAATCAACTTTTCAATTAATAAAAGCAATAAAAAAATATTGATCAAGACCATTCTTATCTGATGCTACCTATATTTTCAATAGGCTAATCTAAAAATTAAATATATTTAAACAAAAGCTAAATGCAAAAATCATATACATATATATAAATAAATATTCAATAATTTCACCAAAAAATAAAAACTCATAAACAAATAAAAATTATGCTTACTTTTCTGTCAACATCATTGGAAAAAACTGCTCAAACACAGAAATATATTTTCTTTTAAAGAGAATTTACCTCTTCTTCCTTGATTGACTGCTTCTGACATTTAGTCACAATAGCTAGAATTAAAATCTTAAGTGTTGAATGGTTTCAAACTATAAAATTCATGAAAGGACTAAATTTTCTGTGAAAACTTTTACTGTTAATGACCTGAAGAAATTCCTCACATTGTAGATTACAACATCAACAAGTATTTTCCAAGATCCCACAGCTTTGAGAAAATTATAAAAAACAATAACCAGAAAAAAATGAGAGGAAAATAATATAAGATTAATATAAAAAAGCAAAATTTTAAATAGCAAGCTGAACTTTTTCAAATTTACAAAAAGAAAAAACTCAATAATTCATAGAAAAAATTCTCCAAAATCTGTAACCACTAATTTTTTTCTAAGAAATCTAAAAAAAACTCATTCATTGGTTGATGAAAATATTTGTTTTATTATGCTTTTATGATTCTTTAGTTAATCATATATTATTTCTATTAATCATTATCTTATATATATAGAATCTGTAGTTTCTCTGTTGCCTAATTGGTGAATAAATGTTTGTCTGCTGATGTCACAACTCCTATGTTCATGTGAAGAAAGTGATTCCACATTAAATGAAAAAAAATAAGTACAAGTGCTTTTTAACTACAGAGATATAGTATATATTTCATGGTAAAGGTTCCCATCCAGCTGCAGCATCAGCCAAAAATGATGATTTATAATTTGATGTTAAGGTGTTCCATGATTTCATGGTCTATCAATACCCTAATATAATTCAGATAAATGGCAAGCTTACCAATGCTAACTAATTATTATAAATTACCAATGTTTAATAGAAAAACATATTTACATTAAATCTTTAAAAAAATGTTAGAGCAACCAATTAAAACAATTACAAATATTATATTTAATAAAAAAAATATTACAAAAACGATTAGCATTTTTGTATTCTGTCCCAGCCAGCTACAGAAAGCACTACAAATGCCAATTTGTAATTCAACATTAAGGCTCTCTGTTTTTTCATGATCTGTCAATCACAATATTAACAAACTTTTATAAATTAGCAATGTTTAATAAAAAACTAAATTTTCATTAAGTCTTAAAGAAAATTTTAAAACAACCAATTAAATAAAAAATATTACAAATATTATATTTAATTTTAAAAAAATTACAATAAATGATAATTATTAATACAGCTAAAAAAAACAGGATTATAGTAGTCGTAACCGAGTATCGTGTCGAAAAAAATGTAATATTTTATACAGAGAGCACTCCAGTCTCCAGTAAATCTAGATTAGCATTAAAACAAGTCATTGTGCTTTATTCTATAGAGGTATAGTATTATAATGTGATTACAGTATATAAATTCATGTTTGAAATGTGATATTTAGTGAGAGTAAAAAAATAGATGCTATAATACTGTATTTACATTTAGTAAATAATATTATTAGTATGTCTTTTTTTTCATTCAGGGAGTGAATTTATTATTTATAAATAAATAAAATCAAGGGGGAGGAAATTAAATTACATTTCTCCTATTTATTTATATAATATTTAAATCTTTTGCTTACTTTACATTAAATCTTAAAAAGATGCTAAATCAACCAATAAAAAAATACTGCATCCTTTCCATAAACAACCAATCAAAAAACTATTACAAAAACACTGTCTAATTTAATTAAAATAAAATATATGTCAGTATTGCTGTCAAATTGGGAAAAAAAACTTTAAATTTGTTTAAATTAAAATGTCTAGAAAATATAAAAGTATAGTGTTAATTTTTTTTTAATTAAAATAATTTTTGGTGTTAGGTACATAAATAATTAGTGAAAATTTCAAAAATATATAAATATAATTACAAAACAATTACTAAAATAAACATTACAGATATACAGATATTTCTATAGACAAAAAAATTATAAGTATAAAATAATAAACATATAATTGAATATATTTTTAATAAAAATGGATAATAATCAGGATAATAATGCATTACCAATAGTACTAAAAACTCATTTAGACAGAGAAACAATTAAAACTGGAGAGATTATGTATCTCAAAGTGAGACAAAATGAAAAGAATCTGATTGAAAAGTTACAGAAGCAACCAGCTTTGAATATTTAAAAAAATATGAAAGTATCCTACATTTAAAGAAGTAGCAAGACAAATATTAGCTGATGGGAAATGTGTTTAGAAAAGGTTATTGTTACTAAAATGCCAAAACAATTGTGGGAAATATTTTCTTATATTTGTATATTTTGTATTCCAACAAATGTTTTAGATTTATGGGGGAAATGATTTATGTGAAAGTTATCTTCATGAATATATAAATTCAGTTGTGCAACAACAAGCACAGTTAGATATTCAATATTAGCAAGACATGGATGAACTTTGCAAACATTTAATTTTCCAATTGCAGATCCTATTCAAATTCAGTGAATTCAAATATTTATTATTATTGCTGAAGCATCTGAAACAATTAAAAAAATTGCAACACTTAATTCAAAGAGAAGATTTTGATAAAATTGTAAGTGCAATTGATAATGCTGAAGTGATAGAAAAATGTTTTTATATAGATGAACCAGGTGGGTCAGGTAAAAGTTATTTATATAATACATTAATATGTTTTTTAAGAGAACATAGTAAAATCATATTATCTCATGCTACATTTGAAATCACAGTTACTTTATTAAAAATGACTAATCAGTACATAATGGATTCCAAATTCCAGTTCCATATTTAGAAACATCTGTTTACATATCCGATTAAATTTTTCTGAAGCTCAAACATTACATGAAGTTAAACTTATAATTATTGATGAAGCAACAATGATGACATATCGTATTTTATGATGTATTGATAAATTATTAAAAGAAATCATGATAATTCAACAACCATTAGGAGGTAAAGTTATTTTACTTGAACAAACATTACCAGTTGTAAGACGAAGTAGAACTAATGTTGTTAAAACATGTATTAAATTAACACTAATATAGTATTATTTTAAACAATTTCAATTGTTAGAAAATATGCACTCTGAATGTCAAAGTAAATTTAACCAATAATTATTTAATATTGGAGAAGGTAAAATCAATCCAATTACAGGCTTAGTTAATGATTTAATTAAAATTCTTTCTCATATGATTTGTAATCAATCTATTATTACAGAAATATATAAAAACCAAATAATGGCATCTGAAATTGATGTGAAGATTCACAAAAAATCATATTAACCAGTAAAAATAGTATTTCATTACAATTAAATAATGAAATTTTAAATCTATTACCTGGAAATGTGAAAATATTTTATGGTGCTGATTGTATAGTTTCTGATAATGAAAATATTAATTATCAGCAGAATTTTTGTATGCACAAACACCATCTGGAATGCCACCAAAAATTGATGCTATTGAGATGCTTATAAAAAACTTAAATCCTAAAAAACTGTCACAAACAAAGGAGATAGAATTTTTATTCTGAGAATCAATATTGCACCAAACAAAACTAATTTATCATTTATTTTGAAAAGAATACAATTCCCGCTGATTACATCATTTGCAATGACAATTAACAAGTTTCAAGACCAAACTTTTACTGATTGTACTTAGAAGAACCTGTATTTTTTCATGGCCAATTATATGTAGCATTATCAAAATTAAAAGATGAAAAGCAAATAAAAGTGATGGTAATATATGATAATGAACAAGGGCATTTACTAAATGATGAATGACACAAATGCCATCTATCCAGAAGTTTTAGTATACTTAACTACAAAAGTAAATTTAAAAAATTCCCTTATTTTAATATATTAATATTTTAAAATATAAAATTTGTATTTTCTCTGTTGTTGATTGGTGAATGAATGTTTGTCTGATGATATCACAAACACCATGTTTATGCAAAGAAAATAATTCCAGCATTAAATAAAAAATACTGGGGAAAAAATCAGTATGAGTGCTCTTAATTACAGAGATATAGTATATACTTCATGGTAAAGATTCCCATCCAGTTGCAGAAATGCCACAAAAGCCAATTCATAATTTGACATTAAGGTGCTACATGCTTTCATGATCTGTTAATCCCCTAATGAATTTCTATAAATGAGCAATGTTTAATAAAAAAAAAACATATTTACATTAAATTTATAAAAAAAAAATTGTTAAAGCAACCAATTAAATAAAAAATTACAAATATTATATTTAATACAAAAATATTACAAAAATGATTGGCATTTTTATATTCCAACATTAATAAACAGCAACTATTAATTCAGAGGGCATTCCAGTAAATATATATATTTTTAAAGCTATGAAATATAAGTTATATTTGAAAATGTAAATTTTAATTTAGCTTTATTAAAATTCAGAAATTTATATAATATTAAAATGGTTTGTTTAATTTACATTAAATCTTTAAAAAAACTTGTTAAAGCAACCAATTATTACAAAAATGTCAGGCTGAAAACCCAGAGTTTTTTAATTCTACCATAATGATAGTCTTTCACACCAATGTACAATTCTCTCATTTAAAATCTTTTATTTAATTTGTTACAGCAACCAATTAAAAAAAACTATAGATCTTTACAAGACTGGGTGCAGCTGATTTACCATATAATACATAAAATGATCTCTCATACAACATACATTTCAACTAAAACTTAGCCTCATTCCATACGCTAGGGATCACACACCTGTCAAACAAATCAGAATATTTATTATAACTTCTATATATATATATATTCATACAATGTATTGTAATTTTTAAGATGCGAATATATCTTACAATTAACTTATTTCAAACTTTACATTAATTGGCAATTATTATATGTGTTAAGTTAATATCAAAGATTTTTTAACAGTTATGCAATTGTCTTATAGAAATAATATGAAAAACACACCTTGGATGATGCAACATATATACTGGCAGTCATTGAAGAATTGCATAGATATTCCGTTAATGTTATTTTAATAGAACTATACCATATACAGTGAATTTTCTTTTCAGATTAATGGCAATTACAAAAAACAAAGTAAGTAGTCAGCAATAAATATCATACACAGATGCCATCTTACACTGAAAAAAAATTTATAAGATTGTCTTTAAGGTAAAATCAGCCCATTCTGGACTTAATTTTGATTTTGGGCTAAACTTGTAAAGTTAATTTATATACACCATACAATTATGATTTATTGTTAATAAATATCATTTCATTCTTCAATAATGACTAATAATGATTATCTAACAAAGTCAGGATGTTTTCATCCTTTTCTAATAATATAAACATTAAAAAAAACATTTGGAATTTTATACTTTAAATTAAAATAATCACATTTGAGATAGGGTAAATTTTTCATCAATTTAATATTGTCATTATATAATATTTACTAAATACTATGAAATTAAGAGTACCAATGTACTCTAGATGTGTGTGACTAAGTTATTGAAAACTAAATTATAAAAACAAAGTCACATAGTAATTGTGATCTCAAGCAATGTTACCATCAATTCCATTATCACCAACCATAATTCAGAAAAACCTTAAAAATAAATTATAATTAATAAAATATACTTTATGAAAAGATTTTTCTGAAACTAATATTGAGTTTCTTTTTTTTTTTTTTTTTGAATAAGCTAGCTAGAATGGACAGTTCAGATCTTATTTTTTTGTGTGTTTCACACGAAAATTGTTTTAATACTTCATATAATACATTAATAAAATTTAACTAAAATTATCATTCTTTGCTTATGAGCACATACATGTGTGAATGTGCATGTCTACATAACAACACATATATTTGGCTGTGTATATAAAATTATGACTTATTTTATAACCACAACTTAACAAAATGAAAAAAATTTTAACACTTTGAAAACAATCAAACATTCCACGATCTGTTTTGTACAAAGATGGGGAAGAAATAACAGCTTTCAAATAGTTTACTAAAGGCCAAAGGTCTCTTTGGAACCACTGTATAAACAAAAATAAAATTGAAAAAAAAGATCGCTAAACTAGTTAATCTCTAAATTATAAGAATTAATGCTTTTCTATCTTTATTTTAATTTCTAGTTAACAATAATAGATGTCTACTTTCTAATTACTTATTAAATGACTAGCTGAATTTGAATTCCAAATCAAGGATATGCTAACTATTACATAACAAATACTTCACATTTTGTATATTGATTGGTATATTAAGTATGTGAATTAGGTACATTTTAAAGCAAATAGGTGAAAGATGCAAATATATTTACAAATATGAGTTTGTTTTATAAAATATTCTTTAACAGTGTGACATCAATAAAGCTTAATAAATTCCACATTCTTTTCTTTATAGAAATCCAGAAATATATCAAAAGAAAATAATGCTCAGTGAATTTTAATGTAATAGTAAAAAATTCAAGAACTAAACATTAACGTATCAATGATCAATATGCCTCTTTCCATGTTTGAACATCACACAACCTCTTAAGAAATTACCATTTTGATTCATATAGTAAATAAAATATAAATTCAAGAATTATTGCATTAATATTAGGTAATTTTAATCACTGTAAAAATATTTAAAAATCTAAGAACTTATGTCTTTGCTAAATCCAGAAATGAACTGCATTTTTAGTTCAATGAGATAATCTGTAGCCACGTGAACCATTCATTCCAGGCCAAAAAAGCCTTTATTTGATATCAAACATTTATGATTATAAAAATATTTACAGAGAAGAGATTTATTTTTTTTCTTTAATATAAAATATTACATAACACAATTTATGTAAATAAGCACTTATTTTTATAGCGCTCTGCTTTATAAATTGTAATACATTAATCATGTTGGGAGTGAAAGTATTCATTTATTATTAACACTCGTAAAAAGCGCATGCACAATAGCTTGAAAAGGCTGATCTTTAATGTATTATAACACAACTTAGTAATCTTTTTTTTTTTTCACTTGTGAACATTATCTGAGCTTCATTTGGAATTAAACAGAATCTTCAGATGAACAAGTAAAATATGTTTTCACTGAGGTAATAGCTCAGAAATAGATTACTTATAAAAATTAAAATTTGATTTTAAAATGTAACTAATATGCTTACTTTCAAAATCTTTTATCACAGTTTTCTCTTTTTATTTACAATGAGCATCAGGATATGATTTTATAAAATCAATGAATATTCATTTTATTTTATTATTAATAGATAGCTTATTTATAATATAGAGAAGGGAATAAACCTTTGGTCATGTGCTTTTCAAGAATTTACACACACTCATCCTAAACATTAGTTTAAAAAGCATAAGTGAACCATTTATACTTAGAGCTTATTGTTATATAAGCCAATCACTGCTCTCCATGCTGAAATCAAGGCTTTAACTTATTGTGTACCTGATATATAATTTGACAAATGAATAGTATAAACTAATTCATTCTGTAGCAGGAATAATAATACACAAAAGTTCTTTTCAGTAAATATTATTGTTTGCCCTTTTCAAGGTGTAGAAACTATTTTTCATTTGCATAATAGCAACATCTATCTAATTTATATAATATTAAATATAACATATTGTAACAGAAATACAATATGTATAAGGCATTAAAAAAAACTGTATAAATGTATAATATATAAATTGTCCATTCATTTATCATTAGCCAATTATTTGCTAAATTAATTGAATTTTTATATATATTCATACAATGATTTTTGTTGTAATTAATGCAATTGGTTTCATATATCTTTCTTCTATTAGGTTCTTTAATAATAGTTTATTTATTAGAAATAAATATTTTATTTTGGATTTATTGTAATAGTCTATAATATAATATTAACTCATCTATGCACTTTGCTACTGTTTCACAATGCTTTAATTATTACCCTCTTTGATAGTTTCGATTGCCCCAGCAATCTTCTTCAGAACTTTCATTTATATCTTCAAAACCCAAAAAAAGAAAATTCTAAAGAAGATTGCTGAAGCAATTGAAACTGTCAAAAAGGGTGGTAATTAAAGCATTATGAAATAGTAGTAAAGTGCATAGATGAGTTAATATTATATTATATACATTTGGCAATGCAATAAGAAAGATTAGTTAATAAATAGTCTATTTATACAATTCATTTATCAATTTATATATCAGATAAACAATAGATTAAAATCCTGATTTTAGCACAATGAGCAATCATTGTCTTATATAATGATAAGCTCTAAGCATAAGTGGTCATTTATGCTTTTTAAACCGATGCTTACAGGTCAGTGTGTGTAAATTCTTGAAAAACACATGACTGGTTTATTCTCTTCTCTTTATTATTAATAATAAATAAAAGATAATACTAATATTACTTCATGCATAGAGAAAATATTGAAAAACATTGAATATAGCTATAATGCATATGATTATTACTATTATCACTGACATTACTATTACTATTATTTAATCAATGCTTTTTATTTCTTTTCTTCTTTTGTTTTGACTACCAGTTTTTTTTTAGATCTTCCTTTTTATTTTGATTAATTGACCATTAAGTAAGCAAAAAAACAAGAAGCAGAAGAGAATAGCTAGGCAGTCAAAATATAGAATAAATAAAAAAATATTGATTAAAAAATATATATAATTTCTTGTATTTTGAGTTGTAAAATAAGATTGCTTTGTTAAAATATTATACAAATCTTTAAAATATTTTTTTTCACATATATACTATTTTACAGATATGGTAGCAAAAAGCAATAAAAAGAAAATTCATTGAAAAAAAGACCTAAAACGTTAATATCCATTTTTATTTTATCAGATGCACTCACTGATTTCTCTTCATCCTTAACAAAATGTGAAAAGAATTGCTATTATTTATTAATTTGAAGATCTTTTTTAGGATTATATTATCATTTTTACTTAAGAGAAAATTTTAGTCAGTATTTCAAAATATTATAAAGTTGCCATGCAAGTACTTGAAATTTATATGGAGACCTAAAATGAACAGTTCGTTGGTAGTTTAGAGCAGCATTCTCAAGACCTAATGGTTTTTGGATCATTTCTCAGTTAAGTAAAATAAATATCAGTTTGGTCAACTGAATGGAACCATTATGTTCATCTTGCCATTTAAGAGCCTCAAACATCACATAATTTCTAAGTCATTTTTAAACAACATTTGATTATTTTATTATATAATTAAGCAACTTTTTTTAAACAAATTACTTAAGTATAGAAAGTAATAAGTATATGGACACTTACATATAAAAAAATTTAAATATACTTTTTCATGGATAAGTATGATCATATAAGTGCTAAAGAAAATATTGTTTGGAAACTGATTTACCTCCATCAAGCTTATCATTCCCATTTCTTTCTGTTTTTCCTTATAACTGAAAAATCTATAAACAAAAACTATACTATGCTCTTTTTATATCAATATTAAGATAACTTTGAATAATCCTGTAGTACAAAATTACTAAAAAATCAAAGTTTCACACTAGGTGGCATCTTCAGAAGTTATCAGTTATTATCATCATTATTATTAAATATTTTTATTATTTCTAAATTATTAAATACAAAACATATGACTTTTCTACTTCTAATGTGCATGTGATGGTATTAACCTATTTCACATCATGCATAAATATGAATTAATAACATAAGCATGAATCATCAATGAATATCAAATGTAATGGGAAATCATGAATGAAAATAAAAGTGGGAACAAGAAACATATACAGCTTAACATTTGTGGAAAAAAATAATGATGTCATTATATATCTGTTCACATATAAATATACTTAATGAATTAAGATGAAGTGATTAACATTTAATAGTAATAAATGCATACCTTACATGTTGGTATGCAAACTTAATTGAATGAAATTATTTTTTTCATTTTTTCAAATATATAATTATAAAAAATAATAATGATGATGATCACAATAAGTTCCATTTTATTTTTAAACTAGTACTCAAATTGGTTATCTAAAGAATCAATTGGTAAAGACTTTTTTGCACACAAAAAAGGATAAAATCTGTTATTTATGGGAGCTCCTTTCTCAGCAGAAACTTCATTCTGACAGACCTATGTTTGAACCTTCTACAGAAAATATAAATATTGCACTTTCTCCCTACTATTGCTTTTGACTGCTAACTAAATGCAAGGCACAGATATTTATGAGGAATCACATATACACAACTACCAGTAAATAATTATGTGCATCCTAGGGAAATAAAATGCACATATGTATAAAAAAACAAAGGAAGAAAATAATATTCTTACTAAAATTAATATTGTATTAATAACATAATAAAATTAATTATATTTTGTCATGAAATTAAATGTATGTCATAATATTAAAACATAAAGACTTTCATTAATTAAAACTGGATTTAAATATAACTTTAAATATTTATTTTATAACATTTAATTTATTTTAATAATATTTTATCGAATATATTTCATTCTACAATCCATTTATGAGAGAGAAATCAGAAGAAGAAAAGAAAAAAAATTAACTCCATTACCTTTATGAAATTTAAATCTCTCTTAAAAAAGTTTGACAGAAAAACCACTAAACATCACATGATCACCATTTCTTATGCTTACTTAAGCTGTTAAATCAGGCAAAACTCTCCATACAGTAGTGACATTCAGTGCAAGCCAGAGTTGTCAAGGGATGCAAGAAGGTTTGAACATAAAATTCCTATCTAGTATCTACTCATCCAATATCCACAGACTAGTTTCTAGCTTGTGACTTTCATCAGTGATGAGCCTTGGATCTAAGAGCAGTGCACCTAGATCTTAGGATCTAATTCAACCATCCAGCAGCCACCTTTTATCTCTACTTATCCACAAAACTATGAGTATAAAATTGAAAACATAATAATTTCAATCCAAGTTCATAAGCTTATATAGTCATATAGGTCTGAACTCAGTTCAGTACCCATACATTTTGGTGTCTTTGGTTCTTTAATAACCATATCCACTACTAGAAACTAGTCTGTGGATATTGGAATCAATAGGCACTAGATAGGGATTTTATGCATAAACCTTTTTGCATTCATTGATTACTCAGGCTTGCACTGAGTGGCACTGCCTGCTTTAATAACTTGAGCAAGCATAAGAAATATTGATCATGTGATATTTAGTAAATTAATACCAATCCTGCCTAATAAAATAGTGGTGGCTATAATTATTAAAGAAACAAAGACACCAAAATGTATGGGTACTGAATTGAGTTCAGAACTATCTGACTATGTAAGCATATGAGCTTGGATTGAAATTATTATTATATTTTCCAATTTTAGACTCATAGTTTTGTAGTTAAGTAGAAATAAAAGTACACTGATGGAGAGTCATCAGATCCTAAGATCTAGGTGCAGTGCTCTCAGATCCAAAGCTCCTCACTGATGAAAGCCACAAGCTAGAAACTAATCTGGGGATATTGGATGAGTAGGCACTAGATAGAAATTTTATGCAAAGACCTTCTGGCATCCATTGAATACTCTGGCTTGCACTAAGTGGCACTACTGTATGAAGAGTTTTTCCTGTTTTAAAAGTAATAATAAATTGACTTATTTTGCAAACTGAATAAAATTTAAACTTTTTCCAATTAATTGATGCTTGTTCAACAATTTAATAATAGATACCTGATATAGATATATTTTTAAATTGTTTATGGTAAATCTTGAAGATGTTTTCTCTCTTGAGTAATGATTATTTGAATTTTTAGTTTACCTTGTATTCCTGGTATATTTTCTTCTTTGGTTATTAATTCATTATATCACAAACCCATCTCTATATTTTATTTTCACTTTACTTTTGCGCAGTAAATTTAGCATGACATGATTGCTTTAGCTGAAGTTAACATGACAGGCAGCCACACAAACAGCAGATTATCATTTCAAGGCTTTAGGTTTTTCTGACATGACAGCAATGGACAGCACATTTCTAAAAGTATTAGCGAATCATCATGTAAGCCAAATCAACTTCAATGAGTGATTCCATATCTTTCACAAGATTAACTTATCATCTTTCATTGTCATAATCAGTGCTAAATATTAGAATTACTCAGAAATGTTATGGTCACTGCTATAGAATTCTTCTCATTTCAAAAATGAATTTCAGCTCAATAACTTAATTTAAACTCAATGATCATTCTTCAAAAACTGTTCTCCAACTAAATAAAAAAAAATTCTCTCTTTTATGGACTCCATTATTGACCAAACTATATGTTTTCCCAAAACTCACAGCCTTCCCATATGTCCAGGTATTACTGATAAAGATCTTTTTATTGATAAACATCTTACTGCTTATTATCAAATAAGTTCATTACTTCACTTTATTAAAAGAACATCTATACTTAAGAATAGTTTTGACCAAAACATACATTTTAAGTATTTAATATCAATTGAATAATCTATAATGTCCCTTGGGGTTTTCAATGCTATAACTGCAAAGTGTTTTCCTGAAGGTTTGTGATGCTGGTGTTTTAGTTGTATTTTTATATTGGACTATTTTCACCATCTAATATATGAGTATTGAATGTCTTTAGAAAAATTTAACTTTATTTAAATATTCCAAATACATTCAACTGTTAGTAATAGTACATCAAACAGGTTAGCATGTTCACAATGTTTCAAGACATATTATTATCCTCTCTTCTTTAGGTGTTGCTGGTCTAACTAGTGATAATACTAGTATGGGATTCAAACCTGGATCCTTGGATTCTTGAATATTGAATTTTGAATTTTAAGGCAGGATGGCTTAGTTGGTTAGAGTATTATCTTAAAATTCAAAATTCAATACTCAAGAATCTAAGGGTCCAGGTTCGAATCCATGCTTGTACTATCATCAGCAGGTCAGCAATACCTGAAGAAGAGGGGAGAATAATACCTCTCAAAACATTGTGCACATACTAACCTGTTTGATATGCTATTACTAACAGTTGAATGTATTTGGAATATTTAAATAAAGTTAAATTTTTCAAAAGACATTCAATACTCATATTAGATGGTGGAAATAGTCCAATATAAAATACAACTACAATTGCAAACTCTTGATCTATGTATTTGAAAATGTGGAATTAACACAAACCAAACTTTATTTTACATGATATTTTTTTAATACTCACTAATCATGCACCACACCCTCCAAACTCAAACTATTATAATTTTTAGTGTGACTGTAAGTGTAAACATGCAATTAAAAAACACATGGACATATAGTGTTTTCCTGAAGGTTTATGATAATGGTGTTCTAGCTGTATTTTTATATTGGATTGTTTCCATCATCTAATATGGGTGTTGAATGCCTTTAGAAAAGTTTAATTTTATTTAAATATTCCAAATACATTCAACTGTTAGTAATATCACAGCAAACAACTGTTAGTAATATCACAGCAAACAGGTTAGTATATGCACCAACTGTTACTAATATGACAGCAAATGGGTTAATATATGCACCAACTGTTAGTAATATCACAGCAAACAGGTTAGTATATGCACCAACTGCTAGTAATATCACAGCAAACAGGTAACCTGTTTGTTGTGATATTACTAACAGTTGAATGTATTTGGAATATTTAAATAAAATTAAACTTTTCTAAAGACATTCAACACACATGTTAGATAATGGAAATAGTCCAATATAAAAATACAACATAGACATATAGTTTATTTATTATTGTTGTTTTTAAATTGAATTTTATACAACTATGAATAGTTTTAACAATAGTTCGCCTTGATTCAGACTAGAATTCATATTTGAATATTGTCACTTTGAACTGATATATAGAATATATTTCATTTATCTTAATCTAGATTTTATTTTTAATCTTTTTTAAACCATGATGTCTGTCTTTCCTAGTTTTATTTATTTAACTAAATTTATTGTTGATTTGTCCAATCTTAAGCTACTTTACAAAATAATTTTTTAATACAAAAGCGTTATCATTCCATTCTCAACAATCATTATTAATTAGATAGAGTATCTAAATATAACAGTTTTCTTCTAATATTTTTATGATTGAATAGTAGTTATAATCTTTATAAAATTATTAATGCTTGAAATGCTCATAACAATAACTAACAATATATAGCTATTATATATTTATTATGAGATATAGAAAATGATCAATTAATATATATGACTTTAATCTTTAAATATCAGTTGTTGAATTGGAAAAGTAATTTATTTCTGCTTTAACCTAGTTATGTTTTATTTACATAGTAATTTTTATGCATTTATCAAATAACTTATATGCAGTATTCAAATTATGCAAAATTAGGAGACTAAAATAAACCATATCTAATCAATTATTCTGAACTATAAACAAAAATTAAAGTGTAATCAAAGAATTACTGCTTGAAAAGTCATATGATGACATTCAAGCACTAAAGTAGCAGATGAATTTTAACATTGTAAATTCTACAATTTGAATGCACCATGTAGAGACTGTACTAAATAATGCAAAATTGAAATATTTAAGCATATCAAATGAAACTTAAAGCCCAGTTCTTAATATCAACCAGTATCTTAACTTTTTATGATAATAAAAATTATTTAAGATTGTACATAATATTACCCCCTCCCCCAAAAAAGATGACAATTATGTGAATTCATTCTAAAATTCATTGTCAACAACTAAAACTACATCTCAGATTAGACAATTATGAATTTTAAAAAATGTTCATAAGGGATTTTTTATTAATCATCATACATAACATTAATCATTATATATAGGATTTATAAGCCAATGAATAAGAATAATAGATATCAATCTTATCACACTTTTTAAAAACTCTGTGAGTGCTTTAAGTCTTTTTCAGTAATTTATATGTTGGTGAGAAATCCATTTTAAGTGAAAATTATATTGAAAGTTTGTGATGACATCATTTTACTTTTAATTACATGTTGGATTATTTCCAACATATAGCTTTAATTTAACAATTAAAAATAGATGGTTTAAGTAGCTCAACATATAATTTACAAATGAAAATTATAATGGTCTTATTAAAATCTATATAAACAATTAAACACTTTTACCTCTCTTGTACCTATGATTCTGCTATTCCTTAATTAATACTTAATTTTAAAATATTTCTGCCTCTATATAATAAGTAGCTGATATTTCTTCACTGGATCTTTGTAAGATTGAAGCAGGTAGATTTAACCTTACAAGAAGTAATGAAGAAAATCTGCGATTGTTCATTACGATGATAAAGATAACTATCTTAGTGCAAGTAAGAGTTTAGTGCAAATAAGAGTATTTTTTTTCTAACAGTACTGAAGATTGTATCATATTGAAGTCATATTTCTTTCTCACCGATCATGAAGATAGTATCTTTTTTTTTTCCTTTTTACTGCAAAAACATCAACACTCATCTGACTAACTCAGATTAACCTGGATCTTTTACCTTTAACTAATAATATCCACATATCCGTTTACCAAGCTTTAATTGAGTGCTAACTAGTTATGGGCTAGCTACTTGGAAGGGAAATGTTTGCTATGACCTGAAAAAATCAATAATCATTCATTCTGATTTGAATTCTAGGTTTGTGAGTTATTATTACACTGTGAGTTATATTATATTAGTCATATATATATACACACTCACACATATATAAACACAAAATTGATATTTGCTATGCCTATGAGATTTGATTTTCGAGCTGAAATCCAATAAGAAAATCTTTCTCACCAGAAATATCTATATATGCAAATGGGCACATGCTTAAAAATATTTTTATTTCAAAGTAAATATATTATTTCTACACATATACACACAGTTGTGTTCTAAATCTGATCAATAGCTTCAAGTCCCTTTATTCATTAAAATGTAAAAGAATTTCCTTACCACTACAACTTGACTTAAGATAAATCATTAGAAAATTGATTTATAATATGTAATTGTCATGAATTCAGATCACTAATGATATGTCAATTTCAACTACTACATCAGGCTAATAAGGTGGTTGGAGCAGTCATCTAGAAAATGAAATTGAAAGTTTTTACACATTTTATCTTACAAGAAGAGAATAAACTGCCTTCCAAGAAATATTGTATGGGGTGAGGGAAACAAAAAGGTTCATAAATTTGAAATATTTCACCTCTGACTTCATGGATTGCATCAAACTATTTGTTATTGTTTGACTTTGAAGAACGAGTCTGTTTATATATACACACATGTATGTGTGTATATACACACATGTATAATAATATTTCTTAATAATGCACTCAGGAATTAAAGAAGCTAAAAGGTTTTATTTAAAGTTTGTTTACGCGTGACATGGCAAAGATTTTTCTAGTAGCACCCTCCTTCCTCCCCCCCCCCCCAGATTCTGTGGAAAAGATATTAATTAACTAGTCCACTGACAATTTTTGTGTTTTTCTTTTCTCATTTAATTCCCTATTTAGAAAAATTAGATATCCATTTAACAACCAAGCATAAATATGAGCAGCTATGTAATATATATATGCTTATTTGAAAATTTTCAATTATTCTAAAAAATTTCCAAGTTCAATTCAAATTTAAACCGCAATTTATGTAATCACAAGCTGAGGTTTGCTAATCACTATGCTATCTACAATGTTCTTTTAATAAGATTAAATAAGAGATAAAGTGTGCAATTTTACAAACAGAAAAAAAAACAGAAATGACTAATCAAATATACTATTTGAATTTTGAATGCAATATTTTAAAATGATTTGCAGGTTATAGATATATTCTATTGATGCTATAAATTTTAATAGATTTTTGCATCAGAACTACATATTATAAGACATTTTTAAAAACAATAATTAATTAAAAACATCTCCATTGATTTCTAAATATAACGAATCAAATGCAATAAAAAATTGATAATATCAATGCTTAGTGACTAAATCTTGAAAAAAAAAAAAAAAGATTAGTAAGTTTCTAATAATAGTTAAGTATATTAAACCCATTAAACATAATGATGACGTAAAAAAATATAATTGTAATCTGACCAGGAAAACTTTACCAAAGAACAGAAATTAATATAAAACAAGTGGAAAGAAGACATGAAAGGGGACACTATAATAAGAAATGTGCTTTTTTTATAACAAACTAACTACATAGTAATAAGAAACCAGAAAACAAAATAATAAAAACAACCGTGTCTTCTGAATTGCCAAGCATTTTAAATGAGAAATAGAAAACTCCAGAAAGTAATAAAATCATAAATATTTTTCGAAGAAACATGGAAAAAGAGAGCCTTTATTGACAAAGTTTGATACCAAATACTCAAATTCTATAGATATACCAAAAGAATAGAGGAATGCAATTAATAATATGTATAGTTTCAAAATAATATGAAAAAAAGTTATCATAAATTACACAGACTTAATCTTCATTGACTCTTATATAATTTTTTTTATACTACGATTATTACAATTCATCAAAAAAAAAATTAGATTCAATTCAATCAATTTATTCTTTTTTATTTCAGTTCAAATGTTTATTTGAATGGGGGGGGGGGAATAAGTTCAAATTATATATTATTGATTTTAGAGCTATGTATCCTTCATTTTATCAGTATTTTTAATATTTAAAATAAATTTAGACCTTTATATAGATCATAATGCTTATAGTGGACAGATAATCATATCTCATATCAATTAATATTATTTTCACAAAAGTAAATAACATATTGCCAGCAGCAATCTATGTCCTATCATTATATTTGTGAGCTATTTACGTAAACATGTGTACTCAATTGGTACCATATTGTAATGTGAAACTGATCCATATTTCTGGTAAATGGCCTATCACATGACAAAGCTCAAATTTATACACCAGTCAAAATAATAACCATTTTTTACTTGTAATAAATTAATTGAAGTAATAGCTTGAATTATTTTTTTATAAGGACACCTGATACTAGTCAAAAATTATATATATATTAATAATTTCATCTGGAGATGACTATATGTGTTTCTCAACTTTTGGAATAACAATGGTATGTACTATAACAAAATAACTCTTAACTTACATATAATTGGTATATACTTTAATGTAGATTAAATGAGCTACTAATGTATGGATATCATATAGAAGTGCTACATTGAACTCTAGACCAATGGCCTTTCTCATGTGCAGATTGTCCATAATAATGTTAAAAATTATGGATTAATGTAATAGTAAATAGGCAAACTCTGTCATTTTCAGTACTGAAAAGTCATATGACCTTTTAAATGACAAACTATTCAATTATTTAACTTCAATCATTTAAAAACTTTTCTTGGAACAATGTAATTCAAAATAAATATAAAGAAAATCTTGGTTTAATACTTTAACATCATGGTATGCTAAGCATGCTTTTGACTTACTATTTATTTTTTATAAACATCATAACTTCCTTGAACAACTATTGCTATGAATAGGACTACCAGCATGATTAGCATAGCATATTGTTAAAGTATTAAACCAAGTTTTTCTTTATATACATTTTGTATGTATTTATTTTGTATTCAATTATTTATAAAATGATTAATCATAAATTAATAAATATAACAAATTACAAATATATTTCAATGTCATCAAATCACTTTTTATCTTATGGTCAATAATTTCTTAATTTAATATCTTAACAATGATGCATCTAACCTCATTGTAATCATGTGCACATTGAGGACATAAGTATTCTCTACAGTAGGGTTTTCCAAACTTTTGTAGTTTGAGATCCATTTCAAAATGATAACTTTTCAGGATACATTCCCTTGTAATATATATATTTTAAAGAGGGAGAGGGGAAGTGAATAAAATTTACATTTTCTTACTTTTAATTTTTTGATTGAACACAATCAAAATTAATATATATAATGTAATCTTTTACTTTGCTGTTTCAAAGAATTTAAATTTTATATACCAGTCAAAATTTTTAATGTAGAAAGTACACCATGATCTTTTATGTTAATTTATCATTTATATAATGTATTAAATGCTTAATCTATATAGTATAAATGCAAGATTCTGACATGTTAATCAATAGACACCTTTTATAATAATCATACATATTTTAAAGGTCACATTTATTTCAACTGTAATATCATTTAATAGTTATAAGCGTATTTAAATTATATTTGTCAAAATTTATAATATTCGTCAAACTTTATAAGTTATAAAAGGAATATTTAGTTAATTTTCATTACAGTGGCTCTTTAAAAGTAAAAGTGTGTGTGTGTGTGTGTGTGTGTGTGTGTGTGTGTGTGTGTGTGTGTGTAGATATGTTTCCAGAATCTTATTGAACAAGAATAATAAATGTATTTCACTTCTTTGTAGAAAATAATAATTTATTCCAATTAAGAATATAAAATTATTTAATATTACAATTTTAAATAGTAATAATTTTATCTTTAATACAGTTATTAATTACATTATTTTTGATTTGAATAAATAATTATCACAAAGAATAAAATTATAGTTGTATTTAAAATTAAAAATAATTATATTTATTGTTAAATGTTTAAATATTTTATTAACTTAATATTGCTTAAAATTGTAGACAAAATTAATTTATGCAAAAAATTTCTAGTTGACGAAAAGATAACCATTGAAATTGATTTAATTAAGGCACTGATGTCATATTGTCTACAACATAAAAGGTAAGAGCAGATGAAAATTTAGGGGAATTGATTATACAGTAAGAGCTAACAAACCTGTTTCTGTTAGTTCTTTAAACTTAAAATATTATTGTGTTTTATTTTAAATAAGTTAAAAGTTAACTTCAATAAGCTGAATAATTATATGATAAATGTTTTTAAAAAAAAATGATGAAGTGATAATGAAGTGAATTAAAAATTCTTCACAGGGACCTAATTCGATCTTAAATATTAAATTATAATCAGACCATGGGTGCTATTGGAAGTTTTAACACCAATATTATTTTTGGAAGAAAATAGAAAGAAATTATCAAAAAGTTCCAAGAGTTTGTAAATATTATTGCATAAGAATATGTTTGTTATCTCTTTAATTTTAATGAGTCTAATAAGTAATTTACTAAGAAACTTGTATTTACTTAAAATGAACAGTTAATATAGAATTGGAAAAACATTTTATAGAACTTTTCAGCTAATTATCTAACTATAATTATAAACTTATTTTTAAAAAAAGAAATATGCTATTGTATAGAATGACTGGCATGCTGAAATAAAGTTAAAACTAAATAAGAATAAATAATATGTACTTTTAAACAGCAATGAAGGAATTTTCCCAGAGTAATTAATGTTTTATATAATATTAAAATAAATAGCGATAAAGTAACTCTTACTTATATTAAACGATGTGTATATTTGATGATAAGCTTCAAGACTATGATAATTTAAAAGAAGGAATTACTTATATCAATAAAAAATATTAAAGAAAATATGAATTATGATATTTTAATAAACTAAAACCAATAGATATAAATGTATCTTACTTATAAAATAGATATGAAAAGATAAGCTGATAAAAGTTAAAAGTTATTACTGATAACAGCAAAATCAGTTAGTTATATAATATGCTTCTCATGGATATTTGAAGGATTATTTTTTAAAAAAATAATTAAATATACAAGATTTTTAAGTGTTCTAAAGTGAAGTTAAGGATCCTATAATAAACTGGGAAGAGCACTTGGAGATTTAAGAAATCTTTATTAATTATGGATTTTTTTTTTCATTTTAAAATGTTATATTTTAAACAATGTGTTATCAAGCAGGAGAAGAGATAAAACAATAACAAGAGAAGATGTTTAAGCTGCCGACCATCATTACGGTAACAAATGTGGATTGTTTTGGGAAGTCAGTTTTAAAAATAAAAACATGATTGAAAAAGTTTTTGATCTAAATTTTTATTTTATTAATGATATATATTTATAAGATGTATTTTTAAGATAAGAAAGAAACTACTTAAATAATTTATAGCTTTGTTAATATTTTTAAAATTGATAATTTTAATATAACATTAGATTTTAGAATTTAAAATTAAAAGTATATTATGCTTATTTATAAAAAAATTTCATGGACGTACCAAAGAGTTGGAAAATGGTAATGGGTAATTATAATAATATAATTTTATATATTTTAATATGCATTAAATGTAATGATTTATTTAGTTAAAAAATGGACTATATTGAATTATTAATTGATTGTACTGGAATATATTTTGTGGTACAAAAATGAATAATAATTATGAGTCAAGAAAAAGATATATTGATAAGAGAAATATTAATGTATAAGAAGGGTGTAATATTCTAAGTAAAGTATGATATGGAATGTATGTAATATTCAATAATGTTAAATCATGATCTCAAATATTATAATGTATCAAGGGTATACTATGACATTTGTCATAAGGGTAAATGTTATTTCTTTTAGAAAATAATCTCTCATAATTATAGATTTATAAAGTATGGGAAGATAAAAGTTATACACATGGATTGGAAAGACAATCTATGCTGATGTTAAAAATTTACAAGTGGAGAAGGGATCTGTTTAAAATGCCAGGATATTGTAGTATCTTCCTGAAGAACTAATGTGATATGTAATAGATTTAAATCCAAAGAATACCTATGCTATTTTAGTGAAATAAGTGAAGATTTATAAGATATAACTTCCCTATGCCATAAGTGCTTCAGAGGAAAGTCAGGATTATAATGGTAGGATCATTGAAATAATAATGACTATCCCAAAAATGCCAGGATATTGTAGTATCTTCCTGAAAAACTAATGTGATATGTAATAGGTTTAAATCCCAAGGATGCCCATAAGTGAAGATTTATAAGATATAACTGCCCTACACCATAAGTGCTTCAGAAGAAAGCCAGGATTATAGTGGTAGGATTATTGAAATAATAATGACTATCCCAAGGTTATAATTATGAAGGAAGAAATGTTAGTTACCTTCATTCCTATAATGTAAAGTTGTTTATTAAATTAGTTTCTTATTCTAAATAATACTTTTGCTATTAGATTATAGTTGAGCATTGTATGTAAGTAATTTGTCTAGGAGTTTATAGTTTTTCTTCCTACTGTTAGTAAAGATAGTTCAAAGAAAAATTATAATCATATGAAAAACAAATACAATTAGATCTTATAAAAGGGAAGAATAAGTCATTGTCAGAATAATAGTATGAGATGGATGATAATGAAAATTATGAAAGAATTATATGTGATTGAGAAATGAATATATAATATTTTTTATATTTAAAAAGTAAATATTTTTGATTGGTTATATATTCAAAATATATTGTATATATTGTAGAAATAATATAAAAGTGTGAAATGTCACATATTAAATAATAATCTATTGTTATAATGATTATAAAATTGTAATAAATGGAGTTTGAATAAATTTAAAAAAGATAAATGTAAAGTAACTACCATTAAATAGTAATAAAATAGCTAAACTTTATAAAAAATATGAAAGGTAATTAAATTTGTAATAGGACTATTAATAATATCAAATAATTATCGTTTAATTCCTTAAATGACATTAATCTAATGGTATTACGCATGATAAGATGATTGTATTTATTTATTTTGCTTTGTTATTCTAATGTAAAAGGAAAGGGTGATTTTGATATATTAATTTTAATAATGTAATATTAAAAGAGTTTATTTTATAATGTATAATCAAAATTATTGTTAGAACTGCTTTACTGTTGTAAATAAATACGTTTTTTTGAAGTAAGCAATTAGTGTTGTTTTCTTTATGGAATCATAAATATATCGCAATGTCATATATATTTAAGCACATGGTACAACAACGTTTTCATATAAAATTTATTTATTGAGTATTTTATTAAGAGAGATAAAATAAATAATTTGAACTTCATTAAATAAAAGTAATATTAATTTTACTTTGTAATTTATTTAAGATTTAAATATCTGAATAAATATTTGAAACTTTAATCTAAAGAATCAATGTGTATTTAGAGCATTACGGAAATTAATCAATTTTGCAGTCACATCAGTATTTTAAAATTTATTTAAAATTTAATAAAGTTAAAAGATCATAAAACTGTTATAGAGTTTATAAAAATGATTAAATTGTAACTACCATATTATTTAAACTATATAAAATTAATAAGATAATTGCTGATGTTTATTGGAAAGAGAAACAGAATGGGTTAAGTCTAAAGACAATAAATGTGTTTTAAGATTGAATAATATATTATATTGAGTAGTGATAATGGTTTTGATTATCGGTTAGTGATTATTCTGATTAATGGTTATTATTTGTAGTAGTAGAGGGATATGTAGAAAAATTGTTTTCATAAATTATTAATTTAAAATGGTTTAATAATTTATTTATCAGTGTTGGTGTGATATTAAAGTTATAATAATTACTAAATAGTTGTTGTAATTAGTATTAATTATTTAGATAATTGAATTTTAATAAAATCCCACTTGCTATTCAATTGTCTAATTGTTAACCATTATTATTATTATTTTGCTTATTAAAGGAATAATCATTATCTCTGAGATGTCAATAGGATAGTTCAATAATCAATTAGATTAATTTGATTTGTGTCTTCAATATTTATTATGTTTATAGTTTATTATAATAGAATAAATAATGTTTTAAATAGTCTTAATAATTATCTACCATGAAATTGTTATATTAGTCATTGTTTGTTATAGGGATTTTCCTAATCTTTGTAGCATAATAATAGCTGGAGAATTTCTATAATAACAATGCTATTGGAGAGTATATCTCATATACATTTCAATGTCAAAGCCTACATGTTTGTGACCATTCCTAAAGTCTGTCTTAGATTAAGAAGTATTAGAATCTCAGTCAGTCTGGGTATTATGTATTTGTGCATTGTAATTAGAGGACGCCTCATTTGTTTTACTTTTAGGGAGGTTACTATATATATATATATATATGCCTTAATTACTAGATGAATAATGAAATATATAAACATATTTATAATATTTAGTATGACTACCTAAAAATCACCTCACAATCCACTGCTGGATAATGATCCACACTTTTGGGAATCTCTGTTCTAGTTGATAATTAACATATTGTCATGATCAATTTCACTTTATTTAGTCTTCTAGTAAGAGGGATTGTTTTGACATTAGAGAAACTTGTAAATTTAGTTTTGATATCATAAAGTAGACATTTGAAAGAATATTTATTCTTGAAAGGTTTTCTTAATGATTATTAATTTAATTTTAAAAACATTCAATGTTTAATTTTGCAAAATAATGAACAAAATATAACAACATTTTTGTATGAATGAATCTATTGCAGAACTTCTGATGGTGTTTTACAAAGTATAAAATGAACTATGCTTTAATAATCTATTTTAATTTTTTTGATGATATTTGGCAAAGTAGCAGATAAAATAAAAAATATTTTCTGTAAATTTCTAAATATGAAATAATAATGTGGCAAGAAAATTCATCAACATTTAATTTTTTTATATTAAGATGCATCATGAAATTTATTCATTTAAATCTTTCAGTGAGCTCAGAATAAAAAATAATTAAAAGAGATGCACATAAAGTTACTACTGAGAGTTCATAAAATAAAAAGGTTACCTCAGAAAAACATGTGGCTGTTTTAAAATGATGGTTATTGTTCTATTAGCTCATGTTAGCCACTTGATGGCCTTGATGCTATGCAAAAACACAGAAATATAATGTTACCAGACCACCAGCATAAAAATTAATTTTTAATATCTTTAGTGTATCTACAAAATCAAAAAGTTTGTTGATTTGTTATTTACTTGACGATGTGGAATAATATATGTATATAAATGAGAAGTTGTATGATAGAAATTAAAATAAGTTCAAAACAATTTTTTCTTCAAATTTTATTCTCACCCTGCTATGTAAGATGGAACTCCTTTGTAAATAAATTAGACAAGTTATATTTATTATATATATATATTTAATCAAACCAGATATTGTATTAATTAATTACACATTAGAAGGCCAATAGTTATGTACATGTCTACTAATTTAAGATTTGAAATAACGAGGTATTGTGCGATCATTTTCATAGATTTAGATATTCAATAAGAATCAGATCTATGTGCATAAATAGTTCAATGACCAGAGCTATTAATAATTACTCATGCTAAGAATAAAATAAAATACTGGTATAATACCCGTATCTAAATTAATTAAATGTCTTTAAGAAAAAATGGGTTTTTATTCATTTTATAATGGATTGCTTTTTTTGTAGCATAGTAATTAATATATGGGATGGTATACCTATATACTAATGTTAATAAGGTTGTTTGACTATATCTGCAATACTGTGTAGTACTTGGTATTGTGTGTCTATGTACTTTTATTGCTTTCCAAAATCCTTCATTGACCAATCCTTAAATACTGGAGATGCCCAGAGTGAACTCCTCCTAAATGGGAAAACCAAAAAAATGGACATAACCTACTGAAGCATGCTTAATTCCTGAACCTGGCTCACACTAAGGCTTTTAAAATGAATGGGAGTCTGTAGCCATCAAAACAGGTCTCCTTTCAAAGAGAAGACTTTCACCAACAGAAATGGGACTTACATCTGAACTGTGAAATGGTTTTGGACATCTCCATTCTCATCATTTCACCACACACACACATCTCTTGGTATATAGGAGTATGTTGCCCTGTAAAAACACCACTGCATCAGCTTCTGTAGACAGCAGTTGGCACAATTTGAATGGCTCAGTTTTGCAATCAGCCATTTTATTTGTCATGAATGTGTTCTCACGCAAATGTGAGTTGGTCGAAATCTTGCTTGGACATACCCTTTTTTAATTTTTTGAAGGTTCCATGAGTAGGAAAGTGTGGAAACAGGTTTACAATTGTTAGGCAATAATAGTTGGTCAGATGACTTGTAAGCTAATTACTTTGATATGCATATTTGAAGAATTGTGGCAGGCTGAAGTCCAGACACCATCACATAATACTGTAGTAAACTTTGAACTATGAGCATTGGGATAAAGTGTGTAATATAAAGCATCAGGCCACCACCAGAACAGCATGCAAAATGGTCTCTTTCTGTGCTTCCACATAGAAATAAGTCAGGCATATTTATGTGTTTTTGCATATAAATAATGCCATCAAGTGGCTGGCATGAGCTAATATAACAGTATCAAAAGATGTTTAAAGAATATATACAGCATATAACTTATTATTTAAGGCTATGTTAAATAAATATTTCAGTGACAATTGACCAAAAAAGTTTTTCCATATTGATACTATTATTGGGAACTAGCAGCATTTTGATTACATGTGTAAAATAAGACACATAAAACTATTAAGATATCTAAAAGAGTTCATATATTAGATAAATAAATGAGTTATCAGGAGTAATATAAAGAAAAAATATCAGGGTTATTCTAAATAACCTAAAAACTATTGATCCTTCAAAAATGTTTTTTTTCTAACTTGTCATATCTGCTATACTTTATCTATATTTTTAGATAATATGAATACATCTATTAAATAGCCCTATATCTAAAAATGTTAAATAGCTTAGAAAGAAACTATGACGTAAAAATGAGTGATTTATTAAAAACAATCTTAAAAAGAAAAAGAAAAACTAGAACTATACTAATTAGTCTAAAAATAACTGATGTTTTAATAAAGAATTTTTTTTAAATTCACATACTTTTATTATGATCCAGAAGCAATACATATTTTTTTAATTTTATTTATTAAGAGATTTAGAAATAAAACACAGGTATGATAAATAAATGATTTAGTTAAAATAATATAAAGAAGAAATCTGTAAATCAGAGAAGAAAAAAAACTTGGAAAATTGTCAACCTACAGTTGGTTAATAATTACTGAAAATAGAACATGGACTTGAATGACGTAATTTAAAATTTTATTCCAAAAGAACTAAAATATTCATGTTTAATGGAGTGATAATAAATGAAAAAAATTAATTATCAATTAAAGTAATATTTGTTCAGAAATGAATTACATCATACTGATGCACTCCTTAAATCCTATAAAACATATACTGGGATTATAAAATGTCAAGTTTTTACAGCAATGATCTATCTCTGTCCATAACTTTATAAAAGGTCTAAGTAATTTAATGGTAGTAAAATAAATGCTATATATAAAAGCCAAGTAGACAAATATGGTTTAGTATAATTGAAAGAGTGACAGATTCAGAAAGTAAAGTTATCTAGACCAATTTTAGGTAAGACAAGTGGAGGGAAAAAAATCAATTTGTTTATTCTGAATTGAATAAGGGATCGTTTTTCTGTTCAAAAATCATGTGACTGACTAATTAAATGATTGACCATACAACTATTTCACTTTTACCATAAATGATTCACACAAAAAGTAAGTAAAAAGAGAAATAAGATGCAAAAAAATATTGCCTATCATAATTACTAAACAACATGATTTATCTAATTTATATTTAATTATACAAGTGTGTCATATCTCTATGACTGCCATATGCAGGTGAAAGGTTGCACAGGACACAAAAATACTTCATCAACAGGAGTGCCATATTGCTGTGATAATAAAGTTGATCTGTAAATGAAAGTGTTTAGATTTCTAAATCACTTCACTGTTAGAAATATTTTTTGATTGTAAATATTTTTTATTTAACTGTGAGAATGTTATGTTTGTATTTAGTCTTGGTAATAATGCTCCAAATATACTACATATTTTATACTTTACCAAGGCACTAAATTGAACAGACCAACACCATTTCCCAGCTAATTAATAAAATTTATATGTAAATAAAGGTGCATTCATTTCCAAATCACTTTTGTTTAAATTTTCTAATTTATATTAAAAAATGACACACTACTATTAATAATTTATTTAAAAATAAACTTATTTAAAAAGTATTGCCTTATAATAATTATGATAATTCTGCAGTATATTGGAGAAGGTAATTTCATTTATTAGTTCTATTTTATAAGTACCAATATAATGTATTTGTAAAATCCAATGATGGATTATCAAACTCTTGAATATGGAATCTTGTGATCGTTTTCAGTGCTGTCTTTTTTAAATACTATTATTATTATTGTTTAATATGATTTTTTTATTAACATGTTTTACTAATCTGCTTTTTTTTGGATTTGGACTGTCAAGGAGTTTGTGAAATATATCTGAAAATTATTATTTTTAATTGTGGACAGTTATAATTCAAGGAAAACAAAAATGATAAAAAACACATAATTTTTAATAAGATATATCTCGGCAAAATATTTAATTCTTAACAAATTTTAATTGACTCTGCTTGTAACAACCATATAACATTATTTAAAAACTCTTCTAAATATTCATACTATTGGGAAAGTGCTTAAAATATTTGTTATCTATTAGAACAAACCAAATATTTAATTTCTTTTTTTTTTTGTAGTTACTCAACATAACCTAATATTAAAATAAAGGGCAAATGTGTGCTAATGACTTTTAAAACTTTATTGAATAAACAATATAAATATAAAATTTTAAACTGACAGACTATATAATATTTGAAACACACCATAGCTATATTATTCCAGCCACATTATCCTTAAATAATGAAAGCTCAATTTTAGTAATCCAGTGGAAAAAAATCATTTTTAATGAACTGCTCAAATTCAAGATTTTGTTATTCAAAGGAGAAGTGTGGCTGGAATAATATAGCTATGTGGCATTTCAAATATTTTATATAGATTTCAGCTAGCATTATCCATTGTTTCTATTTGTATAATATGTACAATATGATTAAGTTATTAACAATTGAATAACAAGCACATAAAAAATTAAATAGTAATGTAAATATATTATTATTGAATGAATATAACTGCTAATCGAAAACCTAAACATTATGTGTGAGAGATTCTGAATTAAACAAAACGTAACTAATGAATTTTGAAACAAACATAAATTATTTTTAACTAACTAATTAACATACCAGTTAAAGTTAATCTAATTACTGCTGCCATCAATTATAACTATAGTACTTCAGAAAAAATAATGGTGACAAGCTAATATATAAGAAATAAAGAAAGTAAACTCATCTTTTGTCTTCATGATAGTGAACAAAGATGCAAGATCATGCAGATTTTGGAGGCAAAGTAGTGGAAGACACCATTGGATGTTGCATTGCAGAGAATCAGTATGTGACTATAGATAATGAGTTATATAATATTACTACATGTTACGTCAATTTTATCATGTATTTAGTAAGTCTATTGGGGCCATGTTAATTGTAAATGAATGTAAACTAGTACAGAATTACTTAGATAAGATTATATATATGTATATCAGATTTCCATGTATGGAACTTATTAATTAATTGTTTGCATTAAACTAATATTAAATTACTTCTCTTGCTATTGAATCATTGTATCCTGTATGTATTCTTTATTATACTTATGAAAGATTTATATTCATTTATTCTGATCTCTACAATCAAGGTACAACATGAAAAAAGTACCAAATAAATTACCAGGAATCCAAACAAAGAAAGAAATTGAAGAAAGGTGTGATTCTGAGAGTGAAATACCTAACACTTCTGATTTTACATTAAATTTTAATGTTAACAAAGCAGGCACTTGGACAAGTGTATTAGTCACATTATTCATAAGGATTTTCCTAAAGACAAGCCTAATCCAAGATTTCAAAATCATATTATTGTTATTTATCACATGGAGAGAAAATTTCTGTTATTTTGTGGCTGTCAAAGCCATGAGTGTTAATATGTAAATAAAAAGATAATATAAATAATTATATTTTTTAATGTTCGACTGTTTCTGAATGTTTTTTTTAAATAAAATTTTATAGAATTCACGTTGTTTTATTTTACAAATTTTATTTCATGGGATTGACAGCGCTGAAATTTAATTTGCACAGAGGCCTTTTATCTATGGGGTGGGTTTATATTTCTCTATTCATTTTAAAAATCAAAACATAAATGATTAAATAAAATCCATCAGCATAAAAAATGATGAAAAGAAATAGATCACAAACTAATTAAATGCACATTGAAAACATGATATGACATTTTAGCATAGGTGCTTTCTAGTTTTTTTAAATTAAAATATTAAAGATATCTACATTTATCTTATAGCGTTAAGTCACTAAAATGTTTGGTTATCGAATCAAGGTCAATCTTTTATAGCAAGATTATTATTACATAAGTATGATTCAAAATGTTAGCTTTGTTTTGAAACTTTAGTGTATTTAAACTTTCTATTTATACTGTTGAACAAAAACATAAGATTAAAGAGTAGCTAGCTGTCTGATGAAGAATAATCAGTTAAAACTTGATCGAAGAAGTCTGCCTCCATTACCATCTGCAGAGCGTTAATTTTATTCATATTTAAATTTTAATTTCTATCATGAAAACAACTGCCACAACTTATTATAACTGATGTAATGTGATGTGATGTACTGTGGCTTCTCCTTAAACGAAGTCAAGAATATCTCAGCAATTATGCCCAGATAAACCTGTTAGCCACTTTATTTTCCATACCCCACTCTATGTTTTCCCATATTCTGCTCCATCCCATTTCCATAACATAATCTTTGTCAACTCTATGGTCTTTATATCTAAATCCCCTTTATCTTTTCACAAACCCAGCATAAAAACCAATAACTCACTTTCTGCATAATCACTTAATTCATATTTATTCTCTCATAACTTCATTATTTATACCCTTTCTGATTTCAAGCATTTACATTCAATCAACAGATGCCTAATATTTTCTATACCTTCCTTACACAATTTGCACACTAAATCACCCATAGTTTTCCATTTACATGTATATTCTCTAGTTGCTAAAGATCCCATTCGAGCCTTAAACAATAAACTACTTTCCTTACTATTATCATAAATTAACTCACACTCAATGTTCCGTTTACTTCTATATATATTTAAACTCTTCTTACCCTCCATACTAGTTCTCCATCTCTCCAACTCCCTATTCTTTATTAATGCATCTATTCTTTTATCCCATTCCTTATCACTATAACACTCAACAATTCGCCTAACACAATCATCCCACCTTTTATACAAGTATACTGATATAAATTCTTTATCCAAATCTTTTGCATACCGTATTACCTTTCTCACCCATCTTGTTACCTGCCCTTTACTCATAACCCAATTAAACACTATTTTTGCTATTCCTTTACTATCCATAAACTGCAACCTACCAAGCATTTTCATTTTACTTTTTGCATCTCTCATATAAAAACTTGACCATCCCATTTCTTCTTGAATTGCCTCCTTTGCTGTCCACATCTCTGTGTCTAATGCATATTTTCCTACTTCCCTTTGTACTTTCTCTAAATAACCTAAAACCCTTTTACTAACACATAATGCATCATTACCATATGTTATCCCTGCTACTGCAACTCCCTTCCATACAATACTAACTACATCATATTTATTATATGAACACACTGTTAGTTTTTTTTTACCAAACCCTTTCTTTTCTTTGCTTCATTTACCAATTTTTTCTCCCATTCATCCAACTACAATTTTGATAGACCGTAGTGGCATCTATAGTCCTACACTAGAATTATTTATGTAAAATACTGCACTACAGTTATAGGAATCAGCTTGCATTGTCAATATTGTTTTATTTAGAGAAAAGAGATGGCTCATCTTATCTACTAGATTATCATCTTATCTACTAGATTAAATATGAGCTAGAAGAATCATGTGACACACTTTGGTTAGTACCACTTTGGTGATCATAATAATAAAATTTAACATTTATAAATAATAGATTTTTTTAAATATATATTTTAACAATTCTATTTCAAATGATAAATTACTTTTAAAAAATAGTCAAATCTGATATTATTTTTTAAAAATATAACTGACACGGTTTGAGCTCATCAGACAAAGTAAAATTATATAAAAACACAACTTGGAAATTATTCATATAATCAATATTTTCTATGTCATTTTGTCTTTATTTTAGCTTGCTATACAAATTACTAAAAAAAAAAAATTTTTTTACAACTTCATTAAAAGTCTGAACATATTTTCTATAAAAGAAATTATCCCATAATCAGAACTCAATAGGAATTCTAGTATATCTTTAATATTTATCAATGTGTGTGTGTGTTATGTAAAAATATTAAGTTCTCGACTGGCAAACAAGTTAAGTAAGCAAGAGAATACTACAACCAAGTAAGAACTATCATCAGTAGTAAATGGTAATTGCTTGCTCCTCTTTTAATAATTATTTTGTATACAAAACACAATATAGTTTAATTTTAAAAATATAGACAGATTTATATATGTGTGTGTACATACTGGAGGCCTCAAAGTGCATCAGCCTATTTAAAAAATATTTTGAAATTTTTCTCAGATTTCAAATAAGTTTATACTTTTTCTTCCAAGTAGGTGGTCCATAACCAACTGCTCATTAAGGATTAGTAAATGAATACCTAACAGTGCTTAGCTAGCAATTGACAAATCTCAAGAGTATTGCCTTCTCTTTTATAATATATATATATATTGTAAGCGGTTGGGTTACCTGGCACACAACAGCATAATTGTGTGTGAGCACATATATATATAAAGTAAAGGAAAACTAGAAATAAACACAGATAAAAAAAATTGTAGATATTTTCTATATTTTCTGGAATAAAATAATCCTAGTAAAAGAATTAAATACTTCTGAATTTAAAATAAAATTTTGTTATAAATAAATATTTAAAAAGGTCTGATAAATAAACTAACATTGTATTCTGATTTTGAATTTAAAAAATAAGCATGTTTCTGACAATTGTAAAAATTTCTATTATTTATTTTTGAATTCTTTTAATTAATGCTCTATCTAAGTAAAAACATATAGATCACACTTTTGATAAAATTTCAAAGTTGCTTCCAAAAGTAGCTTGTAATTAAAAGTGATTTGAAAAGATTAAATTTGATTTTAATCAAGATAAGGATTATACAGAAAAACTCTGTTTTCAATTAAGGTGTTTTTATCACTCAGATGACTCTTATAAAAAGTGCTGATAAAAATATCAGTTCAGTTTGGTTTTAATATTTTTGAGAAGGAGTGGCCAGGTTGGCCAGCTGCAAAGTTGGTTATAATATTTTGTTGTAGCTTGTTGAAGTTTGCAGCAGTTGGTTTTAGTTGGATAGCAGTTGTTTCTGTAAAATGACCATGGAATAATGCAAGGAGAGCAAGAGCAGCAGTGGTCTACTGTTTTCACTATGCTGGAGTTGGTTCGCATGAACTTCTAATGAGTCTAGCCTGCTTAAATATGTTTTAGAAGACAATTTGCATGAAGTATGCCAATACTGGACAGAAGAGAACCAATCAAGACCAACGAATTACCTGAATTATACATCTATCGATTATGACAATCCTGGACTAGAGCTCAACAAGAGAAACCATCAGTTGACAAAATAGTTATACATATGCTGCTGTGCCTGTATGCAGAGAAACATGATAAACATATATACAAAAGTGAATTGTTTTTAAATAATTCATTTAGAAGACATTTTGAAATTTCTATATTTAATTTAGAAACCTATATAATTAAAAGCAACCTGTAATAGATAATGTAGACCAGTATTACTTTATGTTTATTTTTTAAAAAAGAGAAATGCAAATAAGTATTTCTGCTTGGATTAGAAATTAAGATTCAAAATTAATGTTTAAAAGATATTTTAGAATCTTTTAGAGAAGCAACCTATGAATTGTGAGACATATATAGAATATTATTTTAAAATCTATTTTTTTTTAAATAATGCAAGTAAATTTTGAGTGGATGAAATGATTGAATTCATTGACCAAAACAAATCTCTTTTGGATTAATTTAAGGATAATTCAAAAGGCATTATAATTAATGAACAATAATCAATTAAACCCTGATTTTATTTTCAATGAGAAAAGAATTTTTATAAACTTTCAAAACAAAAGAAGAAAATTGACTTTATTTTTTTTAAAAAAAAAAGAAACTAATAGAATTTGATAAACTGATTTTTTTTTTTATTGATAGACATGTATATACATAAATTTTAAGTATATTCAAAATAGAATTAGTAATTATAAAAATTATTGTCATTTATTATTTTGACAAAATTAAGTTTGTTATGTTAATAATCTGTGCAATTCTATATAGTGTTTTAGTAAACCTAGTATAGGTATTTGTATTATTAAAAATATAAGTTAAAAACTTTAATCGTGTACTATTATAGTTTAATTTAAATATGTTTAGAAATTACATGTGCACACATGTATGTGAGCATATATATATATATATCAATGCTTATCAACTACTTATATGTAAATTTTAATCATTTTTTTATTGAATGTCAATTCAAACATGTTAATTTTATATCAAGTGACTTGCCTGTGTGCTGAATGGGTTTTAAGTAAAACTAGCAGAACATATATATAAATCAATGTAATAACTTGAATATTATAAATCACATATATGTAAATAATGTGTTGATTTTTTTATTATTGTATGCTAATCAAAATCAGAAGAATTCTAATTGTAGAGCCATATTCAAAAGTCCTTAATATTTTTTTTATTGTTGTTAATAAACTTGTATTTCTTTGTTAAAATTATTCCATTAATTCTCAAGTTTAGAATATTATATGTTTGCATCATCTCTTGATCACTGTAAGATCTCACGTTCATTGAGCTAGATTCGGGCATAGTAGTTTGATATATTAAATGGGGATGTTTATTTAGGGCATAAGGAGCATTCCAGTATGACACTGTTCTGGTTTGGAATAAGGAGAATATTTTTAAAGCCCCTGCATTTCATTTTATTTAGTTTAGTCTATTAGCAATTAAGTTTATAGTTGGCCAGTACATTAGTTGTACGAAGTGACTAGAGCACTGATAATGATCAGCATGTTTTAAGGTTCCAGAATTATTGTTTAGATTTTTATGGTTGTATATTCTTATGGATTAGCTCTTAAGATGGTACATCCAAATTATGTGTAAATAATTGCCCCAAGCTGACATAGACTAAATAGTTAGTCTAGTCTACAGTTGACCATTTTTAATTCAGCCACAAGATAGACTGTTGATTTATTTTATTATTAATCATTCATAATGATGAGTATTTAATTTATACTTTTACTTATTACAATGCTGGTTGATATATAGTTAATTATAATTGCTCCAAGGAATAACTGGGTTGATCATGCAGAGATATCAAGATCTCATGCTCTCTTTAATATATAATATTTGCTTACATATATTTTTTGGATGTTAAACATTACTTCAACATTTATTTAATACTTCATTACTTTAATATTTTATCTCATTATTTAAATTTCATTATTTGAAATATTTTTGAACTGGGGTTGATGATGATTTTCCATCACCCCAGATTCACCCTTACCTTCATCCCATTACAATATATATATTTAAGGTGAAGATTACTCCAAATGCTGATAAACAATGTTAAAATTTCAGAGAAACTCATGCATCTAACTGTCAATCACACAAAATAAATTTGTCTAAAATTCTAAGAACTTATAAAAGTGATGAGTTTAAATAATACTAACTATAAGAATGAAATTATGCACATTGTGCAAGTGAATAATGTCTTATTAGAAGTGGACCAACTCTAATATTCTCTAGATAGGACTATTAAGTATTTATTTTTAATAAATTTGTGAATGCTCAAATTCCTCGTGATTCTTTCTTGAGAATATTAAAGCTTAACCTTTATTTTCATCAATAATGAGTAGAATTTCATTCTCGCAATCAGCGTTTTTAAACTTATCTTCTATATAAATTCTTAGAACTTCAGACACAGGAGTTTCTTTGAGATTTTAACATTCTTTGTGTGACATTTGCACAATCTTCACTTTCACCAAATTTCCATAATACTTCATATCTTATATTTCTAACATTATATGCACACGTGCATATATATTGTAATAAAATTTTATATACAAATGAGCATAAATAATCATAATTTTTAAAAAATGTATTGGTTTATCAGTATTACAATTATTATTTGTTATTAATATAATTGCTGCAAATAATAATATTAAAATTATTATTAATATTACCTTGTAACGTTTTTTTAAGATCAAGATATCCTCTTATAAGTGTTTTATATACAACATTTAAAAATATGTGTATTGATTTTTTTTAATCACGATTTATATTTAGTTATGAAAACTTTCGCATAAATAAATTTAGTTTTAAAAGAAAAATACATAGAATAAAAATGCTTGAGACTAATAATATAGGGATAAACTATTCAAAATAGTATTAGTATAGTAATACTTTTATTATTTTACATATACAATTAAAATTACACTTAATTTTACATATTTGTAAGTTATTACTTAATAATAATAGAAAATTTTAATATAATATTAAAAATATATGTGTGTGCATGCATGAATGTTTATATTTATTAGATATATTTAAATTTAGAAGAATATAATCACAAAATATTTAGGTAAATTTATTATTATTAATATTAATGATGAGAATATAAATAAAATAAAAATATTCATTTAAGTATTTATAATATGAATGTTTTGTTTGTAGTGTGATAATGTTAATAATTAATGTAATATTGTATGTAAATATTTAAAAATATTATTTTGTTATTTAAAAAAAAAATTTATTGCAATATGGCACTATAATTTCTTAATGTTTTAAAAAAACATCTGATGATATTATATCCTGGCATCATCGATGAAATTTGCCCATAGAAAGCCAAAAGAGTAAAGAATTTTCAGCAAAGATGATCCAATAAATCATATGACACAAACCTATAAATAGACCTGCTTATTAAATTTTGTTTCTTTCCTTTACTAACTGTCTATAGGAGAACTGTAAAACGGATAAATTTAAAATTATCCATCGTGGCTTCTTGAAGACAATAACCGTGAAGGAGATAACTAAACAAGCATTTGCCTCTGCATACCGAATGTTCCTCAAAACTGTTCTAAATAGAGAATTAAAATAATTAGCATTAATCATGTGGTAGTAAAATAAATGAAAGGAAAAAATTAATTGGAATTTGAAATATTGTTTATTTCAGAATTCTATTCTATTTTATTTTTATGAAAGCCATCATATCAACTTACTTGTTATGTAAAATTCCCCTAAGATTATATTCGCTATAGCTAATTTAAAATTCTATGTACAAATGCTTGCGTATTTTGATAATTTTTGTTAAGAATGAATTTTAACTAAAGGATTTTTATCTTCATAAAAATTTGTAAAAGAAGTATTATAATTAAGGAATGCCACTGGTCAATAAATTATTTATTCATCTATCCATTAAGACTTTATGACATGTAATGCATAAGGATTATATACCACACTGAGGAAATAATGACAACTTATTGTAAATGTATGAAATATTTAAAACTTGTTACTATTATTGGATTTCATTTAAGTAGCTCAACCATCATTAATAATTACTATATTATAAGAAATGGTTTTACTCATCCATCCATTGAGATTTTGTGATGTTAAAAAAGTATAAGGACTATATCCCACATGGGGGAAATAGATAAAACAACTTACTGTAGTTGTATGGATAATTTAAAACATTTATTCTTATTGAATTACATTTAAGAAACTCAAACTTCATTGTTAATTACTATACTCTAGGTTCATCTAGCCATTAAGATTTTATAATATAAAATGCCTGAAGGACTACATTATTCTACTATAAGGAATAAGTTTGCTAGTCATTCCACTGACATTTTATAATTTGAAATGCATAAGTATTATATTATTCTACTATAATGAACAATTTTGTTCATCGGGATTTTAAAATATAAAATATCTATAGATTTTAATTATTTCAAAAATGTTAAGAAATTGCTCCAGAATAAACATTTTGAACTGGTTAAAAGACTCTTAGTGAACTTTGAATTACAGAGTATATTATACTTATTGAATATGCTTAATTATCATAATATTTAGAATTAAGCGTTTAATTTAAACTGAAGGATTTTATACTCTAAGAACATACACTTTAATGCTGTTAGAAGATATTTTGTTGAGTACTGAGGATAATCTCAAACCCAAGAACCATATAGACTTTTAAAAAGATAAGAGCAGCCATCCATCTTTTGTACTTAAATTTAGTTATATAGTTCAATCTAAAGCAGCTTAGTTTGAGAATTTGAAGATGTTTCTTTATTTATTTTACATCCATTAATTTCTTTCTATATATTAATACTTGCAAAATTTTTCAATTTACTACATGCTAATATTACAAACTGAATATTGCATAATTTCTAATAGTTGTAATAATAACATGTAGTAAATGGAAAAATTTCATGAGTGTTAATATGTAGAAAAACATTAATAGATATAAAGTGAATAAAGAAACATCTTAGTGCTCTCAAACTAAAACACTTTAGATTTATTGGCCTATATATATATATATATATATATATATATATATATATATATATATATATATATATATATATATATATATATATATATATATATATATATTGTGCCATTACAATTTAGTCATTAGCTAAATTTATAGTAATGTGCATGTAAGAAAATGTAAAACAAAATCATCATCACATTTTTATATAACCATAAAAGAAGCTGTAGGGCATCCAAGTTCAAACCCTACAAGGTCCAGTTCTAAAAGCTTTAGATAGAAAGAGAGTGGGTCAACAATTATATGCTTTACTTGTTTGTGTGTTGATAGAAAGGTAATACACACATTTAAACTATTCAAATTTTAATTTTTCTTTAAAAAGCAAAGTTATAACGCATACATATAGGCAATGTATGTGTAAACTATTTAATTGTTTTATATTTCAAATATTCAACATTTTAACTTTCTTTAAAACTAACCTATGCTTGATCAATTTTAATGTCTTATTCTATACTTCTATTTTGCTTTTCTATAATTGTAATTGGGATTTAAAAGCTAAGGATTTAATTTTAAATGTTAGGGTTATAATTTCTGAACTAGCATTTATATTATTAGTCAACCAGATTTATAAATGATTGGAATAATGGCAGTGTGCATGCTTGGATAAATTACATACATAAACTACATTTTTTTATTTATTAAATATTGAAAGAAAATTGAGAAAATCTGTTAAATTTTTTTTTTTCAACAGTTTGTACTAGAAGGGTTAAATCTGTCAAATTATTTTTTTGTACAATTTTATGTTAAAAGAGGAAATCTGTTGAATCAGATATCTATTTTTGTAGCAATTTTGTTTTTGTAAATGATTGTTTGTCACTTTGGGAGCTTAAGCTGGGTGGTAACTCTAATTTTGAAATTGTCTTATCTTAAGATCTAAAGAAGGAAGCTCAAAAATTTGAAATGTTACCTAGGTGTAAGGAAAAAAAGGATTAAGTCTATTTTTTTTTAAAAACAAAAGTGTCTGGAAAAAGGATTAAACTTTTCAGTTGAAAAATAATTTAGTTGAAAATAAATTAGAGATCTAATTAAAATGAATTTGTCCAAAAATAGCAAGTGACGCTATCTCTGATTGGTTAAGTTAGCTAAAAAATTGGATATAAAAAGGTGTCTGGAAAAATCAGTTGAATAATGATTATTGTGATTATGATTCAGATTATTAGATTATTAAATTGAATGTTGAAAATATAAGAAATGACTGGCTAGAAAAATTATATGTATGTCCCATCTTTGACTGACCATCTGGGAAGCTGCACATCATATAGGAAAGAAAAGATGTTTTATCTAAAATAATATTCTACACCTTTCAACTGACCAGAGAAATAAGATGTTTTTAAATAGAAAGAAGAAAAAATTCACCTGCCTTCAAAGAAGATGAATTAATCTACTGATAAATATTAATCATCAGGTCCAATTAATTGTTCCAGCAACTGATTTTAAACTCAAGAAAATTTATAAATGTGAAAACAATTGCTGTATTTTATCCACTAAAAGAATCATGCGTGACAGGAAGAGAAGAAAAATTAATATAATGATTTCCAAATTGTCCACTAAAGCAAATAACCTCAATAGAGTCATCATCATCAAATAGTTATACACCTCAAAAAAGAGATTGTTCCCATGTAAAACGGAAATGGTAGCTGCAGAAATATAGGCATTATACAAGACAAGTTTGAATCCTTGGAAATTCGCCACAAACAAAAGATCGGTAATATGACTTTTTATATCTATTTTCTTTATGATATCAGAGTCTTAATAAACATTTTAGCAATAAAGTGGTATATTTTATTTAAAGAACTTTTAAAGACTATTCAGATCGATTAAAACAAGAATGTCTTACTAATAATAACTTTGAGCTTCATAAATGATCTTGAATGTATCAAAATTATTTGTTTATTAATTTACAGTTATGAAATATTAATGTGTAAAATAATTTTTTGTATTATTTTGGTTTTAAATAATATTTTGTTATTATGGAATAAAACACACACATACATAATAATATTTTTATATGTGTATAATTGCGAGTGAATGTGAAGTAACAAGTAGTATTAGAATATTAGATTATTTTGTTTCAAGTTAAGTATAGCATTTCAGAGGTAGAAGAGAGGGGGAGAAAATAATTTAAAACTTGTTTCTAAAACTTGCTCTTTCAATTCTACTAACATTTTTTTTTTATTACATTCTGCTTACATGTTAGATTTATAAGGTATGTGTGCCAATGAGTGAATATTTTGTTTTTTATATGAAATACTTTTCTTGGGGATACAATATACTTTTGAAATATATTTACGGGAAAGGGGGAGGAATTTAAAATTTAATGTTATGATTTTAAAACAGTCGATTATGATTATTGTTGTTATTGTTAATATAAATTTTCATGTAAATATAGAAATTTTTATGTATATGTTAGAAATGCAGTAATAAATATTAGTTTGTTTTATTAAACGAGGTGTATCTATTTCATTAAGTGTAGTCTTTGTTAAGTGTGATCATTCATCATCATCAGTGGTTGAATATTAGTTATTTAAGATATAAGTAAATATGCTAAAATTAAGCAATAATTATGAATTTCTTTATAAACATTAGTTTTATGTTTAGGCTTAGTCCTAGAGCTGTAGTTGAAACCCTTGTCATTATTATTATTATTATCATCATCATCATCGTCATCAACATTTTAATTAATGAGCTGTTTAAATGTTTACAGGTCATAAATAAATATTAATTTCATAATATTTAGTGATTTCTTAGTATTATTATAACCACATCCCGTCATCTATTTCATGCAAGGATGAGTGAATTGCCATCCTAAATTAGTTATATATAATCTGAGCTAGTAAACTTATAAAAATATTGAAATACATTTGTTATGCTAAGATCTAAGAAATGATTTATGTCTAATATACTCCACTTTGGTTTAAAGATGTTTTACTTTTACCTAAATATTAGTGCGTATAGTGATATGGCTCAAAAAGCAAAATCTCTCATTTTTATTAGAAATAGAGTACCAAAAAGGGGATTCAAACCCGGTACATGTGAAAGGTTATTAGATATAACTGTGTCTAGATTCAGATCTAGTGGCGCCCTGCTAGACCATATTCACTTGGTATTTGTTTGGATATGCACTTAACATCAAACCAAGAAATGAAAGTGGATAAAATCTACTGTCTGTATACCTGAGTTAGATTTTATTGAATTACTAGTGTACTCACCTCACGTGATTTCATATACCTGAGTTATAATACTTGTTATTAATAATTTGCTTATAATTATTGATAGTGGGATATCTTGAGAAATCTAATGATAGAAATATGTTTCATTTCATCCAATAACCCATAATATGATAGATAACTCAGTCTGATCTTTGGTTTAATAGCCACTACTCATGTTAAATAATTCTTTTCTTTTGATATAAAATCTACAATGCATTTTTCGTTTATTGAGCTAGATATTTATATTGGAAGCTTTTTGAAATAAAATAAATATTTATATTTGAATCATTTCTTGATTAAATAATATACTTGATCCAGTTGATCCTCTTCATTAAGTTAAGCTGAATATAATAATATACTGAATATTTTGGATTCATAATTTTTTAATAATATTTGACATTTCATGATCATTTAATCAATATCTTTTGATCTAAACCTTAATTTTGTTACACTGGATCTTTGAGCTTATTTAATTTTGTTACAATATATATATATGACAATAGATGGTGTTATACCAAAAACACCTTCAAGCGTTTGTTTACATAAACGTCAGAGTGAGTATTTCACTATCTCTAACTTAATTTCCACCTTCATATCATGATTTCAAGCTATTTGCTATCGTCAGTGAAGGACAGGATTAAGAAACTAGATCTAAAACACAAACTCTGAGCATTTAAGAAACAGTTTCTATTCAGCTTGCAAGCGTGAATCTTTTAGACACGTAATATCTTCAAACTCAGCATCGCATGCCAGATAGCTACATGGGTCTGATATCAGTTCAACATCACCACATAGTAGAAGTCTCTGCAATATATATCATTGCAAGAAAGACCTCAAAGGTACATTTATGAAAAACAAAAAACACAAGTTAAAAACTTGCATACGCTTGTATTTATGACAATAGATGGCGTTATACCAAAAACACCTTCAAGCGTTTGTTTACATAAACATCAGATTCTAACTTAATTTCCACCTTCATATCATGATTTCAAGCTATTTGCTGAGTTTGAAGACATTATGTGTCTAAAAGATTCACGCTTGCAAGCTGAATAGAAACTGTTTCTTAAACGCTCAGAGTTTGTGTTTTAGATCTAGTTTCTTAATCCTGTCCTTCACTGACGATAGAAAATAGCTTGAAATCATGATATGAAGGTGGAAATTAAGTTAGAGATAGTGAAATACTCGCTCTGACATTTATGTAAACAAACACTTGAAGGTGTTTTTGGTATAACGCCATCTATTGTCATAAATACAAGAGTATGCAAGTTTTTAACTTGTGTTTTTTGTTTTTCATAAATGTACCTTTGAGGTCTTTCTTGCAATGATATATATTGCAGAGACTTCTACTATGTGGTGATGCTGAACTGATATCAGACCCATGTAGCTATCTGGCATGTGATGCTGAGTTTGAGGACATTACGTGTCTAAAAGATTCACGCTTGCAAGCTGAATAGAAACTGTTTCTTAAACACTCAGAGTTTGTGTTTTAGATCTAGTTTCTTAATCCTGTCCTTCACTGACGATAGCAAATAGCTTGAAATCATGATATGAAGGTGGGAAATTAAGTTAGAGATAGTGAAATACTAAACTCTGATGTTTATGTAAACAAACACTTGAAGGTGTTTTGGTATAATGTCATCTATTGTCATAAATACAAGCGTATGCAAAGTTTTTAACTTGTGTTTTTTTGTTTTTCATAAATGTACCTTTGAGGTCTTTCTTGCAATGATATATATTGCAGAGACTTCTACTATGTGGTGATGCTGAACTGATATCAGACCCATGTAGCTATCTGGCATGTGATGCTGAGTTTGAAGACATTACGTGTCTAAAAGATTCACGCTTGCAAGCTGAATAGAAACTGTTTCTTAAACACTCAGAGTTTGTGTTTTAGATCTAGTTTCTTAATCCTGTCCTTCACTGACGATATCAAATAGCTTGAAATCATGATATGAAGGTGGAAATTAAGTTAGAGATAGTGAAATACTCACTCTGATGTTTATGTAAATAAACGCTTGAATGTGTTTTTGGTATAACACCATCTATTGTCATAAATACAAGCGTATGCAAGTTTTTAACTTGTGTTTTTTGTTTTTCATATATATATATAACTGAATTTATGTACAAAAGATAAAATGGCTGCTTTTATTGTTTTAAAAGTCTCTATCTTGTGTTTTGGTTTGAGAGTATCCTCAGTACTAAATAAGACATTGTTGAACTATTATACCAATGTTACAGAGCATCAGCTTAGGGTGTAAATTCTTCTGTTTAAATAACATAAATCTCTGCACTACTAAATAAAATTAAATATTAATTGTTTAATATATTTTCACTAGGAAAAAAGTATAAAATAGTACAGGTAATATATTTAAATTTTATAATTACAATCTAGTATAAGTGTGTGTAAGTTATTACTTTGTGTATCATGGAGATCAGTTGTAAATAGTTAAATTAATAATTATGTATAGTTAAGTTTCATTGGTCTCTTAATTTAATCATGTTTTCATAATTAAAGGTATATAAGATATATATGGAAACAGAAATATTATATAGTTGAAATATTTTATAAATATTGTCTTCTTATCTTATCCACATAGGTAAACTAAGGATTTCTAGAGAGTATAAGGCATCATTAATGATACTTGTGACATTGATATACTTTTATAGATATTATTTGTTCTGTTAAATAAAACTTCTGACAATACTGTATTACAGTTATATCTCTAATATGAGCTTAATAAGTGTTTTCTGTACTGCCACTCAATATTAAAATAATGGTGAATAAAACCATATGTTAAGAAGGTTATATGTAAATTCATTGTCTGGATGTTTAGAGGAAATTAATCCTATTAAATAGCAAGGAATATAATAAATATTTTTTTTAGTTTGTATCAATAATACTTAGCAACTTTCTTCAATGTTGTGTTTTTTGTTTTGCATCACATTAAAACACTACATATTTACTTATTCATAAATTAGAAAATATTTTCCTAATGTAAACATCATAAAAATACTAATAATCATTGTTAAGAATTTATTGTTATTATAAAATTGATTTAATTAATAATAATATTTTTTGTTCGTTTGTTAATAAATAGGTTTTATATTTTAATTACAAACTTTTTATCATTAATCATTTTAAATGTGCATCATCTACCACTTTAACAAAAAAGTATGATCACATTATTTTACTATATTTCAATATTTTAAAGGTATATTGTTTTAAAAAAAAACATTACCTTTTTCTTTTGATGTTCTCATATAAATATTCATAATAATAGTTGGTTGTTTAAGATACTGAGCGAATACAATAAATATCCTTTGTTATTTAATCATATCATTAATAATAATTTATAATTAAAGATGAAAAATTTCTTATTAAGAATTATTTACCATACTTAATCTTTTAATTCTGAAATTATTTCACATTGGACTCATATAATAGGAAAGTTTAAAAATGGAATTATTAGTCTGAACAAGGGTTTTGAATTTAATTACCTATTCATTCACATCTGTTTAAAATAATAAATTTTAATAACCTAAGAGAAATATTTGGTTACAATATATATAATATTCAAATATAAGTATATTGTCTATGCTAAAATTAATGTAATTAGAAGGGACTTGAACTCAGACTTTCAAGCTCACTATATCTATTCACTCCATCTTATGCAACTGATGCATGTGATCACATACATGTAAAAAAGTTAAATGATCTCCATGTATATCAGTTGTATAAAATAGAGTGTAGAGATGTAGGGAACTTAAAAGTCTGTGTTCAGGTCCCTTTTAATTATATATTCTACCTAACCCGCCCTCAACTCTCTATCTATATTTAGTCTTTATATATATTTAGTCTTTTTCTTTTAATAATAATATATAAAGTACGTCGTCCCGTAAATTTGTATAAAACATCATTTATATAAAGTAATAACAATGTCCCAAATTTTATTATAACGACTCGATCAGAATTCTATACCACTCTCTTACACAGAATCCTATCACAGGGTGGTTAGTGCTACGGGTGGAGTAATCAATATCATTGGAAAACTTTTGCCAATAACATTTATACTCGTTTACTAGAACACGTATTAGCCAATCAAACTTTTATTTATTTAAAGGAAGAAATCCTATGGGCGCCAGCCGAGCTTGTCGACAAGTCTGCTTGACCAATACGGTCTAGTACCCGCTCCCGCTAGCTCAGCTAAAATAATCAATCAAATATACTCCGCCTACTTAAAAAATCACTTTTAAAAATCTTTTCTACGCTAACTTTCTCGCTTTCTCTTTTCTTTATTTTAATTATTTAAGTTAAATCTAATTTGAGTAATAACTAAACAATGAAATATTCATTTACGCTATTATACTTCGTTTTGTCTTATAACACAATTATCTACACTTTCGATCAAGTTGAAATAAAATTTAATGCACTCAAAGTTCCATATTATAAATACAAATTAATCATACGCATACGCTTACATTTGAAGTAACAATAAAATCTCATATAAATACATTTAGAAATAATCATACGCATACACTGATATTTAAACTCACACTAAAATACATTTGATAAAATAATTATACGCATTTATTTATATTGGCAATCACACTGAAATCTCTGGGTATTGGAGCTAACGACAATTAGTAGTTCATAAGATAAAGTTCAGAGTTTATTATTACGGCTTTAATTAGTGAGTTAGAAATTGAAACAATATTACCTAGCTTTCTCCCCTCTGCACGGTTTTTTGAGCGTTGCTTCAATAGTGTTTCCTTCGGTCAGTTAGCGCTAACTGCTTGCAATCCGTTCCCGATGTCTTTGGGATCATGTGGGCTCCACGTGGACACTCCGTCTCCTTCTTGTTTATGCGACCATGATCGAATCTGGAACTGTCCACTGATGTTATTGCCTGGAAGGATTCGGCCGGTTGTTCACACGATGGTTTTAGCAATGCAGCATAGTATAATTAATGAACGACAATTGCTTAATAATTGCTTAGGAATAATAATACAAGCATTGATTAATAGAATAGAAAATTTGCCCCTTTTATATTTACAGTTCTTATCTCGCGGATTCAATCTACAATACGTAACTAATCCTCTGGTGTTTCAGTTATGGTCCGTGCTGATTTTCTGGTGTTCGCATTGGTTATTTAATTTCTTTGTATTCCCTGCTAGAGTTATTTCACTTTCTTTGTTATAGTCATTTCAATTCCTTTGTTAAAGTTTTTCCAATTTCTTTGTTAAAGTTATTTGCACTAATTAGCCGTTTGCTGGAAATTTCTTAGGTTTGTCATTAGCTCCCATTGTTTATTACATTCATTCAATTACACATATAATTTTTCTTTTTATTATGATTATAAGACAAAACGAATTCCACCTTGCTTTTTCTTTTTTTTTTTTTTTTTCTTAAAGCAATTTTAAATCGAATTTCAGTTTAGTCAAATCAAATTTCTAATCAAATCAAACCTAATTATATCAATTCTTAATTTTTTTTAGCTTTTATTTAATACGACTCAAAATTATATTTTAGAAAACTATTTATTTTATGCTTTTAACGCTCACCTGTCTATGAGAAAAAAATCTTTATTTTATTTTACCTTACACGAACTTTTAATTTTATTAATATTTACACAAATCGCTTATTAATTAATATTATTTTTTAAATTATATGTACCGCCAACGCACACACACTCCTTCCTAATATATCTCGGTACATTTCTCCGTCCCCCCTTTTTGAAACTAAAATATCACTCTGAGGTTTTAGTTTTAACGTTTAATTTTAATTTTATTCGATTTAATTTGATGGACGTTCGTCTTCTCTTATTCTTGGATGTCCGTATTCTTGTTGAGTTTGCGATTCCGTTATACCCATTGCTTTATTACTTTTATTTATTCATGCTCGATCAGGTGGTTCTCTCTTCCTGCCATGTGGGTCGTGGTACCCATCCCATTCCCTGTATCGATCTGGAGGTTCCCTAGGTAGATTGCCATAATCAATCTGTGTTAAAAATTCCGCCATTTCCTCCACTGACCGTCCGTCTTTACTTAGCATTAGTTGTTGTATATTTGGCGGCATGTTATGGCGTAGTGTTCTGATTATTTGACCATCTGACATAGGGAATGCAGTCAGTGCCTTGAGTTTTGACACTTGTCGGTAAAAGAATTTCGCATATGTTTCTCCCCGCGCACTTGCATATTTCTCGTGGGATATCTTATACCTGATTCCGTCTTGTCTTGCTTCATTCCAAAATGCCCTTAACATGGCCCGCCTGTACTCTCCGAATGTTTGCGGTTTCTCATCCAAGGTGTGCCACCAATCACGTGCCGTCTCTTGGAGGTAACTGCTGGCCACCGCAACCTTGTCCTCTTCCGGTAAACTTTTATTATAAAACATATTATTCAGACTTTCCAAATGTTTCAGCGGGTTCTCTCCTACCTCCGCTTTAAATACCGAGATGGCAAACTGCTTTTCCATAAATCTACTCGTCTGTTCACTGTGCCTATTCTCATTCTTAAACTCCTCATACTTCTGCTCTATCTGTCTTATTTTCTGCCCTGTTTCCCCCACTACGTCTTTATATATCTCCTTTACTTTCGTTTTGATGTCCTTGGTGGTCTCTATTTCCTTCCCTAAATTCCCTAATTCCTGTCGCGTCGTTTCCTGGCTACTTATTAAGTCTTGACATATCTCTTCCACGCGTACTACTCTTTCTTCTATCTGGCTTTTCCCTATACTGCTTGACTCTTCCCTTGCTTCTATACTTTCTTTTAATTCTACTACTTCGTACTTTTCTTCTTCTATACTCTTTTTCACTTCTCCTATCACTTCCTCGAATGCGTCCCTTCTTGCTGTCATTTCCTGTTTCATTTCCCTCGTCTCTATCCTAAGTTCATTTATTTCCTCCTTCATTTCTTGTTTCATTTCTCTCATCTCTATCCTAAGTTCCTTTATTTCCTGTTGATTTTGTTTAATGTCTTGGCGTATCTCTCTCATCATGTTCATTAACATTTGTACAGCGCTTTCTTCCACTATTTGCGGATTTTTGAAAAAAATCGGGCTTTCTTCTGGCGTTGCCCTCCCGTCACTTCCACTTTCATCCATTTTTCTTTTTAATAATAACGATAAACTTACGTACTCACAACCAAAACCTAACCTTCCCAGTTCCCCTTTTTTTTTTTCTTTATACTAAAATTCCCCGGAGTGTCCCTATGCCTCCACGTTTTATCTGATTGCAAAAAAATCACCTTTACAGTTGCGCCGCTTACACCGTTTTCTAATTCTACTATCACGCTCCCTTCCGCTTCTTTTTACTAACTATCACTTCTGTCCTCATACACGACTCTGGCCACCGCTTGACTCACGTCGATTCTGCCATCCCAAAACATCTAGTTTTGCTCCATGTTGACGCGCCATTCTACCTAACCCGCCCTCAACTCTCTCTATATATATTTTTAGTCTTTTTCTTTTAATAATAATATATAAAGTACGTCGTCCCGTAAATTTGTATAAAACATCATTTATATAAAGTAATAACAATGTCCCAAATTTTATTATAACGACTCGATCAGAATTCTATACCACTCTCTTACACAGAATCCTATCACAGGGTGGTTAGTGCTACGGGTGGAGTAATCAATATCATTGGAAAACTTTTGCCAATAACATTTATACTCGTTTACTAGAACACGTATTAGCCAATCAAACTTTTATTTATTTAAAGGAAGAAATCCTATGGGCGCCAGCCGAGCTTGTCGACAAGTCTGCTTGACCAATACGGTCTAGTACCCGCTCCCGCTAGCTCAGCTAAAATAATCAATCAAATATACTCCGCCTACTTAAAAAATCACTTTTTAAAAATCTTTTCTACGCTAACTTTCTCGCTTTCTCTTTTCTTTATTTTAATTATTTAAGTTAAATCTAATTTGAGTAATAACTAAACAATGAAATATTCATTTACGCTATTATACTTCGTTTTGTCTTATAACACAATTATCTACACTTTCGATCAAGTTGAAATAAAATTTAATGCACTCAAAGTTCCATATTATAAATACAAATTAATCATACGCATACGCTTACATTTGAAGTAACAATAAAATCTCATATAAATACATTTAGAAATAATCATACGCATACACTGATATTTAAACTCACACTAAAATACATTTGATAAAATAATTATACGCATTTATTTATATTGGCAATCACACTGAAATCTCTGGGTATTGGAGCTAACGACAATTAGTAGTTCATAAGATAAAGTTCAGAGTTTATTATTACGGCTTTAATTAGTGAGTTAGAAATTGAAACAAATATTACCTAGCTTTCTCCCCTCTGCACGGTTTTTTGAGCGTTGCTTCAATAGTGTTTCCTTCGGTCAGTTAGCGCTAACTGCTTGCAATCCGTTCCCGATGTCTTTGGGATCATGTGGGCTCCACGTGGACACTCCGTCTCCTTCTTGTTTATGCGACCATGATCGAATCTGGAACTGTCCGCTGATGTTATTGCCTGGAAGGATTCGGCCGGTTGTTCACACGATGGTTTTAGCAATGCAGCATAGTATAATTAATGAACGACAATTGCTTAATAATTGCTTAGGAATAATAATACAAGCATTGATTAATAGAATAGAAAATTTGCCCCTTTTATATTTACAGTTCTTATCTCGCGGATTCAATCTACAATACGTAACTAATCCTCTGGTGTTTCAGTTATGGTCCGTGCTGATTTTCTGGTGTTCGCATTGGTTATTTAATTTCTTTGTATTCCCTGCTAGAGTTATTTCACTTTCTTTGTTATAGTCATTTCAATTCCTTTGTTAAAGTTTTTCCAATTTCTTTGTTAAAGTTATTTGCACTAATTAGCCGTTTGCTGGAAATTTCTTAGGTTTGTCATTAGCTCCCATTGTTTATTACATTCATTCAATTACACATATAATTTTTCTTTTTATTATGATTATAAGACAAAACGAATTCCACCTTGCTTTTTCTTTTTTTTTTTTTTTTTTTCTTAAAGCAATTTTAAATCGAATTTCAGTTTAGTCAAATCAAATTTCTAATCAAATCAAACCTAATTATATCAATTCTTAATTTTTTTTAGCTTTTATTTAATACGACTCAAAATTATATTTTAGAAAACTATTTATTTTATGCTTTTAACGCTCACCTGTCTATGAGAAAAAAATCTTTATTTTATTTTACCTTACACGAACTTTTAATTTTATTAATATTTACACAAATCGCTTATTAATTAATATTATTTTTTAAATTATATGTACCGCCAACGCACACACACTCCTTCCTAATATATCTCGGTACAATATATATATGTAAACTTATAGTTAAATATATGAAAAAATTCCACATCTAAATACTACGAAACAATATCAAATATCTCAATCTGATTATTGTTAAGGCAACCTTCTTTTGTGATAAAAGTGAATACCCATCTTTATCTGTGGGCAAGGATGTTTATATAGACACTAAAAATTAACACTTAATTGAAAGACCTCATTAAACAGGCGAATATATATATATATTTTGAAAGCAGACTAACAAATAGTCACTTCTAATTTTCAAACTACATTGAAACTATGTATTACTTAGATTAAAAAAAACTAATGAAGCTCAAGACTAGATTAGTTTATATATATTGTGTCATATTGGTCTAGATTTAAACCCAGAATCATTATGTTCCTAAAAAAAATTGTTGGATTACTTTATTTTATTTTTTCAATTGTTTTAAAAAAGGATTTCATAATATAAGACAACATTCATAAACTTTTAATTTTCTTAACCAACAGTATAACAAATTGTATATTGTAATAAAATAAATATTTTATTATTATAAAGATTTACAAATATTAATAAATTTGTTTATGATAGTATTTTTTTTATTTACTGCATACATTTAACAAATAATACATGAAAATAAATAAACAGTCATTTATTACTTAATGTGTGTATAAATGTATATATATACAATTAAAATAATATTAAATCATATGTATTTTAAATTATTATTTTTAGATATAATTATTTCAATAAGTATGTAAAAAATATAGGATATTTTACATTAGGTAAATAAATATACAAGTTATGTTGATATTTTATTTAAATTATAATTTTAAAATGTATTTTAATTTGCAGATTTACTTTTTTTTAATGTTTATTTACTATAAGAAAATATTTTTATTTCACGAACATTGATGTATTTTAAAAAACTTTTTACTGAATGAAATTAAGCTTGTCATAACTGAGACCAAAGCAATGGGTTAAATTTGAGTGAAACCATAAGAACAATATCTAATATAGTAACTTAAATGTGTCATTATCATAATAAAAGTATATAAGCCATTGATCTTAGATTGATTATGCTCTTAATCTGCATCTCAATAAGTAAAGTCAATGTGTTATATATAGTATTAATAATTGGATTTTACTATAAAAATAAACAGCTAGGCAAAGTAAAATGTTTGCTCCAAAAGAATTCTGTCTTTAGGGAAGTCTTCTAACATCTTATAATAAATCATCTCATCACATAATGCATTTACAGTGCCAAAATAATATATTAATTCTCAGAATGACCTAGTGTTGCACTGTAGAATATTAAAAAAGTAATTTAAATATAATATGGAATTCATTTGACATGATAATATTTATTATGGAATATCTAATAAGGATTAACTAATGTGAATATTAATATAAAAATTAAAAATATTTAAGTTTCTATATTTTACTATAAAATATTTTATTTAAAATGTATATTTTATTCAAGTAGATAAAAATTTCATTTTAAGTGCTATAATGGGGATATAATTGTATGTAAAATACCATGTTTGTTTAATACATCGATAGCATCATAGGATATTAATAAGACCTCTAAAGATTTATGAACTTTAATTTGATCATGTTTCTGCAAATATTGTTGTGTTGATATGTATTAATAAATATGCTTTTTAATGGAGTTTTAGTTAAGAAACATATCGGACAATTATCGGACAAAATTGAACAGGTCATATATTTTTATTATTTATTTATTTACTTACCTTAGAATGCATGTGCTTATGTATATTACCTAAATATGTAAACTAATCAAAAGAAAATTTATATTATCTTAAAAACAAAGCTTAAATATACTTATCTAATATTAATTCTGTTTGTTTTTATTTGAAATCTTATAGTATATTTGATTGATTCTATTATATATGTGAAGAGAAATAGATCTTTAACATAAAAATTTATGAATTATTTTCATGATAGTATATATTTTAATATGCTTTGAATGTATGATAATTCCTGTATTTAAATTAATAGTTTCATTTTTATGATTGTAAGAAAATGAAAAACAAATTAAATATATTTAGTTAAAAATTTTATGTATAATGTTTAGTATTTATTTATAAGTATTTATGTAAAGATAATATTTTCTTTCTGGTTTATTATGTATCATTCACATCTGTTAGATACATGGATAAGAAATTTATAGAACATATTCAGCAAATAAATGTAGCCTAATAAAGATCATTTCATTCACTTATTAACTTATATATTTTTATTTATTTATTATGTTTATTATATTAGTACTTTTTTTGCTTTATCAATTAAAATTTGATTTTGTAATTATTTATAGTCTAGTTTGTACCTTATATTTTAATATTAACTTCAAGACTCTCTACATAATTTATTTGCATATTAAATATTAATTAGCCAAAAATTTTGAATAAACACCTACATATTTTAATAATTTATTGTATTATTTTATCATTTCATCAATTACATTTTATTGATAACATTGAATAAATAATTAATAAATGTTAAACTAATATGTTGTTAAATACCAATTGGTTGGTTTAATATATTTTAGTTTAAACCAATACAAATTAGTGCTCAACATTATTTAAACTTTTATAATCTATATTTATTTAATCCTTAGTTTATAGATACTTCATATTAATAGAATTTGCTATTTCAACTGGGTTTTAAAACATTAGTTATTTAATTTTATGTATCTTTATACTATAATAAAATTTGGTATCTGAAAGTATTAAAACCATTTATTCATTAATAGATAATCATTTTAATATCTTTATACTTGTTACAGACATTGACACCTTAAAATGTGATTAGAATTGAATCAGTTACCCAAGATAATAATAGTTTATTGATTACATTACAAAATTGGCATCCAAACATGATGGGTTATTATTATTTACATATTGGTTATATTTTAATTAATACTGTTACAAAAATTGACTTTTCCAATTCATGGGACATGATAATTCAAAATACTAATTTATATCATTACAGAAATTGTTATCCAACATTATAACCATTCGGTTAGCTACTCATTCACTTATTCATTTATGATGATTTATAGTGTTATGGTATATATATATATAGCTGAAATTTTCCCTTTGTACTTTTAATATTTACAACTGTAAATGGCATGAAAATCTTTTAATTAATATATATATATATATATAAAGTAAATGTGACATGTGCAATCTAACATTCCTTAATGATAAAAACCAATAATTAGAAAGCAGTCATTGGATTTGATTGGCCCTAACATGTGGTGTTTCTTGATTAATCATGCTTTAGAGAAGAAAGTTTCATCTTTCTTTGTTCTCTTACCTACCCCCATATCCTAGTTTAAACCCTAGTAGTATTGCAAAGTGTGTGTCATGTTATTATCAGGCAAAATCTACGCATGTGCAATGCATTTATCACATATATACGGTTATTATAGATAGTTGAGTTAATAATATAATGGAATTATAAATTGATTAATGTAATTTATAATTTGAATGTGTGTTCATATGTGGGTATATATATAAACACATAGTATGCTGAGACTACACATATATTTCAATATTATCTTTAGGGCTTATATTTAATATTGTTTTGCTCTCTTATTTTAAATATTTAAAAGATCACGCCATGAACTTTGTTTATTAGAAAGTTAAATAAGGGTTGTGAGGCTGAACAATAGTATTTCACTAATGCAACCCCATAAGAATATATTAATTGCTTAATTAATTAACTAATAAAAATGATAACATTTGGCAAGTTGCAAATCTCATCAACAAGGAAATAGACCGTCTTAAAGTATTTGCTTTAAAAAAAAATTTAAATCTTTTTTTTTTCTCATGTGTCATAGCATCAGCCGGGAAGCAAACATGCTAATCCGGGACAACTGCTTGTAAAGCAACTTTCGCTGACCTTTCGACCACCAATGCTTGACTAAAATCTTATTTTGTAAAACTGTAATAAAAGAATTAATGTAATAAAAGTAAATGTATTTGCAGCACCCTGCTGCAAACTTTTAGATAGTAAAATTGATAATACACGCATATTATTTCACCGCAAGGTAAGCCAATAGAAAATATTAATGCCATACTTGACCAATATATAGAGTAGGATTTTGTAATATAATATAGTTGTCTCATTTGAAACTTAAATGTCAGAATAGAGGAAGGCAGGGACTGTTTTCCTACTTGGAGAATGGCCATCCTATATCCCAATACTACCTGCATGCCTCCAACTATAAGAAGAAAATTCTCATGACCTGTCACTGCCACCAGTGAGACTAGAAATGCTATTTCTAATGCCATCAAGAGGGATCTCACTGCTGGAATCAATATAATGATGCACTTATAATTAAAATGTAATATACTCCTACAATTGTATCTAAATTATATAATTTCAACCTATGTAACTTGGCTAATCTATTCTTTAAATTATACTTTAATGTTAGGGTAAACGCTCTTGAATTTTATTAAATTATTTTCTTTATGATATTTTGTTATGATAATATGCCTGGATAACCTCCGACTGAGTGAATGAATCCCATTTTCCTTATAATAAACATGCCGCTACATTTCCATATGGGTTAGTTGTATAAATGGCAAATATTTTGTATCGAATCCTTTTTTCTACCTATTAGCTCAGATGTTATCTTTCAGTATATATATATATATATATATATATATATATATATATATATATATATATATTACTATGGATTCAGTGAATCATATTGTGTTTTGTATAGTAGTTAATTCACCCATAGTAATCTATTCATGCTATCTCATATATTATTTTATTATTTGTTTATTTTAAGTTGAAATGTAATGTGGGTGTATGTGCAAAGTTATAACTATAGGGATATTTTCAACATGCATGATTAAACTTAGGTTTCTAAGAATCCCCTCGTCATGCATTCTTAACCCATTTAGTTATTATTACAACAATATTGAATGTGGTTAACTGTCTTGGAGTCATCTGATCTACCTTAATCTTTAAGCTGATAATTATGCAAATTTATTTGAAATCAAAATTTTAAGACTTAGGAATGTATTAAGTATAGCAGCACAATAACATGCTAAACTTTGAAAGTAATCTATTGTTAATTATTATTGTTATTGTATTTATTCACGTGTTGCTGGTGCAGATATATAAATCTATGCTTTTATAGTATTCTTTGTCAATCTTCTCCATGGGATACATACTGCTAAGACTATCCCAAATCTTTAAGGTTCATGCATCAGTGAACATGGAAGTCACACCTAGGAACCTAGCTGTTTGATCATGTATTCATGGATTTTACTGGGATGAGGGTCCAGTCCAGTGACCCTGCTTATTTGTGATGAACCCTTCACAGACATCTGGCATTCCACCGATCTAAATTATACATAGACAAAGCCCAGCAGTTTTGATACACCATCCTCCTGTATAGGTTTGCACACATAATCTCCATCAGCATCACCAATCACTAGTTAAACCCTATATATCTATATTTATCTAAAGCATTTAAGCTATCACATTACTTAATTCCTTCATATTCTTTCATAGATCAATCTCACATAGTTATGAATAATGAGACTCCTAATATTCTTGTGATTCTAAGTCCATGTGCACCTCTTGATTAGCTTAATAAATCTCATTAATAACATAAGTTACTTATCGCTATATATAATTATGTCTGTGATTATAATGCTTTAATATATTGCACACACTCACATCCCTTAACCTGATTGGGTAACATTTCAAAAAGGCATATTGGTCTATGATTTTACCCTATATTAACCCAACAAAAGTATAGAACCTCAAATAATTAAATATTTCACCATAATGAAATAATATGTATTATCTTTCATATATATATTCTGTAACATTAAGCACTACATTATTATCTGTATAATTGTATAATGAGTGAAGCCAATATATATTCAGTTTGACAATTATTAATTTTTTTTTTTTTTAAATTATATCTGTTGTTGCCTTTCCATATGATCCATACTACATTATCTCACATTATTCATGCATTTCTAGAATTTATTAAAGATCTTAGCATTACTCTTTCATACACCACCCATAGATATGTATTGATAGTATGTTAGTGAACTTAGGGCAGGGCTTATTACTATTAAGGGTCTCATGCATCTTTCTGACCTCTGGCACTAGAAAGAAGATGTACTATTAGTAGCACCAGGAGCATTGTTCATGCAGTGGAGATTGTGGTAGCATGGGAAAATAGGTCAAGACTTAGTATTCTTTGGGATAGCTTCCCACCCAGATATGCTGAGCTTTCTGTATTCTGCTTGGACCCTGCATCTTGTTAACAGAATGAACCAGACCATTACATTAGACTATTTCATATGCATTATTATTATATATGAATCATTATTGTTATTAAAAATACAATTTTGGTTCTTTATTTTCAATTCAATTTTACTTTTGTATATATAATCTATATTTTCATAGTCTGGGGGAGTTTAAATCCATGCCAGTAGAGATCCATACTGTAACATTTGTAAATGCAAATTCAAGTTTACTGATTAGTTAATTTGATCATAGAGAAGATAACATTCTAATATAAATGTTTCTTCTCTCTAGAGTTATAAGCAAATAGAAATATGTAGCTTCCAAACCGACAGATATGCTATCATCGAAACTTATAGAACAGACTTATTAAAGGCTAGATATAACAGAAAAAACATAGATAACATAATCAGAATGTTCAAATGCCAACCTAACCCAGTAAACATACAGAGTCTACCTCAAATCCTTCTCCCATATATAAGGAACATTTACAAGAATTTATACATAATCTTTTACAATAATTTCAGCTTATGCTATTGCACTCCCCCAATTTTAATAGACTTATCAACAATACTAAAGAACTGCTTCCTTCAATACACATACAGCAAGCAGTATATAACATAGCATGTCCATACAACAATTGCCTCACATTATATTATGGAAACAAAGGCAGCATTACACATAAGGCTCTCACAGCACATATATGCTTATCAGAAAGCACAAACAGTCCCCATGCACACCTCCATCTTCACGCACTACAGTACTTCTGTGGGTCATCCCCGAATTCCAGACAGCCCTCCAGTCGTGTGCAGGGAGCACCATGACTTAAAGAGAAAGATCAAAGAAGCTTATTTTATTAATTTGGACTGTAATTCGATAAACAAAAGAGAAAAGTGTTACGCAATTTCCAAAAAATGGCAAATATAATTTGCATATACTTTGCATTTCTCATAGCAACAGTTTTACTCCGCAATTCATATCGCACATGGAGGTATTCCTTCGAAAATACTTAGAGAAATAAACTCAAGTAGCCAATTGCTTATTTATTTATTGTATTTATTTGTGTGAAAAATATATCGCAAATATCTTACTTATTACAAATATAGACACAAAGCGATTATTTAATAATTAACTATTGTTACATATATATGTGCACATATCTTTTTGTCATAGCACATTTGATGTATCTATGCGAGACCTAATCGTAAATAATTATCATATCATCATTGATAAAGTTACTTGTCATTTTTTAAATTTCTCATTTAATGTTACGTATTTGCAATGCAATGTGTAGCAAAATGAAGATTTTTATGAGACAAAGGTGTTCACAGAGATTATAAAATTCTGCTTTATGTGTAGTTGACTAATATTTTCAACATAATACCTATGTTTTGATCATATTTCACTGAATATCACCTGGGATTATTCATACTCATTATACACTAGCTTTATTACTATATAATCTGGACCACTTCAGATGAGATCTAACTAAACTATCAATGATTATGATACCAAATAACAATTACACAAAATTGCTAAAGCTGAATTCATTTATACACATATATGTATAATGATAAAATTAATTTTGCAGAAAATATATTAAAGGGTCTTAATTGGGTAGACCAGACTTATAATGGTGAAAATTGTTTCAAACTTTAAAAAAAAGTTATATTATTAGAAAGAGAAAAAAATATTTTAATGCGTCATTTTCTTTGCTTTTATTATTTGAATTTATTTGTATCTATTAAAAGTTAGTTTATCTAAATTAGAAGATTAAGATTTCTAATTTAAATTATATTAAACCTGTATTGAATTCCAATTTGAATTTTTTCACATAACTGTAATCAATAGAAAGTAATGCATTAGTGAAAAAGGTCACCCTGCTCGGTCAACAATTACCTTAACTGACCACAGATGAATTTTGAAATCAACAGGAAAAGTCTGATTACAAACTCAATAAAGCAAATCTTAGTTCAGCATTAAGCTGAAGAAATCACTTTTTCTGAAGAAGAAGCCAGAAAAGATAAATCTATTCTGTGGTTAAAATCTAAGTACATATATTTATTTTAATTCTTAATAGCCAATAATAAATAAGAGTGATAAAATAATTGTAATTTTTAATATATGTGCTTTGATAACTTCACCAATACTTTTTAAAAACAAGGTGAAAACATGTCACCATTTTCTACCTCAACTAAACCTCAAATACTGAAACAGTGTTAATTTTATCTAATTTTCTGCATGCACAGTGTGTGCACACAATTATATCAATGTGTGTTTAAAATGCATACTATATATATATTATATAGTATAGTAATATAGTATAGTTCACTAGAATCAAAGAATTTCAATATCTACATCCCATCTTGGAACCAAATGTTGTGGAACACAAAAAAATTTCTTATTAATTATCTTGATTCTTGTTTTGTCAATAAATGTAAATGCTTTAAACTGCTATTCTGCACAGGTAGTCCTCTACCTATATAAACCCAATGTACACAAATTTGGACTTAAGTAAACAATTCCCAGGCATATATAAAGTGCAAATAATTTGGAAAAATATTATTTTCAAATCAACACAACCTTCATTTCCTGTTTTCCTTACACTTTGTAAACATTTATTGTGAAATACTATAGTCCTTATTTTTATTTATTACAAAATATTTTTTTATATTTTACATCACAGTTAGTAGTAAGCATATTCTTAAAAGAAAAATCCAATTTATGTAAATTCATCATAAACAAAAGATCATAAAAGTCATAACTTACAACTGAGGGAATACTTACAACATAACTGTTTGATTGTAGCAGCATTCTATACAAGACTTTGTCATTTCTAAAAATCCAAAAAGAGTATTTCTGAGAGCATGAAAGTCAGCAGGTTTTTTTGCTTCCAGACAGAATAACCAAGGTTTGAATATGGATAAAACTTAAAATTGTTTCAAATAATTGAATATTTTCAATCAAGTTTTTGGCTATTGACCTTCCTATGAAAAAAATATAGTTTTTCATCACAGTCATCTATATGAATTATGGATTCTATTCAAACTAATGCCTTATTTAACTGAAACAAACATGATTATCTAGCTATATAGAGACTTCACACTAGGTCAGACACTATATAGTTTAGTGTTCATTAAAAGCAAAAATGTGTTTGGCTTTGAGTGTTAGACATATAGATGGCACATGCATAAAACAAAGTAATTGATACTATTTACATTTAATTCATGTCAAATTACTCTAATCATGAACTGTTCATATACCAATCAGGGACTGCCACTTACTTATTGTACATAAATGACTCATGAATAGAATACAGTGAAACAGATGGTTGGAAACCCAATATAGATTAATGTAAGAGGGAGAAGTCCTGTGTTACCCATAAATATTATCTGGTTGCAGTTTTTAATATTTTACAGATTTGTGTAACAGTTACTTATCCTAAGTCAATGTGTAAATTTTATACATCCCTAACAAACAAAATATAACAAAAAAAAAAACATAATCAAAAATATAAGCTTTATTCAAATTATTTAAGTTACTTCCATATCACAAACAGATCTTTTTTTTTTTTTTTGCATTTTTTAAAATTGTGTTTATAATTAGCACTATAATTATTTCTTAGTCTGATGGTATATACATCATTAAATCTCATGAATCTAATGGAAGAACACACATGTGGAAAAATATCTCAACTCCTTGGGTCGGAAAATATAATATTATCAAACAAAATATTACAGCTTACTGCAACATTTACATAAAGAACAGTAATCCATTCTATTTTGGAACCATCTACTGTACGTTTAACTGATCAATGGATATTAGACAATAATGGTATATCTATGTTTCCAAACTAGTTTTTAATTATTGCTTTTATCATAGAATAAAATTTCACTTTTGGTTTAAAGTGATTCAGACAAATATTATTACTGCATGATGTAATTTATTTCATTTCAGTTTGTAATGTTTGTATCTAATTTGTATTTTGCTAAAATTTAACTGTAGAATATGCGGAGATATCTTATTAAAATTATTATGTAATATTCAGATTTATTTACTAAGTGTAGAGATCTCATAATAGCTCAATGATGGCTCTGTCTTGTGTTTGTTTGTATCCTCACTACTCAACAAGATATTGAGCTATTATAAGATCAGTATGATGCATATATTAAAGGTGGAAATCCTTTCATTAAAATTATTATGTGTGAATGTGTGTTCTCCATATGTAATACTACTACATTTAAGATATATATGTAATTATTCAGATCTCAGGTCTGTAATGGGAAGTTCTCATGTTAAAATATATCATATCATAGCTATTTATCAGTGTAAAAATGTGAGATCATCTTGTCTCACTATACATCTATTTCAAAACCAAAACTTCCTAAGTTCTTTCAAAAGTTCAAATATTTTCTATTAATATTTTATTCATTTTTTTGTTATAGCTATATTTCTGTTTTGAGATGAAGAGCATTAAAAAATAGAAATTTCTAACATCATCATCATTTTTATTTACTGTCAATCTACTGTAGACTGAAGGTCTTTTCAAATTTAATCCAATTTCTCTGGGCCATAATTTCTCCATATCAATTTAGAAAACTTCCTTATCTTATCCATCCATCTTATTTGTTATTTTGTTCTTCATTTACAATATATCTAACATTAAAACTAAACAATATTTCATCTTCAGATTTAAATTTCATTTTTATGCTTTATATGTTTCTGCCATAGATACTCAATAAGAAATGTTACATTTAATTCAGGCTTGCACATACTTTCATCATTAAGATTACCCATTATCTATAAAGCAATTAATCTCAAATTGATACTATGCCACTATGTTTAAAAAAAATTTTAATGCAATACAAAAAATAAAAAATATCCAGAATTAATGTAGTCCACACATATAAGTACTAAGATTTCTTCCTAGAAGTATTACAGTTAGAGATGTTGCATTCAGTTAATACCACATGTCTAATAGAATCTTTTAATTATTGTAATTGCATTATTATGAAATAGATATATTTCTTTAATCTAAGTGCAAGTGTGTGTCAATTTAAAAAATATATTCTTATTGTCAATCAAAAATTTATAGGGAAGTCTCAATATATCATTTATCTAAGTACTATTTTTTTATGTCTATGGTCTGCTCTTTTTGGTACCAGAATTAGCACCATAGAAATACTTATTTTTGTTCCATGGATCCATCTTGCTTAATTTGTCATTTTGTCACATCTATGATTAACATATCACAATTCTAAAGCAACATTTTTCCATATAGTACTTTTTTTAAATTTTAAATGAATAGAAACAAAAAACCCTAGTTTATAAAAAGTTTGAGCAACAAGAGTTAAAGAACTAGGTGTAATTTGTGACATTAATCTCCAGGGTTTGCCACTTCATCACTGCATTAAATGTCATAGGTCAATAAAAGTCAATACAAATATTATTGTATATATATATATATATATATATATATAAATTATTAATCAATGTCTGTATTCCAATTATAATAAAATATATATAATTATTCAAAACAATACAATAATTAATACAGTAACAATATTTTAAACAAATATATACCAATTTAATAGAAGTACTTTCAACTATCTATGTAGTCGTTGTCAACTAGACTCAAATTGTATTAGAAAAAACCGTTACAAATGTAAACAAAAGCAATACGTCATACATCAATTTTCCCACAATTCATTAATTTTTATATTGGCTGTCTGTCTATTTATCAACTGTTGCTTTTCACTTTTTATTAACATAGCTTCTTTAATTTTGCGTTTATTATTATTTCTTTCAATACACAGAATTTTAACTTTATTAAAATCAAAATCAAAACCATAATTACATGTTACATTATGATCAAAAAATACTGATGGTGATACATCATCATTTCTAACATTCTCTTGTCTTGATTTTTGCACTCGTTTATATAATAACAAATGCTCCCTTGATCTTTTCTCCAATGTACATCGAGATTCCCCAATATATGCCTTTCCACAAAAACATAGCCATATAAATGGCTATGTATGGCTATGTTTTTGTGGAAAGGCATATATTGGGGAATCTCGATGTACATTGGAGAAAAGATCAAGGGAGCATTTGGCTATGTTTTTGTGGAAAGGCATATATTGGGGAATCTCGATGTACATTGGAGAAAAGATCAAGGGAGCATTTGGCTATGTTTTTGTGGAAAGGCATATATTGGGGAATCTCGATGTACATTGGAGAAAAGATCAAGGGAGCATTTGTTATTATATAAACGAGTGCAAAAATCAAGACAAGAGAATGTTAGAAATGATGATGTATCACCATCAGTATTTTTTGATCATAATGTAACATGTAATTATGGTTTTGATTTTGATTTTAATAAAGTTAAAATTCTGTGTATTGAAAGAAATAATAATAAACGCAAAATTAAAGAAGCTATGTTAATAAAAAGTGAAAAGCAACAGTTGATAAATAGACAGACAGCCAATATAAAAATTAATGAATTGTGGGAAAATTGATGTATGACGTATTGCTTTTGTTTACATTTGTAACGGTTTTTTCTAATACAATTTGAGTCTAGTTGACAACGACTACATAGATAGTTGAAAGTACTTCTATTAAATTGGTATATATTTGTTTAAAATATTGTTACTGTATTAATTATTGTATTGTTTTGAATAATTATATATATATATATATATATAGGTGTAAAATGTTAATGAGTGCATTTGCATAATTACAATAAAATTAGATTATATAAGAAGCAGCAACACAAAGAAATAAAAAGGCTATGTTTATGGTGCACAGCACCAAAAATGCACTCACCCAGACAATAAGACATTAACAGAAAAAAATAACTCAATTTATCTAACATATACATATATGTATGTAAATGTATTACATATATATTAATTAATTTAACAACTTCAGTAATTAATATTTGTAAATTCCAATAATAAATAAAAAAATTGTACAAAATAATCCCATACCTTTCCAAAAATGTTTTAGTGATTTTATCATAAATAAATTCCTTTTAATTTTTTAGAAGTTTGTGGTTTTAAACCACTAAACATCACATGATCACCATTTCTTATGCTTGCTTATAACTGTTATTAAAGCAGGCAAAACTCTCCATACAGTAGTGCCACTCAGTGCAAGTCAGAGTAACCCTCTGGAATTCATTGATTACTCTGGCTTGCACTGAATGGCACTACTGTATAGAGAGTTTTGCCTGTATTAAGTTTGTGGTTCTATGTAGAAATCTATAAAAATTGTTTATGGTCAAAAAAATAGTCAATTGAAGTTTATTTCAAATCAAAACAAAAACTGTTTCAACCACAACTATTTTTCTTTATATTTTTTTCAGGGAATGTTTTGTCTTAAATTAAAATATAGTAGTTTCTTTCAATTGAATCAGTCTTATATTTTTTATTTAAATTAATAGAGGGTGATAAAAAAAATTCTCAATATTTTCAAGTTTTGGACTGGTCCAAGTACACTGAACACAATATTTTAAATTGAATCAAATGTTGATAAAATATTTTAAATAAAATAAATCAAGTTTGTTAGAAAATGGTTGTACCTGTATCTAATCACTATAATGATTTTTTTGTAAATAGTAAGTTTGAAAGGTTTTGAAAAATATAATCCGAATTGCAATTTGCAAGTATTTTAAATGAATAATCATTAAATTGGTTTTAGTTATAATTCTTATTACTTTTCATATCTAACCCTTGAAAAATGAATTGAGAGTTCACTCTTATAAAATTTCTGAATGAATATCATCTTAATTCCAATTTGTTATACTCTTATTAAGTTGTTCATTTGATTTTATGCGTACTATTATTTTTTATTGATATAACCCATATATATATATTCATTAAAATATGTTTTTATAATGACTGGTTTCTATTTAGATTATGATTTTTATCATTGATAATTTGTTTTTTTAATTACCTATCAATTTATTTCAAAGATAACTTGCTGCTATTCTTGAATATTTATTATTTTTAAAAAAATTATATAAAGCTGTCAAATAGCAAGTATTGGTCTCAAATTGTGTTATCTCATTCAATATTTATTTAAATGGTGAAAAACAATATATTTAGGTCATAAATCTTTTAAAAATGATTTTCTTACTTAATTTTACAGAAGGAATCATTTAAGACATTGACAAGTGATGAAGTCACAATGTTAAATAATCAACACTAAGGAAACATTACCTATCATCATATTTGTATCAACAGAATAAAAATATATTAAATCATTTTTCAAATATGTTGTATCAAATTCATTTTGGTGTAAACACTGTATAAATATGAATATTGTTTCTACAATTGATATTTAAGAAAGATAAATAAACAATTCAGCAAACTTGAAAATTTTATTAAACCAATTTACACAAACTGGTATGATTCAGCTAAAATCCACCAACAATAACAATGATCAGATGATTAGTTTCTTGGGGGGATTTGTGACATTTGAGCACTCAAGCAGCAGATTCAGCACTTTTTTATTCACCTGAGCAAATTGAGATACCAATTACAACACTGACTAAATTAAACTGCACAAAAAACTGCTATTGTAATCACAGTCTAAATATAAACTAGATAAGTCATACTAAACTTAGTTTTGGATTATTATTCTATGAAAAATTATTTTTATCAATTTCAAACATTTTCTTTTAAAATAATGCAAATTAAAATCAGAAACTTAGTTGGAGCTTTGAGATCAAATGATATAGTTCATTGTAATATAACATTATATCATATAAAACATAGAATGACTTTTTTTAACTCAAATATAATTTTCATTTATTAGTAAAAATGTACTTATTTTTTCTCCTCAATAATCTCTGTAATAATCATCCACTGATCATACATAATGAATGCAAATAGGGCAGGGATTAAATGAAATAAGTAACTTCAAGACAAATGCAAATATATGTTAGAAGAATCATCTAATTTTTTTTTTATACTATATATCATATTTTCCTCATCAGTACTTATAATCAGTTTATAACTAAAGTTATTATAACATAGTTGCTGATTTAAAATCAAATCTATATACTTCCATAAGCAAGTTCATTTAAGTTCAAAATGTTAGGATTCTGAGAAAATTTAAATCCTTTAATATGAATAGTCTAATTAGCACAAGTGATTGGTGAATGAAGATAATGCAAAAATTTCTATTGGAGAAATATCCATAACACTAGAAACTGTCCTAGTTATATATTTATGCTGCCATTGATTACTCACCATGCTTAAGAAAATTTTCTAGAATAAATGAAAGACTTTATACCTATCAAAAATTATTAAGTATACAAAGTTGCACTGAAATGACTTCTTTAGATTTTTCAAGTAGCGGTGTATTCTTAACTGAAAAAGGATAGTCAAACATTATATGATTGATTTTAGAATAAAAAATTGACAAGTATATTTCACTTAAATCAATCTGACATATTCCAAAAATTTACAGAAATCATCTTGAGCATATAAATGTTACTAATATGTTTTTTTTTAATCCAGAAACTATAGTCTGAGTATAAAAAATGAAATCAATAATGATATAGTAGCTGACCCAAAAGCTAAAGTTCCTGGAGCCAACTCTGAACTAAAAAAAAATAAAGACCAAATTGGTTGATCATCTGAAAAAAACTATTGTTCTACCAGATGATGCCAGAATGCTCAAATACCAGACTATCCAAGCAAATAACCAATACAAATATTTATGATATTGAAACTCTACAAATATTTTCTGACTTTTTGACTTTCTTTTAATAGAGACTACCATTTCCTTTTATTATTTCATTCAAGTTAATAGCATAAAATTTGCAAACTTAAACTTTTGAATTCAATCAAACTGTAAGTATATTATTTTATATCAAATTACAAAATTTATTTCATATTTTATGAGCTCCTTAAGAATTTGTAAAAAGTAAATTTACTAATAGATATAATAAACACCTCCATACTTCCCCATTCTTTTTAAATTCATATAAATAAAGATATAATAAAAGACAAATGCCCCCCAAGATGCATTTTGTGCTGAACCAGCACTCATCAGTTAGCCCAGGTCATTATCTCTCATATATATCTTTATTATATGCAAAGTATTTATCTAGAGTAAATTGTTACATTTTCATTTACCATTATCAAACTTCCTCCACTCACAACTTTGACGCCATTCATTTCAGATAAATACACTAATGATTATTACTAATCATTTTCGAAACTACAGATTATCTCTAGCACAGATATAAACTTTAAACCTCAGTTAAAGATTAATATATCTGATTTTTTAAATTTACACACGGTGGAGTTATTCACCTTTCTCTGTCCTGCATGTAATATCTTTATAGATATAATAAACACCTCCATACTTCCCCATTCTTTTTAAATTCATATAAATAAAGATATAATAAAAGACAAATGACCCCCAAGATGCATTTCATGCAACCAGCACTCATCAGTTGGCCAAGTCACTATCTCTCATATATATCTTTATTATATGCAAAGTATTTATCTAGAGTAAATTGTTACATTTTGCCATACATAAATTTACTAAATGTAAAGAGTCTTTTTATAATAATCTCGGTGTAAAATTTTAAAAAAATTCTATTACTGCCAATGGTAGCTTGTTATTTCTGTCTTAATTATACAGTATTAGTGATTATTAAAATACATTATAAAAACAATGCTTTCATTGTTCTGATATATTCATATTTTATCATCTAAATAACAAATATCAATTGTATCTTGCATTTAAATATATTATTTTAATAATTTAAAAGTCTTTCATTATTAAATGACTGTATGATTTAATTCAGTGGAGTTAGTACACTCAAAAGCTAAAAAGTTCTGAAATAATTCTCAATTAAATTTTAAAAGAATTCACAAATTGAACTATAACACTCAACCTATTATCATTTGGATACTCAACCATCACATAATTTTCTAAGAAACTAAACATGATTATTAAAAAATAATGTAGCATTATACATCAGAGTTAATTAGAATATCATGTGAAACCAAAAGCATTTTAAGACAATTGAAACCATAAGGCAGTCAGCTTTTGCATTCCTTTAAATTTACTTACGCAAAGTATCTAATATATCTAGGTGTTTTTTTTAAGGTTTCAAATTTTTGGAACAAAATTACATTTGACTAAACATTACACAATTATTTAATTCATTATAATACAGTGGTGTTAGAAGTAATCATAAGCTAAGCATTGGAAGATAAATACCTCCTTTTCCTCCTCTTCTCAGAAGGGAAGGCTATTTTGTATTACAATCATATTTTGTTCATTTTTATGGGAATCATATTGACAGCCATCTGGCAGAGCAGTTAATCTGCATTTAGCTAAGAATACTAGATACCTATTTACTGAATACTACTTTATTGATATGTAGATTGTCCATGACCTATTCATCTGAAAAAAAAGATTCAAAGTTAACGTAAATCATACCTAAATCACAGATTGGGGGCACAAGAAGTGGTTGTACCAATCACTGCACTATAAGATTTTCCATGATAGACTGCTAAACTTAAGAACTAAAGATTTTTGAAATGATTCTCAACTATGTAAAATAAAATAAAAAGTTCTGTTTATCAATTGCATGGCACTAAAGAGCTCTATTTGCCACTTTGGTGCTTGAGCACCAATAAACTCCAGAGCAAGTAACCATTTTATTATATAAGCAATAATTAAAACAGTAATATGAACTAGACAATTAATTTAATTTATTGCTCAAAAATAGATACATTTGTAGATTTTAATCTTTTTGTTGCTTCAATGTATGATATTGAGAGTATAGTCAATTTTCTGTTGTATCTGTAGACTGTTCATTAATCAATAATCATTATATGATGTAAAAACTACTTTTTGATATTCTCAGTCCTCTCGGTCTATTTTCTAGTGATCCATTTTAATAAAAAACTATAATAACTCCATCACAGAAATATAATAAATTTAAGATAATACTAATATTGCTTCATGCACAGAAGAAATATTGAAAACATCAAATATAATTTTATCATTCAAATATAATTTTATCAAATGCAACCATTATATTCAAAATAGAAATATAAAATTAAACATTTAAATATGCATATTACAAAATGCACTCAACTAAAACTCCATCAGATTTTCTGTTCATTACTGAGTCCATTTTATTAGTGAACTACACCTTCTTATTTTTACATTTATTCTCTTTGTGTTCAGTGCAAATGATCTGTACTTTCTTTATATTTAAAAACATGATGAAATATCTTTTTATAGAATATGTACAATTAAATATATAATTTTGTATTTATGTTTTTACTCAGCACCAAAAATGCATTAAGATTATATTTAATGTTTTTGATATTTTCTCTATACATGAAATAATATTATTTAATAATTTATTTTATATATTAATAAAACAATATATGACTATATGTACTTACATACAATATGTGCTTTCAGGAATAGTAATTTGCTCTCTTTGCTTTACTCGAAAACTACTTGATCAATGATAGTTGTAATAAAATCCACACTCAACAGGCTTCTTTTTAGATAATAATACATACATAAAACAGTCATCTTTAAATCTTCTCTACTATCAACTTACTAGCTTAAAATTTAGAAACATCCTAGGGCATTGAACCCAAACTAACATTCTTGTATAGTTATGTGGGCTTAACATTATGCCAGTATCATTATATATTTAAGTAAGCCTAGTTATATACTAACTATACCTTTTACCTTTTTGGTGATTATTCCAGACCTAGTTATTGCAATCTTAAGTAATCAATAGATACTAGATTGAAGTTCTATATTCATAACTTCAACCATATTTTAGTTAAAAATAGGATATCCAAAAATCACATGAAATCAAAACATTTAATTGTAAAATAAACTTATGAAAATAGAAAGCATATTTTTTATATATCAACATTAATGTGAAAATATCACCATTAATAGATACATTATACTTGTTAGAAAACAAATCTGTCCCACTGAATAAAGTGCTATTGGAAACACATTTAGATATAAAAAACATTGTTAATTGTTGCAATTACTTAAGCATTGTGCCTTTAATATCGCACTTTATAGTTCTAGTGCTAACATATATTTTTTGAAAAAATTCATAAGTGGTCACTTTTCACTGCTTGCACTATCTAACTATAAGATAATGAATAAATTATTAATCTTTGGGTTGTTTTTTTCAGAAACTTTAGAGTTTACTTAATCTTTCTATAGTTTGTATAGCATTATGTCTATTGATTAGACAACTCAAAAGTTAATTTCTATTTTTTTTTCTTTTGTTATATGATTTCTATTACTTAAAATAATACAGGAACCCAATTTTCATATTTCTTTCATGGTTAAATCATTCTTCTGCATTAACGGTCGCAATGGGATTGTGTGTTTGCACACCAGTTTCTATTTTTTTAATTAAATGCTCAGCAATTGTCTCTCTCTCTCCCTCTTTCTCTCCCTCTCTCTCTCTCTCCCTCTCTCCCTCCCTCCCGCTCTCTCTCCCTCCCTCTCTCTCTCTCTCTCTCTCTCTCTCTCTCTCTCTCTCTCTCTCTCTCTCTCTCTCTCTCTCTCTCTCTCTCTCTCTTTTGAATGCAAAAGTTATGATTTTGCATGAAGCAATTACTACTTATTCGTGTTTTTCTTTCTTCCTTTTTATTCCTTCTAGAGTCTTAAAGATCATATTGTTTATGACTGGCTGCTAAATATTATTTTTGTGTATAAATAATAAAGATCTTAAATATTATAAAAGAAATGCTAAAATAAATGGATGGTAAGAAATGGCAAAATTTCAATAATGATGCATCAAGGGTTATCTCTTGGGGATAGTATTCTATTAGTCTGACAAATCAATCTACTTCTAGGCAGAAATTTTAAAATATATAAAAATGCTAAAATAATTTTAATATTAATTTCTATTTAACGGTGTATCGTAACCTCATCCTCCCCCCCCCATTCCAAACAGAATATATCATATATGAGATGTCAGAAGATTATCAGTGACTCTATAGCAGCGGTTCTCAACCTGTGGATCGTGACCCCTTTGAAGGTCAAACAACCCTTTCACAGGGGTCGCCTAATCATTGGAAAACACATATTTTCGATTCATAACAGCAGCAAAATTACAGATCACCACAACATAAGGAACTGTATTAAAGAGTCACGGCATTAGGAAGATTGAGAGCCACTCAATAGCATTCTAGTAGCTTATTGTTGTGACGGTTCAACATACTTTTGAGGAAAGAATATTAAGACAAAAAAAAATTATAAGTGTTTAAGATAATTAACTTTCTATTAATTTCTAAGTATGCTTATTAATTATACAAAAAGTTCATTACAGTTTTTTTTTTTAAGTGTCATAGCATCGGCCGGGACGCGAACCCGCAACCCGGGCAACTGCCTGCAAGTGCAAGGCAGTCGGCTGACCTCTCGACCACCAATGCAAAACAAAAAGCTCATTACAGTTAATGGCGCAATTCCTATATTGAGATGCTAAAATAAATTATGCTAAGCAATTGCGATCACCTGCCTATTAATTATAGCATCGATCTGCTCAGACCTCCACTTGCTTTCAGTTAAACATCTTAACAATCATATATACAGTAATTTCTAAGTTACTTTCATATTCACACGGAAACAAGCTTTACGCAAACTTTTAACAATAAAAATTAAAAAAAATTAACTGAAAAAGTAGAAGTTTACTAAACTTAATTAAAATTAATTTTAAAAAGTATTATATAAATAAATATTTCTAATTATTCAAATATATGCTTTAATTATAAATTTACTCTTCGCTTTTTAAAACAATTAAGTGTCCTTATTAATATACAACAAATGAACTTTATTAAAGGTGGAAAGAGAAAAATCTCGGTCTGAAGATAAATAAAACATAAGTCAAAGTTAAACTTAAATAAAATCTGTATCATTACTTTTTTTTAAAAAAATCTCTATACCAAATACCTACCTAATATTATCTTGAATTATTTATTCTTCAATCTTCTCCAATATCCATTCAAAAAACAATTCGCATTCACAAGTACAAATACTGTACCTAGAACTAATGGAATTCTGGGAAATTTTGTTTTCTTCTTTCCTATAGAATTAGCTTTTTTAAAATCATATTAGTAGCGAGAATTTTAATAAATAAATCAACTTTCATTACAAATGACTTTTAATCTTGATGGGATGTCAATCGATACGGATGGCCAATCTAAAACAACTTATAAATGGAGATATATATAAAGTGGTACTTGGAAAAAAAAAATCAATATTTATGGAGAAAAAAATATATGATACTTTTATAAGATAATTTTCATAACAGTGACACAACGGAAAAATTAACATAAATTAAACTTAATTCTCTGGAGAACAATTTAAATACATTAATTAACCTCTAATAAAATTAAAAATAATGTTCTATAAAACAGAATTAAAACTGAAAAAAAAAAAAAGAATAAATACAAAAGAACGAAATGCTAATATAAAAGCACATTTCATTTTTTACTTAAAAGAATATATCGTTTAATATTTCATTTACTTACAAAGCAAGTTATAAAATATATTACATATTCTTAAAAAAGAAAATTGGTTTGTTAAACCCTTACGCCAAGTTTTCCGGGGGGGGGGGACTTTTATATAATCCACTTCGTTAAAAATAAGGCAATTTTTATCAAAATTGTTAATTGTCAATTGGTAAGTTTTTTTATGGTTTACTTTCTTTATCCTGTAAATAAAAATAGCTTATATATATATATAAGTGCTAATAATTAACTGGATTATTATATGCAAATTACATTAACATATCCCTCTTGCTTAAACAAAACAACAGAAAATCAGGCCTAAAGTCGAGCCAAGTAAAACTAGACAGCTTGGGATTTTTTTCTCAGATAATTGTCTATAGAAAATCTAGATACTCATCCATTTATTGGTCGATGTCTTGTACAATTAAACACAGTGACAGAGCGATAGGCTCAAGAGTTTGCAGTTTCTGAATCAAAACTCAATTTACCACTTTCTGGTGCTCAAACATTGCATACAAATTTGGTTATTTATTGTACTGTTTGGTAAAATGGGTGTTTATTTATTCTTAGATAAAGAATACCAGGAAGATAAACTGCCTAAATCTTCATTACTTGGTAATCTACAAGCCTAGCAATCATTTCTTCTTTACTTACATATAACCAGTTAGTTTATACAGAAGTTTCCAAAAATAAGTGGTATGCAATAGCACTATCAATTTCCAAATGCCCTAAATCAGAGGTGGGCAATTTTTTTGGCTTGGGGGCTGCGGAGATTGGTGGAGGGCCACATCAGGGGCCACTTTGTGGAAGTGAAGGTTAGCGGAGGGCTGCACCTTTTTTTCATGACACAATAAACACACTGCTTTATTCCCTGTATTACCAAAGAAATATTTGTTTGTCCATTCTTCATTAAACACATGACATTCATCACCAATTTTACATTTTTTCAGAGGGTTCATGGTTTTACTAAAGTTGGAAATGTATATATTTGCTAATGGAAAGACAAAATTGAAATTAACCAGATCAACTGGCAAAGCACTGCACATCGTATCTACACTGTGCATGTGTATTGATGTGGCCATCCTAGCGAAAAATATCAGATGAATATTCAGTTGTGCATGGGAAGGAAATCTCAGTTCAAGGCAGATTTTTCTGATTGTCTTGGCAGGCCACATGTGGCCGTCAGGACACTATTTTCCCACCCCTGTCCTAAATCATATTACTTTATAAATTGTACATGTGTCCATATCAGTACCTTTCTAGTTATATCTCTATTTTGCAAAAATCAAATTAGTTTGAATTTAGCTCATGTAGTAGACTGTATTGCTGTGAAAAAATTTTCAACAATTTTTTTTTGTTTTTAAATGACTGCATTTTCCCTACTTTTTAAGACAAATATTATAAAACTTATTGTTACTAATGATTACAATAACAAAAAGAAATTTTATTTCTTTATAATAACTGATTGTAAGAAATCAATCAACTAAACAAAAATAATTTTATTTCTCCATTTTCATGATTTTATGTCTATACTTTTTTAATTTTTTATACAAATATTTTAATAGTTATTATAAATAATGCTCATAATAAAAAAAATCAAAATTGAAATGATATTTATATAAAACAAATAATCTTCCTGGGGAGTATTAGATACCATATGTAGTCTGTATATTTGGAAATCACATTGAAGCCATTGCAATTTTATTATAAAAGCTAGATTGTAAACTAATGATAAATTCTAAATATTGAAATCTATTAAACCCATAACAGAATTGTTCACTATCATTTGACAAACTATAGGTGAAGTCTTAACTGGATTCTTATTTGTCAAGATCTGTCTAAATTTCACTTAAATGACTATTCATTATATTGAAAATGTTTCATGATAAGAAAATAAAAAAAAAAGCATTAACATTAAAATCCAAAAAGAAGGACTGAGTTCCTTTGATAAAATTATGATAGATAAGTTTGAATCAGTAGAAAATAAAAATTTACAATTGAAATCCTATATAAAAATAAATAAATAGATTTACATAGACAAAATGTTTTTGATTAAATGAAACATTTTAAATTGTTGTAAGAAATTTTAATATAAAAATTGAACAGTGATGGAAAGACAAACCTGCCATAGACAAATTGGGATATTGAAAGGAGATAAGAGAATAAATGATTTGTGGAATTTGCTAGATAAAAAAAAATATTCTATCCTATGAATTCTTTTTTTGTAAAAAAAAAATCCATAAGGAAAATGGACATGTAAATAAATATCCCAAATAAAAACATAGCAGATATGAAGGATATTTTGATTGATAAAAAACATCTATCTCTAGACTGCAATGTTTTAATAGATTCAAAACACAGGAAATGGTCATCTCTTAATGAAATGTAACATAGCGGTCAGCAACATATGACCTAAAGGTCATTTAGTGACTGGGAATTCTTAGTGATCATAAAATGCATTTAAGATGATCCACTAATTACTTTTCACCGAGGAAATCATTAATTTAATTGTTATTACAATTTAGAGTTAAATTTTTAACTACATAGACTTAATTCTTGCATGTTAGTACTGTTTTCTATTTTTTTTTTTTTTCATCAATTTGATTAAAAAATAAAGCATTTTTCTGCAAAATGTTCTCATCATTTTTTAAAATAATGTTTGCATTATAAAAAGAGTATACATACTAATTCATTTTCTTACTGCCATTTTTCATCTTATATATAGATTTTGTCAGGTATCATTGATTTATTTGATCAATGAATAAGATGCAAAGTATTCAATAAAGAGTGACCTGAGATAAAAACAAATTACCAATCACTGGTATAAAATATACCTTAAAGCGATTTAAAAAGACAATGTTAATAGTTGATATTTTTAATTTTCAGAAATATTTTACTGAACTTAACCTATTTTTTAGAAGTCAATTTAAAATTCTAACAGATTATAACGATCGTTTAGACCAAATCAAGATCAAAAGCAGCAATTTTACCTGTAAATTTTGAACTGAAGCAAAGAAGTGTATAAAAAAAGAAGGAAAATTTAAAAAAACATTTAAAGATAACCTATAATGAAAAAACTAAATATAATATCAAAAATTAATGATAAGATAATGCAACTGGAAAATGTCAATAAAAGCTGATATTGAAAGAAAAATTATTTCAATAACAAGAACAAAATAAAAACTATTACTAAAGAGGATGGTATTATAAAGTGTTCAGAACAATTCTACAAAGAACTGTGTAATAGTAAAGAATAAAAAAAGATTAAAATAATCTATTATAAAATTATTATATTAAAAGTATTTATTGTTATCTTGGCCATTTAGTTGATTGATGTGGGAAAAAAATCATAAAATTCTTCCAATCTTTTATTATTATATATGAATGTAAATCTGAAAGATTTAGTCAATTAATTAGAATTATTTCACTATTATTCATTCAGTATTCTATAATATTTAACAATATTAGTTGTCATTTTCACTCAATTTTTTTTTTTTTTTTCATTTTTCAATCAAATCTATATTTTTCTATTTTGTCTTCTAATGTCAATTATATCTAGTCCATTTTTTTAATTTCTAACATTAAAATATAAAATATTCTCAGTTGCAAATGGATTCAGACTGAGGCTATATTAAGCTTATAAAGGATTCTAAATATAAGTCCTCATATATATCACTTAGTAAGCTTAAAATAATATTTTTATAGATGAAATATAAGTTTCTATTTTGTTTTTAGATATTATTTTAAATGAGAGCATTTAAGCACTCTCTGTTATATCATTGTGAAAATAAAATAGCTTTAGTAGCAAATAAATAAGCTAAACCATATTTGTATTCCAAGAGAATTGATTATAAGAACTTATCAATGCAGAATAAATGCTTTGAACCTCCTTATAGAATTTTAATTATAACAATCTAATTAGCAATTTTTTAAAAAAATCTCACTAGGTTATGCCATTTAGATCTCATGATAAGTATTCACTTAGTTATAAGCATTTATCTTATCAATGGACATTGCAATATTTCCAGACATCCTTTTACCTATATTTTATCTAAAAATAAAAAAATTTAACTGTCTTGTTAATAGACTTTGCAATGATTCTGGAAATTGGATATGAAAAGATACAGATCTAATTTATGACTTTTGATAATGAACTCTAAAATGAAGAATAATGTTGATACATAGCCTTGATGTCTTTCAACCGCCCATGTTGTTCACTATTTAAAGTTCATTTATACATTACAATTTCTTGCTCAGATTAGAATACCCTACATCTTTATAAAAAGGATGCAGATGTTTAATAAGGTGTTTAATGCAGCATAAGATGTAATAACTGCAGAGTATTTGTGTTTTATGAATTGATTTGAATGCATCTCTACAAAACTTATCTTTTTATTCTAGTTTTTCTTTCTATTATAATTCATAAAAATAATGGCTTTATATATTTATATTGGTTGATAATATATACAGTATATGTAAGCTAAAATATTATGAACACAACATGTTGGTACTATATTTCAGGATAATGAGCATAAAAATGGAACTACACACTTGTAACATTTTTTTTATTTTATTAATAGAGATAATATAAATTATCTGTTAAAAAATTGACAGCAATTTTTTAAGCCCATAAGAATAATAGCTGACTGATTTAAGTTTAAGGAAGTCAACTTGTTTAAATTAGATGATTTTTTGGCATCAAAACTATTAAAGTCCCAAATCACAAAACTGATATTATTTGTTAAAGATGAATAAAAAAAAAAAATTAAATGACAGTTTCTCCAAGTTTATCTAATTTCTTCCACTTATAGTTACCTTATTCTATATCATTCAATCAAAGTTCCTTGCTTCATTTATTCATTCTACACATGGTCTTTTTTTAGATCTTTTACAATCTCTTAATATGATTTAATATTTCAGTTAAGTGTATAATGTCATTTCTTGTAATGGCTTGTCCAATCTAACTCTCTTGCAGTCTCTCAATTCTTTCAATGTTATTAGCTATACCTGTTTGTTTTTCATTCATGTATATCATTTTTAATTTCTCATTATGACTTTCAACATACATTTTTCCATAGGTCATAGTTTGAACTGAAGTTTCTATAAGCCTCTTTCAATTTAATAATAAGTTATTTTGTCAAAAGCACTCCATCCAAGTTTAATTCCATGATTAATTTTATCAATTATAATTTCATCTGCATTAATAATCTATAATAAAAATAATTGTTATTAAATATCTATATGTTAAACTGATTGACAGCACAAAGGATTCTTGACAAAACAAAACCATAACAGAATCCTTACTGAAGACATCAATACAAATTTTCCCCCTTGAATGTTTGCAATGATATTGCTTCATAAATTAAGTATTTTCAAGGTGATATTTCAATGCCACTGTTTAATTGCTGAGGCTATTAATATATGGTGATACTGAACTGAGTCCAGATCCATACTGGATTTGAAGACATTTATGCATCTAAAAAAATCAGATTTTCAAATTGATAGTAACATATTAGATAAGTGCTGACTTTTGAGTTTGTATTTTAGATATAGTGCTTGGAGTCCTAATTCCTCTCTGAGGTGAACCATAAGCTCAAAACCAATTGGTCTGGGGATGAGGACTTTCCAATAGAGATTTTGAATTCTTTCTCTTTTGGCACATTCTTTCTCTTTTGGAACTCATAAATTAAAGCTTGATCAAGGCTATTGGTAAGCTCCCACTAATGAACATTTTAATACAAGCTTAAAAGCAAGTTACCCAATTTGTGTCTTGTTTTATTAATTATTATAAGTGTACCCTTGAAGACTTTTGCAATGTTATATTGCTGAGACTATTAATGTATGATGAAACTGAACTGAGTTCAGACCCATATAGCTATCTGATTTGTAACATTGGATTTGAAGACATTAACATGTCCGAAAAATTCAGGTTTTCAAATTGATAATAACATATTAGATAAATGCTGACTTTTGAGTTGGTATTTTAAATCTAGTGTTTGGAATCCTAGCTCCTCACTGAGGTGAACCATAAACTCGAAACCAATTGGTCTGTGATGAGAACTTTCTGGTAAGATTTTGAATTCTTTCTCTTTCAGCACTTATAAATTAAAGCTTAATTGGGGCCTAGCTCCTCACTGAGGTGAACCATAAACTCGAAACCAATTGGTCTGTGATGAGAACTTTCCGGTAAGATTTTGAATTCTTTCTCTTTCAGCACTTATAAATTAAAGCTTAATTGGGGCCTAGCTCCTCACTGAGGTGAACCATAAACTCAAAACCAATTGGTCTGTGATGAAAACTTTCCGGTAAGATTTTGAATTCTTTCTCTTTCAGCACTTATAAATTAAAGCGTAATTGGGGCTATTGGTAAGCTCCCTCTAGTGAACATATATACACATTTGAGTTAGATAGATATTTTAAAAGGTGTTGATTTTAAAGCATGTATCTCTATGCACCCCACACACAAATCTCCAACACTTCAGAAATAAAAGAATACATCACAGTGCTGAATATTTGTTTATTATATAGACAATTGTGCAGAAAATAAATGCTCAAAAGACAATGTTTAGCTAAAGCAGATTGCAATAAGATTTGTCAATTAGAATATTAATAAACAGAAAAGCAATAGCAAAGCTAACCAAAAAATCATTTGTTTCAACTTAAAAATGTTTGAATATAGTAATAAAATGTGCTAAGTTTTTATGCATTAATTTTAAAAATAATGTTATAACTAACATTAGTTCCACCACATATTTAACTAAAATTTGAGTAGGAGATTCTGTAGCACTCACTATATGACAGAAGAGAAACATTTATTTATGTATTTTTGGTAATTTTGTAGAATTTGAGACAAGCAAAAGACATTTTGGTAGAAATTATTTTTTTATTTTTTTTTCTTATTAATTAGTGATTTATTATTAATAGTATTATTGTTTAGCAGAACTAGAATTTTACTGTTGTATGTGCCATGGCCCCTATTAAATGGAGATGTTGTCTTTCACCTACTTCTAGATTGTTTTTAAATAATAATTCTTAACAATAAGATGGCTAGTGCAATCCAGCTGAAACATATACACAATAATTGCTCACGAATGAGTTCAAAATGAGCCCAATTAATGTATCTTATATAACGATGTGGGTATGTGAATGTACTTATAATAACAAATTAATATAATAAAACATGGAGATAAAGGTGTTAAAATTTGGACAGCCATAGGATAGTATTATTTTTGTTTAAGTAATATTTAATATGAATCCAACCCAACTGATTATTTGTCCAATGATTTCCCCGTGAATCTTTTCTCTGGGAGAAAAGGCTTTTTCAGACAATCTGTCCATTTCTAAAATGATAATAATCACATTTATTTAAAGATCATTCAGTCAAATGATTTTATGAACATAAGGATGTTCATTATCTTCTGTAACTTTTCTCATCCTCGTTAAACTATTCTTGAACGACAAGTAAAAGATTGATATTCTACTGTGAACTCTCCCAAAAAATATGAGTCTTATAAGAAATAGCTTAATATTTGTTCAGGCAGTTTTCAAATATTACACAGTTCCATTCCTTATAAAATGATGAATAGAAAATAGTCTTTAAGTAGCCACTACAAAACAAATGCCTTCCCAAAACAACTTTTTAAAAAGGAAACAATAAAGATATTAATAGGACTGTCGGTTTCTAGATAGTAAGAATTTGAACAATATTCCATGCTTGTTTTTCCCTTTAGCTAGAATAGCTATACACCCATGAATTAACTAATATCGGATAGTAAACTGAGTTGGCTATACAACGGCTACCTATAAAAAAAAAAAACCTTCTTAATTTGATAATAAACTGGAGATTTTTTTTTTCCATTTAGAATACAAGCATTTTTAAAAGAATATTTTCCTTACATTGTAGCAATAAAACTATCACACTCAATTTGTCTAAGCCTTTTATATCCCGTACGCGTTAATAAACATTAATTCCAAATTTTAAAAAATTACTACAAAATATTTTTACAATAAATAATTTTATTATTATTTAATCAATTTAAAATTTCAAATCTATTTCCAATAAATATTTCAACTAAGTTGGATAGGAGACGTTTTGACTTATTTCACTTATTTTCAGTACTTTACTGGAAATGCTAAAATCAATGCAAGTCGTTGAGATGTAAAAGAACCCGTAAAGTGGTTCAACGCAATTTCAGTTTTACAAAAATCACATCAATTAAACCAATAATAAATGAAACAACCGAAGCAAGAGAAAAAAAAAAACAAATTAGCATCCAACTTTCTAAATCATTTTTTAACAATGTAGATTTTGTACAATAGTTAATAATTAACTGAAAAGTAATTAAAAAATCTTCATGAATAATTCATAAAACTTGCCATTAAAAAATTGTATAATAGTATGTATTTTAATTTATTAAATAATATAATCTGTAGAAATCATAAAAGTCTGTTTATCTATAAATATATAAACACAAATATATATATATAGTGATGGTAAATGAGAGAACTCGGAGCTTATAGAAATATGAGCCGCACTCATCTGTGAAAAAGTCCACAAAATATTACAATCGCATTTTTGTTTTTTCGGACAGCATATAGAAAATTATCAGACAAATAAATGCAAATAGATACTGCTATCGAAAAAATAGCGAATAGCTATTTGGATTGGCCATGGACAAACTATCCAAAAAAAATCTAATCCTGATCTTGATGTAAAAAGATTTCCAGAATCTATCTTGATCAGAATTGAACCACAGATAGTTGACATGGAAGCAACTATAATAATCACTATAGCATAACATCATTCTATGTCATATATATATATAAATCCTATTAATGTTTAGAAGTCCTTCAAATTTACAATGTAGCTTTAAATGTCAATATGCTAGAATAAATTGCGGTTGAATTTAGAATGAACTGAGTAATAAACCATCTGATTATTATTACTTATTAACTGCATTGCTTTTAGTTTTTTATGAGATTGTATCCAAGATTAAACAAAAAATATTACTTAACTATGTAAATTATAATTCAGATAATCTATTATAAACATTTAAAAAGATCCATGCAATTTTGTTAGAAGTTCCTGAAGCTTTACTAACTAACTTAATAGTAATGCACCTGAAAGAGATAGATAAAACAGCCTTTAAATACGTTATTGCCTGAACAAAGGCCTTTCCAATAGCCTATGTAGGAATAAATTTACTTATCAAGTTTCCCAAATGCTGATAGTGAGGAGTCTTTGTTTATCTGTTTTACTTTATAGATAAAAATATCTAAATATCATTTAACAATTAATATAAATTGATTACAAAGTGAAAAAAATTCAAGTTTTATTCGGTCTGATTCAAATTCCAGTTATAAGTTTGCCAGTATTACACTATGATACCCATTTGTGTAGTTGTAAATAGAATATAAATTTGGATAAGGTGTTTTTGTGTTCAATTGCTTTAATGTGAAGTCTCAGAAATGATGCTTCAAATTTAGATCACGAAAATAATTTCTTTTGTGAATTAGATTATTTCTATGAAAATATTTCTAATGTAGATTTAATAAAATGTTTTTGAGTATATAAAAAGTATTTTGCATTTGTTATTTTAGGATAAACATTCTTAAAATATTAAAGTTTACTGCCTTTTCCAACTCATGTTAAAGGTTACTTCAAGATTACATTTTTAAATATTTAACTGTGAAATATGGAAAAAATTAAATCTAACAATGCATTATTTAACACTATATAATATGCACACGTTTTATGTGAAAGCAAATTTAATTTACAATTAATAATTACAATTATAAGAACTATATTTGATACTTCTACAATATTGCTGTGAATACTGGACCATTATTTATGGCATACAGAAAATCAAAAGCCTGTAAGATGTAATGCCTCAAAAAAAGATTAAAATAAATAGCAAGTGATAAAATATTTCAAAGTGCAAAAATATTAATTAATACAAGCAATGCCCTGAGAAATTGAGACAAGCAATGATAGTAAAAGGCTAAATAATTAGAAGTTCTGGACTAATTCTATCTGATGTAACAATATGAATGAAACAGCAGTGTTCCGCCAATTGCTTTGGTTTTCAAATGATTTCCTAAGTAACTGATAATATTAATTTTTTAAATTCAACTGATGATAAATCCCAAACTGATTTACTATGGAAATGTACATAATAAATATATTATTCTATAATTATCAATAGAAAGAAATATGAGAGAAGAAATAAAAAAATTGAAAAAAGAGAATAGATGGGTAATATTAAGAAATTACTATACATTATTGATGTCACTAAAATATATAGTTTCTTATCTAGTTTTAAATTATATAATAATATATATTATTGTTTTGTTTAGTTTAAGACTTAAAGGTTATTGAATGTTAGATTATCAGCTTGAATAGAAAACTTAAATATGCCTGCTAGATATGTGAGTGCAAATTCTGCTATTCAGTGAAGATGGCCAATAGATACAAACTAGTCTGAAGATATACTTCTTGATTACTCAAGCTTACAATTGATGGCTCTAGAATAATATAAATTAAATATTGCAGATGTCAAAAATAAGCAGAGAAAGGTATGTGATATTTTGGTAAAGACTCCTGAATAAAAAAAATAATGCATGAATTATAACTTTTTATTTATGAAAGACTTTTAAACTTTAATTTTTTATATTCTGTATAATTTATGTAATTATATATTGTTCATATTTATTTATTAAGCATATAGTTCATATAAAATTAAAGTGAAAGGATTTCACCTTTTTAACATGTGCCTTACTGATTTTATAAATGATGCTGTGTTAAATACAGAGGAAATTCACAAACCCAAACACAAAATAGAGATTTTATAAATATAAGAGTGGCTGTCTTGTCTTTAACCTAAATTCTGATTTATATACACCAATTTAAAGCATCTTGATTTGAGAGAGTGAAGATATTATTCTGTTCACTTTTACTTCCATTACTTTCTTACATACATTACCATTCGTGAAATCTTTCAATTTGCATATTATGAATTAATAGAAATTATGTAAAATTCAAATTTATTTATTAAGCACATAGATCATATGGAATTAAAGAGAAAGGATTTCACCTTTTTAATATATACACCTTACTGATTTTATAATAGTTCAAAAATGCTGTGTTGAGTACAGAAAAAACAATCAAACCCAAACACAAGATAGAGGCTCATTGAGTTATTATAAAATCAGTAAGGTGCATATGCTAAAAAGGTAAAATCCTTTCTCTTTAATTTTATACAATCTATGCACTTAATAAATAAATTTGAATGTTACATAATTTCTATTAATTCTTAATATTAGTATACAATAAATCAAAATATTTTGCAAATGTTAATGGATGTAAAAGTGAACAGAATTACATCTTCACTCTCTCAAAGCAAGACACTTCAGATTGGCCTATATATATATATATATATATATATATATATATATATATATATATATATATATATATATATATATATATATATATATATATATATATATATCAGAATTTAGATTATACGATGGCCACTCTTATCTTGTAAAGTCTGTATCTTCTGTTTAGGTTTGAAAGTTTCCTTTGTATTCTACACAGCATCATTGTGCTAATTACAAAATCAGTAAGTTGCATATGTTAAAAAAGTAAAATCCTTTCTCTTTAATTTCATATGATCTATGTGCTTAATAAATAAATTTGAACATTACATAATGTGTAATATTAACACGTAGTAAATCAAAAGCTTTTGTGAATGTTAAAGTAATGGATGTAACAGTGAACAGAATAACATCTTCACTTTCTCCAACTAAGACACTTCAGATTGGTTTATATAAATCAGAATTTAGGTTAAAGATAAGATGGCTGCTCTTATCTTTACCTTGTGTTTGGGTTTGAGAGTTTCCTCAGTACTCGATACAGCATTGTTGAACTATTATAAAATTAGTAAGGTGTATATGTCAAAAAGATGAAATCCTTTCTCTTCAATGTAATTATATACTGTGTATTTTTATATTTACAAATTATTATGTGTTTGATGAAGAAAGGATGGATCTAAATAATTCTACTCTTGGGCAATAGAAATCAACAAAAAGCCATTGCAAAATGTAATACATTACATTCATATAATGAGGTAATATGTTGTATTATGTATGACTTCTCCGATTTATTTTAATTACCAATATCTCTCTTCCAAATCTGAGAATCATAACAGAAGCTATAAGTAATGGACACAGAATTATTTCTATCAGAAAATAAATTAATTAGACATTGACCATAGAATTTTGATGGCACTGCAACTAAATGTCCATTATTTTAAATCATTACTTAAACTTGGGTACTCAGAAGTTACCAGATGATAGTGATTTAATCCTTATCCTCAGACTGGTTTCTGCATTTTACTTGTGGACTTGGGATTCAAAGCTGAAATTAAGCTTAATTGCATTGTCAATTGGTAAATAATAATTATTGAAGCTTATAATAGTATTAAAATGGGGAAAAATAACTCTTGTTTTAATGTTGAAAACTAAAACTATCATAAGGCTTTTCTTCTCTAGTAAAGTATCAACATATATTTCTGTTTATACATAAAAAAAAATTTGATTTCATCAAAAGAGAAATTGTTTTCTTTCACATCACACAGAAAAAAAACTTATTATATATTTATTGATTTTTACCAATCTTTTGCTAAAAAATCAAAAATGTCTTCAGTTAGCTTCAAGTTGGAGTCACTAAAGTAGGATAATTTATGTAATGCCAAATCTATATATTATATAAATTTGCTAGCTTATATTCAAAAACCCTAAGGATGTCTAAATTTTACAATCCATGGCTTTGAATATCAAGATAAGTGAAAAATACAGTCATTAAATAGAAGGTAATAAAAAATTGAAACTTCTATCAGAAAAAGATCATAGAAACTAATCACCCTGATCTAACTTTCATTGCTAATTGATATCCATTGAATTTAATCATTGTCTACATAGTGATTTATAGACTTTGATAAGATATTCCTATACCTATGCTAGTGGATTTTGTTGCAAAGTTTAAACAACAGAATCTATATATAGTAAACTAGTCAATTTACTTCTAAACAGATCACATGAACACCATTCTTTATTCTTACACAAGCTGTTTAGACAGAGGCTAAACGCTCCATACAGTATCCACACTGATGAAAGCCACAATCTAGAAACTAGTCTGGGAATATTGGATGAGTAGGCACTAGATAGGGATTTTATGCACAAACCTTCTTGTACCCATTAATTATTATGGCTTCCTCTGAGTGGTGTTACTTGTTTAGCCTTTGTGCAATTTACTTCTAGCAGGAGTTGTATATGTATAAAACAAAAGTGTTTGTTTTATCTTTAACTCTGTAATACAATAGGTACTCTATAAATATTGGGAAAAATATGTATGTCATAATATTATGCCATAACTTTATAGGTAGATAAAACTTCCATTAAATAGCTTTCTCCACAATCTCCATAAATAATGACTTATCAAAACTTAATAGTGAAAAGTTTGAATCATTTTTCCATTGTTGTTTGCTTTTAGCTAAGAATAGCCAAGTACTTAATTATGAATCAATATTATATGGTTAGTTGGGTTGGTTGAGAATAATCTTAAGCCTGATTAAAACTTAAAATTTTACCTGGTTTATATTTAAATCCTAAGTAGATGTTTATAATGAATCTTAAACGCTACTACTGCTACTGCTATAATAATTCTTGTTGCCTTAGATAATTTAGTAATGGTAGAATTGCGAACTCAATAGTTATATGTTATTAAATCTATTCTCAGATGAGTAAGATAAAAAAAAACAGTTACATTTGATCAATTGATTGCAACTGTTTTGCTCAACGTGATATTTGCTTGGTTAAACATCTATTAATCTGCCGACCAACAACAAGCAGACTGTATACAATTATCTATTTATAAATTTGATAAAGTTGGTATAAAAAAACTGATGGGAAATTACTAATGATGATGATGATAAGGATTGTTTAATCTTAGTATTCTTGGCTAAAAGATTTTTTGGAGTCAATAAATTTGCATTCTTGCTGGTCACTTAACGTAGACTATTGGTGGAAAGAAGTTAACTTCGGTTGTTTAGCCAAATCAATTTTATATATATTTATTGTGCTTTAATTTTATTATTATTACTTTTCACAAGAGTTTTCATTTATTTGTTTGAAAGTCAGGCAATTACTTTTATCGCTGTCTGTCCATTAAGTCTGCTAAGTTGAATAATAGGAAGATCTTCAACCCTGGTTTTAGATTAATATTTCTTTTTTTTTTTGTGAAATGTGAAAAAGTTAACAAAATAAAATATAAAAAAAAAGAGAGAAATTCTTAATTTTTCAAAAAATAAATCAATAAATTGAATCATGGAATATTGTTTCAGTTAATCATTTGAAAATAGAATTTATATATATGGCCTTCATAAAGTTTAGAATTAACTACATTAAAGTGGTGCAGCATTAGAGTAGCGGACTTTAAAGATTAATGTCTACGCTTCCAGATCTGCTACTTCGAGCACGTGAACTTCTTACGATTTCTCCAGAAATAAATCGAGTCGATTATTTATTTATTTTTGCTGATAATCACTATTTGTGATCATAATAGTTTGTTTCTAAGTGCTCTCTTAAATTGATGATCTTAGGATTTAAAGATTGGCTCTGAATCAAAGTTTAATAGGTTTCTTCTAGTGCACAAATGATGCTTGACTGTTGTGATTGCATTTGATTTTACCTTGTGTGGTTTCAGTGTAGTGATAAAATGTTGAATAAAATAAAAGTTACTGGGTTGATACTCAATCTGTTGCTACCATAATTGAATAACTAATGAACTGAGTAACTAAATGTTCGGTTTGTAGTTTAATACAATAGCTAAAGGCTCCGGGAAGCAAATCTCAATCTGTCAGTTTCAAAGCTAGAATGTCATATAACTTTACAAATGACTCCATTTAATTTTGTTCTGTTAATTCAGTGCAATAGTAAAAAGATAAACTAGTTAAAAGTCCCTGGATCAAAACTCAACATAATCACTTCTGATAATCAAATTTCCAATGAATGAGCAAGATTCATTCAATTTTCTCCATGAGATTTAATGCAGTAGTAGACTGATTTGAGATTAATTCTTAGTGGATCAAACCTCAATCTATCATTTCTGGTGGTTCAAAAGCCACTTGATGTACCATTTGATTATATATTACTTACAGAAAATGTAAATTATAAATTTTTATTCCTAATAATTTAAAAGACTGAATTATTTATTATTGAGTAATGATTTTAATATATCTTCTGACATGAAATGTACATATATTGAATCTTGCATTATGACTTAACCTCTGGGAACAATCCATGAAGTGAAATCACATTGCTATTTTTTTAGACTGCATGCATTAGTGCTGCAATTGATTTGATATTTAGTGCACGACTTATTTATAAAATCTATTTTATTATTAGTTGTCTTTAGAATATTCTGTTAAAAATTAACTGGACCAATTCCTCGTTTATCCATTTGTAATCACAAGGAATGATTCTTGTTTGAAGATAAAAATCAATCCAGGACTCAACATCAGTAGGTGAAGGCCTTATCTTATTACAATATCATTGATTTTTACAGTTTCTGCATCAACACTCTAAAAGTGCTTGCTAATAATAAATAGAGGCCCATTTCCTGACCAATAATAGTTATGTATTTTGGTTGTCTATATACTTCTATTTGTAAGAAAAATTCCAAATTTTCTCATAAGCAGAAAAAAAAATAAAGTTTACTCAGCCCAGATTTGAAACTCAAAAGATGGGTATTGCATGGTAATTTAAATATCATTCTATAATTTTAAATGCTTTCCTTCATCATCTAATCCAAGAATTAGAAATGTTTGTTATCATTCCAAAAGTCATTGTTAAAGTAATAATTCAAAGTTGTGAAAACATAATAATAACCTCAGGAATAAATTTTTTTAAAAATTATTGCTATTTATCTGCTTCTCCAGAATTTCAAATAATTATCATAAAAGGATTTGTATTTTCAGTTAGTGCTTTGTTTAAGATCTGCAATTTAAGTTTGGGTAAGTATATTGAATTGAACTTTTTTTTTCATCTGGAACATGGAAGATCTTTCATCATTTATACTTTCAATTTAGCATAGTCTATTAATATATTTTTTTAATTTACTAAATCTTTTTAAACAATTTTTAAAAAAATTCGACAGGTTATTTAGACTTCTACTTTCAGCAGATATAACAATAATAAATCAATTTTACTACATTTATAAAATAAATTTCTTTGTATTTTTCCCTTAATTTTTATGCTTCTTTCATAAATGTTTGTAAAATGGTTCAATTGCTATGTAAATTGGTGATATAAATAAGTATTAGGGATGGATATTAGATAACTTAAAGCATATCATAGGGCCACATACATCATTCACATTTTCGTAAAACACAGAAATATTCTATATCTAGAAGGTAACAGCCAACAAACAAAAAAGACCATAAAACACATCACCTTTTCCAAATATGAAATTGTCATGATTTGATCAGCAGTACATTTCTATTTTTCAATCATCATCACATGAATTAAGCTCAGATCAAACTTTTTGAACATTTTAGAAAATCAGATTTATCCCTTGGTGAAACATTATTTCTAGATGGCATTGACTCTTTTGAAACAATGTTATTCCAGTGCATACAGTTTATGGCAAGAGATACTAAACATGTGACTAATGTTAAAATGTTATTGAATGTGTGTGAGAAATTTTTGAATAATAAGTAAAAAGATGATATCCTCCAATGTATATCCTTCCGAGACCTGACAGTTTTTCCCATGTTAAATTCCACATGATAAACAAACATTTTTAATGCTAATAGTGATTTTGTAATTTGTTATCACAGCTATCATAGATGGGTTATTGTGTTGAAATCATTATATTAGATCTTCATTCTCAAAATAGTGATTTGCATGGTGCTGCTAATATTTATATAAATTTTTAATCCTAATTTTAGTAATATATTATTGAATAAATTATAATTTTAAAAAATAAATATTTAATATTGAGTAAATTCTAAATATTAACCCCCCCCCCATGTTTTAATAATGTATTAAAATTTTAAAAGAAGCAATGGTAGAGGGATGAATAGTCTTTGCGCTCAATTTTTAATCTATGAATAATAATAAAAAAACAGTTCTGCCTTAAGTTATATTATATTTTTAAATCTTTGCAGTTTCACTCTTTTACATTTTAGTGTTGAAACATCTGTTAAATTTTTTTCAAAGAATTGATGTTAATGTTATGGAAGTATTTTATTAGCTGACCAATCAATACATCTTACTGATGTATTAGAAATGGTTTTTTTTTTATGGTTTGCTTTTTTGAAATTCAATTTTATAAATTACTATTAAGATATCGAAAATATATATTGTTTGATGTTTTACATATACATAAATCATCATCATCATCATTTCTTATTTGCCACAAGAGCAGATCTTGCAACCCCATAACTTTATTTAGTCTTTCTATCCATTTCTGTACTCTTAAGACATTCATAAATACTTTTTTTTGATTATCTTTTTTTCCCTTTCTCCCTTTTATTCTCAAATTCTTTCACTATATCTTTTATAATTCCTCTATCTCTAAATATAACTCAATCCAATTTCTTTCCAGTTGTTTTTTATTTCACTCTTTCACATTTCAACATTGAAAATCTAATTATTCAAACTTATCATTAAAATAATCAATTGATTGGTTACTCAGAAGAACATGTGACATTTAAACATCAGAAGTGACAAATTCACTTTTCAACTAGAAATCTTTAACTCTTGAATTCATCATTCTACAGTTAAACTCAACTGCATAGATGGAATAATAGACTCAAAAAACAAAAAGTTTTTGAACCTCATCACTTTCACTGCCTGAATATTGCATGACCTCCTGAATATCTAGCGATTCAATTATAATTATTTACTACTCTACTCTGGCTAAAAAAATATACATTCTTTTTGTAACTAGATTGCAGTACTTGTTTTTAATAATAATGAAATATTTTTTTTATAATTCTCTTTATATATGTATTTATTGAGAGGAAGTAAGTAAATAAATTATTTACGATGATAAAAAGTAAGAAATGAGATTAAAAAGACATTTATTTCTACTCATAATTTCATTGTCAATAAATTTTACTATCGCATTGTTTTAGCAATCTCAAGTCTCACGTCTGTTATCTCAATTATATATTCGTCTCTGCAACATTTTTTAAATAATTTCTGTACTCAAATTACAAATAGCTTAGAGTGACAATCATTTCTTAACATATAGTGAATGCTATAACTACTGATACATGTCATAAGAGCATGTACATCATATCTATTATCCACACTATCAAGTTGTACAGCTCTGACACCTTTTAATATATGAAAAACTTATTAACCCTCTTATTGCAACCTTCACTTGACTTACCCTTATTTTAAATTCTTTGAGTGAAGGAAAGTTGAAATAAGTAGATAATGCTTGACTTGCTGCATATGATATTATAGAATCGGCTATTGTAAAAAAAAAATCACACCTTCATTGAATTGTACATATGAAATGAAGATCTTCTAAAAATGATATTTTAGAGTGAAGTGGAGCATTGGGGGAGGAGTGGAGAGGCAGACACCATTTATATTGCAAAGATTATTTCAAAAGCATTCTAAAGACGTGCATATCGATTGCTTTTATTGAAATAATGACGACTACAATGCATTGAATATGGTATTCAAGCATTTTAGAATGAAAATTTTATTTGCAAAAGAAATTAAGACAGAATACCAAAATATCAAATAAATAGAATAATGAACCATTATATTACAATTGGCTTATTTGTGGTTCATAGATTGGTTTGTATAATCATTAAAAAAACCCACCTCTATTATATTAGTGTATTATTACCACTACTACTACTACTACTACTTTTTTTTCCTGGGGTTGGAATGATCACATTCATTTGCAAGTGGCTGATGCTGCTAGTAATGAATACCAAACAATAACCCTAGATTCTTATCAGTAGTGCTTAACCATTATTTGCTGCCATCATGGTGGAGTATTTTTTAAGAAACTTAATATTTAGAAATCCATCTTAAAATTGAATGAATTACATTATCAGTATACATTTGTAGTAAGACTTTATATGTATGTATAGAAAATGTATATAAATATTGTACATGTACAGATTGCTCACACACCTTATTATGGTTGCATATGCAGCAAACATTAGATTAATTATCATGACAGTATTTGCACATAATAATTACTCATTGGACATACGTGCACACACTCATTCATCACTTTATATGTGCGTAATCATTTATAAATTTCCTATAAACTTATTCATGTGCATTCACATACTCATGGATTTGTAACAGCATTTCACATAAACTCAGTAACTAGCTTTTTGCTGTAAATTCATAATCGCTCTCCACGAAGCACAAACATGATCATTCATTTGTTACAGGATAACAGTCTCACTATAAAATATCTAACAAATATCTGGGAATTTCTATTTAAAGATAAAAATCAATAAATGACAATGAAATAACCTGTAGTAAAAAAGAGGGTTAAAATGTATAAGTAATGAAAAACTATTGATTTTAGTGTATGATTCATCAGATTACAATTGTATTTTATTTTATAGTCAGAGCATTAACACTCATTTGCTCAATCCAGATTATCCAAGATTTCTACCCTCCAGCTAAGAATAGTTAGATATCCACTTCCCACCAATACAGGATGGATAAATAAATCATCTATGGAATGACTACCTTTTAAAAAAATATGTTTTTTGTGAAATTCTCAGCTAACTAAAACAATTCCCAAGCTGCATATAGATATGAATCACATTTTATGCCAATGCAATTAAATATATTAATTTATATCTGATTACTATCACTAATGACTATCTTTTAAAATACATTAGTATTATATTGACTACTTTAAGCAGTAAGAATTTATTATTTTATAGTATTTGAAAGCAACCCATCTTAACATGGAGGGGTTCTATTTGATTCAAGTCAGCATTATTTTCAATCCATTCAAATGTGGCATTTAGTTTTTTTTTCTTAAATTATTTGCTTTGCTATAGGAGTGTAACTCAACAGACATAAGCCAATTAATATTCCTGAACTACAGCATTGGTAGCATTAAATGTTTATGAATATTAAAATAGGCTTTATGAGTGCCCTAGTGGATTGTGTCTCTTAACACAAGTCAGATATATATTGGGTATCTTAGAGGAAAAGAGTTAACCCTTTGTTACTGGATTATTGAACTTACAAAATATTTATTTATAAACAAGACATTTATTTTATATAGCACAAGGTTTTTATAAACTGTAATACCAATAAGCCAATAAGCTAATGCACATGTGCTTTGTAGATGTCACTATATAAATGAATACTCCCACTTTTTCAAACACAAGATAAAGTCTTTGGGAAAAGATAGAATGAATCCATCTATCCTTTCGACCCAACCGTATATGTATGGGCAAATCTAAAGTGTTTGAAAATGAGAGTATGAAGTTGTTAATTGATCACTTTAAATTATTTATTTATGTAAAAGGATTATAGAAAATTTTATAATGCAACATTAAATGTAAAAAAAAACTACTAGAGTAACTCTTGTTAAGAAAATGATAAGTTGTAGCAAATATCTATTAATAATGATTAAGTCATACTATTTGGGTTAAAAACGATTTTGCTAAAAAAAAAAAAAATCTGAATTCATGCAACTAACTAATGAACAAAAATATTTAATTTTAAAATCTTAATTGTTAAAAAAGATTATAATGTTATTAATAGATTAACACATCTAGAAATAATGTAAATAAATCTGGAGAAATGATAGCAAAACAGAAAATTTTCATTACTGAATCTCTACACTCCATTAAAAAAAAAAAACTAGCCAATCATCCTGCAGCATATATACTTTGAAAATAACTGTTCATCATCTGCTATCTTGAAATATTATCACACTTAATCCAATATCCATTCATCTTGTATTAATAATATCAAACAGACAGACTTAATGTTAATGAAATAAGTTAATACAACTCTAACTTGACTAATTTTCAAATGTATTGAAAGAAACTGATTTATAGAAAGACTACAGTGTCAGATATTCATGTTTTAATATTAAATTAGTCTGTTTACTAGTATTAATATAAGATAAGTAGTTGCTACATTAATATGGCTTGCTGATAATATTTCAAAGTAGCTGGCAAAGTTCTTTTTCTCAGTGATGAAATGTTTATTCATCAAAAAAAAAAAAAAAACATATACAGTGAAACAAATGAAATTTCAGGAGCAAAATGGTAAGAGGGGAAGGATACATGTAAAAGGGGAATGGGAAGTGGAGAGGGGAAATGGTGTGTAGTTCATGCTATAGACTGATTGTTCCATTTTTAATGATATGTGGTTATTACTAAATGAATGTTTCATGTAGTGTGATTTAAACCAATTATAAAGCTAAAAATACTATTGAAGAAATGGATAGAAGTTTAAATAAAATTTAACATTTTCTAGACATTTAATGACAGATGATGAAAATAATCCAAAATATTATCACATATAATGATATTATGACTAAATAAATATAGTACATGTAAAGGATTTATCTTAGATAATTTTGTTGTGTTTGTTACTTGTCATTCATAATTAAATTACTTCTCTCTCTCCAAGGTAATAATTTTCAACGAAAAAGTCACTAATAATAGTTTACAATGGGTAATTTGAATATAATAATGACGAAAATACTGATTTTCAATTTAAATCAACATGTTCATGAATATAGAAAGATTTTCTTTACTTGAATATTGTGTGATATCATGTAAAATTATGTGGTAGTATAGGATTTAAATATAAATAATAATTTCTTCTGGTATGAAGGGTAAATCTAAGAAAAAAAATACTAATTTCTTCATAATAATTAAATAATAAATTATAGTTACTTTACTTAAAAAATATTGAAATAAAAATTGTTTTCTGGTTATCAGAAATTAAATTATTATACAAAATACATTTTATTGCTATTTAGAACCCAGACATTATGGTGCCTAAGTCAGATACCTCATAAATTTGCCATTAGTTATGACAAGGATGGCGCAAGTTTTCTTCATTCCCTCATTTTATTTTGGTGAATGTTATGGAGTCCCTCCTTATACAGTATGTTGAAAACTTATATCATAATGCATTCTCATCCACTTAGTGAATATTTGAATGTCGGCATGTCTGCACAGTATATAAAAGTATATAAGGTATACTTCAGTCAATCTCGAATGCAATGTTTAATGAGTGATTTCTTGCGGGTCTTCTTTGTATTGCTTTTCTTTGTCATTTTTTGAAATTTTAAATTATATATTCTATTGCTTCTAAGTTCATTATTGGACTATTTATTTACAATTATAACTTATAGCAGAATTACAAGAATTACATACAACATATAAATAATTATTGCTAATATGAAAAGTATTATTTATGAAAATGGATTTCAAGGATGCGGAATTAAAAAAAAAAAAAATTGGGAACTACTAAATAAGGGAGTTAATCTTGGATTTTGCTAAATGAATATGCATTGATTATAAAAACCAAAATAATAGGTACTGTGTCATTGATCATGGAAGTATCGTACATATTTAACATACTATACATTATATATATATATATGTATCGCGCACACACACATATAACAAATTCAAATTTTATTTAAATACTAATGACTATTAGAATTCTGACTTAGCAATGGTTTAAATTTTTTAACAAATCTATATACGGCATAATTCATTCGATTATTCAAATTCATAAATGGATTTTGAAATGAGTAAAAAATTTGAGTTAAAAAATATTTTTTGAGAAAAAAAAAGATTCGGAAGATGAGAGACTTGAGAAAAATTTTATTTCCATTTACAATTGTAAAAATCTATTTAAATTCTATAGAAACAAAAACCATTCCCCAAAATATCGATTACTTTTCGTCATCAGTACAATTTTAGCTTATAGCAATGACAAAACAAAAAAAAAAAAAAGAAGCATTCATTAAATTTAGAAACGATGACACTTTTGTTTTTTAAAAGTTCGCAGCTACAAAAAAAAAAAAACAAGGTGATACCGTCTACTTGATCATGCAATATAATGAACAAAAAAAACATAACGTAATAACAATTAATCAGCGTCTCTTAAATTGAATGTACCGTGTTAATACAGAGACATCTATGATTTGAAGATCTAACTTTAGACTAATTATTAATAATAAAACTTTTTTTATTAATGTAAAGTGATAAGTATAACATGAAAGCATTTTTACATACTTTATATAACATAACCAGAATATTAACTATGTGTAAAATAAAATATTAAAAAAAAAAAAAAACACTTTAAACGTTCGTTTGCGAAATTATCTTAATGATGAGATTGGAAAACATCATATATATATTTCTTATAAATCTTGATCATAATCTGACATGAATGGAATGTGGAAACTTTTTGGGATAATAGATTTCTAATTTTAAGACTTCCTTTTTTTTTTCTTTTCAGTTAGAGGACCCACAGATAACCCAATAAGAATCCAGTTATTCTTAACTAAGGGATGCTGTGAAAATCATTGCTACCAATAAAAAATATTACAATAGATTAGTGTATATAAATGCCTCATCATTATAAAAGATTATGTGCAATAATAAAATTAGATTTTATGTACTACAAAAAAATCAACGATGCTTACAATAAAAAAATAATCGAGTAATTCGTTGCTTGATAAGTTGTGTAACAATCTTAGTCAGAATTGAGAGATGAGTTTTGATTCAGGAATTTTTTTAACTTTCATGCATACATGAATGGAGTTAATTAGTTAAAATCTGAAACTTAAAATATGTAAAGAAGAAATTTATTTACAAATAGGTGTTCTAATAAAAGTTGTCACTATCAGAACCAAAAGTTGGCTTGTCAAAGACACAACTAAATATGCCATTTGCAGAAGTGTCTTTTATAAAAAGACTTTTAGAACTTGCTGACATTATTTATTAAAGCACTTACTAGTCTTTTCAAAATCTGTAAGTCTGAAATAGTAATGAAGAGATGAGAGAGATTAAGAGCGAAAAAAAAAATCCCAAGCAAGTTCACACTTTGTTTCAGAAAGTTTTTTCATTATCAACATAACATTCTCCAATCACCATCATCTTCATCATTTGAAAGCATTACTATCAACTAAATGGTAAAAATCTTTTTTGAGTTTATTTATAATTTCTCATTTTCATATCATTCCAGAAACTTCTTGATTACATCCATTTGTCTGATATAAAATTTCTTTTGTTTTCTTAAAACAAGCTTCAATATCAATCAAAGTAACAAACTCTGCATGCAATAGTGCCACCAAGTGCAAGCCTTCATAATTAATGGATGTAGGAATGTTTGTTCATAAGATCCCTATCTAGTTCCTACTCATTCAACATCCCCAGGCTAGTTTCTACCTTCTGGCTTTTATAGTTTGCTACTGTTATTAACAGCATGTGTAAGCATATGAAATGATGATCAGTAATGTTTTGATGGCTCCAATATCAAGTGATAAATTGTAAAAGAAAACAAATAAATATGCAGATAATTATTTGGAAGTCAAGTAAAATTCAATATCAAAATGGAATAATAGGACCCAGTGATTCTTGTAGCTGCTCAGGGTTCGACAATAGCAGCATTTTTGTAGATATAGGATTTTCTACTTCTAAAAGTAATGATACAAAAACAACTGAAGAACCACCAACTAATCTGAATTTTTTTTCCATCTTCAACAATTAAAATGTGATATATATTTTTTACTTTCCTAATCAATTATTAGCATAGTCTTAGATAGTTAATAACTTACATTCACCAAAGGCATTTTTGTCTTTGAAGAATTTGTGAACTGAGTACACAACAAAGCATCATATGACTGTCCAGTTATATTCACCATCTATATTACAAACAATAATCCACCTTACCATTCTATTCCAAAGCCATCTATTATAATACAGAATAAATCATGGATATATGATAGAAGTATCATTCAATCCTACACTGATTTCTAGCTTAAATTGTTTTTCATCAGTGAAAAGCGGTGGATTTTCACACACAAACATTTCAACAACCATATTCATTTTTTTGGTTCATCCAACAACAAGTAAATAATAATATATGGCAAACAGCCTTTAAATAACTTATTAAAGGACAAATATTTCTAGTTCAGAAACTATATATTTTAATGGTCCTAATAATATGCCAACTGTAAGCATCTTTAAATCTATGGCAAAGGATAGTATAATATTATAAAACATCATATAATTCCCAGTTTGCTTTAACATCTGCATTAATAGTAGATATTAAAGCTGGAAACACCTTCAAGTTTTTAAATCTTATGTCATTAGTTTTTTTAATATATATATATATTGAACCGAATTCAAATATGTGTATTCGAAACACGGCCTCTTAGGCAGAGAAGAACATACTCGGAGAGTATGTATGCCCAAACGATAGCTATAAAGTATATAACTAACGTTACATTTCCAGGACATAACTTCTTCTCGACTGTTGAGTTCAACACCAAGTTCAAAGCACTTTTTTGTTTGTGTATAAACACGGGCGCCAGCTGCTTATTCTAAAAGAATAGACAACGCACTTTGAATAGTGGCAACTAACCCAATGCCTAAATCCACGACTAGCTCAGTTGTTTGTAATCACTAATAGATTATACTTAATTAGTGGTTAAAAGACTTGATAAAGAATTTGTTAAAAAGAATTTATAAAAGGAATTGTAAAAGAATTGATAAAAAGGAATTGATAAAAAGAATTGACCGACAAATAAAGTTTAATTTTAAAGATAATTTATTAACTAACATTTATTTCTAAATTTAAACATTTTATAATTCTAATAAACACACGCATATTTTAAATTGACATTTCTAAACTAGTTTAAATATTCTTGTTTACTTTCATAACAAAACACTGGTAATTATCTAATTTAACTAATAATATTGATATAAGGATCACGCACATATTAACTCATGCACACACATAATAATATTAAAGTATTACATAGCATTTGAAATTTAATCACACACATCAATAGTTCATTTACGTATGATATCGAGTTCATATAATTAGACTCTTGGAGGATTCGCACGAATTAATGAAATGCAATGGCTATTACAGTATAAACGAAAATAAGCAAATGTTTTACCTAGGATTTTGAACGTAGATTTAACACTTGGTTTTCTTCCAGTATGAATGGTTCCAGTATGAATGCTTCCAGCCGGCTGGGACGTTTCCTTACTGAGTTTCCTGATTTTCACGATTATTACTATCGGAGACAATTAGATACTGGCGGAGATTTTCTAAGATGTTAAGCTGACATTATTTCACGGGCAGATCTGCTGTTTTCTTGGACATCTGGGCTGGAGACAAACGTGCGTTCCAAAATATTCTCAGCACCGCATTTTGTTTCTTAACTGACTCAATCAATTTCCGAACTGCACTCTCTCAATAACCTTGTGAACTGATTGTCTCAACTCAATTAATTTGTGGAATGAATCACTGTTCGATAAAAAAGTCTATTTATACCTGCGCCTTGTTGTCTTTCTCATATCTCCGGCAAAGATCTGTTGTCGAATTCCTTATCAATTAATCCTTTGATAAACGTGTTTTGGAAGATTGCTTAATTAGTAATAGCCATGCAAAAACGTATTGTTTTATATTAATTAATATCTAATAGCCATTGCCGTGTTTTTCAATGATAATCTTCCCTAACTTTCACATACATTTTATATATTTACAAATGTACATATATACGCACATATATTTTTAATACAATTTACTATTTAGTTTTAACATTATTTTTTTCTTTAATTAAAATTGAATGAAAAGAGATTTGCATGTCTTAACTTTCTCAAATTATATTTTTACGAATACTAACAAAAACTCTTTACTTCCTTTTACAACTCTTAGTTTCATCTCTCAAATCAAGTCCCCCTCCCCCCTTTTGACCAATTAATTGTAGCTTTTTTATTTCAAAAACTAACGCTAGAAAACTATTTAATTCTTATCCTTTTCGAAAACAAGCTGCAATAAATTCTTCAACATTTAATTTTATGTTTTTCTTTTATGAAAGATTACTTTAATAATAATTTTAGATAAAAATTATATGTGCCTATATCAATATAGGTACAATATATATATATATATATGTCACTGTTAAGTATATATGAATAAATCCAATGCTCCTCAAAGATAAAGAACAAAAAGTAATCTGAATTTCATTGAAACTACTATAGTTTTTATTGTTTAGCCAAGCTTGCAACATATGGCTATAAAATAAAATAATAGGTTGATTTACTATTTCTAAGGCAAGGAAATAACATGGATAAAACTGAATAAGAAAAAATTTTGACTGCAAAATCTTATATGCCAGTAAAATGTCAATGGATGTTTGTCAACTTTTAATTGTCATAATGATAGATAGGGAATAGAAGATAAACATAATTATAATATTATCATAATCTTCCCATTCTGTAAATCAAACATTTAATAACTTCTGATTAAAACAAATCTATAGCAATAATCTTCCCTAAAGCAGATAAGTACAAGTACTTTCATAGGTCAAACAGTCAGCAACTCCTTGTGAAGTTGAATCATTAATTGCCCATTCATTAGAACAAACAGCCAACAATTTTTTGTGAAGTTAAATCAGAAATTTTTTTTTTTTTCACTTTTACTATTGTCAAAAATGTCGAATTTAAACTAGACTATTCATTAGTAAGTGTTGTGTGGTATAAAAATGTGTTAATGGAAATCTGAAAATCTGTAAGTTCTTCCAATTTTTATGACTGTACAGACTATATAACACTTAAAATATTCTTTAGGGATCATCTAAATCCTCTACACTAATCCTATATTGTAATTGGAAATGAAGCAATACATGATTGTTATTGCTTAATATCAAATTTATTTACAAATAAAATGTTTATAATATTACAAGCACAAAATGTATGTTTTTGGAAATAGTAATCTGCTGTATTTATTTAACTTCAAAACCATCTTTAGTAAATTTAAGCAATCAATGATATTATATAATACTAAGAACATTATGACCACATCCACAGGCTAGTTTCTGGCTTATGGTCTTTATTAATAAAAAGTTTTGAACTACTGGCAGTTAATTACACATCTAACAGTCACCTTTAATTTTTTTTTTATAAAATCAAATTTATAATCTGAAATTTAGAAAAAAAACATTTTAGGATTTTGAATGTAAGCTAACTTGTTTGTATATTTGTATAGATGTGATAATAAAATAATGACTATACATTTTAATGACCTGAGTTTTTATAATAACTGTGGACATCTTTAACATTTTATATAGCATAATATATACCAAAACAAAAATCATGGGCCTTTCTTTGCTTACATTCTATATGTTCTTTTAAGATTAATAATTTACTCTATTTCAGAGCCACCACTTTTGCAGAATTGAATAATCAATATAAATTAAATGATAATACCATAATCTACAATCCCAGACTAGTTTCTATGTCCTTATTTTAAAGGTAATTTATCCAGAAACTTAATAAAGTAATATGAAATTATAATATTACTACCTAATGTTTAATGACTAACAAGTTTACATTATATGCTCTGATATATGATGAATGTAAGTTAGGGAAGCCATTAAATATTAACAAAATAAAATTATCTTACTAGATAATATTAGTAGCATGCATGATGTCACCAGTTACCATTAACTAAAAGAATTACATTATTAAATAAATGTCTTATACATAATGCATTTGACAGACTCAATAAGTCACAAGCATCTTTAGATTCAACATAATTATGTTTTATGGTAGTAGTCAATCATAAAATTCATATAATGCTGCAGAGGGTCTATGGTTATGAAGAAAACACTAGCTACATTGCAATCAGTTATGAATTAGGAATTTGATATATCATTATTAACTAGTTATTTAATAAACATTCAGATCTAAAAAAGAAAGAGCTATTGATTTAAAAATTGGTATTAATTCTTTACAATATAATACCTACAGATTCCCAAGTGCCTTTTGTGTATATAATAAAATAACACAACTAAAATTACTTAATAGAAAGCAAAACTACCCAGATTATTTGCACCAGTGTTGCTGTTTGAGTTAGAAGACTTCTCCCATGTTAAATAACTGTTTCACTGGATACTTCACACTTGAATTTATCAGCAAAGATGTTTCTTCAAAAAGGTAATAATATCTAGAAGTATAAGACACAATACAATTTTCAATATTAGACTGTTCACTGGTAGTTATTTGAGAGAGCAGTTTTTGATAATGATGATGATGATGATAATACATTTTATAGTTCAGAAAAATCATATTACAGTTGAGCACCCTAGTGAGAAACATGAGCATACAACAATTCTTTTCCAGATAGGTATAACCATGTTTTATTATTATTATTTACATTATTAAACTGCAAATTGATTCTGGAACTTTTAATAGTGAATCCACCACTCTGCCATTGTTATAAAATATATAGGATCAATTACTGAATGATTTTTAGAGGGTGTGTGGTGCTTGAGTGCTAAAAGTTATAAATTGAGCTTCAATTCAGTAATAAGAAAAGTTGACAAAACAGTAAGAATGTTGCCATTTAAAAACAATGAAATAATACTTTTAAAGTCTAGTTTTTATAAATTCTGAATAGTAAAAATTATATCTACCATTCATAGATAATATAGAAATTCATATATCTGTGTATCATTCACTTAATTCAAGTAACATTTTAACAATTACATATAATTGCATAAAAACTAGTAAAACATTTGTATTTTATATTGGACTATTTCCATCATCTAATATGAGTATAGAATGTCTTTAAAAAAATTTAACTTTATTTAAATATTCCAAATATATTCAATTGTTAGTAATAGTACATCAAACAAGTTAGTATATGTAGAACATTTTGAGAGGTATTATTCTCCCCTCTTCTTCATGTGTTGCTGGCCTGACCAGTAACAGTACTAGCATGGGATTCAAATCTGGATCCTTAGATTAATGAATATTAAATTTTAAGATAATGCTCTAACCAACTGAGCCATCCTGCCAAAGGCAAGAGTTAGTTGAAATTTCATATACTTATCTATGAAGTTCCTCTTGATTTCTCCACTTTTTTTTAAAAGCAAAGTTGATTAGTGGTTTCCATATATTATGTATAGTCACGCTATATTGGCTTATGGGATTTTTTCCATTGTCATGTGAACAGCTTCTTTAAATTTTTTTCTTTGTATTCTTTCTTCTCTATCCAATATTTTATATTTTCCCAAATAAACATATATGTTCATTGGCACATACATGGTCTGCTACCTTAGACACATCTGTTTTCTCTCATCTAATCATCAGTTTGTGTTATTGCAAGTGCTTTTCAATGGTATGACTGGTCTCACCAATATATGTTCTTCTACATTAAATGGTGATAATACTTTACAAACCAGAACAGCTCTTCCTATTGATAGTATAATGGAACTATTAACATTCTGCATAAAAACAACCTACTTTCAATGTAACACAGAATTTTTCCAAAAAAAATCAAGGAATGACTATAAGCTCACCACTGTCTTCTCTGTTGAGCAATATTTATATGGAAGAACTTGAAACCTTAGCCATAAAAACTACTCCATATCCACCTAAAGTTTGGCTTTGGTATGTGGATGATACATTTGTTGTATGGCAATATGATGAAGCACTGCTACAAACTTTCTAGAAACACATCATCAACATATCCCCTTTCAATTAAATTCACAATAGAATCAGAACAAGAACAAAAATTGGCATTCTTAGATGTTCTTGTGACAAGAGTCCCTCATGATAAAATCAAAACTACAGTTTACCAAAAACCTAAACATACAGAAAAATACCTAGCATATACATCCAATTACACCAGAAACACAAAACACAGAGTTATACTATCACTATGGAACAGAGCAAAAGAAGTTTGTTCAGTAGCCAGCGATTTGGAAAAAGAAGAGATTTATATAGAACTCTTATGAAAATACCTAGCCTATACATCCAATTACACCAGAAACACAAAACATGGAGTTATACTATACATCCAATTACACCAGAAACACAAAACATGGAGTTATACTATATATCCAATTACACCAGAAACACAAAACATGGAGTTATACTATCACTATGGAACAGAACAAAAGAAGTTTGTTCAGTAGCCAGTGATTTGGAAAAAGAAAAGATTTATATAGAACTTTTATGAAAAATGGTTATCCATCAACTGTTATTAGGAAAACATTAAATAGACAACAAAAACAACTATCAAGAAAAAAGACAATTATTGGTACTATAGTGTACCCATACATTCCAAAAATATCAGACAAATTAATGAAAATCTGCAATCATTATAACCTCAGAACAGCTTTCCAGAGCCATACCACGCTATGAGGAATTTTAACCTCTATACAGCCTAAACTTGAAATGCTGAAAAGAAAAAACTGCATCTATGAAATACCATATAAATGTGGAAGAACATATATTGGTGAGACCAGTCATCCCATTGAAAAGTGTTTGCAAGAACACAAACTGATGATTAGAAGAGAGAAAACAGATGTGTCTAAGGTAGCAGACCATGTATGTGCAATGAACATATGTTCAATTGGAAAAATACAAAAATATTGGATAGAAAAGAAAGGCTACAAAGAAGAAAATTTAAAGAAACTGCTCACATGACAATAACAAAATATTCCATAAGCCAACCTAATGTGACTATACATAATATATGGAAACCACTAATTAGCTTTTCTCTTAGAAAAAAGTGGAGAAATCAACAGGAAACTCATAGATAAGTATATGAAATTTCTACTGACTGTTACCTTTGGCAGTATGGCTCAGTTGGTTAGAACCTTACCTAAAAATTCAAAAATCAAGAATCTAAGGGTTCAGGTTCGAATCCCATGTTAGTACTGTTACTGGTACTGAAGAAGAGGGGAGAATAATACTTCTCAAAACATTGTGCATATACTAACCCATTTAATGTGCTATTACTAACAGTTGAATATATTTGGAATATTTAAATAAAGTTTTAAAGATATTCAATACTCATATTAGATTATGGAAATAGTCCAATATAAAAATACAACTAGAACACCATCATTGCAAACCTTCAGAAAAACACTAGTAAAACACTTTACTTAATCAATTCCAGAGCCCATTATTATAAGATTGAGTTATCAATGAACACTAGATGACACTGCTAAACCTACATTTCTAGACTAATTTTTGGCTAGTGGCCACCTTCAATAAAAATCAACTGATGCTTATCACTGAAAAGGGTCAATGGCCAAATGCTAGTCTAAGAATGTGGATATACCTTGGTTATTCAGTATTCATTGACTACCTCACTAAAGATGGTCAACAGTAGAGACTTGTCAACTAGTAGTTGTTGATTTTTCAAGCTTGAAGCAGGTAGACCTAAAGTAAATTAAATAGTAAATTATTGATTCTAATGTATAAATAACTTCTAGAATTCTGAAGAAATTAACATTATGATTTATTTCATTTATTTTTTAAAAAAGGAATTCCAGTGATAAAAACAAAAATTTGGATATAAAAGATAAATTAATTTTCAAATTGTTTGTTAAAATCATGGTTGATTTTCAAGATGAATTATAATGATTCAGCTCTATAACATATCTAAAATTATTTTAGACTTTATAAGAAGTATAAAGTTACAAAAATGTACGAGATACTAAACAATATATAAACTGTTAATTGATATGACAAAAATTTACTTTTTATAGGTTTTTAAAACAGAAATGACTAATCTATGATGCATGCAGTAATGTGGCATATCTGATCCCAACTATAAAAAGTAAGCCTAGATTTTGAAAAGTAGTACTGTAATCAAAAACAATCTTTTATTAGTATTCAATATAACAAAAATTCAAACTAAAAATGAGAATTCCTATTCTACATATTTGTTGTAAATAATACATGTTTATCTTTTGTCTAATCTTGAGTACTTTTGAAAACCTTTTTTGTGAAGATTATTTTCATTCATGAAACTTATAAAAATTAAAATAAAAAATTATGATTGACTGATTCAAATATGAAAGACACTCTGTTGCTTTCATTAACAGAATAAGCTCTAAACTTTAAAAATATAGTGAAAGCAAAACAGACTCAGAAGTCTCGTTAAAACAGGAACTCTCCATACAGTAGTGCCACTCAGTGCAAGCCAGAGTAATCAGTGGATGCCAGAAGGCTTGTGCATAAAATTCCTATCTAGTGCCTACTCATCCAATATCCCAAAACTAGTTTCTAGCTTGTGGTTATGAGAGCACTGCACCTAGAAGGTTCATCACTGATGAAAGCCACAAGCTAGAAACTAGTTTTGGGATATTGGATGAGTAGGCACTAGATAGCGATTTTATGCACAAGCCTTCTGGCATCCATTGATTACTCTGGCTTGCACTGAGTGGCACTATTCTATGGAGAGTTTTGCCTGTTTTAATAACAGTTATGAGAAAGCATAAGAAATGGTGATCATGTGATGTTTAGTGGTTTAAGTCTCGTTAAAGTATGTAACATTTAAACTATTTCTTTTTTCTATAGCACATTATAACCCAATCTATTTTTTATTTATTTCTTTGTTTGTATATCAATAGATAAGGAAGGCTGACTACACGGGAAATATTATAAAATTAGAACTCCTCTTTAGAGCATGAGATCAACTCAGGCCACAATTTCGATCCACACAACTTCAAAATGGTTTGCGCTGAGCACAATGATTGAAAAAGAAAAGATACAGAGGTGTGGTTTATCACAGATAATACCCATGATAAATAAAAAAGACTCATGCCTTGCATCATCATGAAAGTGGTATATGTAAATTCACAAATTTGCATACTAATTAAACTATAAGTTCTCTTTTCTACATGCTATGAATATGACCAGTCTGGTTGAAAGCAGTGCTAAGTTGTAAATCTGTAAAGAAGTTATAATTTTTATGATCTTTCCTGCATAGTAGATCTTTCCTATCTGTAGAATAGCACATTATTATATCATAAAAAATACTACATGTTACTTATCCTTATTAACATATTTTACACAGAAATTAAATAATAACATGAGAGTCATGTTGTTGGAAAACAAAATTTGAATTCTTACATAAAAAAGAAATAGCATAAGCACTGTTAAACATTGGCCAATTGTACAGCATATAATATATTTAAAAATTTACATTAAAAAAAAGATAATGGAATCTATTCATACATTTGAATAATTGTGAATGATATTAATAAAATCTACAACTTATCATGATAAAATTGTTTGCACAAAAATTCCCAATCAGATTGACAACCAATCGATTTAACATTATATACCCAAGATAGTGCATTTACAGTTCTAAAAATTTCTGTGTGGCAACATGTATTTTTGTCTACAGTTCATTTTCTTGGCTTTTTTTGGTTCATTAATAGTATTAAATATGAATTTTTATAACATTTAATAACCATTTCCCATTATAAAAATTATTTACTTAGGAAAACAAATTTTATTGAAGAGCAGTGAGGGCAGATTGTAAATAAGCCTGTTGTGATTGATTTACCATCAGTTCAATTTCCAACAATTTTTTAAAATAAATATCACTTTAAATTTCCAACAATGTATTTCTTCAAGACTAACAATAGTAAGCCAGCTCAGGAAGTGGGAACTTTTATGGTTTATAATGAAAAACTTAGCCTGCTAACTACACACTCTCACGACTGGCTGCAATATTTTCACTATTCATAGAATAAAAACATTATTTTGGAGACATAGCTGCATTTGCCTTTCATCAATCATTTTTCTTATCTGCTTGTTATTTGATCCCTACTTATGAGTTTGTTTTGCTATTTTATGTTTTCTTGCTCAGTTAATTGACAAATGTTTGATCAGAGTGCTTTAATGTTCCTGTTTTTTAGTTGTACAGAATAATATTGGTATACAAAAAATTTAGTTTTAAGTAAATAACATTAAATTTAGTTTTAATTTTAGTTTTAATGCTGAATTTTGTTAGTAAATTGTATATTATCCATCATATCTAAAAAAGTTAAAAGAAGGTTGAATAAAGAAAAAAGAACATTTAATGAAGATTGTGAGTTATAATATTTTCTTATTTTTATGAAAAATAAAATGTTTTTTATGTTTTATACTGTACTAATGATCTCATAAGAACCACAAATACATGAAAATAGAAGAAGCCAGTAAATATGCACTTCCTAATGAAGAAAGAAAAACAGCACACAGCTTTTAGTGCTTTTATTAAGCAAGAAGCTGCTGAAAATGATATTATATACAAAATAGCACATATACCTGGAAAAGGAGGTAAACCATTTAGTGATATAAAAATAATAAAAGATCATATTGGTGAAACAGTGGGCTGTTTAGATCCAGAGAAAGTTAACAATACAAACAATTACTTTCTTCAAGAAGAACTATAAATGATAGACAACATGAATTAGCTCAGAATATGACAAAGCAACTTCATTGTTATGATAAACTATTTAATTTGCACATGCTTAGTCAGAAAATTCATGGAATTGATATGTTTTAGCAACTTTAAAGAAATATGTCATGAAGCAGAGCTAAATCTTGGTAACCTAATAAATGTAAGCACTAATGGTGCACTTTCTATGAGAGGAAAAGCAAAAAGGAGTCATTTCATTTGCTAAAGAAAGAAAATTTCAATTTAGAAAAGTTGTTTTCCATCCTCTGTATATTGCACCAATAGAATCTTTGTACCAAACTTATATTTTACCCAATACTTTAGATAGAATTATTGCAATTATATAAATGCAATATAACATCATGAATTTCAAAACATGCTTATGTCAGATGATGATACATATACTGAGAAACGTTCGTATTATTCTAAAGTAGTTTTTCTCAACTACCTACATACTGCAGTCCAACGAATTTTTTTTTTTTTTATTACAGATCCAATGAAGTATAAACAACAAAAAAAAATGGAAGAAAGGGCAGATGTTTTTATAGTAAAATAATATTATTAATAATGTTTAACAAATTTAATGTATATTTATATATTCAAAGAGTAGTAAAATGAATAGAATAATCGACAAAACTATACAAAAATAAATTAACTAGCAAAATATTAAACTAATAATAAACAAAATCTGAAGAAAAACAATGAACAATATTTAAATAACTGAGCGAAACATAATTATAATTATAAAACCAAAAACTAATTAGATTGTTGCTGATTCTTTTCAATAATTAGCTTATCTAGTCTTAAAGATATATTTGTAATTGGTAAGCGAAAACTGGATTTATTAATAAATGATTTCTTTCTTTTCATTTTATGAATGCTATTGTTGAAAATGTCAATTCACACAAACACAGCAATAACACTCGAAGACTTTTTCGTGTAATTCTGAATATTCAATTTTTATTTTAATCCAAAATTGAGTTATATTTGTCGAATTAAATAATATATTTAATGTATCATCGCAATTTAAGTATATTATTTTTCCTGTTCCAAATAGTTAGGTTATTTTATAGTTCAATAAATGTATTTAAAATCCACATATTGCCTTTCCAAATGTCTTTTTCCTGTCGATAATATTGCTCAAACACACAACAAAATCCGTTTAAATGACCATAAACAGTATTTTTCTAATTCGCCAATATTTAAACGTATCAACTTCATTTATCAATTCTGAAAATAAATGAAACGTCTTTTTTTTTTTTTTCTATACGCTTATAATATCATAGTTTTAACTTTTCTTGAATGACTCAGTTTTAAATCCATAAATCAAAACTAGTATTATTTCATTACAGGATTAAATTTAGTTCATTTATTGATGAAAATATGTATGATAAGTAAACCAGTTTAGCAATCCAATTGTTGTCACGGAAAATATTTCTGAATTCTGCATTTTTTTGATCATAGAAATATTTGAATTTCTTTTTTTAATTTATACAATTTTGTTAATACTATTCCTCTCAACAACCGTTATACATCTGCATGAGATAGTAAATTTTTATATCCAGATCCCATTTCATTGCATAAACTTGAAAATAGTTTTGAATTTAGTGCATTGCATTTAATATCATTTCTTATTTGTATCGATTGAGTAAGAACGTTATTCAAGTCAGGAGACAATTTTTTAGCAGCTAAATGCTTGCAGGATATAATACAACGAGTAAAAATCATTTTGACGTTTGCTACTTCTTTAATTTTTTTTTGCAACTCCTGAATCTTTTCCAATCATACTTGTTTCTGCATCAGTACATAATTTTTTCCAATTAAATGAATTCTTTTCGATGTAATTTCAATTACATAAAAAAAAATTCTTTACATCATTGATTTAGTAATCAACATAACGACTGTAACATAAAAGTATGGCTTTATTGGTAACATTTGTAGATTCATCTATTGAATTGCAAACAGAAATTTGTTTACTTTTTAAATTAATTAATCTTCAACATCAATTATTAATTCACTAAATATACATTGAATAGTATTATTAGAAAGCAGCAAAGTTTTCATTCTGCCTCCAACAACTGTATCTAGGATTTCTTAACACACTTCTACTAAGCATGGTTTAATTAAAATTTCAGCAATAGAATACTGCTTTTTGCATATAGCAATCTTTAAAGCAACTAAATATGTGCTTTTTAAAGAGTGGACTGTTCTGTGCATTATATGTATATTTATTGTAAATAAAGTTTAATAAAATCTTGGGTTTTTTTAATTATTATTCACTTAAAAACAGCTAAAATTTATTAAAAAGGTAAATATCATGTACTTAATATGTTTTAATTTATAGTCCACTTATTATATAGTAATTTCTATCACTACATGCCAGTGCAATTCCATAGGCTGATTACAACAAACTACATAGTGCATAGGACTGACAACTATTAGGTTATTTTTGTATATACCAAAGTCCACCTCAGTGCATGAAGTGCACATGCACAATATTGTTAATGGAGCAGTATTTTTACTATGAGATAACTGAAACCAGAAAATATAAACTTTTTTGTATTTTTTGTAGTATTTTGTTTTTTGGTTTAGTTTCTAAATATTCTATGAATAAAACAACTAACAAACAAAAGAAAACCATACAACTGAATTAAAGATAAATTTAATAAAATTAGTTATAATTTAAAAGATTTTCACATGACCCATTACTCTCAGTGCCGTCTCATATTGCTGACCCACATGATCACACACATGTTGAAAAGATAAATAATGACCAATATACGTATTTCATGCTAAACCAGTAATCATCAGTTGGTCTATTTATTGATGATTATTTATCTTTTCAACATGTGTGTGATCATGTGGGTCAGCAATATGAGATGGCACTGAGAGTAGTGGCTCATGTAAAAGTCTGAGTTTCGAATCCTGTATATATTACATATATAAATGCAGGTTTAAGCCTGTACAATGTATTAATTTAAAAGATTGTAAAAAAAAATATGTAATAAATATGAACAAATTTATAAGTTTTTTGTAGACAATTAAAATTTTTCTGCAGAACAGCTGTTGAAAAACAATGCTCTAAAGTATGCTGATTATCAAAAGCCCAAATTTTAATAAAAGTTTTAATTTTGCAAGAACAAATTTTAAAATTTTATGAGGAACAACAAAATGATGTGAATGATTAGACAAAGAATTTTATAGAAATGCTGCATTTTTTGCATAATATTATGATAAAAAAATAATTTAAATATTTTTACAGGGTAAAACATATATATATATATGCAGCTAAAAGTCCAGGGGTTTAGAAGAAAATTAATATTTTTCAAAAATATTTTCTATAAATCAGAAATTTCCAACAACATTGCTCACAGTTAACAAACATGTTAAATTAATAGAAATATGTACTGAAAACTTTCAAGATTTCATAGTTATCCTGGATTCCTTAATTAAAGAGTACAATGAAAAATTTTCTGATTTTGAAGAACATACTCTTGCAATGAAATTGGCATATGAACCATATTTGATTAATATCTTGAAAGCATTCACAGAACTACAAATAGAATTGAATGACTTAGGGGGAAGTAAAATCATAAAGTCTCTTTTTAATACCAATAAAGATCCCCCATTGACATATAGAAAAATGCCATTGAATACCCATATTTATATCAACATGCTCATCATCTTATATCTTGCTTTGCAGCTACATACTGTTGTGAATCAACTTTTTCATATCTCACACAAATTAAAAATTATTGATGTTCATTTAAAAGAACATATTAAGCTGGATCCCAATATTCATTTTGTATCAAATAAAAAACAAAAATCTTATTAAATTACTTATCTATGATCTTTTAAAATAATAGGGTTTTTTTAATGTGGAATATACATACAAATATTTTATTTTTTATAAAAAGAAAATGTAAAATAATTATGATACATTTTCATTTAAATAATAATCTGGAAAGTTATTTATAATATTGATTATTTAATTTTATTTTTGTGTTGATATAAAAACCTTTCAGTAAGAATTATAGTTTAATGTACATCTTAATATGTAAAAAAAATTGCAGAAATAAAAGTACATTTTTTAGAACTAAGTATAGATCAGTTGGATTGGTGTGGCCTTTTCACTATTTCTAAGGAAGAATGTGGCCTTCTGTTTTAAAAAAGCAACACCACATGACTCTTAGCTTACTTTAACATTTGCATTAACACTACTAATCAATAATTATATCATGTTATCCTGGAACCACTTATGTAAATGTAAACCAATCAGTTCTCCAGAATAGTTTCCAGCTATAGATCTTCATAAAGTTGGAATGAATTTACAATGTTGTAATGTTAACAGCTTTTAAATTATTAGCTTGAATAGTATAAAAAGAAGTAGCCACTGTAATGCTCATTAATGATAAAAGATAATATCCAAAAATTAATCTGGGCATTTAGTTGATGCCATTGTTATCCTTCAGTTATTCATGCTTATATAATTGATCCAAAATAGAGTATCAGAGTAGTTCAATTATAGATATTAGATGTAACCTAAAAAAAATTACAGTGATATTTTGTTAAGGATATAATGTTAAACAGTCTGATTATAAAATTTCCAACCTTATTTATATCCTTTAATAGTTCATTGTTTAATCTCATTCTTTTTTAAAAATTAATCAATTTTGGCCAACTTTATTTTATTTATGTAATGTTCTCATTTGATCTTTGCTTATGTTTTGTTGCATGTTTATATTCTATGTTTCTTCTATTTCTTTATACCTAATTTTCTATTAAATTTGATTTTATAAACACTTTTACCCAAATCTATATTTGCTATTTTTTGTACTTCATTGTACTATTCTTATAGTCACATCCATCAAAGCATATTTGTATTTTCTTAATATACTATATAATATTTATACAATTTATATTTTTGTTTTTTTTTATTTGCCATCCATACACTATTATCCATCTACTATATTTGATATTATTCCTTATATTCTCAAACATCTCTATTGTAAAAAAAGTTATGATCACTATAACACGATTTCTCTCATTTTTAAATCAAAAATATTAATTACACTTACTTTATTCATTCCTTTATTTACTAATATGTAATTTATTGTACTATTAAATCTATTTCTAGATCAAATATATTATTCTAAACTAGTTGTATTTCTATAAAATAAATTTTCTTAATTCCCAATATCCAAATCTACTCTCTAATAAAATACTTTTAATAATTGAACATTTCTAATTATAAAATACATTATTTTCCATGTGTTCATTTGTGTCTTTTATAATAAAAAATTATATTCCCTTTTTTTAAAAAAATCTGTATTTCTATAGCAAACATTCATACAAATTCTTCATTTCTATTTCATATAGCCATTTACTCTACATTCAGCAATCCACTTCTGCCTTCCTAATTTTCTCTTAAGTCATATATATTTCTCACTCTTGACTGTGCTTAAAAATTATTTTGATATGCATCCTATATGCCTGTCATTCTTTCCTTTGTTCCCCCAATAACTTTCTTGCCAGCATAAATTTTCTAAAATATTTTTTCATTCTTTCATAAACATGGTTCCACTACAGTTATCATCTCAAATTTCATTATTAAATACCTCTTTTAATTCAAATCACTTATGTGATCTTTTATGTCTCTTCCTTGCAAATTTATATACTCTATGATAATAATTTTCTCTCTTCTCACTACTCGTTTATAAGTTCTTTTCTACCAAGTCAGCAAACTTATATTTTTTTTTATTATATTCTCACATCTAAAGAAATATCTTTTATTTTTTAATTTTCTCCCCTTGCAATATGTTGCTACTAAAAGAATAATCACCCATTTATGTAAACATTAAATCTTTCTCCAAAATTATCCCTTTTAACCCCCCCCCTTACATGAATTTCCTCATACATAAAAAAATTATTAAAAGTCATATTTTAACATTTCATATCTTAGTTGTTATAAATGTATATCATCATTATTCTGCTTTTAAACTAAGCATAAAACATTTCCAAAACACAATTTTATTCTTCCCAAATATTTCAAATACATTATATTCAAGAGATATATCTTTCCACTTTACAAATATCTCTATGTAAGTAAGCATTAGATGCTATCATAACAGTACAGCCAGATTCATATAGCAAACAATCAAAAATCACTGATAAGGATCTGTTTGTATTGCCAATTAATAACTTTTGGTTAGTCAGTGCTTAAATAAAATTTGTTTTAGAGTAAAAGAAAGAAAAAATTCTTTTCTAATAATAGAAATAATTATTAAACTTACCAAGTGAAAAGAAATTTATTTAAAATGTAACATCCTTTAATTGCAGATCAAAACATATATCTGAAAGAAACAAAAGATATATTAGAATTGTAGACAATTTATATAGATAGATAAAAGGATAAAACAGATTTAAATATCCTACTATGGGCAAAACTTTACCTGGCATCTTTTCACAGAGAAATAATAATGAATATAACATTCTTATTAGGATAATAAAATGTGTGTTAGTGAGGATTTTTTTTTCTAGCTAACTAAATAGATATCTAATTACTGATTTATGATTGAATACTTAGATGTGTCTGAATCAGCTAGCTCAAAAATTTCTGTCCTACCAAGATTCAAACTTCAGAAAGTGATCATATTAAGCAGATATGCTAATTATTATATCATAAAATTTTTCATTACTTATTTTAAAAATCAAATTTTATTCATTATGTGCAATAAAAAAAAAGTACCCACAAAATAGAAAAACTTTATACATTATAAGTTCGCATTAACAATAAATATATAGACAAATGGTTAGTTAGTTATTCAGATGACACTTGAGAATCTGAAATATCAACTTGAGCCTCAGTCCAAGAATTTTTAACTTTTGAATCTATCACCTATTACTATTCTAATTTATATTAAACAAAAATTGGTTTTTACTAAGATTTAATCTTGAAACCTTCTTGATGCGTAATTGTAGATTCTAACTGCTACTTCTTACCAATGCAGATTACAAATAACATGAAATAACATATTAAACAATCCAAAACACAGCAAAACTCTCCATATAGTAGTGCCATCTTGTGCTAACAAGAGCAATCAATGGATGCCAGAAGGCTTGTGCATAAAATTCCTATCTAGTGCCTACTCATCCAATATCCCCAGACTAGTTTCTGGCTTGTGGCCTTCATCAGTGAGGAGCCTTGGATCTGAGAGCACTGCACCTAGATCTTAGGATCTAATGCAACCCTCCAGCACCCACCTTTTAACTCTATTTAACTACAAAACTATGAGAATGAAATTGAAAACACTATTAATATTTTCAATCCAAGCTCAATAGCTTATATAGTCATATGGGATACCCATACATTTTGGTGTCTTTGGCTCTTTAACAACCATAGCCACCATTATCCTATTATGCAGGATTGGTGTTAAACCACTAAACATCACATGATCACTAACTCATACTAGCACAATAATTGTTATTAAAAAATCCAAAACACAGCAAAACTCTCCATATAGTAGTGCCATCTTGTGCTAACAAGAGCAATCAATGGATAGTGATCATGTGATGAAATAACATAGTTAACACATGAAACAAAATATATAATGTGACACGACAACTTTCTTTCTTCCCCTACTAACTGAATTTTAGTTATTAGAATCGTCGTCGAGGGCGCCACCAAGGATTTCTCTCTTGGAACCTGGTCACGTAACTTTACATAAACCTGGTCTTTATTTATTTTTGAATGACGATTCACTGATTATAAACTTTGATTATAATCTCACAGGGGTTTTCCTTTAAGAACACTAACTAATTATTATAAATAATTCAAGAATTCAAGAATACGTTGGACAAAAAAAACTTTTAATTTCTTTTACTACTATTTATTATTAATAACCTTATAATTCTATCTGATCCAGAAAGAACTGACTTATAATTTCTGATTTTCCCTCTGTTTACTTTCTAATTATGCTTCCCAAATATTTACCATAGATTTACTCGCGCCTACACTAATACTGCGAATTCTAGCAGACGTGTATATAAGATGACTTATAGTATTTTTAATCTTTCCTGAAGTTTATTTTTAAACTCCACTTTCTTTGGTAAATAAATAAATTGCAAAAATCTTACAATGAACGTATAAGTGTCTTTCGTTTTCTTATACTTTCAATTCTTTCCTTATTTTCTACTAACAAACGAGTAATGCCCCAAGGTTCTCTGTTACTTGGCGACGCACTTTTATACCCCCACCCTGTTGTTACTCTCTAGATCGAATAGATATTAAATAATTTAAAATACAGTTATTCCAATATTTCAAAAAAAAAATATTGAACGAAAATTAACATTAATAGATTACAATATTAAACAAATTTATTTTCCCCCCTCTATTGTTGAAACATTCGTAATAAACATAATAAATGAAAATTAAATTAAAGATAAAGTTCTATTACGCTTTACTTAGAGTTCTCATTAATTGAAACGTTATAATTACCCTGATCGATCAGAGTGGAGTGGCCTGATTTTCATAGGTTTTACATTCCATTGGTCGTGCCTTTGTCCTTGTACATGCGAATTCCATGAGTGTTCCTTTGGTTGTCCGGCTAGCAATATCCGTTTCTTCCATTCCATAACTTTCGATAGCTTCATTCAGATGGAGTGGTGGTCAATTCCCCAAAGGGGAAGGTTGTGATAACTTTAGCCGCTATACATTTGACAAGAGTCCGCAAAATTAAATTTCAATAATAATAATTTTTATTGTTCGAAACACAGCTGCTTTCTTTATTGTCCTAGCTGGTCTCTAAAGTCAAGTCAACTGATCTCTCTAAAAGCGATCTTATCTCCACTCTTTCTTATCTTTTTTTTTTTAATTAGCGTAATAGCAATTACTAACCAAATATTTTTACTTTGTGAAAGTTTCAACAATAGAGTATAATTACTACCAAGAATCTAATTTTGTTTTCTTTTCCCCACCCTTTTATCTCTCGAATTTTTCTCCCTTTTAATTAAACACTTTTAACATTTTTTTTTTTTTTAATAAATTATATTCAATTTTATTTGTTTATCTCAAAATAAAAGTTCAAAATTTTTACCCTTTCCATTAAATCAAAACCATTTGTTAATTAATTTTTTTTTTTCATTTTACAAACTATTTAACTTCAAAAATATTTATGACAAATTATAAATATGTGAGCTTATATATATATATGAGCTGACTTAAAATATCAGCTCATTGCCCCATTTGTCATAAAAAAACAATAAAAAAAAAAACTTTAATTGCCCTGCAGTGACTTGTCCCCTTCCCCCTTATAAGGTTTTAAAGATCTTGCATTATACGCTCCCTTCTTACCTTTCTTTCCTAGAATCATGAATGCATTGGGACCGCATTTTTGAATGATTTTGTACGGACCTTCAAATAAAGGGAAAAATTTCTTATATTGCTTCTCGCTCATTTTACTCACAGGCTGGGTTTTGACATAAACCCAATCTCCTATCTTAAAATGTACTGGACTATTATTCCCTCTTTTCTTTCACTGTTCAGCTTTTTTTTTAATCTCTCTCTGGCGCAACTTCGATCCTTCACTATGTCTACTGTTTCATTCTCGGGGGGCAAACGACACTTGAGAAGAGAAGGTTCCAGATAGCCATAATGTAATCATTCAGGGGCAAACCCCATAGACTCGTGGTACGTGCAATTAATAATTTTCACTATTTGAGGAAGTACTTTCACCCAATGTTTATGATTTTCCTTCAAATGTGCCCGAAATAAGTTTCCCAATTCCTTCATAACCCTTTTACTTGGGTTAGATTGGGGATTTCTTATAGAGGTTAAGATATGGTGTATGTTTTCCTGTTTTATCCAACTTTTCCATTCCCTGGATATAAATGGCATCCCATGGTCACTCAAAATTGCACGTGGTCTTCCCACCTGAACGAATTGTTTCTTCTTTAACACAGCAATAGAATTTTTTGTATTGGCTTTGTGCAATGGATAAGCCCGTACCAGCTTTGAAAACACATCGAATGTCACCAAGATATATTTATATCAACGAAACGAAGGTAATGGGCCATAAAAATCGATGGCCAACAATTCATTTGGGTTTTGGGCTATAATAGGAGTCAATATTCCCGCATAATTTTTATTCGCCGGTTTATTTTGTCTGCATCCATGGCACATCTGAAGTGTATTAATAATCAACCTATACATATTTGGCCAATAATACCACCTCTGTAAAATTTTATTCACTTTAAGTGCACCATAGTGTCCATATGTCCTATGTACATAATTTATTAAGCGCATTCTTAAGCTTTTGGGTATGACTATTCTCCAGTAATCGGTTCCTTCTTTGACCTGAAACATCAATGTTCCATTTATCATTTTATACCGATTTATTCTATTATTATTTTTTTTGCGTCGGTTTGCTTGCGTAGGTCGGTATCATTGTAACGTTGTATTATCTTTTTGCATGTGGGATCGGATGACTGAAAAATTTTTATCCTCTTCATGTCCCTTTCCATCGACATATCCGCATCTATTATAAGTGGAGTTAACCGTGCTCCCTCTAATGTTAAATTTTGGCCTGTATCCGGTACCGGATTTTGGCTCAATATGTCTGGCACGATATTTTCCTTCCCTGAGCAATGAACCACTCGGTAGTTAAATCTTTGTAAATATAACACCCACCTTATAAGCCTATCGTTTGTTAAGTAGCATTTATTTATAAACTCTAGACTCTTGTGATCCGTAATAATAATAATCTTGGATCCTAATAGTAAATGTTTAAGTTTATTTAACGCCCATATGATGGCCAGTGCTTCTCTTTCTGTAGTCGTATAATTTCTTTCTGCAGAGCTTAAATTTCTACTTAAAAAATACAAGACTTGCGGTTTTTTTTCTTTATTCTCTTGAAATAATACAGCCCCCAACCCCACTTTACTGCTGTCGGTCTGGAGCATAAAAGGTTTATTAAAATCCGGGTATGCGAGTATGACGTTTTTTTCAAAATTTTCTTTAATTTTGCTGAATGCCTCGCTTTGTTTTTTAGTCCACTCCCACCTGCTTTCTTTTCTAAGCAATTGTAAAAGTGCCTCCGTGTCTACAGAAAATTTCTCGTAAAACCTCTGATAAAAAACCACATAGGCCTAAGAATGACCTAATTTGTTTTTTATTCTTAGGTTGAGGAAAACGACTTATAGCGTCAATCTTATCAGGATGAGGTCTCACTCCTTGAGCACAAACGAAATGCCCTAAAAACAAAATTTCTTTTTGCAATATATTACTTTTTTTTAGATTTATCATCATATTTTCTGCTGGCATTCTTGAAAAAATATATTTAAACTTTCCAAATGTTCTTGAGGTGACCGTGATGCTATAACAACGTCATCCATATAATATACAATAAGTTGTTTTACCCTATCGGATAACACCTGGTCCAAACATCGAAGCAACCCTGACCCACTGTTAACTAACCCAAATGGCACTCGCTGAAACACATATGTATATCCCTCATATCTAAATGCGGTGTATTTTTGGTCTTCTATATGTAATGGCATCTGCCAATAACTCGATGCTAGATCGAAAGACGAAAAATATTTCTTCTCTCGGAATTCCAATAGTAAGTCTGTGATACGCGGCGGCACATCTCTATCAGGAATCGTAATGGCGTTTAACTGATGCGCGTCTAAACACACTCTCATTGAACCGTCTTTTTTTTTACTATCACCAGAGGATTTATATATGGGGATTGCTGTTTTTTTATGATACCCCATTTTTCCATCTGTTGTATTTGTTTGTCTACTTCACTTTTATATTTAACTGGAATGGGATATGACCTGCCCTGGAAGTGAGTCTCTGTTTTTACTTTGATACGATGCGTATAGCCCTTTATAATCCCAGGATTCATAGCAAACACTTGTTTGTGCCGCTGCAATATCTCTCTAAGTTGGTCTTTCCCTTCACTATTATCCTTTTCTAATTTGCTTACTTTATCGTCTATCTCCATATCAATATCATCTACTCTCACACATACTATCCTATTGCTTAGTTTATTACGATCACTAAAGGGTACTTTTTCATTTTTTATTATTACTACCTTTTCATTAAAATTGATTTTTGTCCCCGTTTGATACATAAAGTCAGACCCCAGTATCATATCTTCTATTAAACCTGGCATAGATAATAGCGTATGTTGTATTATATTTTTTTTTCCCACTTGTATTTCTCCATATACTTGCACGGGGTCAAGTTTGACTTTTTTCCCATTTGCCATAGTTATTTCCGATTTCTTTAATGGTAATGTATGCAGTGATCCCTTCTGACTTCTGATTTGATTGAGCATTTTGTTCGAGATTATGGAGACCTGACTTCCCGAGTCCAACAGAGCTTGTACTTCAATCCCCTGTAATTTTACTGCAATTACAGGGCACGTTTGCTCCGCCATTGTCTGAATTTTTTCTTCTTCTATAATAACATTTAATAATTTGAGATGCGTTTCTTCTCCCTCTTCTTGTTGCTGTATGTTTTCCTCATCCGTTAGTGCTTCCAAGACTTCTTCTAACCCTTCGTGTATGCACGTCTTTAACCTATTCCGTATATTTCTTGGCATATTTCTGCTTATTATATTCATAATCTGGCATTCTGGAATCGGATATTCAATTACTCTTCTTAACTTCGTCATTTGTCTCAAGAAAAATTGTCTATACCCCATCCCCTTTTCTTTTGAATATTTTTCCGTTTCTACGTCCCTTTGTAATCTTTCTTGCCTTTCTATGTTCCAAAATCTTCGTATCAGAGCTTTAGTGTACTGTTTAAAGCTATCGGGCTTCTCATATATAGTTCTCCACCATTCTCTTGCTGTGCCTTCCAGATAGCTACTTGCTATGATTATTTTTACCTTCTCTCCTACTTTGTATATATCAAAACACTCTTCTAAACTTTCTATGTGTTCGAATAATGTTTCCTCATTTTTCCCTTCGAAAATTATTATCTCCATTCCGTCTTGCATTTTTACTCGAGTTATATTTTCAATTATTTCCTATAGTACTAACTCCCTCTGATGGAGTCCTGACCCCGTAATCCCATCTGAAATCCACCCCCTTACTAAAAAATTTACTCTCTCTTTTAACTCTAATCTCTGGGCGTTTCTCTTGTTAACGAGCCCGACACGTTGGAAGCACCATTTTCTAACTTCCCCCCCCTCACTCCTCTGTGACACGACAACTTTCTTTCTTCCCCTACTAACTGAATTTTAGTTATTAGAATCGTCGTCGAGGGCGCCACCAAGGATTTCTCTCTTGGAACCTGGTCACGTAACTTTACATAAACCTGGTCTTTATTTATTTTCGAACGACAATTCACTGATTATAAACTTTGATTATAATCTCACAGGGGTTTTCCTTTAAGAACACTAACTAATTATTATAAATAATTCAAGAATTCAAGAATGCGTTGGACAAAAAAACTTTTAATTTCTTTTACTACTATTTATTATTAATAACCTTATAATTCTATCCGATCCAGAAAGAACTGACTTACAATTTCTGATTTTCCCTCTGTTTACTTTCTAATTATGCTTCCCAAATATTTACCATAGATTTACTCGCGCCTACACTAATACTGCGAATTCTAGCAGACGTGTATATAAGACGACTTATAGTATTTTTAATCTTTCCTGAAGTTTATTTTTAAACTCCACTTTCTTTGGTAAATAAATAAATTGCAAAAATCTTACAATGAACGTATAAGTGTCTTTCGTTTTCTTATACTTTCAATTCTTTCCTTATTTTCTACTAACAAACGAGTAACTCCCCAAGGTTCTCTGTTACTTGGCGATGCACTTTTATACCCCCACCCTGTTGTTACTCTCTAGATCGAATAGATATTAAATAATTTAAAATACAGTTATTCCAATATTTCAAAAAAAAATATTGAACGAAAATTAACATTAATAGATTACAATATTAAACAAATTTATTTCCCCCCCTCTATTGTTGAAACATTCGTAATAAACATAATAAATGAAAATTAAATTAAAGATAAAGTTCTATTACGCTTTACTTAGAGTTCTCATTAATTGAAACGTTATAATTACCCTGATCGATCAGAGCGGAGTGGCCTGATTTTCATAGGTTTTACATTCCATTGGTCGTGCCTTTGTCCTTGTACATGCGAATTCCATGAGTGTTCCTTTGGTTGTCCGGCTAGCAATATCCGTTTCTTCCATTCCATAACTCTCTCGATAGCTTCATTCAGATGGAGTGGCGGTCAATTCCCCAAAGGGGAAGGTTGTGATAACTTTAGCCGCTATACATTTGACAAGAGTCCGCAAAATTAAATTTCAATAATAATAATTTTTATTGTTCGAAACACAGCTGCTTTCTTTATTGTCCTAGCTGGTCTCTAAAGTCAAGTCAACTGATCTCTCTAAAAGCGATCTTATCTCCACTCTTTCTTATCTTTTTTTTAATTAGCGTAATAGCAATTACTAACCAAATATTTTTACTTTGTGAAAGTTTCAACAATAGAGTATAATTACTACCAAGAATCTAATTTTGTTTTCTTTTCCCCACCCTTTTATCTCTCGAATTTTTCTCCCTTTTAATTAAACACTTTTAACATTTTTTTTTTTTTTTAATAAATTATATTCAATTTTATTTGTTTATCTCAAAATAAAAGTTCAAAATTTTTACCCTTTCCATTAAATCAAAACCATTTGTTAATTAATTTTTTTTTTTCATTTTACAAACTATTTAACTTCAAAAATATTTATGACAAATTATAAATATGTGAGCTTATATATATATGAGCTGACTTAAAATATCAGCTCAATAAATACACACATGCTTATTCTCAAAACTACCTGTTATATATATATATATATATATATATATTGTACCAGGCCCCTCCAAATAAAGTTTATTATTAGATTTAAATACCCTTTTACATAACTTTTGGGGCAAGTTTTAACTGCACTTTGGCAGCACTTGATATACCAGTATTTTATTATTATCATTTACATTTCACAATTATTCAATTATATCTCTAAATCTTATGGGAATGGACTACAGCATAGCCATCAATGATACCCATGGTCAGATCAGGTTTTTATGAAGCATAACACAACCATATTTCCTGCCCATGGCCCACCTTGACTGCTGGAACAAAAACCCTGCCATCCAAAGCATTTTATTTGTTTTGAGAATCAAACTCAGGTGCTGGCCAAGCATATGCTATATAGCCAACATGCTTGGATGACAGACACACCAACCAACACTTGAAATATTCCAAGCTAGTTCCTAATGTTAATCAGGGGGTCCAGCACATTAATTTAACAAATATAAACATTTATATCCTTAAATAAATGGTGACACAGTAACAAGACAGAGAGAGAGAATAAACCAAATAATAATTAAATAAACCTTAATCTTTATTCATGCACATATATTTAATAGAACATAATAGTATGGAAATTTACATATATAAAAATATGTGATTATTCAGGCTAAATTTTATACTAGTCCTTCATTAAAGTTCATTTCATTTAAAAATTACAAAGTATCTATAGACAGTGATCAAAATATATTTACTTAGGTTTTCATAACTATTAATTTCCAACCAGTTGGCCTTTGGTATTCCATTGATGGTTTCAGGACTTGTTTTTCATTCTTTGTCTTGAAAATGGGAGAGAGAAAGTATATGGCAGCATCTATTTAACCATTTGGGTATTGGTTTCCAGTGAGGGTTCAGGCAGGGACAGTTGATTTTTATGGAGGACTTTGGGGCCTGAAGTCCAGTTGAATATTTAAGGCTGTCTAGCAGTGCATGTTGCTAGTTCTGCAGCTTCTGCAATATTTTCTACAGTGGTAATAACTGGCTCTATACTGTCATTAGTAAATCAATAATAGCATAAATCACTAATAGAATGAAGACCTGAATGATTTACAGATTCAAGGGTGGAATAAATAACAATAGAAAGTTGTTACTTTTATGCCTTTTCTCTCCCAATGTTTTTTCCTTATCATAGCTTTAAATCTATTTTTAATTAAAATTTATATTTTTCTTTAATTTAATTGCTTTTTACATTTTCCTTTAATCTAATTTTTTTCTAGATTAATCTACTATATCTTTGCATTTACTGGAATAGTTTGTAATTATTATCATAATTGGTTTCGATTTTATTATCAGCCAGCAATCTTTACTGGCAGTCAAAAAGTTTTCTTATACTAATTAATTAATTAATTAATCCTTTTATTTTAGATTTTACTAAGATTTATTTTTGAACACTTATTCTTACTTATTTTGATTTAGAAAAAGGAGAGCAAGTTTTAAGATTTTATTTCCAATTTTTTTTTCACCCCACTGTTAATCATTAGCTTTATTCTATTTTAAAAGAAAAATATAAGCAATCTTTTACTTTTACAAAATTACATTTTAAAAACTACTTCTTAAATAATTATTTCTTTAACTACCCTTTTCATTTCTTTTTTTTAATAAATTTGATCATATATTTTTTTAAATTATGCATTATGTATATATATATATATATATATTAAATGCAATCCCTCTAAATTTGAAATAATGTCTTCCAGTCAAATAAAATAGATATTCAATATGCAATATTAAATTCTCATTTAGAAAGGGTCTTTGCAAATAAGCAAAGTCAATGTATTATATATAATATTAATAGTTAGATTATACTATAAAAATGAGAAGATAGATAAAAGAAAAACATTTGTTCCAAAAGACTGCTGTTTTTTGAGAGGTCTGATAACATCTTATAATAAATCATCTTATTGCATAATACATTTACAATGCCATAGCAATGTATTAATTTAATGAATGACCTCAGTGCTATAGTATATAATAATTAGAAAGTAATTTAAATACTACAACATGGAATTTATTATAGATTAAATTTTCAATGGTACAATAATGTTTATCATGAAATATCCAATGATTAACCAATGCTAATATTAATATAAAATTGGAAAACATTAACATCTCAATATTTTACTATGAAATATTTTATTTAAAACATATACTTCATTCAAAAGGATAAAGTTTTTGTTTTAAATGCTCTAGTTGGGACATAATTGGACTTCATATACCATGCTTATTTAATATATCTTCATACCATGATAGGATCATAAGATCTTAATAAGACCTCTAAAGACTCATGAACTTTAATTGAATCATGTTTCAGCAAATATTGCTGTTATATTGATATGTATTAATAAATATGTTTCTTAATTAAGTTTTAGTTAAAAAACCTGATGACAAAATTAAACAGATTGCATATTTTTAATTATTTATTTATTTACTTTAGAATGCATGTGTTTGTTTATATACCTAAATGTATAAACTAGCCAAAAAGAAAATTTAGATTACTTTAAAAACAAAATTTAAATATACTTACATATATTAATTTTGTTTGTTTTTATTTGAAATCGTATAATCTTAGACATATAAATGTTCAGACATTTATAAGAAAAAAGGGTAGATGTATGTTGTTTTAAAGATTGTTTATATTCATGCTGAGCATGCTTTCAATACATTTCATATCATAATCATAGCTCTTTTACATTTCCATTGTTGGTAATATTTATATATACTTGCTTACATTTAAATTTATTTTAATTTATTGTGTTGGTATGTAAATTTTATTTAAAATCTTTTTAGAGATCCCATTTTTTCAAGATAAGAGTGCTAGTGTCTTTTTTATTGATTGTGAATTGATCTTTGTCTATGAAACAAGCTTTTTTAATTTTTGTCTTTCTATCCTCCCTCTCCATACAAACAATTCTGGATTTAAATAAATCAAATTTGTGGCCTGGGTGTTATTCATGTTCTGTGAAAATGGGAAAGTATTCATTACTTCTTTTAGCTCTATTGTACAGATAGTTGCATTGGGCCAATATTGTTAATAGATTGGCTTTTGATTCACCATAATAGATATATTGGCAGTTGGCTTGATTGCAAGTGGTTATGTAAATTATTTTATGCACTGATTTGGTGGACAATTTATCTTTCAAATTGTTCAGTAAGTTATTTAAAGCTGGCAAAGAACAAAAGCTTATATTAAATTTCTCTGAACAAATTCTTAATTTACTAGAAAATTTTGGAACATATGGTAAGCTTATCTAAAAGCATGCCCAGCATGAATAAAACCAAATTTTTTATACAACATACATCTATCTTTTCTTTATAAATGTCTGAACATTTATATATCTAAGATTACAATTGCAAAGAAAAGATAATATATTTAATGAATTGAAATCTTATAGTATAATTGATTGTTTCCATTATATATGTAAAGAGCAATAAATCTTAAGTATAAAAGTTCATGAATTATCTTTATGGTGGTATATAGTTTAATATACATTGATTGTATCATAATTTCTATATATAAATTACTAATTTCACTTTCATGCTTGTAAAAAAAAACTGGAAACAAACTAAATGTACTTAGAAAAAAATTTTATATATAATTTTTTTAGTATCTATTTATGTATTTATGTAAAGATAATATTTTCTTTCTGGTTTATTAGTGCATCATTCATAACATTTGCTACATACATAAATGAAAAATTTATATAACATATGCAGTTTATAAAACAGATAATTAATTCATAATTAAATAACATAACAAAGATTATTTCAGTTGCTTTAATATATTTTTAATTTATTAATTAAAATTGGGTTTTGTGATTATTTATAGTCTATTTATTATACTATATATTAAGATCAGCTTCAAGAGTCTCTGCATAATTTATTTGCATATTAAATATTAGCTAGCCAATACTAAATAAATACCTATATATTTTAATAATTTATTGTATTATTGTAGCATTTCATCAGTTATATTTTATTGATTAAGGTGAATAAATAATTAGTAAAAGTTAAACTAATGTTTTATTAAATACTAATTAATTAAATTAATATATTTAATTTAAAGCACTATAATTTGGCAATTAATGTATTTGAACTTTCATATTAGTTTATAAACACATCACACTAGTACAACTTGACATTTCAACTGGATTTTAAGAAAATTCTTTAATTTATTTTATACCATTATAAAATTTGGTATCTGAAAATGTTAAGTGGTTTATTTATTAATAGATAATCATTATAACATATGTATACTGTTACAGAAATTGACACTTTAATACATGGTTTGAATTGAATAAGTTACCTAAAATAATAATAGTTTATTGATTACATTAGAAAATTGGCATCCAAATATGATGAGTTATTATTTACCTAATAATGGTTGGTTATATTCTAATTTATACTGTTACAAAAATTGATGTCCAATGTTAAAGGTGATTTTATCAGTTACTCATTCACTTATCAATTTATAAATAATTTCAGACCATTAAAATATATATCCATTGGTATCATTGTGATCATATCCCATTATTCACTTAAATGCTATTTTATTGGTAAATTTATTTTTCTTAAATGGATTTGATCAATGATGTTTGTTGTAAGAACTATACTAGAGCTTATATAGGAGATATTGATAATGATACTACTGACATATTAGTTACATTTACAATAACAATAACCAAGAGATTTATGCTTACATTGTAATAAATAAAAATAATAATTTGATGTTAAAGGTATACATTTTTTAAAACTCATTTTTGTAATGTTAATAATATTTTTTTAATTTCATAACATTAAAAAGAAAACTTACTTTTGGTAGAATATCATATGAACTGTATACATACATATATTTTAGAAAGAGTAATTTTTTTTTTTTAAAAAATTAAAAAAAAAAAAACGTTTATAAAAATAAAATGAAGTGTTTAAGTGCATATAATATAGAAGGAAGAATTAAGTGAAAAGCTAATTAATTTTTTTTTAAATGTGTTATTAATATGCAGATATCTAATTTTAAAAGTTACCCATTATAGTTTAAAAATAGAAGAATTAAAGTCCAATTACAAAAACAAGATGATAATGGTACAAAAGGGAATCACAACATCATGCAAAATAGAGTAATGACCTGACAACAGAGAGTAGGTATTGGCCACAAATATCATTGCAAAAAAGATATTTGTGGTATGACTCTTAACTATAGAATTCCAAAGATAGCTTACAGACTATGAATAGGTGAAACCAATCATTATTTTTTATGTATATTACAAATCTATAATTATGTAACTTATTGTGTTAACTTAATGATATGTTAGTAATGCTATATAATGTATATCTAGGAACTATGTAGTATTTATTCATTTATTATGGCAACTATAATAATATTGTCTAAGCTACAAAGAAGTCCTTGTGTCTAGTAGTTGAGACTTGAGATAAATTGTAATTGGTTTGTTTGGTCTGCAGGAGCTGTCCATAACAGTGCAGCAAGCCATTTCTCCTGCAATAAAGACACATATAAATATTTTAAATAATATTATCTGCAGAAAGAATAAAGTTTTGAAATGGATACTTCATTTTTAATATATCACTAGTTATTTTCATTTTTTTCCCCTACCATTTTGAAAAGAAGGTTTTTCTTTCTTAATTTGTTATGCTTTAATTAAATGATGATGCTGTAAAATGGCATTTAAATATCACTTACAATTTTTAAAAATAGATGACAATAATCCAAGAGATCTTCAATTCTAAAAACTAAGGTGAAGACTGATTCTCACATCAAGACTGGGTAACACATAATTCTCAAGCTAAAAAATAATATTTATATTTTTCCAAATCAATTAAAAGTTTGACAATATTGTTTGAGTCAATTTGTAAAGCCTCTCACTCTTCCTTAAGTCTCTAACTTCTTTTGACTTTTTTTAAATTATAAATTTTTTGATTACTATTAATATTTATTCTAGTAGGCAGAACTTCTTCCCTCAGATTAAATAGAAGGATTTGCAGACATTACATTTATAAACTGAATTAAATAGTAACTGTCTTTATTAGCTTCATAGATATCTCATTATATAATCATGATTTACTTAATGGATGATCCTAATAAATTGCCATAATTGTTGATTTTTTTTGTCTAACTAGCTTCTATTCAGGAGGGAGGTGTTATTATAGTATCCCTATGCAGTGACCACTTGATTTATTTTATATTATCCAAAATAATAATAAATGTCCAAGATTTTTTAATTTTAAATCTGAATCAATTTATAATTTCTCCTACTTTTTAATGGATGAACTATTCACTAGACTATACTGTCATTATCGTCTACTTTTATGTCGCTAATTTGATGCTTATACAATTGGCTGAACAAAAAGAAAAATTATCATTACCTAGTTTAAAAACGACTTGAAATTCAAAGTTTGATACATCCTATTCTTAAATAATTTCTTTTTCAGATATTCACATCAAAACTCTAATAGATAAAACAGCCTTAAATGACTTATTATAGAACAAAGAATTTTTGTACAGAAATAATAAAAAATGCATTAATTATGAGATTACTTATTAATAAGAATTTTGTGGCTTTTCCCTATGTTTTAACCTATAAATAAGAATAAATAGTCAAGCGTCGGTGGCCTAGCGGTTAGCGTAGCTGCCTTCCAAGCAGTCGTTCAGGGTTCGCTTCCCGGTCAACGCTTTGACATATAAAAATAATAATAAAATAAAAAAGTAAAAAATAAGAATAAATATCAAGACTATTAATTTATGAATACTTATATGGCTAGCTGCAATGACTGCAGGCAACATCTCTGAAAAATAATGTAAAGATGTTAGAAAATTCTGTTATTTTAAAAAAAAATTCCAAGTTCAACTGAGATTCAAATTCTAGCTCATGATCTCTTCACTTTTCTCTAATAAGTAATAATACATATATACACATACACAAGGATTCTTAAAAATTAACGTATAATAATATCTTCTCAAAAAATTTGTTTGCTCCAAGCTATCCCTGAGATCAACATCAGCATATTTCAAACAATGTAATCAGTGGATCATTATTATTCCATAAACAAACAAATTAATGTTTTCTATTGTGCTAAAACACAGAAAACATTAAACTATAATAATAAACTAAATATAAAGGCAAAGCACTTTCAGGAACATTTAGTTCCCATAATCATAGAATATGATGGAAGTGCTGGTAAAATGTTGTATATAAACTTAGTGTATGCAAATTTATGCAATATATTTAAATGGCCCATTTTTTAGAAATGGAAAAGCAGCATCCCTTCCGATTGATGGCATTGTCTGCTATAAAGCAAGCCTCTTTTAGCTTACATTTTATATTGTTCTGCTCCATGCAAAGTATTTCTGCCAATGCAGGTTCAAACGCATGGCCAGTAGACTTTTGGTGCTGTAAAAATATTGAATTATATTCAGAATTGATTCATGCTCTATTATATAAATAATGATGTTGTGAACTCTAGTGGCTAAAGTGGCATGAGTTTCCCTGTAAAAGACTGCTTTGCATCCATTCTGGGAGCATATGATTTTGTAAACTGTCTGGAGGGTTTGGTCAGGTGATATCTGATCTTTGGAATTATTAATAAGTCTATTGTTTGCAAGTGGTGTATGAAAACTTAAGTTAAATGAAGGAGCAAATATCTTGAAGAACTTTTTGGACAAAGAAATTATATAAGGTAGTAGCATCTATGGTCTATCATCTTTAATGTAGTTAGTTCTTAGTCTATTACAAAAATATTTAACTTTTTTATTAATAGCTCTATATTTAAATCATGCATTGGTCAGATATTTTAAGTACTTAATTAGATTAGCTTTGTAATTGGATTCAAATTTACAGAGGTGGTGGTGTCTAAAAAGAAAAGATGAAAGCCTTGCTAATTTATATGCTATGGATGAGTTTGAATTCAGGTGGGTATAACCATGTATCTCTAGTGATTTGATCTGCATGGTGTAATTGAGTTGTATAGGGTCTCTTTGTACTTGAATGTCCAGGTACCTAACTTCTTGTTTTGAATTCTTCCATGCAATATTTAACATTAAGTCAGTGTGTGCTTGGAATTCATTTTGAATATTTATTGTGACATTCTCAGGTGCAGAAATAAACAAGTTATCTATATAGCATGTGTATAATATGCTAAATACTGATGTGTAATATTTAGGTAGGATCTGCTTCTCATGATAGTTAAGAAAAATGCTGGAAATGATACCACTCCTTGCAAGACCCATTGGCCATCCATCTTTCTTATGGAACAATTTGCCATTAAATATTGTCATAATACTGTTATCCAGCCACACCAGAAAATCGATAATGAAACTGAGGCATGCTTATGAGCTCAATATTGATGATATCAATTGAAAGTTTGCAATAATTAGAGCCACATAAATCAGTTATGTTAAGCAATACAATTTTAAATCTGGTTTCAATGTGGCACTTTTAATTTGAACAACAAAATCAACTAGGATTTAATAGTATATGAACCAATTCTCAGATCATTAATAGGCCGCTGATTTATCATTTTCACAGTATTAAAATAATGTACACTGCCAAAATCCAACATGAGATTAAGAGGAACATTTGGTTTGTGTAATTTGACATTTTCAAACATTCTAGGGGCTATTGACGAGGAAGGGTATATGCGATAATAATCCACTTTCAAAAATGCCTTATTACAGTGGACCTGAAGCACAGAAGAAATAAATTTTTCTCTGTTCAGCTTGTTATTAAAGCTGGCCACTGTTTCAAATTTTAATTTGTTGATTTGAAGATTAATTTTATTTATGTATTCACTTTTATCCATAAGAACAAATCATTTTCTCTTATCCTCTTTCATACATGTGATTGTGTTATCACCTAGGAATTGTTTTGTCTTTCTAATTTTTACATTTCAGTCATTCAAAGTTGTGTTCAATGGTTTGTGCCAGATTGCCTTAGCAATTTGGATGATGAAATTGTCTCTGTGTGGATTATCTATCATGACCACTTCTATGTCCACTACGACCTCCATCATAGAGTGTTTCCATTGGCTGCCAACATATCTTGGTCCAAGTTTCAATACAGTACTAACATCAGAGGGCAGAGCTTTATTAGTAAGATTGACAAATGCCACTTTGTTCATTGCAGTAGTGTTGATCTTTTGTTTATTGACTAAGAAAATGAATTTATGCTCAAATTTACAAAGTAATTTAGCTGTCAAGTTATTATATTTGTCAATAACATATTGTGGAAGTGTCATATTTACAATCATTCTAGAAAGGCATTTTCATTCTTTCTTCAATACATTCCGGCATCCCTTGGTGATCAAGTTAAGCAAATGCATCTGCATTAATATTATGGTGGTTGTATTTTATTCTGCAAAAAATAATAAATCAATGGCTTATTGATAATATAGGATTTGGTTCTTATACTATTAAATCCTCAGTTGATTTTGTCACTCAAATTAAAAGTGCCACTTTGAAACCGGATTTTAAAATTGCATCGCTTGACATAACTGAGTTATATGGCTCTATTAATAGCAAACTTTCAATTGATATCATCAATACTGAGCTCATAAATAATAATTGTCCACAAACACTTCTCAGTTTCATTATCAATTTTCTGGAATGGCTGGATAATAATATCATGGCAATATTTGATGGCAAATGATTCCATATGAAATATGGATGGCCAACGGGTCTTCCAATGAGTGATATCATCTTCAAAATTTTTCTTAACCGCAATGAGAAGCAGATCCTACCTAAATATTACACTCAGTATCTCGCATATTATACACATGCTATGTAGATGACTTGTTTATTGTTGCACCTGAGAATGTCACAATAAATATTTATAATGAACACCAAGCATACACTGACTTAACATGAAAAATTGCATGGGAGAATTCAAAACAAGAAGTTAAGTGTCCACTCAAGTACAAAGAGACCCTACATAATTCAATTACACCTACCCAAATTCAAACTCACCCATAGCATATAAATTAGCAGGGTTTTCATCATTTGACTTTAGAAACCACCACCTCTGCAATCACAAATCTAACCTAATTGAGTACTTAAAAGATCTGACCAATGTAGGATTTAAATATGGAGTTATTAATAAAAAAGTTAAATATTTTCATATAACCACATTAGAAATGATAAATCATGGATGCTACTACCTCATATACCTTCTTTGTCCAAAAAGTTCTTCAAGACATTTGCTACTTCATTTAACTTAAGTTTTCATACACCACCTGCAACCAATAGACTTATTAATAATTCCAAAAATCGGATATCACCTGACCACCCACCCCCAGACAGTTTACAAAATCATATGCCCCCAGAATGGATGCAAAGCAGTTTTTATGGAGAAACTCATGCCCATTTATCCACTAGAGTTTGGCAACATCATTATTTATATAATAGATCATGAATCAACTCCTAATATAATTTGATATTTTTACAGCACCAAAGATCTACTGGCCATGCATTTGAACCCACAGTGGCAGAAATACTTTGATGTAAAACATAAGGTAAAAGAAGCATGTTTTATACCAGATGATACCAACACCATCAACCAGAAGGAATCCTGATTCTTCATTTCTAAAAAATGGGCCATTTAAATACATTGCATAAATTTGCATACATTAAGTTTATACACAACGTTTTACCAGCACTTCCATCAAATGCTACTGCGTTTTAGGGCAATAGAAATATTACTTTGTTATATGTGAAGTATAATTAATTATTTAAACAAACAAATGTGATTTATCCTCAATGTTACATTTTTATTTACAACTGTCAAACTCACACCACTCACAACTTTGATACCATCCACCTCAGATAAATATATTAATGACTATTACTAATCATTTTCTAAACTAGAGATTATCTCTAGCACACATATAAACTTTAAACCTCAGTTAAAGATTAATATATCTGATGTTTTAATTTTAAACATGCACGCACATGGTAAGTAATAAATGTTCTGTGATAATAATAAAAAATTGGAAAACTGTGAATTCTTTCCAATGTTAAACTTCTAATCTCTCTCTCTCTCTCTCTTTCTTTTGCGAGATTGAGATTTTGGTGTGGATTGATTGCTTTTTTCAAAAATTATTATAGAATGAGTAACTCATTCAAACCAACAGGCATAATATCATTAGTCAGGGCATTTAAAAGATGATTATTTGTGTTGCAGCTGTCTCATTTAATCAGGCACAGACCTGATTCCTTAATCACAAATCTAGTATGCAAAACAATAAAGAAAATTATCAGATGCAAAAATCAGCATAGTGACACTATTTAAACTATTTAAAATTTTCTTCATTTATATCTTTTCCTCTTTCTATCACAAACTTGGGTTTTGAAATCATTGAAAGATTAGTTGCAAGCATTCATTCAAGTTCTTTTCAAATCTGTGACCTTAGCATTGGACTCAATCAGACAGGGCAGTGGATTTAAGAACTAGTTTCTTCAATCAAAGATTAACCTATGTTCAAATGCCAGCAGTCCTCCTGAAGCAATTAACCACTTGACTTTAAAAAAAAATAGATAATTTTTTTTATAGTCCAATGTATTATACCAATGGATTACAAACTCAAGAATAGAGTTGTTTTTTTCTGCAGTCAGGAATTTAATTAAAACTTCTGTTTTGTAGTGAACTATTCAATTACTGAACTAACTTACATATATTGTATAAAATATGCTTTTTTACAGATTAAGAGATTTAATAAAAGATTATTTTTAAAAAAAAAAAAAGTAAGTCATATTTTAATTCCCCAGATTTTCTTTTTTAATTCCGCATTATTTCACGAAGAAATACACACACATACATAAAATACTTGAATTTGTTCTTTATTTAAAAATAAAAAGGAATGTGAATAATTTTATACCATTCGCTTCTAAATTCTAAGTAATTTCATTTACAATTTCTTTTAGCTCAATTTAACTCTGAAAATAACTCCCAACAAATGCTTTAAAGGTATTTTAAAAGAAACAAAGGATAAGTACTGAGAAATAGTCGGAAATAAGTGCATTAATGACAAATATTTTAAAATATAAACAAAGACATAGGTCTCATGTTATAGCAATAGCATATTTGAAAGCCAGATTTATGATTTCGGTTCGAATTCAGATCAAACTAAAACCGGAAAAAAATTCAATCAAAATTACATTGGTTTTTTTTCAGGCTTAAGAATTTTTTCATGCCTATCTCTCACCTAACACAACATCTAAAATTGATTTATAAATTGAAATCTAACAATTTCTTAGCTTTGGAGAGTAAAACAAAAATGAAAAACCATTAAGCTCTCATCACCAAGCAATCGGTATGCCTTCATCACTGTTCCCTATGACGATTGTCGAAGAGGCCTTTATCTGCAAAAAACTTAAATATTATTTTACCTTTCATCTATAATAGAGAAGTTGAATCATTTATAAAAAGTTGTTTATATATATATAAAGATAGATACTTATATATATGTGTGTGTGTGTGTGTGTCTGTCAAAACGTTGAACGGGAATCGAATCCGGCCAGCTGCTTGGAAGGCTGCTATGCTAACCGCTATGCCACCAACCCTTGACAAAGATAGATACTTTGATTGCTAAACTTCAAAATACTAATTTCAATATCTAATGCTAGTGCATTTTTGGATTTGTGCATTTTTCAGATTTTAAGAATAGATCTTTTATTCCTTCATTGTAAACCTAAACTCTTCTAAAATAGACAAAAAAAATAGGCAACTCACTCTAATTAGACTTATTAACTTATAGATATTTTTAAAATGTTCACTCTCCCTCCATTAATCTTGTTTGTAAATATGAGTACAAATTAATTTATTTATTATGAAAGATTAAAAATTATCTTTAACTTTTGGATAAAGTCAGTTTTTGAATAAAATATATTATATATTAACGATACTCTACCTGTATTGATTTGAACTTATATCTGGAGTAAAGCTGGGATATTGTTTAGTATAGTGGAGTTTTTTTTATATAAGCTATCTAAGCTTGTCAGAGTGTAACTAAAAATATTTTTAAATGGCTATTAAGGGTGTTAATAATCACAGCTGGTGAAACTTTTAACAATGCAGCAAAAGATTAAGATTATAGAATGAAAACAAATGATGTTTAGAATTTGAAACATCTGAGAATTATGATTTACTTTTATTATTTATTTATTTAGCTAATATAATTAGCGTAATAAATATTTTTAAGTTCAATGCAATTTATTACAGTAGAATAATAACAAAATTTAAAACCTAAAGACATTTGAATCACTTCCCAAGATGAGGAAGGTAAAAAAAAAAGTTTTTATTTGATAAATGGAAAGTAATATCTTAATATGATCTCCCAAGCAACTAATCATATAATTCTTATTAGTAGTATTATTATGGTTATATACATACATAGTTTTTAAAACTGGAAACACTCATCAATTCTATTACTTTATTCTACATCCATCTATTACAAACTTAAGTAACCAATTAAGACTGGATAAGTAGTGTTAGATGATCTCTAAAATAGATTTTGGCTATTGTCCTTCACCAGTGAGGAACATACTGAATGTGCACATGCATTCTATGAATACTTTGTGTTCTTTATACTATCAAAACTATTGACGTGGAATTCAAATATTCTGAAGTTTTGAATTCAAAAAACTTATTTACATGTCTACACATATCTCACCCCAGAATAGCAACTAGAGCCATCTATATTGTAAGAGCAGAATTTTAAAATAGATTATTGTTTCTAATGTAAATATTAAATTTAAGCTTAAAAAATTATTATTACTATATGTACAGTTTTTTTCCAAAGTGCTAAATAAAATGTTATGTATTTCCAAACTTGTAAATGATAGGAAATTCCATTAAAAACATTTGCATAGGTTGAGATGCCTAGGTAAATAAGTCATTCAAATAATTGCTAGCACTTAATCATGATCGACAAAAAAACATTCACTGCTTTTAATCCCCTCATCACATTTCATTTTATCACACTATATTTAAAATTGCATAAGCTTTAATCATATTCATGATGTGATCTCATTATTTTATATTAAGTAGTTTTAAATATTAAAGATCAAGATATACACTAAATTTTAAAATGCTAAAGTTTAAAAAATTACTTACAAAATATTTTATCCCAAAGAAAACTTTTATTATAGAATATTTAAAGAGCTTTTTGTGGGATTTACCACCAAAACATTGCATGATTTTTTTTTTGCTCATCAAATATGAAAAGCACCTGCAAATATAACATTAATACAGTCATTACTAAAGCATATAATTACTGTTACTGTCCTACTATCAGATCATGGATGCATACCTGTGCAAGAAAATTGATTTGAATTCAAAATTTTTAATTTTTTTCCCCAATTTTAGAATATTAGCTTGATAGTATAAAAGAATTTAAAGATGACTGCCAAATGGTTCAAAGTTCTCATTGATGGAGATTGTAACACATAAACTAATCTGTGAATGCAATATAATAGTGTTAACATAGTCTATTCTACTCATACTTTCAATAGATGGATGTGGAGTAAAGCTAAAAAAAATGTACCTAAAAGCAAGTGCTTGAGATATGAGATCAAACAAAAATTAAAATGATTAATTAGTTAGATAAGATTAAAAGTATTATTAGTATTGTTATTAGGTAGTCAGATATTCATTATTATAAATGATAAAATCTCTTCATCTATTTTACTGCTTAATTTTTCACCACCAATCTTTATGAGCATCCAAAATAAGATGATTTCAAAATTGTCATTTGTGTTTCAAAGTTTAATCTTACCAATATTCACTTACTAATTTTTCTTGCTAATAATAATATTGTGAAAAGTTAGTTGCCAGTCCTGAAGTTCAAAATACTTTTTTTTATCCTTTCTTTTTATTGTTCAATTGAAAAATAATATTACATCAATTGTCAAAACAACTATTATATAGAAAAAATTAAGAGAACAGATCAGACATTCTTAGAAAAGTATTTAGTTCATATGACTTAATGAAGGTAAAATGATGAAGAAGGAACAAAATAAATGATTTTAAGGAGGCATAGCTATAAGCATATTAAGAACAAAATATAAGATACAGGGTAATAAAATGTTACCTAACATAGTTGGTTAATCAAGTCATTTCACAAGTGTGTAAATGAATAATTAAAAATTCACCCATATAAATGCATAGATAAAACCACTAGATAGTATTTCATCCTAGAACAGGAAAATCAACTGATTTTAGACAAAATACTGAATGGTGAAAAGATAATTACTGTTTTTCTCTATGCATTCATGTGATTGATTAGCTATTTATTTATTTAAATGTTTATATGTGGTTTGGCATGCATATTGGATATATTGTTTATGTCTGAGTGTGTGTTTAATAAAAGAAGTTATCTGAAAAATTAAAAAATGTTTGTGAGTTATGGATTCTCACTTTTAGAAAAATTAGTGATAAAGGTATAAATATTTGTGGGAAAATTGTTGTAAACATATATATGTGAATTTGGTTGGGTTATGTAAATTGTAGAAAACAGAAGTAGTAATACAAAAAAGCATTATGAGTAAGTGGTAATACTTATTTATGAGCAGTGGTAGTTTTCCATTACTTGCAATGAAACACATTGAATTCCATAAGTGAAGGTAAATGGAAACCAAATAATAAGTTTTTCATTGTTTGTCATGTCTTTATTATACATAATTTATATAAGTGTGTATGCACATAGAAATAAATTATTACACTTTGATTTACAAATATCAATGTTTCTGTGATGAGTGCTGGTCCAGAGAAAAATATGTATCTTGGAAGTCATTTATCATATTAATGTATCTCTATTCATATGTCTCCAAGAATGTGGAGTGGACTGGAGGTTTTAAGTATACTTTTAAAAATACAAATAATTTCTAAGTAATATATATATATATATATTGAGATGGTGATGTTTCTCATGGCATACAACAACATTCTAGTATGTGTGCACATATATGCATAAAGCTGAAAGTAAAAATAGAAATAAACACAAACAACTTTTTTTGTAGATAATTTTTATATTACACTGGAATAAGAGTTGAGGATTAAATAATAATTTTTAAATGTAAAAATTATTATAAATTGTAGGTTTTAATCAAACAGTCAAAAAGGTCTAATGTTTTATTAATTCTAATTTTGAAATTAAAACAAGCATTTTTTATGTTACAATAAATACACTAGTAATTATAAAATTTCACTATCTATTTTAATTGGATTAAAAAATTTAATTAAAACTTGTATAACATATTTTGATAAAATCCTACAAAATTGTTTTGGAAAGGTTTAAGATGAATTGGAAAGAGTCACTAACTTTTTCCAATCAAGATAAAGAAAACTTACTTTTAATTACTGTTTTTTTAAATTCCACCCTGTCTATAAAAAGATTGGAAAAAGATTAGATAATAAATTATGATAGCATGATTATTATAAAGTTATAACTGAAGGCAAAAGACAGGATATCCAGCTGCTGCTGATAATATAATGATGGAGGAGTTTTAATTCACATGGAGGCCATAACCAGATTTTCTGTGGTTCATTAGCCTGTATATAATATATACTAGCTGGCATACCTGAAGAATATCAAATTCTAAACTAAATAGAGCTGACCGTATGTATGTCACCAGTTATTGGATTATACCTTTCCCAAATATAATAATAAGACAGGGGTGGGCATTTGTTTTGGCTCAGGGGCTGCATAGGTTGGTGGAGGGCCACATTGGGGACCACTTTGTAGAAGCAAAGGTTAGCGGAGCACCACACCTTTTTTTCATGACACAATAAACATATTGCTTTATTCCTTGTATTACAAAAGAAATATTTGTTTGTCCATTCTTCATTAAACACATGACATTCATGATCAATTTTACATTTTTTCAGAGGGTTCATGGTTTCACTAAAGTTGGAAATGTAAATATTTGCTAATGCAAAGATAAAATTAAAATTAACCAGATCAACTGGAAAATCACTGCACATCGTATCTACACTGTGCATGTGTAATGATGTGGTCATCCTAGTGGAAAATAAAAGATGAATATTTGATCATGCAACAGAAAGAAAATCTCAGTCCAAGGTGGATTTTTCTGATTGTCTTGGTGGATTGCACAAAAACTCTTAGCGGGCTGCATGTGGCCCTCAAGTCGCTATTTGTCCACCCCTGTAATAAGACAATCTACTGTTTTAGAAGGAACCAGCTTACCAAGAGAGTCCATCAGCTTGCTGAAGAAGTAGTTCATATTTATATTGTTTAATCTATATGCAAAAAAGCACAGATAAAGATATGGCATCAAATGTATATAAAGTACAACGGGCGAGTAGAATGTTCTACATATTGAAAACAATATTTTAAATAATTTCTTAAAAATGACACTTAAAATTTTTAAATTACAAATTTTTTTAAGGTAAATAAATTTAGTCAACTAAAAATAAAATTAGAATAATGAAAGAAAATAATAAATGACCATTTCCACTTTTATTTATTAAAAGGAAACTCAGAAACTTTCTTTACTGAAAATAATAATTTTATTTTGAAATTTTTAAAAAAAAGGAAACTCCAAAAATCTTTTTAGACTGGAAAACAAAAAAACTTGCTAGAATATTTTTAAAGACATTTATAATTAATCAAGAATAACCTAAAAAAAGAGAGAGAAGAAAAACTTTTATGAAGGATGTCAAAGTAATATTTTCTTTTTGTAAAGAAAAAACTTTTATATCTTAATAATAATGAGCCAATAACTTAGATTAGTAAAAAGATAATACATACACACACGTGTGTAAATTTTATGTATATTTTCAACATGGAATTGTGTCTTGTAAAAATATATGGTTTAATAAGTTTATTTTTTAACTAATGAAATATCAGTGCATGCACACATTTCCATGGGTACCCACATATATATATAAAAACAGTCATTATTTATGTATCATTAAAATGTGATAGCTTATTTTTTTATTATTATATGACAACTTCCATATGTTACAGCATGTCTGCGCTTTTACAGATGAATGTCATATAGACACACATATATATTAAAATCAACCATACTTTATAAATTATTAAAATGAATTGTCTTTTATAAGTTTTATGACAATTCAAACATGTTAATTTTTAAATTATTATTCAGCACATCTGAGTGCTTATATATAGGTATGTTTTATGTAAACCTATTGAGATATTTATAAGTCACAATGTGATAGCTTATTTCTTTTTGGTATTAATCAAAATCAGAATGCCAAATTCATATTTATAGCATGTTAAGCATATATTAATTTCATATTATTGTTTCTAATTAATGAATTTATATTTCCTTGTTTAAATTATTCTGGTGAACTTATTCAATCCTAAATATGTTTGTATTATATCTCTTGCTCACGGTAACAGTTTTAGAGTTTTTGCAAACTGAGATGGATTCATCCATAATGGTATGTTATATAAAAGTTTATATTTAGAGTTTTTGGACATGCAGTTGATGATGTTCTCATTACTCCTCTAATACTAGATTGGCACAAAAGAATATCCTTTAAAGTCCATGCACTACATTTCATTTTATTTATTTGTTTAGAAATTAAGTTTATAGTTGGCCAGTACACTAATAGTAATACATGGCCAGAGCATTGATGATGATCAGCATGTTTCTGTATCATAGCATTAGTGATTTTTTTATATTCTGATGGATTAGCACTTTTAAATATGTGCATCCAAATTATTATGTTCTATTGTTGCACTAATTTTACAAGGGTCAAATAATTAGCCTGGTCTATAGTAGATCTATTTCAAATTCAGTCACAAGTTTTTGTTATTGATCATTAAATAATTATTATTTTTGTGTAATGCTGATGAATTTATAGTCTTTTTTCTGATCTCTCATGCTCTGGCTCATTTCTCATATTCGTCATTATTCATTATATATTTTGTATATTTAAATTTGAGTCTTTAACTAAGTTGTGATGATGATGATTTTCCATCACCTCAGCTGTATCCCAAAATTTTGTGCCATCACAATATATATATGTAGTAAGGGAAATAACCCCCATGCCTTCTTCCAAACTAGATCTTTAATATCTGTAGCACAATATTCCTAGTAGATCTTTTTTTTAAGTTCCTTTATTTTAACAAAGCAAAGCAAAACTCCATATAGTAGTGCCACCTGTGCTAAACAGAGTAATCAATTATGTGCTAGTATTGGAGATGTGATCATGTGATGCTTGCTGGTTCCCTTTATTTTAAAAACAGAAACATGAAAAGATAAACTTTAAGTTTATATAGCTAACTGGTTATCACATGTAAATCACATGATGTCAGCTAATATTTAAAATAAATCAATAGATTATCATCAATCTATTATCAAGATAACATTTAGATAATAAATGGAAATAATTTTCATTTCCATTTATTATCTGAGTATTGCCTTGTCAACAGATTGATATTCCATTGATTTACTTTAAACACTTAGCTAGTGTTATATGATATATAAATATAGAAGGATGAGTAAAGTAATAGAAAATTCCTACCATTTTCGCACTAATTTATTGCTATCACATATCACAAAAATGGAAATCCATACTAATATGACTGAAATGGAGTTAATAATAGTAAGTTTACAAGTAAAAATTTCTGACATGAGTGTAGCTGCCAAATTGTAAGTTTTCAGTTACTTATGGGACTATTATTCAAAACTACAAAACTATATCATTTTTCAAGAATACAATCTCAGGCATGCTATAATTTTACTCATAATTTACAGTTGTAATTGGAAACGTAAGATCTCAAGCTTTTCTATTCTTTTAATTTTTGACTGAGGTTATAGTTATCTTTAAATCATATTGCAATAAAGTTTGTCTCCGAGCAATAAATAAGTTTTTAATATCTGATTAATTTTAATATATACTGAGTTAAAACAAAAGTTCTCAAGATATTAATACAAAAACATTTTCTTATACAACTTGTGACATTTAGTGTCATATCAATGACAAAAATATGGTTAATGAATAAACAGATAAGCAATAAAGACAAATTGGTAAGCATGTTCATGGCAAAAATTTGCATCATATTCAAATAATGTTTCCATTTTTCAGTCAATACATTGACACACATCTAACAAACTCACATTATATTATAAATTTTAAATTCTAGGCAATAATAGCTAAATGCCAATTATTGAACCACACTGTGGCTAGATATTTGGCTATAGGTTACTGCTTGGGGAAGGTGGGATTCTAAATTAGGCTTGTGATTTTAAATGTTTGCAAAGTTCACTAGATTGTGGTTATTGCAGGTCAATATGGCAGCCATTACACTATAACTTGTAATTGTTAGAAGAATGTAAAAAATATATAGATTCAAACAATGTAATCTGCCATAAAATATTAATATCAAATGTTTAAACACTCATATTAAACTGCTTTTCAGTAATGGAAATCCTATTACATGCAAAAACTTTACCTACAGTTATTCATGCATGCTATTCCACATTGTTTTACAACAATTAGTTTTTACTATTTGTGTATAACAACTACCAGATGAATTGCCAAAATTTAAATAAGTGTTACTCCTTTAAAAATAAATAATGGAATGGATTTTATTTTTGGGAATACCCAAGAAGTCTGAGTGTCAGAAATAACAGAGATGGGTGCAAATCCATGGACCTTCAGTTCCAGAGTTGGCTACTTTACAACTGCACCGAATCATGCAAGATATTATCAATTGATCCTATACTTTCTATGTAATTTTGGTTACAGTTTTCTGTTATATTAATATTTTTCTAGAAAATTATCAGTTTTTGATATTTCATACTTCTGAATACAAAATTTTGGTCTAAAGTGAAGAATATCAAAGCAAAGACTGATAATGAATGATAAATAAGTATTTGATCCTAGATTTTTCAAGTACAAACACAAAACATAATCTAATATTTGTAAATGAGGCATTTATTTATATAGCGCTATGTTTATTAATTGTAATAAACTAAAAATTAGCTTTTCAAGCTAATGTACATGCGCTTTTTACGAATGTTAATAATAATAAATGAATACTTTCATTTCCAACACAAGATAAAGTCTTTGCGAATGAATAAATAAATCCACTTATTCATTCAACCCAAATGCTTATATATGGGCAAATCTTAAGTACTGGATATGAAAGTGTGAGGATAATTTCGTTGACGTCATTCATTCTGACATAGTAAACAGTAATTTAAAGTGATTGATTTATCCTCATGCTTTCATATCCAGTACTTAAGATTTGCCCTTATATAAGCATTTGTGTTGAATAAATAAGTGGATTCATTTATTCATTCACAAAGACTTTATCTTGTGTTGGAAATGAAAGTATTCATTTATTATTATTAACATTCGTAAAAAGCACATGTACGTTAGCTTGAAAGGCTAATCTTTAGTTTATTATAATCTAATATTGCAAAAATTAAAAAGTATGGTAATATTAATTATTAATATATTCACATTTAAATTATTTCATTTTTTCTTTCAGCTTGTAGACATCATATGTTATATAATAATTGGCTAAAGTTACTGATTAACACACAACTTAAACAATTTTTTTTTCAACTCTATTTTCTCACACCCACTATTTATATCAAAATTTTTGATGTGATTCTTTCTCCTGTTGGAAATTCTTGAATTAAAATATAATAGTAATATTTTAAAATATATGTCATCTGAGGTTTTATGGACATGTTATTAAGAATATGTAATTTTTCTAAACAGAAATAGGCATATTCAAAAATATATTTAGATACAGGTTAGTTTTAAAAATTTGTATTCATTGTAAACTGCTTGTATTCTATATGGGATAGAATTACTTAATATTTAAACATTGAATGAATATTAAGCCATTATTAAAAAACAAAAGTTCTAGATACATGGAGAATACTAATATGTCTCATACTTTGTTTAATAATGTTCTATATACACCATTGACAAAATTACATTTTTCAAATCATTACTTGAATACATGATCTGTGTAAGCTGGAACATCTTGGAAAATGATATTATCTGGAAAAAAAATTTAAACCATGAAATAAACATTGATACACTTGAATATTCAAATTTGAATATTTATTCAAATTAGACAATAACTTAAAAAACACATTAATTATATGAACCAATAACTGCCAGTGTGCTTAAATCAAAGTGATGTAGAAAGTTACAAACTAATAATTGCTTTATTTAAGATACACCCATACATAAGCTATAATTATGTGATTTAGTGTTAAACTTTGCAATAATGGTTAGAGTTGGCAATGGAAACTGTGTGGGAATTTGGTTATAATACTACAAACTAATATGAAATGACTATTCAAGCTTATAATAGTTTACATATCATCTTAAAAAAACATATCACCTATGCAAGCTGATATGTGCATGTATATTTAAGTCAAGGAAAAGTAGTAAGTTACAAACTACTAAGAAATTGTTTTATTTAGAATATATATATAATTAGAAATGGAAGTAACTGTAACTTCATGTAATCTGAGTTATAATTATTTATTACTTAAATATATATAAATGTAAAATCAGATATAATAAATAAAAACATCTGGAATAAACTCTACAATACCAATAGATCAAATAAATAAACAATATCTATAGCCTTATGGCATGCTACTAAGGATAGTGTATATCAGGGGTCCCCAACCTTTTTGCACTTAAGAGCACATTCTATAATACCGGCCAGGTGATGGGCACCATTTATTTTTTCAATGTAAATTTATAGTTGGATATAGTTAATAATACACATAATGTACAAAAAAATATCTATTTCAAAAATAAAATTTTAACATATAATTAATGTTTATATTTTTACGCTGTAAAAATATAGTATGCCCTACAATTTGATTACAATATAATACAATAATTAATAAGAAATTTTAAAAATTAAATTTATTTGTATCAGATAAATAATTTTTTATCATGTTCAGATAGCGACGGGCACACGTAAAGTGGTCTGCGGACACTGGCTATAGCTATTATTTATTTATTTCATCTATTGGTATTTTAAATATTGTAGACATTTTTCCAGAGTTTGTTGTTTATATATACATATGTTTACGCGTGTGTGTAAAAAAAAAAAAACTATAATTTATCATTTAGAGACAACACTGACATTTTAAATTTAAAAACAAAACGTTGCTGTATCATACACTTTACATACATTAATTTTATTTTATTGCTTATTATCTACAGTAAAATGAAAGAACTATTGAATTGACCGAAAAAAATTTTAACAAAGATAAACAATGTTTGAATAGACCCTTCAAGGATTAATAGTTTTGGCAAATAATTGTTTGTTTTTTATTTGGAATCATTAACTCAATAACCTAAAGTGTAATCACTGAATTAATTATTCAAAGTTATGCTAATTTTCTATTAATATCATAGCTTAATATGCAGATCACATGACATATTGTTTATTGATGTAACTTTTTTTTTTAAATTGCAACACATGCAGTAAACACGTGTAGCTAAATGATTTGCTTTCCCCTCCACTTTTATACATATAAGAGTTCGCTTTTTCCGTGAACAAAATGTTACTCCTGTCAAGCGTTGTTAGCCGAGAAGTCATTGCAGCCGCCTTTCAAGCACGTAATTGTTTGCAGACGGTTGTGGGTTCGCCTCCTGGCCGATGCTATGATATATGAAATATATATATATTACTCCTTTAAAAAAATTTGCAGATTAAGAACTTATATATAAAAACAAACAATTATAATTGTTTCCTTTGGCAAAAAGTTTAACTCATTACCACAGATTCAAAATATAAAATAAAAACTTAAATATTCGATTTTAAAAACAGCAACTTAAAATTGGTAAAAAAAACAACAATCATTATTAATTAAAGAAAAACATTAGCCTGTGAGTAAATACACTATATAATAAACAAATTCCAATTGTTGTGGCTTAAAAAATAATAATAAACAAATTTAAATTATTTTATATTCACGATTTTAGAAAATAGACTAGAATAAATGATGTTTTGTTGAATCACAAATCATTAAATTAAAATAAAATACTTATAAAAAAAATTAAATTAACATAATGTACAATTTTTAATTTCTGTTTGTTGAAATTTATATTATCAATATTTTTTTTTTTTTGTAATTATCTATTAAATAAAACTTTGAATTTTATTCTACTATGTTGTCACATTTTAGAAAATAGACTATCATTTTTTTATGAAAATGCATTCCAATTAACTGTTTGTAGTTCTAATAATGTATGTGAATATTATTTTATAAAGAAAAACATTTGGATAAATGTAATGACTCCATGTTTGAATAGATTTAAATAAAATTTAGCTAATTATATAAAATTTTAGTTAAACATTTTAAAATTTATTTAAAGAGCATTTTATTATCATTTGTAATCAAAATTTAATTTTAATTAAGTAATAAATATTTCTATAATGACAAATATTTTTGCCTTATGAAAATTAAGAATTTCTATTGTTATAAGGATATTTAGTAAAAATTATTAAGTAAAACGAATTTTAGGTGATGTACTATAGTTTTTAATTTAATTTTTGTGCTTGTTATAAGTATATATTTTTTGTCATTACTAAACAATTAAATCACTGATATATGTCAGAAAATGATCTGATGTTTTGGGTTTTTGCAAAAATAGTCTAATTAAGTAAAAATTAGATTTCCATGAGGTTACAATAATGTTATATCAACACACATGACTTTAATAATACACTATCCGAAAAATGTAAATAAAGAAAATGTAAACAAAAAACAAGTAACAAAAACATTGAAATTACAATTTACAATTCTTAGTATAGTGGTAACCATTTTTTCTTCTTGCTAAATAGCATGTCCTCAAATCTCAAATTAGAATTTATTTAATCCTGTTCTATCTTATTATGATGGTCACCACTTTTTTAATTTTCTTTTTTAAATACTAGTATAATGTTGTAAAATTTCTAATGTAAATTTATTTAATTATGTTTTGTTTTTTTTTCACAAATTACATTTAGTTTAGTATCATAGTTGTAAGCAAATATAAAGAATTTTTTTTTTGCATTTTTTTTTTTTTTAAAAAAGTTTTATACTATATACAATAAATATATCTTGAATAAAATATTTTATAGAGTAATTATTAATGATTCTTCTGATACATCAGTGGAATCAGAAAATCCATAATTTGACACTTTGCTATTTATACTATATAAAAAAAAAAGTTTTATTTTTTTTAATGAACACATAAACCATATTATAAATGTATATATGACTAAGCTTCTTCAATTTACTATTAATAATTATATTATTATTTTTTTAAATGTTGTTTATATTATAATCTTCATTTATAAATGCATACTATGCACATAAAAAATATCCATTATAAATATAGTCATTATATATATATATATATGAAAAGTACTAAACTGTCCACTTACAATATACTAAAGAATATTTGTTGTATGATAATCAAAACTTGTCATCAAAACATGAGTTATTATAAATGACTTATAATATACACAAGAGGGCATTGAACAAAATATATTAGATATTATGACTCCACTATATTTTAAATGTAAAATATAATTAATTATCTGTAGATTTAATAATGTAAGCAAATATTTTTATTTTTACTTATATTGTTTACTTTTATCAAGAAAAGTATATGAGTAAATGGATAAGAGTATTACTGAAAGAATTTAAATAAATATTAGATAAATAAGTATATTTTAGTTAATGTCAATATTTTTAAATTTATTTTTGGTGCATTTCATTATTCTCTATGATCAAAGATTATATTTAATTGCATAGTGAATAAAACTTGTTTTTTTTTTTTTTGTTTTTTTTTTTGAGTTGTTGTTGTCCATGCTTATGATAACAGAAGATTTTGTCTTGATGGAAATAAGACTTTTTATTGTTATAAAAATATCAAATAAAAATTAATCTAAAACACTGTATTTTAAGTAATGTTCATATTTTTTAATTTTTTATTTATTTTTTTTTTGCATATTCTTACTATATATATGGAAAAAAAACTTTATTAAATGCTGAATAAAATTGGTATTTTTTGCTAAGATTGTTTATTCTTGAATGGAAAATCATTGCTTTAGGTACATCATGATATCTACTATAGATTGTACTGCAATAATATGAATAAAAATTGGGTAAATAAATTATTTTCAATTTTATTTTTAATGTATTTTATTACTTATTATATATCATTAAAATTTGTTTTTAATTACACAATAAACAATAATTATAACATTCATATACATCACCATTTTATTATATGAAGATAGCATTGCTTATATGCATTTTATAATAGCAATAGCAATACAAAGTGGATGCTATTTTTTTAAAAAATGGTCACCAATCATATTATAGAGTTCTCTCATGCAGCAGTATAGTTGTATGTATGTATATGTTAACATGATTTTGGTGACAAAAAATTTGCATCTTCTGAAAATCCCAAAAATAATGTGAATGTAACATTACTACTAGTATGGATTTCCACTATGGACTAATCTTTATGGGTAGAAGTCACAATAAAAAGAATATAATCATAGTAGGCAGACGCACTACCATTACTAACCTTGGACAGCTTCAAAATTAGATAATGAAATGGGGGGGGGGGTAGTAGAATGGCTTTAGTAAACATGTTACTGTAAAAAAAGGAAAGTGTATAGCATAATTATTCTAATGAATTCACAAAAATATTCAAGTATAAGAAACAAGGAGTAGAACTTTTATATATGAAGTCACCAGGAGTACTACTAGTTGACTCAGTTGAACCTAAGAACATGAATATTTATTTCCAGGACTTACAACTGATAAATAATAATAGTAAAATATATAACAGACCTCAGGGCAAAGATCTCCTTAATAATTCTTCTTAAACCAACAGTGAAGGAGACATTGCTCATCAGACTTAACAATTGGAAGTTTGAGCAGTTTTTCATTCTTGTTTTACCATCAAGCTAAAAATACTCAATTACTAACCCAAATTTAATAATTATCTGAATAAGCTATAAACAAAAAAAAATAAAATCTTAAGCTTGTTTAAAAAAAATTTCAAGATTATTCAGCTTGGATTTGAATCTAAGTCATGGTTATGATAGGCAAATGCAGTATTATTGCATAGTGAATCCCTTGTCTAATATATATATATATAAATAGATGGATTTATGTTATATACAATAATAAAGTTTATACAGTATCTGTAATGATTTAAAGAGTCAAAAAGGTTTTTTTTTTTAATTTTATTTATAATGAAACAACGGTAGTAAAAAATAAAAGTTCGACCTAATAAAAAGCCTCTGGAAAAACTGATGATCCATTTGAGAGAAATTACTGAAATTGGCCTCATTTTTTAGAACAAAAGAAGTTCTGTAATTCAGATCATTATCTTATCTAGCAGTTGAAATATTACTGATAAAATTGATAAAAAAAATATAAAATCCCAAAGTCATTCAAACAAAATTAAGACCTCCGAGTCTATTAAGCTTTTATAATGAAAAGTTTCAGACAGGCTGACATTAATATTTATTTTTGAATCAAGATTCTTAAAAATTGTAAAATAATAGAAAAACAAAAGCAAAATCTGCTTTCTAATATATATATAGTAGGCAAACAAAACAAAATTTAAATACCCACTATAGGGCAAGCCCTCTCCATCATTGAAAAAAAATGCAGTACTACTTCTTTGTTAATGCATATTCGATAGTTATCTGGGTTGGCAATGGATCTATTATCTGAGGGAAAAATCCTAAGCTTCTTAAAAAGAATTTTACTTGGCCAGACAGACGCATTATATCTGCACCACAAAACCCTTCATTTGCACTATAGGCGAAATAAAGTTGCTTTAATTACAATATACAGTTTTAATCTTTTAATTTCATTTTAGTAATAATATATTCGTAAATGTTAAAAGTTTTTATAAATAAAACATTATTTCTAAATATAATTAAATATGAAGATAGAAAGAAATAATAGATTGGCAAAAGTGCTGACTCTTATTTACAGTATTTCATTTCAAATATATATATTTTTTCTGCACAATTTATATCAATAATTTGTATTAATATGCAAATTATATATATGTCCATGTAATAAAATGTAATACTAAATTAGAGCAGTTTGCTACAGGATTACTTATAAATCATTGAAGATTTTTTCATAGTAATTTATGTTCTATTAATTAATTTCTTGCCTAGTGTATTTTCAATGTCTTACATCATATTATTGTGGCAGGTGTGAAACATCCTCAAAAATATATTAAAACAATAAATTAGTTAATAGATTTTAAATTATTATACATATATTAACAAGGATATATATACATATTACTGAATATAAAATACTATGGATAGCTATAATTAGACTAAATATTGAAGTCTTTCAGAAAAAAAAGTTTGTGGCCTAATAAAACTGCATTCCAAAATGTCTACCCTGAATGTAGAACAACATTTCCTAAAAGTTAATTGCCCAAAGAATTAAATGTGTGAAAAATTATTTTTTTAAAAAATCATTGTAATGGCAGCCAATATGCAGGCAAATAAAATTCTTGCATTTTTATTATTTCTGTATTTATTTAACATTTTAAAAAATTATATGTTTAAATATTTGTATTAATTTTATTTGTCAGCATATTGGCTGTCAGTAAATTGGCATTTTGGGAAATTGATTTTGGTAGTTGTCAATTATATACTGTACTTTGGTTGGTGGCATTGTTTCTCTTTAAAAACATAGCAATGATAACATTATCGAGCCTCTCGACTATTTTTTCTTCTCAAATATATGGTATTTTTACATACGGCTTTTTTTTTTTGTTTTAATATACGGTCTTTTTCCATATGGTTTTTTTTTTTTCTAAAAAATTTACATTATAATAGACACTTTTTTTAAAAATAAAAAAAACACCTATTTTTACATACAGCTTTTATTTGTTCTAAAAAATGTACATTATAATGGTCACTTTTTTTTTATTAGTTTTAAAAAATACGGTATTTTTACATAAGGCTTTTTGTTACATTATATGACATCTTTTTCTTTTTTTTAATTATCGTACATGTTTTATAAAAAGCTTTTGTTTTTATCAAAAATACCTCCTTTTTTTTGGGACATTATGTGACATGTCGGCTTTATTTAAAAATCTACTTAGTACCTGTTTTATAAAAAGATGTATTGTTAATGAAAAGGCTTTTTTTTTATATCAATCAAAATGATCAATTATCTTCCCAAAAATATAGCATGTTGTTTAAAAGCAGTCAAACAAACACCGCCTTACTTTCCTCAACCCCTTAGCCTTCAATGCTGACATTCTGGGTGTTAATTGACTTACACAAAATAATCACAACCACAAAACAGATTCATTGAATAAATAAATTTATTAACAACATGTGACTAGAATTCATAACAGAACTATTTCTCCTGAACACTGGGCAATGAACCAACAGTTGGCCAAAACATTTTCCAAAATAAAACAAGTTTTTAGTGACTTTGTAGACTAGTTACTGGGGTGGGTGGCTATTTCATGCAATATGGCTTTAAAAATGTCACAGTCTTTATGAAAACACCTCCAAATAAACTCAGCCAGATAATTTTGCAGATATTAACATGCTGTGCCATGGTGCTTGCTGTTCTGCCACTTCATTAGTCTCCAAAACCTCTTGAGGGTCTGAGTGTGAGCACCTGTTCTGGAGTCCATGAAATTATAATGATGGTTAATCATCAGAGTAAACCCTGCCACCTCAAGGTCAGTGGTCTTGTAACTCTTCTAACAGTCTAAGTAGATGGTAGATCCGGACTTGATGTTATCATGGATGTCATCAAGAAGAGTGGCTGCTGAGTGCCAGGGAAAAGCAGTCTGCAAAACATTCACCTATCTCCTGGCACATACCCCTGAAGATCCACTGCTGCAAAAGGATCCTTCCCTGATGGTTATTTCGGCAGGAGAAAAACACCTCATCCACCTCCACGATGACTCCAGGTCCACTATTTGACAACAGGTATGGGACAACAGGCTCAGATGACAGAGCTATCTCAAACTGTTCATCCAATGAACTACTGCAGGATTTGACAGTTGCAGGTCATCTCTGGCAGGTGCAATGCTCAACTGGTTTTGAATCCACAAATACACCAGCCACAATGCTTTGACAAAGCACATTCTGGAGCCCTCAAACCATATACCCGTGTGAATGGACATGGTTCACCTGTAGGCATGTGAGTAGCATACAAACTGCCAAGTTCGTTGGCTAAGGTTCATAGATTTGTGACATACACATTGCATGGCATGTGGTAGGATGCAGAAACACAACTGCACCACATTCAGTGTTTGGGATGTCCCACAGTTGAAATAATGTGTCAGCCCTTTTGTTATTTTCATACAAGTCATGACAGAAATGATACTGTTTTACCAAAACCTGCAATTGTCCTGTGACAGAGGCCTTTCCACATTTAAATTTTAAAAAATGCTTTGCAAAATATTGGTAATCTTAGTATGCAAAAATATGCCAGTTGGGGAATACCAAAAACCATATATATCAACAAATAAACATTTAAAAACATTCACTACACACACTCTCATATTAAATTCTAGCAAAAATACAAATTTTGTCAATATGCATAGCAACCAATGCCGCAATGAAATGGCTAAATATACGATCATAATGTTGTCAGTAGCCGTACTGTTCAGACGTGGAAGAATTTGGCCGTGTTTAACTGCTATCTTAAATGGCTACTACGACCATAGTCATGTATTAGCCATAGGTTTGGCCGTAAAAGTGGCATTATTCTGTGTTCTTACACAAAAAAGTGCCATCAAACAATGTACAGTGGCTATTTAACAAAATACCTTGATTTCACAAGCAGATAATTTTCAGAGATGTTATTCTTTGCAATCTGCCAGTATAATGATATCAATATTCTGAATTATTAAACCATCAAACATCACATGATCACCATTCTTTGGACTCAAAGCTTTATAGCAGCTAATAAGGTAAAAGATGGCTGCTGGAGGATTGCATTAGGTCCTAAGATCTATGTGCAGTGCTCTCAGATCCAAGGCTCCTCACTGATGAAAGCCACAAACTAGAAACTATACTGGATGAGTAGGCACTAGATAGGGATTTTATGTACAAACCTTTCTACATCCATTGATTACTCTGGCTTGCACTGAATGGCACTACTGTGTGGAGAGTAATCTGAGTTATATGATTATAGAAAAAAATTTGATTCATAGATTAGTATGATGTTTTCAATAATAATCTCTGAAAACTTCAAGTTTCGCTTTTTATAATTCACTATTATTATTATTTTTTTAAATTAAAATGGTTGTACTCAATTTGCAAGTGAATATTAACAACTATATGTAAGTTATGGATGTGTATTTTACCAATGCTCAATTATGGACATGAAGCTTGGATACTTAAAAAAAAAAAAAATACAGATTTCAAATTGCAAGCTGAAAAGAGATTAAAAGTAGAACATGTAAATGAGAAAACAAAGAAGTTTCACTGACATTAGTGGAAAAAAAAAAGATTGATATAAATGATGAATTAAAAAAGACTGGAGTGATATAAAAATGAAATAAACTTAAAAGAAATTATTTTGAAAAGAGTTCAAAATCATTAAAACAATCGTGAAAATAAATTAAATTATTAATAAACATCAAAATAAAATAAATTAAATTAAAACATTATATCTAATAAATTTTTTAATGTTAATTATGTCATCACTACTCAAATAAATTATGAATGATAGATACTATGCCAGATCAATATTTATTTCTAAATGTCTTCCCGTCTTTTGTTTTACTTTATTATATATCAGCATCTTTTGCATTTATATATATTCACACTGTCTTTTGTGTAAATTTAGAATCTTAAGATTAATAATATTACGAGTCTAAATTAAAGAATAACAAAATGCCAACTTTTTCAAATGTCACATGACCATTTACGAAACAGGAAATTAATCTTCGCGAAGATTTTTTTTTTTTTTTATGATAAAGAAAATAATTACTTTGACTATAATGTGAAGCTTCGTATTATTTATTTATATGTAAACAAAAAAAAATTATTTAAGAATATACATAATGTCTATTTTATAGACATAATAAAAGCAAATGCCTAAGAAGGACCGAGGATATTTAAAGTGCGTTTAATTTATACCTCGAAAAAAAGATAAATGTTTTAATGTTTTTTCTCTCTCTTAAAAATTATCTAAATTAAGGTTTATTTCATGTTGTGATGTTTTAAAACAAATTTTATTTAACATTAATTTTGATTTTTTTTTATTTACAAAACATAAAAAAAGTATTTCAAATGGTATAAAGATCTTTACAAAATTAAATAATATTATGCATATTACGTTTCTTTGAATAATGATAATCACGGAATACGGCAATACTATAAGCTCTTAGTAACTCCATTATCATCAGTGATCATTTTCCATATCGTACCACTTTTTTAATACAATTTACTTTAGCCTTTCAAAGTTCTTCAAAAAGCTCTTTACAGATGCAGTCAATCAGAGCAACATTTTACATCATGCGTCTAAAGTAATCATAAATCAACAAAGTTGTCAAGTGTTGGTGACTAATGGTTAGCATAGCTGCCTTCCAAGCTGCTGGCCCGGATTCGCTTTGACACATGGAAAAGAAAAAAAATCAACAAAGTTCGAATTGAATCGAAAGTTAAAGGCGGGAAAAAACACATTATTCAAACTTTTTTTTTTTGGAACAAAAAAAAATTAAATAAGAGCTTAATTTTAATATATATATTTTACAAATTGCTTTATGACATGAGTTTGAATCTAAGATAAATAGAACTTAAAGACTGCTAATAGACATAGAATTTTACTTTCATACATCTGACATAGCCAAATTAGTAGCCATCCAAAATTGTTTATTAAATGAATGTTTAAATGAAGAGTGAGACAAAAAAGTACAATTATTAAAACTCTTACCACCCAATATTTAATAAGTCTGGTGATTATTTCAGATCCCGAACAGTTCTTTTTTGGACTTTACATATCTCTATCTTTGCTTTAATTATTAAATATTTTAAAAGATAAAATTCTTGTTATTTTTCCTGACAATAAGCTTTATATTTAGATTCAAATGAATTTAGTACTAATCTTTTTGCCTTTTGTACTATATTCAATGTGAAAAGATATTTTGACCACTTTTATTTAACTTAATCTGATTTTTTGTCTGTCTTCTAATTTGATTTTCACCCACTTATCAATTTCCTATCTAGTTGAAATTTTGCAAATATGTTAAGCCTGTATAATGTATTAAACATATGTATTCTAAATGACAGTAGATTTTTTTAAAGTTTGCAAACAATTTTAGAAAAAAATTTAAACCTTTAATTTTATATGGGATTCAGTATTTTTCATGATACTGTCATCTAATGTTATTAAATTGTATCTAAACTTTTATAAAATTAAAAAAAAAAACCTATAAATTTTTCTTAGCTTTCAAAATATTTTTGGTATTATATGATGAAAAATAAAAGAGTGGAATAAAAAATCATGTAAATATTCTTGTAATTAATGACCACTTTCTTCATCTATTCCAATCTTATTCAGATTAAAAAGATCATTTTTATCTGACAAATAGATTAGCATTGATGCAGGAAAGTGGGTATTAATTGCAAGTTTATTTAAATGATTTTTTGCTCCATGTTTTTATTTTTGGTCATATAATACCAAGAATATTGTAAAAGCTGAAGAAAATTTATTGAGCTTTTTCTTTTTAACTTTTTAGAAAAGTTTTGTGAATAAAACTGTTTCTTTAAAATTCTAACCTCTCTATATATATAATGATAAATAAAACAAAAGAAACAAATGACACAGTTTACTAAAAATTCAAAATAGAAATTTTTCCTATCAGTCCACTCTTAGAAAAAGGAAGAAACTTTTATTAAAAATCTAGCAGAAACCGAGCTTCTGTAGTAAAAAATACAGTACTCTGAAAATGTGTTAATAATTATTTACATTTAACAATAAACTTGCTATGGCTCAATTAAATATATGTCAAAGAAAAAAAATTGCATTTTATGAAATAGTTAATGTGACTTATTTAAGATGAGAAAAATAGAACTTAATTTGTCAAGCATTGTTAGCTGGGAGGTCAGCGCATTTGCAAGCAAGCAGTTGGTTGCAGACGTTTGTTGCGGGTTTGCCTCCCGGCCGATGCTATGACATATGGAAAAAAAATAGAACTTAATTTTATAATATTTCTTGTTAAAATATACAAATGTAGCTTATAGAGTTATTTTTTAATTCTTTAAATCAAATGTTCTTCTAGAGTCTTTATGTGATTATAGAAGTGATCATATAACACACTAGATTATGGTTAAAAATTGGAAAAAACTTAAGATATTTCAAACTTTCAGAGTTGTTTTTTTTTGTCTTAGGAAAAAAATAATTTAAAAGCATTGATAATAGAATCTTTATTATTGCATTCTTTCAATCTCTCTTTTCTTTATCAATAAATGATATGCTTTCATATATAAAATTTAGAATCATTCTTTTCTAATTTTATCCAACTTTAATAAATACTGTTGGAATTTCAAAAATGCTCTATATAAATTGTATGAAAAGAAGTCTTAAAAAATATTTCCCCATAAACTCTACCAAAAGGGTGGAGAAAACAGAGCAAGCCCCTGGAGATTGGGTGCCAAAGGCAACAGGGAAGGGCACAACACCCTCCTTGTTTTATAAATATTTTTAATACACACCTGAGTCTCATTTTATGCAATAGATAGGTTCCTCAGAAAACACGCGCAAACGAAATCGTGCAAAAATAGATGTAACTTACCTTGAAAAAGGGTGGATACGGACTGTGATTTTTCAAAAATCGTATAAAAGCAAAGCACCAACATAAAATTACTTTAAAATTCGTGCAAAAGAAATAAGGAAATAAAATATGATTAATAAAAAATTTCAAATTTGAAAAAAATTGATACAAGACAAATTTTTTTTAACTATAATATTTAATTTTATTCAAAACAATATATTTTTATGCATAATTTACAGTAATTTACATTTTTTATACACGTTTTAATTATTATCACTATTTGCCGATAAACAGGTTCGTTTGCAAACTGGTAAAAAATCACAAGAGTAAATACAACTAGCACCAACGTCACTCTCACGTTGTGTTAATGGTTTTCTGGTGACAACGTAATTAGTAATTAATCTAACAACTAAAAATTAAATTCTTATTTTTGTCTTTAATTTTTTAATTTTCAATTTTAATTGTGCCCACTGCTATTACTCACCTTTTAAAAATAAACTTGCGGATACTAAATGATTAATAATTGATTACGTTCTTTTCTAAAAAGCAAAAACAGAATGTGATTTAAAATGCAAAATTAACCATGCACAATGTTTGAACAAATTTACATTATAATCTTGTAAAATTTAATGTGTGTATACATAAAATGTGGAAATCATAATTTTAATTTCATTATTGCATAAAATCTTACTATTATAAAGCACTGAAAATATTGAAATTACTAAGATGAAAGTCGAATTCCAATAATGTGCTATTACTTTTAATATACGCGAAATTTATTATTTAAAGTAATAGCGCATTATCGGAGTTCGACTTCTGGAGAAATGTGAATCGCGTTAAATAAATCCACGTAAAAAGATACCCAGGTGTATATTGTTATAAACGTTTTGACATTTTTCACATCTTCACAAGTTAATTATACGGCTTCTGTTCAAAATTCAAGCTTTGTTTTTCTTCACTATATTTAATTTCTGGTATAATGTAATAATTCCTTCATAAATTTATATTATTTTTAAAATATTTCAAGATTTGTCAAAAATTGTTCAATTGTTCTTAAAAATAAAAAAGTACAAACTAATCCATAAAAGTCTTTTTTTGCTATTTTTATTCTCTTCTTAAGTACAATAGTAAATTGTATGATAATTACTCAGTAGAAAACCCTAGTGACAAATTAACAATTCTATTCAATTAGTATAAAGTAATCCTCAGGATGTGAACCAAAAACACTCAAAAAAATTAATGTGTATAACAATAAGGTAGAAGTCCAGGGCCAATGAATAACACATTACTATTACTGATAATTTTATAAACTGTATAAATTTTATAAATAAAGTCAGATATGTGAAATGGGTTTAATTTATATTGTATTAAAATTAAGCAGTTTTTTATTAAGATGAGATTATTTAGAAGCCTGTTAAAGTTAGATTTAACATAGGGGTTTGTTAAATACTTTATTTGAAGCATAGATTTGGTAGAAAAAAAAACTTTGAGTATTTAAATAAAAGATTGGAGGCTTCATATATGTGGGTTTGGAATAGAACAAAGATACTAAAAACACAGAAGTGAAAAAGAGTGAGTGGAAAAGTATTATTTATTAAGAAATTAGAATTGCAAAAAAAAAAGGATTTGTGCATACTTGGAGAAAGAGGAATTATAATATATTTGCTGGATTATCAAAGATGAAAAGAAAAAAAAGAACAGAAAAAGGAAAAAGTTAATAGATTATCTTAAGGAAGAGACAACTATTGATGTTTGATAAATGGAGCAAGGAATGAGGTGGCTTAGTGATGGTCATCTGAGTTGATATGTGAGATCTGTTTTTCAAAAAATGTGATAGTTAAATAAAACAAGATCTTGGAACTGAAATACAAAATTTTTTAATATATATTTACTTTGGTAATGAAAAGAAAAGAATGACTGTAATCAGATAGATCATCAGCAAGAATAATAAAATGTTTCTGAAAATCATTATTTTTACAATTTGGTATGTCATTAGTATAGCTTTAATATATATATATATATTTCTTATAATATTTCTTTCATATACACTTCAATGCAATCAAATTTTCTTAAAAAACTTCTTTACTTTCCTTACAGTTTCGACTGTCCAGCAGTCTTCATCAGAGCTTTATCTTCTTAAATGAATACATAAGTGATAAATATTGTGAAAAATAAAATACTGCATGATCAGCTGTTTAGGAAGTCATCATATTCAAGCATTAAGTAGCAAGTTAAATACAACAGTTCTGTTCATATGATCTGAATTTTTCTTCCTCAAGTTGACAATCAATCCAAAAAATTTTAGTTCAAAAGATCAAAGCTTTGTCACTATAATAAACTATACAAAGCAAAATAATCATATGATTAGTTTCTCAGGACTCATGTGATGTTTGAGCATTCAACAGATTGCACAGACAGCATCATTATCTAAAATGAATTTATTCAGCTGAAAATTGATCCAAAAACCAATAATGTATTCAGTGAATCATGCTAATTCAAGCACTCATATGACAAGCTGAGTACATTATTTTCATGGATTGTATTTGTACATTACTTATTTGGAAATCAATTATTTAGACTTCTATTGTGTCACGTTTACCATGTATTATATCACTGAGGACAAAACTAAATATACATAAAATATATAAATAATATAGAGAAAAAAAATAGCCACAATCTTACAGCCATTTTTGTGGGAAATTTAAAAAAACCAATGAATATAATTTCTTATGAAAATGCACTCTCCAGGATGTGGGACTTTCTGTTTCATTATAGCCAATAAAATTTGAAAGGATAACAGCAGATCACTTATAATAATAAAGTTACACTTATTCCTTTCTTGAGTACATAATAAATATTTTATTATTTTGATATTTTGTCAAAATACTTTTTTTTTTCTAAAAACAGTTATCTACCCTTTAATCCACAATAACCAATAGATAATAGATAGTAGTCTATTATATCTGCATTCCTAGACCAACTACTAATATTTGCCTATATCACTGAAGAATTAAAATTCCAAACTGAAATTCATATAGTTGTGCATTATCTCCTTTAAATTATCAAACAACAGCCTGAAATTAAATTTTTGAATTTCAGGTTATTACCTTGAAAATCAAGGGGGTTTAAAATTTGCATACATGCATTATTTCCAACTTTTAAAACTTATTGATGAAGGCAAACACCAAAAACTGATATAGAACTGTGACCATAAAATTACTATTAATTAGTATTTATTGATTACCTAAGCTTACAGTAGCTAGTTCCGAATTTGGCTAAAGAGAACTGTTCTTGGAAGCATAAGTTGAAAGTATTCTAAGAATGTTACATAAAGTTTATCACTATTAGTCTATCAAGGTTCTCATAATTTTTTTTATCTATTTTCAAAAATTGCAACTAAAGAATTATTCTTCCTACAGCAGCAAACAAAAATGATTTTTCTCTCTAAATCAAAGTTCATTATAACTAGTTGGAACTCACTTTAAATTTATTATATACCTAAAATTGTTTATATTATTTGAAATACTTCATTTTTATATATTTATTTCAATCATGAAATGTTTCTCCATTAAATAGACATCATGTAAACTATGTGCATAATTATGACATAGCCAATTATGTATTGAATACATAACTGAGTTATATTTTGTAATATTATGAATAAGAGCATTTAAATATTATTTACTGTTATTTAGTTAAGACAAGATTTTATATAATAGTCAAATTTAGCTTTAATTTATAATATTATAAGATATCCAGTATAATGTTTTTCTGACATACATGATTATGTTATGTTGATATTTAATTGGTGATCCTTTCTAAAAAGAAATTAATTAAGTTTCTACTAGAATAAAGTATATTTATGTATGTGTTTACTAATTGTACAAAAGGCAGTATGTAAATAATTGTGAATTTCATAAAGTAAATAATACTATAATAATAATGAATTTTATAAAGCAACTAAGATTTTCATTTACATATTCGTATAAAGTTTCAATAAAAATAAAATTGATTATAATTTGCTTACCTGACAACTATAAAGAATAATGCAAATAATAGTTTCAGGTACTTTGTGTTTCACACTTTGAAATAAAGTGAGTGAAATCTGCTTATTACAAATAAAATGTAAGCCTATTCTAGTATGTGTTTGGTGGGATGTTGAGACTTAACACAGCTGATAAAAGAAATTCCTCTAAAACAGACCTGTGAATCTTATATTTTATAATTCAGAATATGATTATTATATAATATATCTTAATTAAATAAGCTAATAGAGAATGCTTAGATGCTCTCTTTCATAATAACTATAACTATCCAGTACATTGAAATGTTTTAATTAAATATAACTTCTTATGATTTAATAAACTGTGAAAGTTATGGATTTAAAAGCAGAAGATTTCTGGATTGATTCCCAATTGAAAAAAATAAAAAAATATTTGGTCAGTAGTTTTGAACTGTTATACTTTTTAGACATGTTTATAACTGAGCATCATGTGACTTTTACACAAAAATATATGATTTTTTTTTAATAATTAAAATAGAAAAAAAAAGAACATATTGATAAATTATAATTAAATTATTTTAAAATCTCATATAAAACAAATATTGTGAATATATATTAGCAACAAATAGAAAATTTATGATAACAAAATCATATACATAAAGTGGATATCTAAAAATGTTAAATTACGAACATTCCAACAGTCGTCAAATTAATATGATATCCAATAAAATAGTTTGGAATCAATATACAAGATATGTAATATGACATAATCTGGAAGAATATGAAACTAAACATAAGCAGTTTAAATCAATAAAAGTATACAACAATTAAGACACAAAATTTGCTGCAAAATGAAAAAACAGACATAGCTGAAATCTAATCAGTTGGTGTGTTTAAATTGAGAAAAATGAAATGATTGCAAAATAATATGTAAAATTTACATTGCATTCCTTCTTGCAGTGCTTATGCCCAGGGATGAAATCCACACTGAGTAAAATTATTTTTAAGAGGCTTACTGTAATAAATAGTCTGTAGATTGGCTTATATAATGATAAGTTCTAAGCACAAGTGGTTCAATTATGCTTTTTAAACTGATTCTTATGGGTGAATCCATGTAAATTTGTGAAGAGCACATAACTGAAGGTTTATTTCCCTTCTCTATTTTTTTCAAAAGCCTTATAACTTTCTTTCAGCTAGCTGGTCAATAAATGGATATCTATGTATTGTTAGTTGGTGATTAAAATAAAGATGGAAAGCTGCTCAAACTCTCACTACCAGAGAATTAGAAAGTTAAATGAGTACTGTTGTTGAAGGGAATTTTGTTCTGCAGTTAACTATTTATAAAAAAAATGAAATACTATTTTTACTTTTTTTCTTATAGACTTGATTCAAAAATACTTATTTGTAATTTTGACTCAAAACAAATGACAAAACATTTTGATCACAAGCAGTCTAAACTAAATTATTCAGAAATGTTGTCCCACTAATTAGACTTGGATATTATAAACAAACATGATCAATTTATCCTAAACTATGAATAGTTTTTAATATCTTCCCAACAAAAAATAATACATGTGGTAAGATATGAAATGACTTTTTATTAAAGAGTAAAATATATATATGGAAACATTTACATCTAGAAGTAAACAAAGAACCTATTTCATTTCTACCAGAACATCAACAAAACTTCAATCTTAGAAAATGGATAAATCTGAAAGTCCAGGATTCATTTTTCACAACACCAATAGCTTATAAGTTTATCTTAATTTCCATTAGCATATTAACAGTTAAAAGTCCAATAATAATACATTAGGTTTGTGAGAATCATAATGGTCTAAGAGCTCATTAAAGATTGTGATGTATCTCCAAATAATGAAATAGACATCACAATTGTTTTATGAAAATGGCAAGAATCATAGACTATTATCAATGGTAGTCATAATATTCAACTTCCTAATTACATCAATCTATCTTCTAGCAAAAAAAACAATACATATTTACTATATTATATATTATTTTTAATAATGTTTCAAAGTCTATTAATCCACTTACTATCATAATCATAAAGTCTGGGTAAATTTTTAAAAAGTTTTTCAGAAGATGAGGGTTTTCTAAGCAAATTCCTCTCATACTTTTTTTTTTGTGTGGAAAAATTCTGGGGAACTTTTTTTCCTACAGCAGATCATTTAAGATGGATTATATCTTTTTTACCTATGTATATTATTTATGAACAGCTTCATGATGTAGAAGTAGAAGATACAATTGCCATATCTACAATCTAGAGTTTGAATTCAACCAATAAATTTTTTTCAGAAGATTTAGGATTTTTCTTTCAGATAGCTGTACCATAGTCAATCAGATAATCACCCAGCATTAATCAGCAAATTATCATCTAGCTATTCTTAAATAAAGATAAGAATAAGGATGGAAAAATATTCAAACTCTCCCTATCTGGCAATTAACAACTTTGTGAGAACTATCTTCTCCTTCATTGTTTTTTTATGAAAGATTATTGGAAAGACTTTTGCCTTATAGTAAGTAGTCTATTTATTAAAAACATTTCTTTATATATTTCTATAATCTTAATAATAATATAAAGACTTCATTAAGAATTTTGATGCCATTCTAAATAATGAGATGTTAGAATTAACTTTATTAAGAAAATGGCAAACTATCACTGATGATGATGAAATGTTATTGCAGAGACATATTAACCCATCACAGGAGCAAATTATTATATATTTTTCCACTAGTTTAGCACAGTAATCGTCTAGTTGATTCAGATCTAAAAACTCCAAGATCAAATCTCCGCTGGATAATAAAAATAAAGAGACTCAGTTCAGTCTAAAACATCACATCTCCTAAACAACCAATTATACAATTACTTTTACATATAGTTATATATTTTTTAAAACTCACTATACACCCGGGTCTCGTTTTATGTGGATTTATTTAATGCGATTTTGAAGTTATGTGATTCATGATTCTTCTTAATATCTTTATATGCGGTTTTCTTTTATGCAATAAAAATTATTCGATCAGAAGTGAGCTCTGATAATGTGCTATTACTTTAAATATTATAAATTTCGCGCTTTCACATCATATTTAAAGTAATAGTCATTATCGGAGTTCGACTTTCATCTAATAATTTCAATATTTTCAGCGCTTTATAATAGTACTGTAATAGATTTTACGTAACAAAGAAGTTCATAATTCACTTAAAATCAGAATTTCCCCATTTTATATACACACATTAAATTTTACAAGACTATAATGTAAATCTGTTCAAACGTTATAGATGAAAAATACTATGTTTGTTATTGTTTTTGCATTTTAAATCACATTCAATTTTTGCTTTTTATAAAACGAGTACGTAATTAATTAATCATTTAGTGTCCGCAAGTTTATTTTTAAAAGGTGAGTAACAGCAGTAGGCACAATTAAATTTGACAATTAAAATCTGATTTTTAATTGTAATTAACAATTTAAAAGTTACGTAACGTGATCTGAAATTAATTTGATGTGAAATGATGAAATTTGATTTTTAAACGGAATTGAAAATTAAAAAATTAAAAACAAAAATAAGAATTTAATTTTTAACTGTTAGTTTTAATTAAATTTTGTTCAACAGTGGTGAGTCAGTGTCTTTTTATTATTGTAAGTCTAAGTTCTTAAATTTTAAACTTTTAGTTTACTCTAATGGAGAGAAGAAAAAAACGCCCAAGAAAATGAATTTCTTTGGAAACAAAAATTTCAATTTTAGATCGCTTAGCGAAATGGGAAGGATCAATAGCGATTGGAAAACATTTTAGTTGTATTTCCTCTTGACTTCGTTTAAGAAGAAGCTACAGTACCTCACATCACATCACATCATTACAAATCTGATGTCTCAAATAGCGATAATAATTCAAATACCACACATGTATGAAAAAAATGTAAATTACGCATAAAAATATATTGTTTTGAATAAAATTAAATACTGTAGTTAATAAAAAAATAAAAAAAGTTTGTCTTGTATCAATTTTTTCAAATTTGAATTTTTTTATTAGTCATATTTTATTTTCTTATTTTTTTTTCATGCGAATTTTAAAGTAATTTTATGTTGTTGCTTTGCTTTTATGTGATTTTTGGAAAATTACAGTCGTATCGCCCATTTTTCAAGGTAAGTTACGTCTACTTTTGTGCAATTTCTTTTGTGCGCATTTTCTGAGGAACCTATCTACCGCATAAAATGAGGCCCAGGTGTATTTTAATGACAGTGTACGGAGATTTATATTTAAGAAATAGCGCATTATCTGACTTTGGCTTTAATAATTTTAATGACAGATGTAATTTTCTTCTTTTTTTAACTCATTAAATTGATATATCTTTTATTTCATTAATATAGAATCGTCTTTACTTGGATTTTTTGTTTACACTTTGGTTATAACAAGTGATTTTCTAATTAACACTAAGACTTTTAGAGAAATTCCAATATTATTCAGAAATATGCAGAAATCAAAAGCACAATTTTTTTTGCAACTTTAAAGCATGTATTGGAAAAGACTTCATAGCCTGATGATTAGGTTTTCATATAACATGCCCATTATTTATGATACAAAATTGGGAAGAATCTTTTATTTCTTTTTTCCCTCCAATTAGCTGAGAAATTAACACACTATTTTGGTCATCCAGTATTTATAAACAAATAAATAAAGATTGAGTGTCATTTAAGCATAAGAAGTGATAGATTGAAATCCCTCTAGATAAGCTTGACAGTGACAACAATTCTTGAGTCTGTCACTTTAGCATTGCACTAGACGGCATAGTACCAATTTTTGTCAAAAAATGAGTATCTAGCTAGAAGGTAAAGATTCCAAAATAATCTGAATTGATCATATGAGAGTTATGTTACTGGTAGTAAAACAGAAATAAAATATAATAGGATACAGTATTTTCTATTCAAAGAAAAGGTGATTGATTTTTAGGTATGCTCAATTCATGGTTTATCTTTGTGTATTTAAAGGCAATTATTGTACTGAATTGTTATTCATTGCCAACATTAGATATTTTCATAAGTTAAAAAAATAGATATACTGAAACTTATAAGTTAATATTATGATTTTTTTTGTTTTGATAAGAATAATAAAAATGAAATATCTTAAATGTAGATCAAATTATAATTCATTCTTTTTATTACAGAATAAAATGTTTGCGTTGAAATGATAATATACAGGTATATGCATGAATATGTTAAATATACGAAAGTAATTTTTTTTTTTCAGATTCATATTTACAATAAAACTATTTATTATAATATATATAGATAGATAAAACAGCTTTTAAATAACACAAAACTAAATAAATGCTTCTCCAACAAGCTCCAGAAAAAAAAAATTCTAATTTGCCTTATTTTGGATGATTAACTTAGATTAATTTAGCGCTGACTACCAGAATAGTAAATCCTAAGCCGGTTTGAAACTTAATAATTTTTCTCAAGTTTTAAACTCTATATTGTCAAGCCTGACCAGTGACAATATTAGCATAGGAGTCAAACTTACATCTTTAGATTCATGGATATCGAATTCTAAGGCAAAGCTCTAACCAACTGAGCTATTCTGCCAAAGCTTTGGATATTGTCAAGTTTTACAATGCCCAGATATTTTTTTTTTTTTCCCCCTCCCTTTTTTTTTTTTTTTTTTTTTTTCCCCTTTCCTCTTCGGTCATATATAGTTTATGTAATGCAAGAGAATTATTCCGACTAAATAATATGTAAATATACTTAAATTTGTTTTCAAACAAAGTAAAAATGTTTTCAAATAATAATAAATGAAAAAAAATCCGCAAAAAGTTTTTTTTTTTTTAATTATTAGGAAATACTTTTACTCTACTTCATACGAACTCAATTCTATTTATTTATACTCTCTGTGTATACATGCATGATACTACAACATATAACTTTTTAAATGCTAATATAAAACTTTTATCAAGTTCATATATTTTACTTTTTAAAAATCTAATTAAAAAATGAAATAAAAATACATAAGGCCAGTTTTGAATACCTTACTTTTTCATCAGATACATTAGATACCTAAAGGGCTATATATTACAGAATTATGAAAATAAATCTTAGAAGATAGAACTATATTTGATCTTATAATAGCTCAAATGATTATATATATATCGACATGCATATATATGACATTGAAATCATGTTTAGCTTTGGTAAAAATTTTAATTTGCTTCCATGTTTTAAAGTAAAAAAAAACCTTTTTGAAAAAACCTTTTTTTTTTTCTATATATGTCAAATCCAGCTTTGGTTTAAAGATAATTTTAATTTAACACAAAACGTAATGAGGTCAAAAAATTAGATTTAAATGTCAATTCAATGTTTCAAACAGTCACAGTCAGTAGGAGAGACAATCCAAGTTACATTACTGTTTTTTACTAAAACTAATTTGACTTATTTTGAAAGAAATGAAATTAACTGATTCTAACTTGTAATCTATATAATTCTCAGTTAAAATATGATATATACTTTACAATATATATTTGTAATCATATGTCTGTTTATTTCCATCATCTAATTAAATTATTAAACGTTTTTTGAAAAATTCAAATGTAATGATATGTTTTCCAAATGCGTTCAACTGTTAGCAATCATACATATATCAGTATAGAACACAATGCAATGTTTTAAGTATTATTCGATTCACTTTTTCAGGTATTGCTGGCTGACCAGTGGCAATTTAGCTGATTCATGCTGAATTTAAAGTGGGACTGGATCATCTAGAATGTTCTACCCGAGGTACAACATAATAGTCAGTAAAAATTGTATACACTTAACAATGCCAGTCTTATGATTTCTTCATTTTTTTTCTTTTAGGATAATGTTAGTAAGTGGTTTCAAAATATTATGAATCACTCTAGATTGATTTATAAGGTTATTTGCAATATATCTGAAAAAAGTATAAATAAAGTTGGAATTTTTGAAAAAAATTTTAACAATTCAAATGATGGATATAGTCCAACATATAATTTAAGTAAAATGTTATCATCACAAACATTTAGTACAATATATATATATTGTCATGGTAAGGATTGTACATCCATGCAAAAAAATCCAGAACACAGGTAAAATATACTAAAGCTGATCGAATCTAGATGGTAAGACTCAGAATCCAACCAACGTTCAATCCTTTCACCCCTGTTCAATTATCTAATACCCTATGGATGACATTTCCCAAATTACACATGCATTCAATTTAACCATGGTCCGGCGTAGCATCAGGGTGGAACAAGAGACTGTAAAATAACTAAATTAACACTGAATTAGTTGAATATATACACACATGGCTAAGTGAACCGCTACTATATTAGTGATTAATTACTAAATCTAATAGAGTGATCTATATATATTGATGTACATACAAATTAATATAGAGTTGGATGTAAAAATGAATTCACGAGCAATAAGGGCATGAAAACGAGTTATATTCTAAATATAATATTAATTTAATAAAGAAAATAAAAGATACTAATATATACAGAATTATATAGTTGGAACGTGAAAGATTATGCTCGCAGGTGTTACATAGTTAATGAGATTAGATTCTACATATCTCATTATAAGTGTTTAATAAAACTGATGTGCGGTATTCAAGTTTATGCCTATATTAATATGCCAAATTTCTAGCTATCTTGTGGTCTGCTAAATAATATGAAACATAATAGCCAAAATTATATAAGTAATCTTATAGCACTTCTGTGGCATTTATATATATATCAGATTAAATTGAGCACATAATTAGGCTCGGAGATACGCAGACTAGCATGTTAACCTAGATTAGGGTTTATCTTAATGCTGAATAAGCATTTAATATAAAGGGAGAGAAAACTGGTTCATTCTAGGTTTACTTATATACCTATCGCATATATTAAAATATTAATAAAACTAGAAGATGCGAATGGGTCATTATTCACGGGCTTCAGTATCAAATGATCGGTGCCCTAAGACCAAATGACTTGCTACAATAAGAACAATAATAGTTCAGGGAGTTGGATAAGCATTAATATTAATAATCTGGACCCTTGTATTCCAGTTCTAAAAGAGCACGCTTTACCGAACTAAGTGGAATAAGTATGTGACCTCTGCCAGCAACTCATCAAGAAACATGTAGCAAGCAGTTTATGTACATAACGTATTTAGTAAGGACACATCCACAGCTTATATATATAATGCAAATACATATAATTAACTTAGCATGCCTTAAAAATAGATAGCGTCTATTTGCATATCTATATAACCCAGTTCTCAAGTTTAATATTTCAAATATACTATTCAGGGATTAAATTAATTAGTAACCTAGCTTAAGATTACCATCTGTGTTTCTAACATATATAAATCTAAGGAGGCCACAGCATATTTGAAGGGCAATTACTGACAAAACATTATAAATATGCTTTGATAATATCCCTGTGGCTAGTTCCTATGATATATGGATTACATATATAGAAAGATATAACTTATAACTAAAAATAAGCAAACTACAATTTTAACTAGAGCACTACTGATTACTATAATATTAATTTACAAAATTAATCAGTAAATCAAAAACATGATCTCGAAACAGTGTCTGGAAAAATAATAATTCAATTATTTAATATTTATTATCACGAAGGTTTGGAATTATCTTCGCAGAGAAATAAGTTAAAGTTATATATGTATACTCGCAGTTTCGAGTTATTTGGCATATTAAATACATGTAATATTAAAATGATAAAAATTATCAAATAAATGGAATAGATCAAAATAGGCATAAAAGACCGCAGAAAATTATAAATATAGTTTAAATAAATACATTGCACAGGCTTAATCCTGCATTTACATATGTAATACATGCGAGATTCGAACTCAGACTTTCACACAACCCACTACTCTCAGCGCCATCTCATATTTCTGACCCACCTGATCACACACATGTTGAAAAGATAAATAATCACCAATATACGTATTTTAATCTAAAGCAGCACTCACCAGTTGGTCCAGATTACCGTCTTCACACATATATACAATCAGTGCTCAGCTTTATATTAAGATAGCTAATACTCATACTTTAATGGACAGGCTTCAAACTACTTCAACCCACAACTCTTCAGCCTTCCATTTCATTGAAAATCTGATGATGGAACATTCAAAGCCCATGTTTGAAGCCTGCCCATTAAAGTATGAGTATATGCTATCTTAATATGAAGCTGAGCACTGATTGTATATGTGTGTGAAGATGGTAATCTGGATCAACTGATGAGTGCTGGTTTAACACAAAATACATATATTGGTGATTATTTATCTTTTCAACATGTGTGTGATCAGGTGGGTCAGCAATATGAGATGGCACTGAGAGTAGTGGGCTTTGTGAAAGTCTGAGTTTGAATCCCATATATATATAGTTTAAAGTAGATTATTATAGTTTTACATTTTAGAAAAGGATTTTACATTATAAACTTTACATTCAGATAAGATGAGTTTTACAGAAATTAGCATTTAAAAGCTTTCTTTGCAGATTTAAGAAAATGAATTTACAAGGTAGATTTGATAAATAACTAGCTTTAAATAGATAGTTGAAAGTTACAGTTTATGAACAGAGCTCTGCAGAAATTTGTTAAATTAACAGTTAGTTGTCTTCATGGCAGCTTCAGGCATATGGAGATGATACAATTGGCACTTTTCCTTGATGATTTGATGCTAATGGAGATTCTTCCACTACAGGCTGATTTGCTGAGGTATAGTTCACTGTATTTTGCAGGACCATGCTTCCACCCCTGACAAGGATGAGGCTGTAAGCGATTGCCTACTTACCCTACCATTTCAAAGGTAAAACATGCATGGGTTCAGCTCATAACTCAATTAATACATATATGATTGATCATTCGACTACAAAATTTGAACTACAGGTATTTATATTTTTCTTAATTCTGACCATCTGGTTGTTTACAACCTTGACTGTAGTTGGAAAATCCTTTAACTTATTTTAGAAAAACATATTTAATTACTAAAACTAATTTATATATATATATATATATAAATTAGTTTTAGTAATTAAATTTCTATTTTTCTACCTTTTCTCACCTGGTTTATTATTAAACCACTAAACATCACATGATCACCAGATGGCTGCTGGAGGGTTGCATTAGATCCTAAGATCTAGGTGCAGTGCTCTCAGATCCAAGGCTCCTCACTGATGATGGCCACAAGCCAGAAACTAGTCTGGGGATATTGGATGAGTAGGCACTAGATAGGGATTTTATGCACAAGCCTTCTGGCATCCATTGATTACTCTGTTTGGCACAGGATGGCACTACTGTATGGAGAGTTTTGCCTGGTTTATTATTACCAGTTGACTGCATTTTATTTACAACTTTATAAAATTCTGAGAATTGTTATTGAAATTTGGGGTTTATAAAATTAGATTCACGCTATATTAAAACTACTGTGGTGACCTAATTAAAAGTTGTTTATAACTAAAACTAAAAGCTGCATTTATAATTAGTATAAAACTAATTCTATCACTATATATACTGGTGGTATCGGGAATGTGTTTATATATTTACAATTTCAATAAAATAAACTGTAAAATTGACTAATAATTTAGATTAAATTATCTTTTAAACTCGCAATACTTAAAATAAACATATATCTGTAATATATACATATACTATTTTCATTACAGACTTACTGCTCACATTATATATGTGCAAGCCTGCATATATAGTAATTTAAGATTGTTTAAATGGGTACTCTGAGAGAGTTTAAACCTGGCATAGATATAGGGTGTGAGGGTAAAATACATGAAACAGACAGGAGGTTGAAAGTGAGTGTTTCAATATTAATAATTTTAATTGGAATCCTACATGCATTTTAAAAATAAATTTCAACTGTAATGAAACAGAAAAATTACCAATTAAAAACTGACATTACAATATGAAATTTTACATCATTTTTAAACCAAAACTGGAAAAAACCCAACTTTCTAAACATTTTCATATATAAGCAAGAGCCTCTTGCAAAGAATTAGGAGTAGTAATTAATAGATTTAAATATTAACTATTAAATGCACAAAAATCCATTAAAATTATTCATATTTATGTTTAAAGCCTATGAAAATATTATAGCAGCTATCTGTTCTTATTAAGTAATCAGTAATTATTAGATGGTACAATGCATGTTAATCCCCCTGACTTTTACCTTTATCAATAAGGACTTTGAATTTAAAGCTGAAAGCCAATATGGCAACCATCTTTAACTTCTAATTTATCAATATAAGTACCTGAAATTTAAAAAGCCTAAGACTTTGAAGCTAAACAAATTATACAAATCTAATTCCAGATCAATAATTATATACTTTACAAATCTCAGTATTTATTCTAACATACCAATGTCATATCATTTAATATTTTAGCATAAACAATATATATATATGTGTGTGCATTGAGTTATATTTTTTATAGATTTTTAATTTGATAAAGAATAAAAGTTAAGAAATTATATCCATGTATTTAACTTTTGATGTTGCCAAAAGCTATTAATTATTACTAATTAATAATCTTTCCAAGGCTAAACAAATTTTCTCCAGTGACCTATAATCACTCTTTTGTTGAAGTTTATTGAAGTAAAATGTGATATATATATATATATATATATATATATATATATATATATATATATTGTAAATATGTGATATATATATATATTGTAACCCTCCCGCAACACCAATCCTATATCTCCTATAAATAAATACCCGGGACGCCAATTCTTTTGATAATAAAATAAACTACTAATCTGACTCTACTTTGAATTACTATTGAGTCTCTTGAAATACTGTCCAACTACAGCTTAGCTCAGTGGGGCTGAGTTCTATAATATAAAAATGCAAATAAAATACAGGAGGAAACACTATGAATTAATATAGAGTAAAACATCTACTGGGTTTTGCAATAAATAAGCAGTTGAAATTGATAAAGTTCCAGCCATTTAAATTAACAAATTATAGTTCAATTTTATCTCCTCCCATCATCTAACTACACTAATCAACCTTTACTAGATAATAAGCTTAAATTAAATAAAACAAAAATGTAGTACTAATCAACTTTACTGTATAATAATTTAAATTAAATAAAACAAAATATAGCACTAACCAACTTTTACTGTATAATAATTTAAATTAAACAACTAAATTAATATCTGCTTGGAAACAATAAGGGAATATCTCAAGGATTTTATTACATAACTTATTTAAAAATTATACTCTACAATGGCTATCAATTACCATCATAAAAGTTAATGACATAAAATTGAGCATTGTTCTAATGAAATAGTAGTTAGACCAGGGATGCCCAACCCGTAGCTCGCGAGTCACATGTGGCTCGCGTAACTGTTTAATGTGGCTGAATTGCACTCTTCAAAAAAATTGATAAAATATTTTATGTTCCTTGATGGCACATGCACACACTAAAAAATAAACATTTTTACAATACAAACAATAACGATATGCAGTGTCAGGTTTCACATTAAATAAAATATATTTTTCCTGTAATTGTAATTTATATGTATGTTACCAAATTTTTAATAAATAAAATGTATTTACATTTTTTTTTTCTTTTTAACATATTACACCATTTTTTTTTTTTTGCTGTACACGTTTGGTTTGGTGCTATATATATATTGTGTTTAGTGCTCTTGTATATATTGTTGTTTTTATCGAGAAAGATCCTTGTAGACGTTTGGTTTGGTGCTGTATATATATTATGTTTAGTGCTGGAAATAGTTTTTATCGAGATAGATCCATGTACACGTATATATTTTGCTGTATATATCGATGTTTAGTGCTGTAAACAGTTGTTTTTATCCGTGTACACGTATATATTTTGCTGTATATATATATATTGATGTTTAGTGCTGTAAATAGTTGTTTTTATCGAGATTGATTCGTGTACACATATATATTTTGCTGTATATATTGATGTTTTCATCGAGAAAGATCCGTGTACACGTTATTTTGGCCACATTAGAAACGGCGGGTTGATACCAATGTGAATAGGCCATCCCCCCCCCCACCTATCTCCCTACATTGCAGGTTTAGTACCCAAGTACCATGTTTATAAATGTAATATGAAAAATGTAATATATAATTGTGGCTCCCCAAATTTTTTTAAATTCTCAACTGGCTCGCGTCAAGTTAAAGGTTGGGCACCACTGAGTTAGACAATGAAAGAAATAGGGTATATTTTTATTTCAAATCATCATCATCTAAATGATAACTAAGTACATAAACTTTCCCAGAGTTTCATTAAATAATTAGGCATTTTGTGTAATGTTTGAATTGAGGAAATAATATCAGACTTGAACATATTCATTATTAAATTCATGAAGTAGTGCAATCATATCATATTGGATATGTATGTGTGTGTGGAAACTAGGAATACGAATGCATATAAAAAACAACTCTTAACAAAGTTTTTAATAAATAAAACATTTATTATATTGAGTAGTCAATAATAAACAATTTATACTTCTACTTTGCACATATACACATTATGGGCCAATTCCAATATTCATTACTGAATAAACTGACATTGGAGTAATTAATATGACAATAAACTTCTTTATATTCTTATTTCAAACATATACAAGTTATCAGATAATTCTAATATGCTTATCAAACATTTATCAACAAATTAACATTGAAGTAATTACATTAAATTAAATTTCTTTATATTCTTACTTCAAACATATACATGTTACTAACCAATTAATAATATGCTTTATTAGATATTTATTAACAAATTAACACTGGAGTAAATAAAGATTAAATTAAACATATTCATACTTTTGCTTCACCTATACATGTTATCAGCCAATTACACTATTCTGTGTCAACCAAACCAATACTGGGGTAGTTAAACAATGCAATATAGATCTAAATATATGAGTTAGAGAGGTCATACTATCCTTTATAAATCAATTGAACAACTCTACTAATTAGCTGCACTTTCTTTTCTTTTCTCTACTTTTTTTCACTAACTCATATGAGGATGAATTATTCTGAAGACTTGATGATTAAAATTTAGAATAATTAGACTGATATGATTTGAAATGTTTACTCAAGACTTACAAATCAGCAATAACTTTCTTCCATACCTTCAGAATCAATAATATTTTGTGCATGCTTCTATATTACGCTACCTGTTATAATTAACACAGCTACATCCCATCAGTTTGCTTATGAAATTAAGAAATAAAATAACATAATATGGATGGTACCATAGACCAACAAATAACTTTAGCATTATTTCTACTTCAGATGTTCTATAAAAAAAAAATCAATCCTACCTTTTATTTTTATTAGCAAACTACATTACACATAGCTATGAATATATGATGGGGAAAACATTCCAAAATTGACACATGAGGGATAAGGGGACCTTCTTAACTCTACTAATCTAAACAACAAAATATAGTAATTCCCTAAACTTACTCAGAGGTTCAATACTGGTGTGGACTCAGTCTCATCACCAGAAAAACAAGGGAAATACACTGCTTCACTTCATATAATATAATATAATCATCATAATATATGAATGCTTAATCTAAAAATATAATCCACTCATGACAAGTATTTAAATAAACTACAGGAGAGTTCTCTCAATCCCTGACAATATAACATATCTTAAACAATTTCTTTCCTCATACCACTTAACACATCTCACTCTAAACATTAAAAAAATAAATTCACTCTTAGATAAATTCCTAATTCTTCCACTTCTTTTGGTATATCACATCATCCGAAACTGATAGGAGAATTACAAGTCAATTAACTTTAAATTTAATAATCATATAAATGAATCACACAAAACAGGCACATACATGCATAACAAAACTTCAAATCATATTCAATGCATAGATATTATAACAACATTAACTAATAAATTGAAAATAAATCTCTAATTCACGATGAATTATAAATGTTTTAAATCTGAAGTACAATAATTACTATTAAATAAACATCATTTCTGGCAAAGCAAAAAAAAAACACAACACTTTTGTGTATTTGATATTAACTAATAAATCTAAATAAAATTTTGATTTATGGTGAACTATAAATCTTCTGATTTTAAAGCATAACAATTATTATTAAATAGACCTCTTAATCTCTGACAACACAAAGATAAAATAATACGTTTACACATTGATCTCTCTTAAATTGGCTGCTAGCTTCATAATACCAAATAAATATTTCTACTGCTAACATAAGCATATAGAATACATGTATAAAAAAAAATATATCAAAATAATGATCAATTACCCAGTATAATATTCTTCATATTATACATATCCGAGATGATCTTGAAGCAAAAGAAAATAATAAATAAATAAAAATATAAAGACAAATAAATTGGTCTACCTATCTATCATACACTAACAACAAAGGAAATAATTAAATCTTCTTTAGCTGCGAAATAAAAGTTCATTTGTACAGTCTTTAACAAAAGTTTTTTTAGGTCTGTACAGAGATAATGTTAATAATTATAAAACCGATAGGTGTTAGTAGACATATAGACAAATTCCATCAGGAAGAACAATACACAATTTTTGAATCCAATTGAAGAGCAGTTTCTAAAGTTCTTAGCAAAAACTAATTGAAATTGCTGATGGTATAGCATGTGAAGTATTCAATATCTATTTTTTTATAATGACAAATTAACATTCACTGCTGCAGATTTTAGTAATATTTTACTGTTTAATTAATTGGTGGTTTTATAGTTTTATAACTCAGCATTCTATCTTGCAAATTTAAAAGGAGCAATAGTTCTCCATCAATTAACTTTGACTACAGTTACATTTGTCAAGGCACTTAATAAATTATCAAAGCTATCCATTAGGTGAATAGTTGCTTAATTCATAATATTCACTTAAGTCTACATAATTTTTTAAATGACAATATATTTTGATAATGAATTAAATACAAAGGAGAACAATAAGAAAATGTTTACATTTAATATTCATGCTCTTCTACTCATGTTTATGTCATATGCACATTAAATATAGGTTAGTGATCCATTAGTTATATAAACTGCGCATTCAGTTCCTTAATCCTATAAGACTTGAATGGTTAGGTATATTTCTTGTTCAGTAATAATAATAATAATAATAATAATAATAATAATAATAATAATAATAATAATAATAATAATAATAATAATAATAATAATAATAATAATAATAATAAGAAGAAGAAGAAGAAGAAGAAGAAGAAGAAGAAGAAGAAGAAGAAGAATAATAAGAAGAATAATAAGAAGAATAATAATAATAATAATAATAATAATAAGAATAATAATAATAATAATAATAATAAGAAGAAGAAGAAGAAGAAGAATAATAAGAAGAAGAATAATAATAATAATAATAAGAATAATAATAATAATAATAAGAATAAGAAGAATAATAATAAGAAGAATAAGAAGAAGAAGAAGAAGAAGAAGAAGAAGAAGAAGAAGAAGAAGAAGAAGAAGAAGAAGAAGAAGAAGAAGAAGAAGAAGAAGAAGAAGAAGAAGAAGAAGAAGAAGAAGAAGAAGAAGAAGAAGAAGAAGAAGAAGAAGAAGAAGAAGAAGAAGAAGAAGAAGAAGAAGAAGAAGAAGAAGAAGAAGAAGAAGAAGAAGAATAAGGTATGTTATACTAAATTAGCCACATACATCCTTCCATTTGAACTTTACTTTTATATAGCCAGAAGAATTTTTTAATCTAGAGTTTATGAAATGCTTTGTTAAAAAGTTCAGCATAACTTTTCCCACACAGTAGCAAATTTCACACATTTTATTTTTTTCTTTAATATTAGAGATTAATATTAGATAATTTGAACTGGAGTTATAGACACTTGTATGCATTTTTAACAATGATATTAAATCTAAATTAATTAATTGGAAATATAGGGAGATATACCTTGTTTGAAGTTGTTTATGTTTCCATGCTCTTCTTTATCTTCCAAAGAAATTTTTTCCAACTATTTTTATATCAGAAAATTAATACTTAAAACAAAATTAAACTTTTGAATTTAAGTTGAATACTAAATGCTTGATTTTGGAAGAAGAACCACTTTGTAAAGAGAGAGAGAGAGAATTGTAATAAAGCAGACTACTTTCTTATATTTTTTTATATCCCCTTTATTACTGATTATTTCTTAAACATCCATTTCTTTCATCAATCAAAGGTTATCCCCCCCCCAAAGGTCACCTTCTGCACTGAGATAATTAGCTGAAAATATTCAATAACTTTTACTTTCTTGAAAAAGAACAAAAAAAAATCATTTTGTCTTCTAAATAATATTAATTAAATTGAATCAATAAAAAAATAATTTTATACTCTTAAAATAAAGTAATTGTTTAGCAAATAAAGTAAGTGATAGTGTATTTGGTCTGTTTAGTATTCACTGATCCATTAATCCATCAATCACTCAAAATGTATTTAAAGTGGTTATCAAAGATATTTGTTGTAGATTTAAATATTTTACTGTAAAACATAGTATTTGGTATTTTAATCAAATACATGAGGAGGGAATGAAGTTGTAAGATGGCACAAACATATGTGCACACACATATATGCTGCACTATAAGTTACAAGTTAATCTGACCAAAATAGAAGCCTATATGACTATGAGTCAAATATACTGTACTATACTATGCTATGAACTGGAGTATCAATGAGCAAATAAATCAGAAAATCACTGAACCCAAATCAACCATTGTCTTAAAAATATATAAAATAAGCCACCCCCCTTTCTATCATTAAATATCCATCAAAAAAATACTAAATGTCTTAAAAATTCCAAATAATATCTGCAAGTACTTTCTAAATAGGGTTTTGGATTATTAATAAAAAAAATTCAAAATTTCTGGTTATTTCCTTTTTTTAGTTAAATGGAATCAGCTGTTACTGATATAGTGCTATCTACTTAAAATTGGTTCCTTGTGCCTATTCAGAAGGTCACAATATATATATGTTACATGATAGCAAAGACTACCCAAATTATGAATCTACAATTTGGTATAGGCCATCTTTATAAGTAAAAGATGGATTTCTATATTTATTGGAATGAAATGTTAGACAAGTAAAATTATGAAGATTCATTTTGGGCTGCCATATGAAACAGAAGTGTGACAATAGAAATCACTATTATTTAAAGATTCAAGAGTAAAAAATGTACTTGACCAAAACTTTAATATGCTAAATGAAACTTCATGTCATAAATAATCTATTTATATAGCACTTAACTACATATGTAATATAAAAAAAAGGGAATAAACCTCCAATCATCACTTTTTATGAAATTTGCATGCACTCACCTATAAGCATCAGTTTAATAGCACAAGTGGACTACTTATGCTTAGAGTTTATCATTATATAAGCCAGTCTTTGCTCCCCATGCTGAAGTCAGGGCTTAAACCTATTGTCTACCTGATATATAACTTGACAAATAAATTGTCTAAACTTATTCATTCTATAGCAGAAGAGAGATAGAATCTCATTTTTAACCACCAGTGGTTAGAAATAAATTTTAAATTTTGAATTTTCTGTAATAAATAATTTATTTATATAGCACTTTATTATGTATATAATATAAAGAAAGGAATAAAATAAACCATTGGTCATGCACTTTTTATGAATTTACATTCACTCACCCATAAGCATCAATTTCAAAAGCATAAATGGACTACTAATGTTTAGAGCTTATCGTTATATAAGCCAATCTTTGCTCACCAAGGTTTATTCCCTTTTTTATATTACATATGTAGTCAAATGCTATATAAATATACTATTTATTACAGTAAATTTAATATTTACTTCTAATTGCAGATGGTTAAAAATGAGATTTTATCTCTCTCCTGTTATAGAATGAATATGTTTGTACAATTCATTTGTCAAGTTATATATCAGGCATGCAATAGATTAAAGCCCTGATTTACTCTAAGAATAATTGGTCCACTTATACTTATGGGTGACTGGGTGTAAATTCATAAAAAGCACAAGACCAGAGATTTAAATGAGAAATCAATCTAAAGATTAATGTGATGATGAATGATGATGGTTTGAATTTATATTCAATGATTAAGTCAGCAGAATACCATCAATAACATGATTACTGGACCATTACTATGACAAATCAGGTATTTCTTCTATACTGTTCTTTGAACATGATTTTTATCATATAAAGAGCAGAAAAAAAAAAAAATTCAATGTCACACATACGTACTAAAGGTATTCCTCAAATATAGAATGGAATGATTAATAAAAATCTAACAATGCTTTTAAGATTATGAAATAATTTTATAAATAAAATAAATGTATTGTTTAATTTTTTTGTTCATTCCTGTTGTCATAACTATACAAAAATATGAGTAAAATATTAATGATCTATCCCAGATGAGAGTGAATATTGATTTATAATTTTCGGTTATATATAAATAAACTATTGGGTTCTGGGTAAAATGAAACATGAGAGGAAAATTTAAGGGAGAGAAACTTTGTTAATAGAAAATGTCTTTTCTCTTGCCTCCAATTATTTTTGCAAGTTAGAATTCCCACATAAAAGCAGTACATACATTAAAATATCTATATATATAAAGGAATTAATTATAAAATTAATAAATATTAACAAAATAAAAAAAAATACTAAATATTTGAGTATTTAAAAAAAAAAAAAAAAACTAATTTAATCTAATCTAAGATAGTGAATACGTTTAAGACTTTATTAAATGCATGTAAATGGTATCACCTAGAGTTCTGATGTTTGCAATTATATGCATGCATATGGCTTGTTTCATTAATGTAAGTATGAAACTACTTATATTTTGGACAGATAATATTCTTTCTGATTGACAACTTCGGGGGTTTTTTTTTCAGATAAAATTTTTTTACATACTTTGATGATATATATATTTTTCAGATTCAAGATTGCTCATTTTTTTCAATATTGCATATGAAGATTTTACAGGATGTTTCTTCACTGTAAACTGATTACATTATGAGAAGAAAGCAACAGAATTCAGGAATATGGAGCCATCAACTATTTAACACGATATTATAGGTTGGAAGATATTATCAGATTGGTCAGCAATAGTGCATTAGGTTTTCTAGTTATTCATTCCTATATATTTGACTGCATACTGCAAATACTTCATTACATTATTGAAGAAATATCTTCTTTCTTTTTCTTTTCAAAATAATCTTTATTTGCACAAAAAGTAAAATATACATTGTAATATCTGAAAACAGATTCTTCTAAGTTAGCTGCAACTATCTGCTGAACTACAGACTTGAATGTTGTTTGATGTTAACTTCAATCATTATTATGACCAGTATGAATTCCATAAGCAGCTGCTTAAAGTTTTTTAATAAACTATCTTTTCTATTTAAACCCCTTAAATGCCTTCACTCTAATAATGATCTTGGTTTTTTTTTATTTCTTTAATATTTTTTTTTTGTTTATTGCATGCTTATTTCTTAATGGATTGTTTTATCAGTTAATTGTATTTTATACTAATTATATTATACAGATTTCTAGATAATATTAAATTTTCAACTTCTGGAATGATTTCTTTCATTACGATAGTTACAAATTTTGTAGGTTTCTGCCAATTTATTAATGAAGTTTTTACAATTTTCACTCATTTCATATTACTGAAAATCATAATATTATATAGCATATTTCTATTTTTAAAATAGTTTTTACATTTTTTTTTCATATTAAACTTTATACTGAATTTGCTTTACCTTATTATAAAATGATATATATGAATTTAAATATTATTTTTTATCAAATATTTATTTCATTATTGAAACTCTGTCACTAACTATGGAGATCAACAAAACAACTTTTCATGCTTTATTAACTTTTCTGATTTTTTAGTTAACATTCTCTTTTATTTGCGCTACCATCGCTTTATATTTATGTTAGAGCAAATTGAATAAAAATCAATCTACTCAGTTATTTTACTGATACTGTTGTTCATCATTATGTAACTTCTCATTTTTCTAGTTTTCAGATTAAAATCTTTATATATCACTAGAAATTTTAATTCTTATAATTTTTAAATTAAATATGTATTATTCCATTATCCATATCATCACAATATATATATATACTTATTCATAGAACAATAAAGTCTGAATTTATGATATATATCAGAGGTCAGCAAACTTTGGCTCATGAGTTAAATGTGGCTATTTTTATTATGATAAACATAAACACATATTTTATTTCCTTATGTAATTTATAAATAAATATTATAATGACTTTAGGAAAGGAAAAATGCATATTATAGCTTTGTGTCTTGAATTCAGTCTTTATAGAATAATAATTGCAAAAAAAATCAAACGGGCAAAATAATTTTTTATTTTCATTAAGATGTATGCAGATTCTATTATGGTCTATTACTAAAATAAATATTTAAATAAATCCACAACCATTCAGAAAATTGTATTTTTCATGAACATATGTTCAATCTCTTTCTTCACTACTTTTTAATTGGGGGGTGGGAAGAGAGAGCAAATTGACTTTTAGTGATAAAAAGTTTGCTGATAACTGGTATATAACATCATTATCTGCTATTCATAAACAAATAATGGTCATTATAACTTCAAAAAGAAGAAATAGAAAAGCAAAAACTAAAAATTTAATGCTGAGTTTCTGATGATTACATAAACTAATCTGTAAACCACAAATACGTATGTACGCATGTTTCACTAGACTTTTTAAATTTTTCCTAGTCTGTTTATGTCAAATCTTGCAGTGCTATCTTTTAACTTGTTTTTTTTTTTTTTAGTAAACTTCTCTTTCTAAAAACTTCAAGGTCTTACTTAATCATCGCTCCTTTTCATATTTTATCAACTGTATTTTGATATTAAAAGTAATTAAAACTGCATGCCTGTGAAGAGTCTTAGAAACAACTTTTATAATATAAATTGAGTTTGCATCTCCCATGAAAAATCATATTTATGTTAATGGTAAAATTATTTTTAATCTTAATTAAAATTCATTTACCTAAACTGTATCTTTACGATATTAGTTTATATAATTACATATAACAAGCTGATTAATATACTCAAATAATCAAATAGTTTATTACTTTAGGGTTTATGAAAAGCACAAGTACTGAAAATGACAAAGCTGTGCCACAATGCATGGAACATGAGCTCCAAAATATGCTAGTCTACAACTGCATTGAACCATGCAAGGCAAAAACATACCGATTGGTAAATGAACTTAGATGGAGCATTTAGACTCTGTGTAAACAACTTGTGTATGCACAAAGAATAGTGATCATGTGATGTTTAATAGTTTAATACCAATCCTGCCTGATATGATTATGATGGCTGTGGTTATTAAAAAACCAAAGACACCAAAAAGTATGGATGCTGAACTAAGTTCAGATCTATACAACTATACAGGCTAATGATTTTGAATTGAAAATGTTATTGTGTTTTCATTTTGGACTCAAAGTTTTATAGTTAGCTAATAAAGTAAAAGGTGGCTGCTGAAGGGTTGCATTGGATCTTAACATCTAGATGCAGTGCTCTCAGATCCAAGGTTCTTCACTGATGAAATCCACAAGCTAGAAACTAGTCTGGAGATATTGGATGAGTAGACATTCTTAGGGATTTTATGCACAAACCTTCTTGCATCCATTGATTACTCTGGCTTGAACTGAGTGGCACTACTGTATGGAAAGTTTAGCCTCTGTGTTTATTTCACAATATTATAAAACATCCTTAAATAATATTTTCTAGTCTCTTTATGTTATACTACTAAAATTTCATGCTCATTTTCATATACCAAATTTTGAAGAATAAATTTAATTGTAGTAATTATAATCTTATCTTTTAATTTGTTAAATGCATTAATAATGTAATGAACTGTCAGACACCTCAGTATTTCAGACACTTTTTATCCAAAAATTCACAAAAATATTTAAACTGATCTTTTAGTTAAGAAAACTTCCAAGTTTTAAGAACTTTAATTTCTAGAGCAAATTATTTTATATGTTTAATCTATTAATAATATTATGTAAATCATTCTTGATCTGACAAGAATAGAACAGTCATAACCATAGTAAAATCTAGAATCCAGAAAAATGACTTCTTTTTTTATTCTAATCTTTTCAAATTAAAAGTTCCATCATCAAATTTGTATAACATCATGATGTTTGTAATATAGAGAAGGGACTAAACCTTCAGTCATGCACTTTTTTTATGAATTTACATGCAGTTACCTGTAAGCATCAGTTTAAAAAACCATAAGTAGACCATATATGCTTAGAGCTTGTTGTTATATAAGCCAACAATTGCTTACTGTGAGAAATCAGGGCTTTAACCTATTGTGCCTGATATATAACTTGACAAATGAATTGTACAAACATATTCATTCTATAGCAGGAAAGAGATAGAATCTCATTTTTAACCCCCTGTGATTAGAAATAAACACACATAATTCCTCTTTTTTCACAAATGTTTTTTGTATGATTTTGAAATAACACGAGTTAAAAAAAAATTCCCCCCTCTTTCTACATAAGTTGTTTTAAAATAACATGATCTGTTTAACAAGTGGTACTTTGGAATTAGAGCTGCTGTGACATATTTATGATTGGATTAAAGTAACAAACATTATTGTCTGGAAGGCTTGAAAAAAAATCATCTTACATTATCAAACTAATTCTTAGATTGTCTTAAGTTAGTAAACTTTTTTTATTTCTAAATAATTTCATGTAAGTAATATTAAATAATTTTCCTTTATTGTAAATATTTTTAAATCAGTGTTTATTTACAGATTTGTTTCTGAGATCGAGTTCATCATGATTACATCACAAGACTAATAAAAAAATTATCTCTGTTATTATTATCTAACTTTAGAAAAAGTTTCATTTCCTTCTTATCATTTAAAAACAAAATTCCTTTTTTGGCAATATGCCTGCAAATGGAGAAATGTGTTTGTCTGCCTTGTAATGCTTTTGTCATTTTGTTTTGAAAGGGAGAAGTATATTTTTGGTATTAATGCTTTGTTGCATTTTGTTTTTGAAAAAAAATTTCTTGTTCGTATTGATGTTAAAAATCAATTGATGGTAAGATATACTTTTACAAGTTTTACTGATAACAATGATAGTCCAATCATGTGGAAATGTATGCATTTATTGTTAGACAGTGACAATGAATAAAATCTTGGGTATTTTTCTGTTTTACTATCAAGCAAGATGTCACCCATATTTTTGATAAATGTGCAGCTCCTGAGGTCTACAATTTTTCTTTTTGAATGTATTAGTTGTTAAATTTTAAAAAAAATGAATAAGTTAAATAAAATAAAAGTAATAAATCCCAATAAGTACATTAATAATCTTTATTTCAATTTTTTTTTTACTTATAACATGGAAGTGACAATTCAGATTAAACTTTAAAGTTTTCGATAGCTTGTGTGGAGAAACCAATAAGTGTTTCATTGTAAGAGTTATTACTTTCAAGTTTATTTTATTTTTCAAATGAAATTTATGTTTCTATAACACATTTTTTTATTTATGTTCAATGTGTATGAAATAAAACTTGATAGCACACAAAAAATTTATATGGTGTATTTCATTATTTTCATTGATTTCTTAGATCCAGAACCAATCTCCTTATTTTCCATACATACAATGTATCTTTTTACATGAATTTATTTTACATATAATTTTTGGGAACCAATCTATCATGTAAAAAGAGAATTAGATGTATTAAATTTTGAATTTACTGTAATAAATAATCTATTTATATAGCGCTTGGTTAAAAATGAAATTCTATCATTCTCCTACTCTAGAATGAATAAATTTGTACAATTTATTTGTCAAGTTATATATTAGGCATACAATAAGTTAAAGCCCTGACTTCAGCATGGGGAACAAAAGTTGGCTTATGTAATGATAAGATCTAAGCATAAGTGGTCCCCTTATACTTTTTTAAACTGATGCTCATGGGAGTGTGTAAATTCATAAAAAGCACATGACAGGTTTATTCCTTTCTCTATATTATATACATAGCTAAGCACTATATAAACAGCCTATGTATTATTCATGAAACTGTCTCTAAATTCAAAGACCACTATTATGAAAATGAAAAACAAAGTTGAAGATATAACATATTCCTGTTTAACATTATTTTTATTTTATAAATTTTAGATAAATGCTTCTCATATGACCATGTAAAAGTTGTATAACATGGACAATGTATTTTCAACCATTGCCATAAATTTCAATTAATCATATCAAGGGTCTTTAACAAATCAATAAAAGTGAAATATCAATATCATCTCCATCATAACACTTTTCGTGAATTTGTTTTGAAGCAAAAACAGAATTTATAATGCTTCTTGATTCTCTAAAATCACAATGAGTCTTTACTATCTACTCATCTGACAATGAAAGCAATGAATTTACTAAAAATTCTTGAAAGTGTTTCTGCTGTAGTGTATAATTTCTGCATTACTTTTACAAATTGAAATAATTAATGCATATTAAAGATCAGATGTATTTTTTAAAAAAAATTTAGAAGCAGTAATTCATTTTATTTATTCTCCTTCAATAATCATCTAATTTAAGCCTAAGTAGTTAATAGGCATATGGTAGTGTTGTAATTTTATCCACACAGAAAGAATGATGCATATAACCAGCATAAAACTAATGTCCCCAAAATATATATTTACTAGTCTCATATCAGATCTATATATATGGATGTGATGTAATGTGATGTATTATGGCTTCTCCTTAAACGAAGTCAAGAATATCTCAGCAATTATGCCCAGATAAACCTGTTAGCCACTTTATTTTACATTCCCCACTCTAAATTTACCCATAATCTGCTCTATCCCAGTTTCACAACATAATCTTTGTCAACTCTATAACCTTTATATCTAAATCCCTCTTATCTTTTTCCAAACCCAGCATAAAAACCAATAATTCACTTTCTGTATAATCACTCTTTTCATATTTATTTTTCCACAACTTCATTACATGTACCCTTTCTGTTTTCAAAAATTTACATTCAATTAACAAATGCCTAATATTTTCAATTCCTTCCTTACATAATTTACAAAATAAATCACCCATATTTTTCCATTTACATGTATATTCTTTTGTAGCTAAAGATCCCATTTGAGCCTTAAACAATAAACTACTTTCCTTACTATTATCATATATTAACTCACACCTAATATTCTGTTTATTTCTATATATATTTAAACTCTTTTTACTCTCCATACTATTTCTCCATCTCTCTAACTCCCTAGTCTTTATTAATAAATTTATTCTTTTATCCCATTCCTTACTACTATAACACTCAATAATCCTCTTAACACAATCATCCCATCTTTTGTACAAATATACTGATATAAATTCTTTATCCAAATCTTTTGCATACTGCATTACCTTTCTCACCCATCTTGTTACCTGCCCTTTACTCATAACCCAATTAAATACTATTTTAGCTATTCTTTTATTATCCATAAACTGCAATCTACCAAACATTTTCATTTTACTTTTTGCATCTCTCATATGAAAACTTGACCATCCCATTTCTCCTTGAATTGCCTCCCTTGCTGTCCATACTTCTGCATCCAATGCATGTCTTCCTACTTCCTTTTGAGCTTTTTCTAAATAATCTAATATCTTTTTACTAACATATAATGCATCATTACCATATGTTAACCCTGCTACTGCAACTCCTTTCCATATAATTCTAGCTACATCATATTTATTATATGAAAATACTGTTAATTTCTTTATCAATCCCTTTCTTTTCTTTGCTTCATTTATCAATTTTTTCTCCCATTCATCCAAATAATTTTTCTGATTACTTAAAATAATTCCCAAATAACTATATCTATTCACCACACTTAACTTAATATCTCCCAATAAAAATTCTACATCTTCTCTTTCCTCAGTATTAACCATCATTATATTTGATTTTTCTTCACTAAATTTAATCCCCATCTCTTTACCCACCCTTGCACATGTCCTCAACATAACTTCCATATCTTCTCTTTTTTCTGCACACAAAAATATATCATCTGCAAAAAAAAGACCTGACAAAATATATACTCCCTTACTACCTATTAACGGTATCTCTATCCCTCTTCCTAATCTTTCTATTGCTCTTTCCATTTCACTCAAATACAACACAAACAAAATAGGTGACATAGGGTATCTTTGCCTTAGTCCCACACCATTTTTAACTTTAATTGATTCTATATTCTCTAATTGATATATATAATAATTATTTTCATATAATTTCTTAATAATATCTATTAAAGCTTCATCCATTCCCAAATTTGCTAAACTTATCCATAATCTATTTCTATTTACTCTATCATATGCCTTATTTATATCTATAAAACTCATATATAACTGTTTACCTGCATTCCTACTCATATCCATAAGTTGTGTAACTACAAATAAACTATCTCCTATACGCCTATCTAATCTAAAACCTCCTTGCATTTCCCCCCCCCCACTACATTATTCCCTTCCATCCATTTTACAACTTTACTAGCCATCATATATGAGAAAACTTTATATAAAACTGATGTTACCGCTATTGGTCTATAATTATTCAACTTTCTATGATCCTTACCCTTTCCTTTAAATAATAACCTTACTCTTGTATTACTCCAACTACTTGGGAAAACTCTATTCTGTGCCATTTTATTAAAACAGGATAATAACTTTACTTTTGCCCTATATCCTAAATTCATTACCATCTCTGCTGCCCATCCATCTAAACCTCTTGCCTTCCCACTTTTCAATTTCTTCTCTACCTCATTTAGTTCATTTTCTGAAAAACTAATATTCCCATTACTATATTCTGTCATATTTTCTAACACTCTATCATTAACATCTAACATCTTTTCTATATTCATTACATAACTATTTAAGATTCTCTCTAAATCTTCTCTAGAACTACACTCGGTTCCCTCATCATCTAGTAATACTAACTATCTCTCCCCTACATTTCTCCTTTTAATATAATTCCAAAATTTTTTACTCCCATCTCTTCCACTTTTATTAATATCCTCCAACAATTTACTATTCAATTTCATTCTCTCTCTATAAATATCTATTTTAACCAACTTCTTCTTTTCTAAGTACTTTTCCCATTTAGCATTAATATCTTTTTCACTTTCCATACAGTAGTGCCACTTTGTGCCAACCAGAGTAATCAATGGATGCCAGCAGGCTTATGCATAAAATCCCCATCTAGTACCTACTCATCCAATATCCCCAAACTAATTTCTGGCTTGGGGTCTTAGTCAGTGAGGATCTGACAGCACTGCACCTAGATCTTAGGATCTAATGCAATCCTCCAGCAAATAACTTTTATCTCTATTTAACTACAAAACTATGAGAATGAAATTGAAACCCCAATAATATTTGCAATCTAAGCTCAATAGCCTATATAGTCATATGGGTCTGAACTCAGTTCCGCACCCATACATTTTGGTATCTGACTCTTTAACAATCATAGCTACTACTATCCTATTAGGCAGGATTGGTGTTAAACCACTAAACATCACATGATCACCATCTCCTATGCTAGCACATAACTGTTATTAAACAGACAAAACCTCTCCATAAAGTAGTGCCACCCTATGCCAACCAGAGTAATCAATGAATGCAGTGCTTTCAGATCCAAGGCTCCTTACTGATGAAGGCCACAAGCCAGAAACTAGTTTGAGGATATTGGATGAGTAGGCACTAGATGGGGATATTATGCACAAGCCTTCTGGCATCCATTGTTTACTCTGGTTGGAACAGGTTCTGCACTACTGTATGGAGAGTTTTGCTTGTTTAATAACAGTAATGTGCTAGTATAAGAGATGGTGATCATGTGATCTATATATCTGTACACACAAGTTAACTTGGGTTAAAAATCTTGAGTGTTTTTATATTTTAAGTAACGAGCTTGACAGAGTAAATAGAGATGATTGATAGATATATGGGAGCATGTCTACATTTTTTTAATGACTAAAACTATTACCCAGAAATTAGTTTGAGGATATAAATAGAACATTATTATTTAGTCTTTATTGGTTACTCAAGCTTATAATAACTCTAGAGTAAACATAGTGGCATAATGTTGTAGATATTTGAATCACCTGTTTGATAGAATGAGATTACTTCAATCAAAATTATTATGAGAGTCATTTACATTTTTCTGATGTATTGAGCTCTATGTTTAAACAAGTAGCACTGACTGATTATAATGGTATTTAAGGAATTATATTTTTTCTGCATATAAAAAATCTTATTGAATTTTAATTTTAAAATGTTTTGAATTAGATATATTTAATCTATAATATAGCAATAAGGTATATCTTTGAATCAAAAAAAATATTGATAAATTTCAGACTTGAGAGAGAGATTGTTAGTATTATTAGTATGAATTAATATACAATAATATTTTCTAAAGTATGTGTTATTAAAGGGATGTGTGTAATTTGAATGGATGCAGCAGCTATTAGATAAATAAGAACAATAACAATATAATGTTGTAAATATGTGTGAACAGCCTGCCATAACTAAATAAAGCTGTTTGATTAAAATACAATATGGAAGTTGTTTATATTTTTATGATGTCTTTCTCTAAATATTTGGATAAGTATCATTTAAATAATATCCTATCATTTTCAATCTTAAGTTTTTATTTTTAATAATAATCAAATAGGGTTTATTTCTCAGGAGTTAATAAAAAAGGTTAAATACCAATTAGATAATTTTATGCTCATTTTTCTGATATTTATCATTGCACTAAATCACACAGTGAAGATATTTATCATTGCACTAAATCACACAGTGAAGAGTATTTCTATCTAGAAGATTTGTGGTTGTAATTAACCACTTAACATTTTAAAAAAACTTCCAAAATTCATCATAGTGATCACAGTGATTCATCAATAAACTGAGACTATTGATACATAACCAATAATGAAGTTTGAAACTGTAAAAAACAAAACATGCATGAACAAAATGCTTTCAATGACAATTCTGCTACAAGAAAGAAATCACATTATTAATTTTCAAAAATACAATTTTTGAATCAACAATAGTATCCTGACTCTATAATTGAGATTCTTCACACACTTAGATTCCAACCATTATTGATTATTTTTAAACAATCAATGTAACTTAAACATGAACACAACTACTAAATTAATCTCTAAGTAGTGTTAGATCTTTCTGTTCAAAATAATAATACTATATATACATTAAATAAAATATTTTCACAAAAACAATAGAAATAAAAGAGCAAATTCATATAATAATTAAAGTGTCCAGAAATGATGTTACTATAAAACCATCAATTAAGATTGCTAGTTCTAAGCTGAATCACATTCTAATAGCTTTTGTCTGAATGAGGAGGGGGGTGGAAGATCCATCTTCTATCTTTAATAAAAATTCAGACCAAAGTTATTGGGAAACAGTAAATTTTAATTGATGGTTGTATAATAACATCAGTTCTTGACATTTTTCTCTAATTATTTTATGAATTTATCCATTTATTTTTATTATTTACAAATATATAAATATAGATTTGAAAAAGGAAAAGCTCTGAGGAAAGTACTTGTTATTGTACTGAAATGTCAGCCATTTAGCTATTATATTTTTATTACATGGAAGCTTCCAGAAATAATACTATGAATTCAAATATTTATATATTAAATACTAGATAATGTTATACTACTAATAATAAAATAAAATAAAAAATTATATAACATTGCAATACTAACCAAAAAAACTAACCTTTATTCAAATTTTTCCACAATCATGGTTTCATCTATCAACAAATAGAAACCATGGTTGTGGAAGGATTTTAGTCAAGTTTAGGATTTTTTCTGGCTAGTATTATAATATTATATAAATTTTTATTTTATATATATATAATCATTAAAATCCTAAAGCTAAACTAATCAATAAAATAATCTATGTTACCCAAATTCACAATTAAATCAGACTAGCCAAAAAAAATAAATTCTAAAACCCAACCAATAGTTTCATCACTGCTGTGAAAACCATTGCTAGGGTTTTAGAATTTATTTTCTTGGCTAGTTGTGTATATGAGTAATTTTGATAGGTAAAGTAAAGCATGGTATTAGTATCCATATTTTTTTCAACAAAGACAAGACTGTCATTATATTATATTTTTATTTATGATGGGAGCATTGATGTGCATATGGTCAATCCAGACTAATCTGAAACTTTTATCCTTCAACTAAGAATAGCTAAGAACTTACTTTCTGACTAATGCTGTAGAAAATCTGGATAACTATGAATCAGTTACTAAACTATATTCTAGATTTGTAGAAAAAAATTAAATTCCATCCAAATTCAATCAACAGATTATATATAGTTAGTGGAATGTGCTAATCATTACACCAAAATTAAATCCTATATTGAAATAATTAACAAGACAAAAATAACAAAAATTAAAAATAAATATTTCAATTTGATTTTCAAAAAACTTTTAGAGATGAATTCTATGAAGAATTTAATCTTAATAGCAAATTTGTAATATTGTGATATGGGGCCTATCTATCATGCCCAGGTCTGAGGAGAGGAGGTACAGCTGGTACATTATTCCAGGGACCATGAAAGGGGGGGGGGGATTATTTTTTTTACAAAACCAATTTTTTTGAAATGAAAAACAATATTGGATATATATTTCATACTCTATACTTTGTGTATATAGCAAAACCACTTTGTAACTTTGTTTACAATAATCTTTATTAATCTGAATAATCAGTGAATAGTTATGTAATTTATTGAATTTTAATTTCATTATTTATTTATTTAAGTTTGCAAGTTTAGTTTCATTTCATTTATGAATATATTTTATATTTCATCTCAGTTTATGAATGGTTATGAAATGACATCTCAAAAATGTGGAGCTCAAAAATGCAAAAAAAAAAAAAAAAACAGAAATATGATAAGATTATTAAAAAGGAGCAACAAATGCTTTTTCATTCTGGCATTAAATTCAAAACAAGCAAAAGTAACCAAAACGAAACTTTAAATTCAGAACAATATGAGACAAGAGCAGAAATGAATCAAAAGTTGAATCTCATGAGATCAGTTTGGTATTCCAATAAACATTAGATCAAGTAAATTGTCAATTTAAAGATTTACAGAAACAATTGAATATTAGTGATGAGAGTACTTCATTGTCTACAGAATCTGGGCATGGCAGACATAGTGAAGAGAAGAGCAGGTCAAATACTGGAATTGATATTGAACTTCTCATAACAGAGGTGCCTTCTCAATTAGATATAGTAAACTATGTTATTAAAGATTATACTGGCTTTCCTAAGATATTTCCCAAAGATATAGATAACCAGTTTTTTCCCCAAAAGTATTCTAACATTTTGAAGTTTAAAGGATAAAAAAACATGACCAAGATTGGCTTGTCTGGAGTAAAATTAAACAAGTATTATTTGGCTATACTTGTCAATTATTCTGAAACAAGATTTGTTGCAACATTTAGCTCAGCATCTAAGTCTGTGCTTGTATCATCAACAAAGGGATAATCAGCAGCTAAAAAGTGGTGAAAATTACATATTTGCATCTCAGAACATGAGAGAAGCAATAGTCATAGTGAGTGCTATCTGGCTTGGTGAAAACTAGATAGATGCATATCATCTGTCAAAGACATAGACAGTCTTGGAGGCATCAATTGAAACAGAATCTGTCAAATAGAACAATATTATGAAATGAACCATTGATGTATACTATTCCTTGGTGAATGGGGGCATGCTTTGTATGGCAGTTTCCGGTGCATTGATGAAAAAGACAATGAAAATTTTCTGGGAGTCATGTTGCAAATTAAAGAGTCACAAGAAAAGGGAGAATAACTTCAAGTATATTATCTCAGTGCTGTTTCCCAGAATCCAGTTAATTGCTGAATGTTCTTTACTTGTAAAGCAATATATGTTGGAGGACAGGAAAACTGCAAAGTTTTGCTGTTATTCTTATTTCCTCACCAGATTCATTCCATGTTGAACAAACAACATTTATTTTGCATTATATAATAACAGATGAAAACCAGTATGAAATTGTAAAAAGATTTTTACAATTTGTTGACATGGGCCATAAAATAGGATATGACATAGTACAGATGATAGTAGAAACATTAAAAGAACATAATTTATCACTATCAGATTGTTTGTGCACAGGGCTAAGACAATGCAACTAACATTGCAGTAAATATGAATATGCATAAACAAGAATATATGAGCAATATGAAATAGCTTTATTTTCACCATGTGAATACAACAGACTTAATTTGTGTGGAAATGATGCCAAAGAATGCATTTCAGAAGCTAAAACATATTTTGGAACTGTACAAACTGTTTACAAATTGTTTAGTTCTAGTCCACAGTGAAGAGAAATCTTGTAGTAGTGTATTGTCTGTTCTCTTTATGGTATGTCTAACACAATGATCAGACCATGTTGAAAGTATAAAATCTTTGTAGCCCATCTGCGAGGCATCAAATTAGCATTAGAAAATCTCTTGGAGTTGAACCTAACTGCCAAAACAAGAACAGAAATTAATGGAGCTTTGTCATATGCCACATCCTTCATTTGTGTGACGACATCTGTTGTATGGTACAGAGTATTAATTCCAGTTGATATCTGTAACATGGTTATTCAGTCCAGAAAAGCAAAGCTGGATGTTGAAGTGGAAAATCTTCAGAACAGCTGGAAAAGTATGTGGAGAAAAGCTAAACATGTTGCTTCTAGTTTGTGCATAGAAATGAAACTCTCTGGAACTTCAGGGTGAAGCAAAGTGCAAAAAAAAGATGAAGTGAATAAATTCCCTGAGGAAGTATATTTCAGAAACGCTGTCTTCTATGTAATATTTGATATGTATTGGTGTGTTGACTGTTCATTTCAGTACTGCAGTTAACATTTCTGAGAAGTTCAGCTTCCTCTAAAAGCACCTATTAATTCTACAAGATGAACTGAAAAATCAAAATTTCTGGCAGATTGATATCCTAATGGTATCAGTGAAGATCTTGGAATGGAGATAAGTCATTTGCCATCTGTTCAACAAGAAAATTTTGAAGAGGATCAACTGAATGCAGAGTGCTCATTCAACAAACTAAAGCTGATAAAAAATTATCTAAGAATGACTATGTCATTATTGAGTTTGATCTTGAAAAAATGATTGATTTTGGTAATGTGATTCACAATTTTGCCAGAAAAAAGACTAGAAAAGCACCTTTGTTTGGCAGAATATAAATATCATTACATCTCAACAATAATAATAACTGTTATGAGCTTGAAATCAACCTAGTAAATTCATTGCTTATGTATATTGTTTCTTATTGTTTATATACTATCATTATTTTTAATATCTTTTGCAGAAATACCTGTCCTCTTTTTAATACATTTGCAAATATGTTTGAATGTAATTAATATATGTACAATTATGACATTATTGATTTATGTGTTCATGTGTAGGTGATGGAAGCCATATTAGTCTTCTATCATTTAATAATCATTTTAGTGGCTCTGATCATACCTATGAATTGGATTTGATTTCAAACCAAATAAACTTGGAAATCTTTTTCAGGAGCCTTAGGTAGCAAACAATAACAATTCAACATTGGTCAGTAAATTATTTATCTAGCTATTTCCTATATACAAGATAACATAAGAATAGAAACTGCTCATATTCTCACTATCTAAATAAATCACAAATATGGAGATTACTGCTAACTTCTTCACTATTCATTTATTCTGTAGTAGGATATTTATAACAGCTATCTTACTTAATCTTTATCCTCATAATATTACACTTATAACATCTGTCTTCCATCTTCACAATTTGAGATTCAAATTTCAGGTAAAATTTAGGCTGATATGGAGATATCGCCCAGGCAATATTCTTCTATTAATCAGTTTGAAATGCCATTAACTCTCTAGGAACGAAGATGAAAAGTCCTTTCTCCTATAGTGGTGATTTTGAGATTATAATCGAATGGTTAATTGTTCAGGAAGTTTATAAGAAGTACCAGAGCTGGAACTCACACCATGGACCTTGAACATTTTTCTCTTCACTTATATTACTCAATATAATTAAAAACTCATTTCAAATAGAAAAATGGAAAATCTAATTTTTAAAAAAATATTGATCTTTTTTTTTTAATTTCAAAAGTAATTATTAAAATATCAATTATTCAAAAAGTCAATAACAGTAACTATCAAGAGCTACAAATTAATTTGCGTTTTTTAATGATTTTAAAAATTATATATAACCATTTGAATTATATAGGGGGTTTGAAAGACTTTCACACGACCCTCAACCATCCATGCTACCTCATACCGCTGATGCATTTGATTACACACATGTCGAAAAGATAAATAATCACCAATACGCGTATTTTGTGCTAAACCAGTATTCATCAGTTGGTCCAGCTTATCATCTCCACACATATATACAATCAAAGTTCAGCTTATATTAAGATAACCAATCTTCATACTTTAATGGACAGGCTTCAAATTGCTCCTCCTCACAACTCTTCAGCCATCCATTTCATTGAAAATCTGATGATGGAAACATTCAAAGCCCACCTTAGTGCCAACCTTCTCATTCTACCCATGTTGCCCACAAGTCACTCTGACTCCTCATGTACAGAACAAAATCCATTTACATACATATATGAGGGATGGGCAGACTTTAAAGCACTATATTTTGAAATATGGTTTTTTTTCTACAGTACAGGTTTTTTCATACCTGCACTTATATATGTAATATATAGGGGCTTTAAAATCAGACTTTCACATGATCCTCAAGTAATTGTATTATTAAAAATCATATTAAATAACACAAAATCTTGGAATAAAATGTTTATTTTTTTTTGTAAACAATCGATTAAGGATTAGCTAATCATTAAGATATAACATGATAGAGGTTTTTCACTTCTAAGCTTTTACTAGGCAAGTAGAATATAAACCACTAAGAATCACATGATCACCATTTCTTGTGCTTATACAAGCTGTTTTCATAGAGGCTAAACTCTCCATACAGTGGCGCCACCAGTGCAATCTGGCGTAATCAATGGATGCAAACTGGTCTGGGGATATTGGATGAGTAGGCAATAGATAGGGATTTTATGCATAAACTTTCTTGCATTCATTGATTACTTATGCAGTGGAAGAGTGGCAGATTCTGAAGCTCATCATCCATAGATTGTAATTCAGCTATGTCACTTCTGGTGCTCGAAATCCCAAGCAATAAACATTCAATTTTTTTTAAACAAATAAAATCTGGGAATAAGGCAAGATGTGAAAATATCTTTTTTGTTTTCCAAAAAAATGTATTACTACAATATAAAAATACAAAAGACAATTTTGGATTTTTCTTTTCTCCAGTTTATTACAATTTTTTTTTATCATTTGCTATTAGAAGCAGATATTTTCTATTTTTACTCTAATCCAAAGCCATGCACTGCATAGTTTAGTACAGTGGTAGGATGATAGACTTAGGTTCATAGATTGTGGTCCAGCTCTGTTACTTCCAATGCTCGAACATTTTATGAACTTCCGAGTAATAAATCATTTAACTCTTTTATTTCTGGTAAATGAATGTCAAATGACTTTCTAAATAATGAACTATTTGATTATTTTATACTATAAATTAATGTAGGAAATGTTACAGATACAATTATTATTATTATTAAAATGCCATCAAGCCAATGTCAACACCTAGTATTTTTTCCAGAGTAATGTATCATATTTAATTTTTAAGATTTCTAAACAACCCATTCATTATTCTGATAATAAAGATCATTTACTTCATTGCTGGACAGATTTTCCTTTTTCATCAATAATATTCCGAAGCATTACATATTTTGTAATGAAGTGGATCATTCAGATGGTTTAAATAAAAGATTAATTTTTTTTCCAATATCTTATTGTATTTTCAATAAATATTTACATTGTTATTTTTTAAACATAATTACAATACTAAATAAAAGATCTTAACAATAAAACTAGCAAATAACAGAAAAATGAAACGGTGACTGGAAAATAGGGGTTTGTATTAAATAACACATCACATGATTTTTCCAACTATCATATAACCCCAGTTCTTAATACAAAATAAATCTGGCTATTATTCTATACCAGAACTATTTATTACAAGTGAGATTAATAAATAGATATTAGATGGTAGCATTAATCAAATCCCAGTTTGGGATTATGAGTGATGTATATCTTTCTTCCAGAATTAAAAACTATTTTAGTAAATTTATTATATATTAGCAGCTGGTGAGAAATATTTGATCTTTTTTTGAGTGATTCATTAACTACTATTCATTAATCATTTTATCTTAGAGCAGATCACTCTGGGATATCATAATAGATAGATAATTGCCTTACAGAGATGTTAAATGTAATGATTTGTTTGGTATAATTCGTCTTTACGAAAAAGTCAATAATACCTATAATTATCATATAAATGAGGTCATCAAAAGATATGATTGCTGAGCTATTTTGTTCGCATTCAAAATCTGAGGATGATTAAATTGTAGATGATTATCTTCCAATGTATAAAGTAAGTAAAAGCAGATGATAATGTGTGGAAAAAATGTATCACTTTGCAATGATAAAGCCAAAGACTAGAAAATAGCTGAATATTTAGTTGGTACTACTGATTTTTCAAGCTTTTTAACTATCATATAACCCCAGATCTTAATACAAAATAAACCTGTCTATTATTCTACACCAGAACTATTTATTACAAGTGACTTTAATAAATAGATTAGATGGTAGCATGATAAATAAAAACATTTAATATAAAAAGAAATTGTATCTCTATTATTTTTAATTTTTTAGTATTGGCACAGTAAATAAAAATGTAAAACAATATTGTACTTTAAATTGATTTGATACTTATAGTTGATATATATATATCACTAGATGTTACACTATAAGTTAAAATGTATATGCCTTATATATAAATCATATTTAGTATATGTACATAATAATATACACCTGGGTCTCATTTTATGCAGATTATTTTAATGCGATTTTGAAGTTATGTGATTCATGTTTCTTAATATCTTTCATATTGCACTATATTTATTAGATATCAAGAAATTTAAATTAATAACTTATTTTGACTTGAAATACTTTTTTTTTTTTCAAAAATATAACGTTATATTAGCAGCTAACCTGAATATGGCCTGAAGCTCATAATAATAATAGATTTATATTTACATATAAAAATATCGCAATAAATATTCAAAAATTTTAAACTTTTAAAACGTATTTTGTTAATTTTAACAGAAATAAATATTTTTTTAGATTTTTAAAATAAATAATAACGAAGATTGTATTGATTTTATAAACTGAAAATAATCTTTCTAATGATAATCTATAATCTTTTTGTTTTGATTACCATCTCATTTTTTTAATATAGAAACAAAAAACCATTAACACAGCTCAAGACTGAATGTGGCGCTAGTTGTATGTCACATGACAAATCTGATTTCTTAACAGTTCACAAATGAATGCATGTTGTCAAATAGCCAAATAACTGCTAATGATTAAAATATGTATGAAAAAATGAAAAATTAAATACTGTAGTTAATAAAAAAAGTTTGTCTTGTATTATTTTTTTTCAAACATTTGAAATTTTTTATTAGTCATACTTTATTTCCTTATTTTTTTAATGCAAATTTTAAAGTAATTTTTCCTTCTTGCTTTGCTTTTATGCGATTTCTGAAAATTACAACCCCTATCCCCATTTTTCAAGGTAAGTTAAATCTATTTTTGTGCAATTTCTTTTGTGTGCATTTTCTGAGGAACCTATGAGACCCAAGTGTATGTGTATATAAATAATTAAAAATATAAAATATTCTTTTAAAAGAGTTTAACATTTTTGCTCTTGATTGGAGATTTATATTTTTTAACAAAAAAAAATGCTTACCAAAACTATATTGTAAATGAACTTCACTTAATACATATAATTTTACTTTAAATCAATTTCAGCACTTTTAGTGTATATATACCAATAGATATTTCTGCAGAGTTGGAGTGTGGAGTAGATTGAAGCCTGTCCATTAAAGTATGAAGATTTGCTATCTTAATATATATTTGAGCACTTACAGCATATATGTGTAAGGTGGTAATCTGGACCAACTGATGATTGCTGGTTTAGCATGAAATATGTATATTGGTGATTATTTATCTTTTCAACATATATGTGTTCAAGTGTATCAATGTTATGAGATAGAGTGGAGAGTGGGTGGTGGTGTGAAAGTCTGTGCTCATATATCCTGTATATTACATATATAGACACAGGTATATAATAATCCTGTGTTTCAGTTATTATATAAATATCATATTTAGTATATGTACTTTATATTATTAAAAACCAATCAACATGTCGACAATCCCAATATCAACAATCAATCAACAAATTCAAACTGTTGTCAAGACAATATCCACTTATCAATAAAGGTGTGTAATAAATCAGTAACTAACTTTTCTGCTTAAAATTGGTTGACATTTTTTCTTTTTTCTTAAAAAAAAAATTTTTAAAAAAAAAAAGCTTATCAAAACTATATTATAAACAAACATTCTTATTATTTAAATGAAACTTACAATTATAACTAATAAAATTGCAAGAGTTACTTAAAACACTGAAGCCCCTCCCCCATTCATATCTAAAATTCTAAGTCATCTATTTAAAATATTAATGTGTCCTATCACTTTCATAGAGATTTTTTAAATTTACAAAATTTCAACAAAGTATATTTAAGTTTATTAAATCTCAATTTTAAAAAGTTATTAAATTGAAAGAAAAAAATCTCTATACCACTCTCTCATGAGTCTTACTTAAAACAAATGAAAGTTCTAAAAAGAATTTTTAAATTTGAAATTACAAAATAGTCAATATTTTCCCATCCTCTGTTACATATCTAAAAAACTAGGTGACCTACCAAAAGATTAGTGTCTTGTATAAATTAGCCTGGTATTAGTTAGTTACATGTCAAATTTCAAGCAATTCTATTGAATTTAAATCAAAATTTTTTTTTAATTTAAAAAATATCAGAAGTTTACAAACAAACACACCAATAAACAAACAAACTGATTTTCCAATTTCAATAAAAGCATTTAAAAAATAAAAATTTTGAATTGTTTTTTCCATATTCTTATTTTTCTTTTAACATTTTATAGTTTTAATATGCTCCCCTCCCTCCAATTTCTGTATATCTGTTTTTATTTTAAGGAAAATATTTTTATTTTTGGTAAAACAGTATAGAAATATTAGAGTTTTAAAAAAACATTTATTTCAATTAAAAAGTAAAATTAAAGATAAAAATGTATTTAGTCAAATGATCAAATAAATAATGAAAACAGTATAAAATACAAGTTTTTTTTAATTAATGACATTTTATATCCACTGACAAACTCATTTCTAATGAAAGTAAGATGATTACTTTGAAATTGAATAACAAATCTTAGTATGCCCTTAAAATTTGGCACACTTAAATGTTTACAAATTGTGCTATGTGGTGATTCTAAATATGTTAGTTTAATGTTATGAACTTCAATCTGTAAATATATAACTCTTTTTCATATAACATTATCTGGAGTTTTTTTAGAATTATAATGGAATATATTTTACATTGTTACAATTTGATTAAGTCTTAAACTTTCTGTAATCATAACTTTGATATCAATCACTTTCACTTTATATAAATATATAAACTAAAGACTATCTCTAGACCAGAAATGAACTTTAAAGCTGAATTAAAGATTAACATACCTGTGTTTATATTCTAACTATAAATTACCAGAGGAAAGTAATTTTACAAACCCCACAATATATTGTAATGTGCACATACGCCGTTACATTATTTTTTAAAAAATTGAGACATTGAAAAGTTCGCATTTAAAAACTTCTTTTTTTTTAAAACATAAAAAGTGAAAATTAATTCTATCTTAAACTCATATATATATATATAAAATCGCACAGATGAAAAAAAATTATTAAAATAAAACTTGATTAAAAAAAGAAAAAGTATTTTAAAAGCAAAAACTTAAAAAGATTTAGAGATAAAAATATATCTTTAAGTTTGCAAAATAATTTAATTAATTCTATTGTACAAAATGGAAATTATTAATTGTAATTAATAAAAGTAAACTAGCCCTTGGGCATTTCAAAATGCAAAACAAAGGTCAGATAGGAGAGGAAAAACAATAGAAACAGAATGGCCAATGAAAGAAATCCATCGGGGAATTGGACCTCAGCGAAAAGGCCATCAATGATGTAATGCCCATTGGATCCAAAAGTTTACATATAAAAGAAAAAGTTTGGAAATAAATTTTTAGTGAGTGAAGAAAATTTAAAAGCAGATGGAGATGTGTGATAGCAGTGGTGATATGTGTTAGTGCAGAATTAAAGGAGAAGGGATTGAAAAAATGCACTCTTCAATCCCTTCAGTTTTGCTTAAAAAAAGGAGAGAGAAATGACAAATCATTTTCTACATTGAGGACCAGCTAAAGTTAAAAACCCCTGGATGAATAAATAAAATGGCCAACAGAATACCAATCTCTTTAGGATGGTGTGGGAATACACGTTCAAATGTCAAGCAACGGATAAAGCTGAACTTTTTAAAACCATAAGAACTTTCTGAACATTTTTCAAAACAATAACTCTAAATTCTAAACCTTTCAGTATTTAATACAAATAGAATCCTATCTGACCAATGTAAATTAATATTAATAATGTTATTTGATGTATTTTTTTAAAATCATTTCCATTTTTTTTGTTCTTTTAAGTTTTATGATTTTTGTTTTTCGTTAAACTAAACTTATGTCGGGTGTGAATGGCTGCATAGATTCGCAAAGTTATGTTAGTTTAAGGGAAGTTAATCTTAGGTTATTTGTTTTGTAGTTAAATTGGGTCAAAGGATTGGATATATTGGTGTAATTAGTAGATGTAGTATGAGGTTCGCTATGTGCAGAATTACAGTATATGCCACACTCCCGTTTTGCCTATGGAGGGGATAGTAAGACTGAAACGCAGTCCCTACCTATGGATTTTTTTTTATTGTTCTACTTTCCAGACAGATGTCACATTCCTGTTCTGGGCAAGAAACAATTTCTTCTCTTAACCATGCTGATCAGATGCACATTCCTGACAGTATGATATTTGTGCTGACGTATTCGTGCTACATTGAATACATCGATATATCAGATGGATTGACGTTGGTTTGGCTGCTAACTTTTGACCTAAGGTTAAATCAGGGATAGAATATTTTCTTTTCAAATGCGATCTATGTAGTCTATTCATACTCGACACTTTAATAAAATATTCAACTCATCTGTGCGAACTTATAAAAGTTAAAACATAAATTAAATTCTAAAATCAAATTAAGTTATAAAGTAAAAGTTATGCTAAAAATAATTTTAAATCTTATATATGTGTAAATAAATGTTTGTGTGTTAATTATTGGCAGTGGCTTATTTTATTCTTTTTTTAAAAAAAAAAAATTATATTCTTAGATAAGAATTTATAAAATACAAATCTCTGCTGTTCCACTGAGCTAGTGGCATTGGGCTAACGTCGGTCAAAATAAATTAAAATAATTTTTTTTTAACTTACGTATCTGCCTACTATATAAATTTTTTAGGTTCAAATGCCTAGTGGCGCCCTGTAGTGCAGAAACATAAGACAGTAACTTCATCTCCTGATCATTATAATTGGACTCCCAACATGAGCCGATTTTAATAAACCACGAGGACCCTGAGTAAATTTTTTTTTCAAAATGAAATATTTTTATCTATTTACATAAAGTCATATACTTTAAATCTTATAAAAGCACTGCCAGAAAGAAATAGCACATATATTAAAAATGAGAAAGAAAAGATATTAATAACTTTAAAACTAATTTTTTTTAAAAAAAAAGTCAAAAGGTTGCAATTAATATGCTTCTTTTTTTTTTTTAATGTGTATAGGCGCACACAGCCATGTAAGTTTATGATTGTAAATGTGGTACCTTACGATGAGTACTTTTTGGGAATTTACTTCAATGTAACTTTATGTAAGCATTTCAGTCAGTCATAAATAAATTGGTGGTATTTATAATTGTGTTGCAATTATACACGTATAAACCCATTGTTTCTTAAAACATATTTACCTCAATGCAACCTTCTTAAATAAATAATTTATATAATTTGCTTGTTGTGCCGCTTTTTAAAAAATGAAATGTAGAGAAAATAGAACTCTTGGGGGGAGGAGGCGTAAACATAGATGGTTAATTGGAAAACGATAGTCAACATTTTTTTTTTGTATAGTTTTTTTGTAAAATTACTAACCGAATAATTTTGTAAATGTCTTCGTTAATCATGTACCGTAATTACTAATCCTAAGTAAACTTTTTTTTGTTTGTTTATTTTTTTTTTAAAGCAAGTTTACTGATATGTAATGGGCACATACGCTGTTACATTATTTTTTAAAAAATTGAGACATTGAAAAGTTCGCATTTAAAAACTTCTTTTTTTTTTAAGACATAAAAATTGAAAATTAATTCTATCTTTAACTCATATATATATAAAATCGCACAGATGAAAAAAAATTATTAAAATAAAACTTTATTAAAAAGAGAAAAAGTATTTTAAAAACAAAAACTTACAAATATTTAGAGATAAAAATATATCTTTAAGTTTGCAAAATAATTTAATTAATTCTATTGTATAAAATGGAAATGATTAATTGTAATTAGTAAAAGTAAACTAGCCCTTGGGCATTTCAAAATGCAAAGCAAAGGTCAGATAGGAGAGGAAAAACAATAGGAACATAATGGCCAATGAAATAAATCCATCGGGGAATTGGATCTCAGCAAAAAGACCATCACCATCGATGACGTAATGCCCATTGGATCCAAAAGTTTACATATAAAAGAAAAAGTTTGGAAATAAATTTTTAGTGAGTGAAGAAAATTTAAGAGAAGATGGAGATGTGTGATAGCAGTGGTGATATGTGTTAGTGCGGAGTTGAAGGAGAAGGGATTGAAAAGATGCACTCTTCAATCCCTTCAGTTTTGCTAAAAAAAAAAGGATAGAGAAATGACAATTCGTTTTCTACATTGAGAACCAGCTAAAGTAAAAAATTTCCAGATGAATAAATAAAATGACCAACAGAATACCCATCTCTTTAGGACAGTGTGGGAATTCATGTTCAAATGGCAAGCAATGGATAAAGCTGAACTTTTTAAAACCGTAAAAACTTTATGAACATTTTTCAAAACAATAACTCTAAATTCTAAACCTTTCAGTCTTTAATACAAATAGAATCCTATCTGACCAATGTAAATTAATATTAATAATGTTATTTGATGTATTTTTTTTTTAAAAAAATCATTTCCATTTATTTTTTTGTTGTTCTTTTAAGTCTTATGATTTTTGTTTTTCGTTAAACTAAACTTAAGTTGGGCATGAATGGCTGCATAGATTCGCAAAGTTATGTTAGTTTAAGGGAGTGTAATCTTAGGTTAGGTGTTTCATAGTTAAATTGGATCAATGGATTGGATATATTGATGTAATTAGTAGATGTAGTATGAGGTTCGCTATGTGCAGGATCGCAGTATATGCTGAACACTCCCATTTTGCCTATAGAAGGGGATAGTAAGACTGAAACACAGTCCCTTCCTATGGAGTTTTTTTAATTGTTCTTCTTGCTGGACAGATGTCACATTCCTGTTCTGGGCGAGAAACAATTTCTTCTCTTAACCATGCTGTTCAGATATACATTCCTGACAGTATGATATTTGTGCTGTCGTATTCATGCTACATTGAATACATCAATATATCAGATGGATTGATGTTGGTTTGGCTGCGAACTTTTGGCCTAAAGTTAAATCAGGGATAGAATATTTTCTTTTCAAATGTGATCTATGTAGTCTATTCATACTCATACATTAATAAAATATTCAACTTATCTGTGCGAACTTATAAAAGTTAAAACATAAATTAAATTCTAAAATCAAGTTAAATTATAAAGTAAAAGTTATGCTAAAAATAATTTTAAATCTTATATATGTGTAAATAAATGTTTGTGTGTTAATTACTGGCAGTGGCTTATTTTATTCTTTTTTTTAAAAAAAAAAAAAATATATATATTCTTAGATAAGAATTTATAAAATACAAATCTCTGCTGTTCCACTGAGCTAGTGGCATTGGGCTAATGGTCGGTCAAAATAAATTAAAATATTTTTTTTAACTTACATATCTGCGTACTATATAAATTTTCTAGGTTCAAATGCCTAGTGGTGCCCTGTAGTGCAGATACGTAAGACAGTAACTTCATCTCCCGATCGTTATAATATATATATTAAAACATTTACTTTTAAGTAAGATCATTAGATTGTTATAAATAATATGTTTATAAGAATTGTAGAAATAAAATTATATTCTTGTGGACTTTTATATATACAGTACAGCCTTAAACATTTAGAACTGTATAATATATTAAATAATCACATCACTTACATTATAGTGAAATTCTAAAATAATATGGAAACATTCAGATACAAATTACCAACATTGTTTATCATATATTAACTCTTAATTGTAAAATTGTATTATCGTGAAAATGATCTACTTGAGTCAGAAAATATAAAGGACTTATATATTCCAACACAACTGCATATTATTGCTTTGACAAGGTTTGAAAAAAGAATTATAAAAGGATTTCTACTATAGAATGATTTAAGATTACTTTTTTTAAAAGAATTCAAAGTTTTAAAAATTCCAAACATGATTTATATATATATATATATATATATATATATCGTATGAATTTATATATTGGACTATTTCCATAATATTGTATGTCTTTAGAAAAATTTAATTTTATTTAAATATTCCAAATACATTCAACTGTTAAATGTATTTCAAATATTTAAATAAAGTTAATTTTTTCTAAGGACATTCAATACTTATATTAGATGATGGAAATAGACCAATATATAAATACAACTAAAATACCATCATCATAAATCTTCAGGAAAACACAATATATCTGCTTATTTTTATTCAAATACAGGGTGTAGGATTTTCATAAATTATTCTAGAGGAATATTTTGAGTTAATTTTTTCAATGTACATTAATTATGCTAGATATTAATTGCTGCATTTTGTAAATAAAAAAGTTTTAATTGTTTTAACTAAAATAATAAGTGAAATATTTTTAATTAAGCACTCATTTTACCTGCAATAAATTTCTGACAAACCTGGAGTTTATCAATTAAAAACTATTTATAATGTTTAAAACATCTGATTTGGATATACTGTAATTATTTAAATTATTTCAAAAACTTGTGCTAAATATATTAGATTCTATTGAAATTAGTGAAAGCAGATTTGGTAATTTACGATAACATTATTATTTTTAGAGGACATTAAGTTTGAAATCAGCTATTGATTACATAAATAGGATTTTTCCATAAGAATCTTCCAACTATTTAGTTTTCAGATTGCTGAAAAGAAACATTCATTATTGTGATGATGGAGTAAGTCTTCTATCATTTGACATAAATTATACTTTTTTAAAAAAAAAGTCCTAGATTAACACTCATTTGAAATATTTTCTTTATTTTTCCTACTCAGTAAGATTGGATACTAATTATTCTAAGAAGGATGGGTTGTTGCAACACCTAATATTTAAAAATATTTCTGAGCTTGCTTGAAGAAAGTTTAAATACTACAAAAAGTCACCAATCTTTGACTTTAGATTTGAATCTAGATCACAGACAAATATAGTAGGTGAATTCATTAATCATTAGATCACAATGTTCTTTAAGGAACACATGTATGAACATGTTTTAATGTATTATTATTATTTCACATGTTAAAATCTGTATGATTTTGAGATTAGTAGTTGGCTTAGAAGTCAGCCACAGATCAGTATTATAAGCCATAAGAATGGCTAATTATTTTAAACTAATGTTAAAAGTTGTTAAATGTGTAATACTGGCAATTTGATTGGTTGGGTTGTTAAAGGTTATCTGAATAACTATAATTTACATAAGCATATTTAGATTTCATACTTAGACAGTGCTCAACAAATCATAATGCCTATGCTAACTAGATTTTCTCATCTACTATCCATCTTCTCCAAAAAGTACTTAAAAGTTTCTTAAAGTAATATATAAATAGGCCTGCAAGAAATAAAGACAGGAAATAAGAGAAGATTGATAATGGATGGATTAGAATAATGAAATATAAAAGTAATAAGCATAGAAGAAAATATGAATGAGGGAATCTGATGTATCATTATAAATCAAATACAGAACTCTAAGTATGTGCAAAACAAAGATAATTATTAGTAAAAGTACAAGCATAATGAAAGTTCTTTACTTAAGTCTTCACTGCCATTTATGTTTTAAGAATGAAAGAAAGTCAGATTCATTTTCTTTGTCATTATTTCATACATGGGAGGGGGGGTGCTTTACACATGACTATAACATATCATCTAAAGGAAAATCCAATTTTGATTAAAATAAGTGAAATTGCTTGACTATAACTTAGATAAAAATGGTTTTTTCTGACTTTTTAAAAACAAAAATATTATTTTATAAAAAAAAAAAACATGGAGAATTTATATGAATCAGACAGACGTTTTAGAAGGAATTGATAGCTATTTTTAGACTAAATATAGACACTGATTATAATATTTTTTTAAATATTAATTTGAACTATATTAAAATATTCAACAAATTATTTTAAATTTATTCTTTAAAATTACTTTTATTATATTAAAAGTTATCCAGTCTATAAAAATATGCATATATGAAGGCTATAAATATATGTTTGTGTGTGTGTCAATTGCCTAAGGCAATTATTAATAAAAATTTACATTTTTAGATTATAATTTATTGATGTTACTAATATTTAAAAATGAATTATTATATAATTTAATATTTACTTTGTTATTATTTTATTTGAAATTTTAGCAAGAACTTACTAACAAAATTCCTATTTTAAACATTAAAATTAATTGTTAATGAATAAATTCAAAATTAATAACTTTAAAATGTTTAAATTTGTTAATTTTTAAATTTTATTATGTGACTATTATTATACTTTCTCAGTTTTATTGTTTTTTATGCAAGGTTAGCTTTATGAAACATTTAATTTTTAATATCGTATAACGTTATTGAAAAAATCAAGTGCATAAATAGTTAATATGGCATAGCCAACAAGTTAAATTTTACATGTATACTACAACATTTTTAGTTATGTTATGGTTCAGCACTCACAGTTAGTTATGTTTGCAAAATATTAGTATTTAACTATCTTATGTTTAAAATGATTACAATATTAATACTTAAAAAAATGGACATAAAGTGTTTAATATTTAGATATATGCTATGTAGTAAGACTAAATTTAACAAATATAATTTAATTAATTTAAATAAATATATTAAATTCAAAAGTTAATTAGCTATAGAATTTTTAAAAGTCAAGCTTTATAAATCAAATTTAAAAAAATTGATTATGGTTATCTATATATGAATATCTTTAATACATAACAAATGCAATGATTTACAAAAATAATAATAAACTAGAGACACCAGAAGAGTGAGCAGGATTTTTTTTGTTGTTGTTGTTAATTCCTTCTCACGGTTGACTACAAATTTATGATCCTGAACCCTAAAGAAGTTACTCTTATCATGATTGGATTCAAAAGTTAGTTGCTTTTAGGATTACAATCATTACTAGATTAATTTTCCATAAATTCTCAAGGTTGTCCTATGTAGTATAAGAGCCAGATATTTTTTATGAATAAAATAAGATGTTACTTAGAAAGGTTTATTAATCCAAATGCTTCTTGTTTAGAAAATATCTTTTAATTTAAAAAAAAAACAAAAACAATTGTTTATAATGAATATACTATGCATGAAATTGCTGTATAGACATATGTTTTATATATATTATTCTTTATTTTTTAATAATTAATTATTACTGAGTGTGTTGCATGATTAATTACAATAAATATAGCGATATGAAAGGTGAAGAACAAGCATCTTGATTAATAACTTGATCCAAGCAAAAAAATAATTGATATGCAATTTTTTTTTCAAGTTTAATATTAAACTGTGCAAAGCATATCAGTAAAATAACATTAAAAAAACATATTTCTAATAATAGTTATCAATTAATTTATTAATAGTTCTTGCTATCTTTATATCTAATTAATCATCATTACCCTTTCTCAGTAGTGACCTAAAATCAGTCAACTGAACATATGCCAGGGGTCTAGTGCCCCTCCCCCGCACAAAACTACCTTATTTTAATCAACTATATTAATATTTAGATAAGAATTGTATATATTTCTTTCTTGTATTAAAATTAAAGATTTTATTTATTAATTTACTTTTTTATTTACTGGGGATCCCACTCTATATTCATACCCGGGGCCTCAAAATCCAAAGAATGGTATTGTCCTTTCTTTTACTTTTGTCTCTATTTTATTTTGCATCAGTCATTTAGATTAGTATGGGCCCAGTTATCTTGAGTTTCTCATGGCTACAATAATTATTTCTCTGCACTAACTGTGATAATAAGATTGTATGTTTGTGCAACATTTCCATTCTTTAATTACATGCAGAATTATTCTAACTCCAATCTGTTGTGAGTTTCTGATTTTTTTTTACTTTTTTTTTTTCTGAAGTTAGAATGACCATACTAGTTTAATGAATGGCTGCCAATAATATGTACAGATATAATGGTGATTTTACAAGTCAATCATATTATATAAAAATTCATATCAAAAATTATTGCAAAGTACCTGGAATTTGCATTGTCACTAAAAATTATTTCTTTTTGATATTGATAACTATTGTTTTATGATTTAACAAGAAGGAGTGCAATATTTTATTACACCTAATATTGATTTAGTTCCAGGGGTGTTCAATGTGAGATTTAGACTCTACTTTTTCAATACTAATTGCCTTTTTTTTCATTCAATGTAAGAAGAAAAAAGAGATATCCAGAAAGTAGAACTTCTATAGCTGATTTTGAACTACCCCCCCCCTGCTTAAAAAAAGATGAAATTTTTATATCTTTAATAACCTTTTTAGACTTATTTATTTTTTGAAAAATAATATATAAAAGACTGTCTTTTATTTCACATATGGACACTAATATAACGTATATAAAAGACATATTTTGTGAGTTCATCCGTGTTAAAAAATTTAAATATTAATATACCTACGTTTCGACTTGATTACACAAGTCATCCACTGGGTGATAAAAGATAGAAAGTCGGTTGTAGAGGCGCTACAATCACTGATTTGAAAAAAACGTTAAAGTTCCACCAATATCGCAAAATGTCTTTTATAATATATATTCGCCTAAATGAATTATGGTTATTAAATATGTAACACTGAGAATATAAACTTATTTACTGAGTATCTACATTTCATATACATTACTATAATAATTCACAAATGAGATATCCAAAAAAAATTAATTTTTAACAATCTGGTATACACAGCCCAGCTTTTGTTTGAACAATAGATTGGCGTTAATACAGCAAGTGGACTTTATGAGCAAGATTGTTAAAAAAATGATTTTTTTGGAAATTTGACTTATGAATTATGTAATAATGTGTTCAGAGACTTAGTTGTTCCTTAAAAGTTTATATATAAAAATCTTGTGATGTAATGTGTAAAGCTTGGAAACTTTTTAAGAGTGAATATTTTCAAACAAATATGGAATTCACAATGTACAACAGCTGCCTATTTAGCTATTTTTAATTTAAGAATGAAGAGGGAAGAATTGTATAGACTCACATTAACTAACTAAACATGATGAGTAAATTTCCTTTGAAATTCTGGAAAACTATTTAAACCTATAGTAGTCTAATTGTGGCTGTTTATATATATATATAATCATTAATAAATAAATAACATCAATAAAAATGAATTTTTTGTGTGATTTAGTACTATGGTAGAATGGCTGACGTAAAACTAAAAATTAAACCTATTCCTTCTAATGCTCTTACAATCTCCCAAACAACACCATTTAATTATGTAGTAAGCAAAAATTAATTATGTAATCTCTATTAGTTTTGAAATCATATTTATTTCAATCTCTTAAAACCAACTAAGCCATTCGTATATATATATATAGATGAGTTAAGGACTTGAAAACAATTAGAACTTGAAATTACTTTATTAATAAAAACTAGGTCTCAAAATTTCTTCTACACATGTGAAAATTTTATAAAAAATAAATAATCGACGTATGTTAAAATAAAAAGAGTAAATATCTTCATATCGAAATAATCTAATATTTTTTAATTTTCTATAAAACTCTTCATTTAATAAAGTCAACATTAATATTATCAGTTTATTAAATCTCCCTATCAGTATCTGCTATTACAAGCTCTATCTTAAGTGGGCAGATAAATTTCGCAGTTTATCAAATACTGATACTTTGTATAAAACTTGAAATAGTGAAATACGGTAGTAGATTCTGGTCAAAAACGCTCATTAAATTTATTGTCCCAATCAAAAAATTAAATGTAAGCAATAACTAAAGCAATATGATCAGATTATACCATTTAATTTACATCAGTGGAAGTTTGCTGTGATTTGTCCGTCTTAAAATGACGTTGCATTATTAAATGAATAAAATAATCCTATAGTCAGATATTAAAACAATCAAGCTTCAGACATTCGAAAACCCAACCGATAGTTGTTTAACAAAAAAAAACTGCATTTTTTTTTTTTTACTCGGGTTATATTCCCCCCCCCCCCCGTCATGAAATATTTATTCATAAAAAAAAAAAACACTTGTCCAGAATAATACTATCTTTTATTTATTTATAATCATGTAATTCGCTTTTATGTTTGTAATTCTAGCTTTCCTTTTAATTTACCATGTAGACATAATTGTCACTGTAAACATTGTACTTGTTTAATAAATATTTTGAAAAAAAAAAAATCTATAATATTTGAGTACATCCTTTTATCTTTGCAATAATCACACCATAGTAAAAAAATGAAACAAATTTTATCATTAAGCATTAAATATTTCCATACATCAATATTAATATTGAATAGACAAGGAAAAATCTTTAAATAGCTTCTCTAACAGTTCCTCAATAAATAAATAAAAAACGGCAGAGAAGGCAGAATATGTCACGTTTCCAACTATCAGATGATGCGCATTAAAGCAATTTCACTTACTTGTTTTACTCTCTCATTAAGAATGTTAATTACTTATTTACTAACCAATATTAAATAATTAGCTGAATTATATATAGAATCTGAAAAAAATGTTCAAGTTTATCTGGCTCAGATGGTAAGAAGATATACTACTACTGCATCATAACACCTTCAATATTAAATAAATATAAATTCATTGTCAGACAAACCCCAGACATCTCATTCAATCAATAGAAATCAGAAAAACTTTCAAAAATCATCAATAGTTTAATTATTTCATTCTCAGATGACTGTAGTAGATGCTTATTAAGACCAATGAGATGCAGTTAGGACCTAGTTCCATGATTGTGAGTTTCAGTATTCTTAAAGGAATGTGTTTGAAAGCAAATAATCATTAGTCAGATTCTTTTGGCTACTTGTAAATAGTAATAAGTAAGTAATCATTAAGTTGAACTATTATTTTTAGTTATAAATGTAGAATTTTTTGAGAGCATTCCAAAAACAAAAGTAATTGGTAGTAAACCAGAAAGTTTGTATACAAATGAAAAACAATTATGATTCTGAAAAAATAAATAGTTTTCAACTTTATAGAGAATAGCAATAAGAAGTTTAAGAGAGAATGAGAATAACAAATAATGAAGATAGTATATAAATATTCCAAGAGTATATTTACATTATGGAATATTGGGTGAGTAGGTCAATCATATTGTCAGGAGAATCAATGTTGTCACAATATTGTCTAGGTATCACTAATTTTTATCTCTGATTTGCATTGTCAAGCATATCTAATGCATATTACTCTGATAGCATTATGGAAATAATGAATTTCATTTCCTATGCCATCTCAATTACTGGGTAGTAATAACGGTCTATTTTCAAGTAGGATCATGCACGTATTTTTTATATATTCTAATTCATAAGAAAGGTGGATTTTTTTAGTGATATCAATCTTTAAATTTTGCTACAGAGTCTGTGGGGATTAAAAATAAAGTCCATAAATATTTATTTGAATGAACCACAGTATCATGACACATCAAACCTGATTGTATTGTATTCATACTCATTACACAAGTTACTGACAAATATAGCACTTATCTGTCCAAAAATGTTAGTTACATGTTTCTTATTTACATCTTTTCTTCTGAATAAAATAAATTGTGTTCAAAGCAATATACAGTTTGAATATTATGTATTATTTATATATTCCATGTCCACAAAGAGTCAAAACATTTTTGATTCTGTTAAACTGAATCTCATTCATGAAATTTGTGCGGAATAAGAAATTAAGTCTACACATGTTTTTTTTAATACTCAACAGTGCCAAAATATAGAGGATTTCATGTCTCATCATGTTTAATTATTAGTTTACTGAAGTTCATCACAGATGTTATGGTCAAAGGTAGCATTTGTTTGTATAAAAATTCTTGTATATGAATATTCAAGATAATAATAACAGCATATTTTATCATTATAAAGAGTTGACAGTGATGTTTATCAAATGTTATATGAGTGGAGCAAACATATTAGATGGCTCAAGTACTCCAATTATTACATCAAGTTCAATGTGGTCAAAGTCTTATCTACATACCACTAATTAATGTATCTGGATTGGCAATGATAATGCTATCAAACTGATGGGTTATCTGTGAACAGTTAACCTTATTTGCCATGTTTTTTCTGAGTGAAACGAATGCTGTGTTGACAAGTAATATACAGTTTTATGCTGTTTGGTTTACTCTCCCATTTAAATATATATATTATGTATAATGAGCTTGTAAATGGCTCTTAACAAGCTTTTCAGAATATCCCCAACCTCAGACCATAGCTTGTTAAATTAGGTCATCTGATATATGACTTGATTTCTTTGTGTGTGTGTGTATATATATATAATTAAATTTAATAATTTTATCATTTAATATAGATGAAAATTAATTAGTAAATGAATCGTCATTTTATATATAAAATTAAATCTGCAATTAAAGTATATGGATAGTATAGCAACCAATCAGATGAGTTCTGAAAGTTGAATGAAAATAATAGCAAACCTATCTAAGGTAATACTAATTAAAAGAAGGCCTCTTTCGATCAGTCACTCACATTATTATGCATGAGTTAGTAGCTGGACATTATAGTTATAAAAGCTGAAATTAAGATTCTGCCATAAGCAAAAAATAAGACTGGATCTTACATTAATTTTGCTCCAAAAGACATCTTATCACTTAATTTCAGGGGATATCTTATTTTTTCATGTACAAAAATTTGTATTTATTCAAGTACAAAAATATACATCTATTCAACAACAAAAATTTATATTTATTTATACATTCATAACTTTATAAGAGAGTACCCAAAAATAATCAGAATCATTCTCTGATAGCTATGTTTGTTGTAATACAAACTTCTGCTTCTAAATATCTCTTGTGGTGACCTTTTTGATCAATCTGACAAATGAAGTCATTATGTGAAATCTTGGTCACATGTAGCCCTTTTTTATTGCAAAGTGTGTTTTGAGTATTTGTCGATTTTTGTAATGGCTAAAAAATTGGAACAATGCGAACTTCTGTTGTTGTTTTTTTTAGCAAAACCAACAGGAAAACCCCCTGGACTGCTTGAAACAGCTTACAAACAAATTGCTCTGAAAAAACACAAGTTTATGAATGATTTAATGAAAGTGTTAAATTCAGTGAATCCCAAAAAAGTATGTTGAGTGAAGACAGATGTCAAGATGATACCAATTTTCTTTTTTTGGGGGGAGAGGGGAGTGTAAACAACATTGTTTACTCAGAATTTGCTCACAACAATCATGCATTTAAAATCCAACAGTTCTGAAGCTTTTGTGTGATGTAGTAAAATGTAAATGTCCCATTTTGTGGCAAAGTGACGAGTGCACATTTCATCACAACAAAATGCTAGCCATAAAGCTTGAGTGTGGAACAATTTTTAATTAAATTCAGCATGACTCAGCTTATCCATTCACCACATTCGCTCAATATTACTCCATGTGATTTTTTTTCATCTCTCAATGAAAAAATATTTTCTTTTTTTTTGCAAACTTAAAAGTGGTGAACAAAGAAACAACAGAGTTGTTAAAAGGCATTACTTTCTGACTGTTTTCAGACTCATGTTTATATTTGTGCACTGCATTAAACAGGCTATACTTTGAAAAGAGATTCAATTTGCAACACCAAATAATAAGTATACACTTTTTTATTCAAAATTCCCATTATTTTTGGCTATGCCCTTGTGTTATTCAATATGAACATGTGTTTCAATTGATGAGTAAAATCCATTTGTTGGCTGACAATTTCAAATAGAGCTTATATTTTGAGTAGGACTTATATTATGAGCATTCCAAAAAATCATGCAAGGGCTTATTTTCAAATTAGGTCTTATTTTTGGGTAAACATGGTATTTAAATTTTAGCAGTTAATATATATATATATATTAACAAAAGAGTCAAATCACCCTCCCTTCGGCTAGGAATTAAAAATACTCTAATTTTTGAACAAAGGATCAAAAATAGAATTTTTTGTTTAACATTTAGAGTGCTTTTAATTTATAACTTGGAAAAGAATGATTTATTCCTTATGTTTATATATATACACTGAGCTATGTTTAATTTAATGTTTGTATATATATATATATATATTATAATAGATATAGTAAAAAAAAAACTGTATAATGAATCTAAATGCGAAATAAAATTACAAATTACATTTCCCAGATTTCTAAGATTGTTTGATTAATAGAGGGTCAAAAACGAGATGCATATACATACTCAAAATATGGTTTCAAATACCATCATTACTTTATAATATGTTTTTATGAGTAAAAAAATACATTAAACATTAATGAATAATAGTAGAATGTTAATGGAAAATAGAAATGAGGGCTGCTAAAAGGAAAATAGATGGAAAGAATAAAAAAGGCTATGACCTCAAAAAACATGTCAAGTGGATAGTGAAATGTCAAAGAATGACAGAGTTAAGTCATTAAATAATATCAAAAAAAAATTTAGACAGCCATAATGTTTCAACGTATATCATCATTATCTGGTGTAGCAAATGTACTTTCAAAAATTTTGTTGAACAAATTGCTTCTAGTTATAGATTAATAGTTACCAGACACTCAATGTGGTTTCAGAAAATCAAAAAACATTACAGACATGGTTTTTGTTATCAGAAAAATGCAAGAAAAGTGCCATAAATAAGTGAGCAATTTATATATTACTTGTATTGATTTAGTTAAAGCATTTGGTATGTTTATGCAACAGATCAATGACATTGTTTAAAAGTAATTCTTTGACCAACAAAATTTATTCATATTATACAGCTTCTATATGTTGGTATGAAAGGATTATTACAGTTGAAAAATCTGAGAGATTTGAAATGAAAATTAGTGTTAAACAAGGATGTATAGATGCTCCAAGATTTGTTCAATTTTTATGACAGTGATTTTTGGAATTGTTTATAAATTGTTTAATCAAACAGGTATGAAGATATAATATAGGTTTAATGTTGGAATTTTTAGTTTGAATAAATTAAAAACTAAAACAAGAACTGTCTCACTTTGAATTTTGGATTTAATTGTTCCAGTTCAAAAAATAATTTGCAGAATGTTCTTGACATTTTGAATGCATCAAGTAAAAACTTTGATTTATTAATTAATGTTCAAAAAACACCAAATTCTTTATCAGCCAGTGGCAGAAGATAAATACTCAAGAACTTTTAGCTTGAATGGTTATCAATTTGAGAATGTAAATCAGTTTAAATATCTTGGTAGTTTTATAAGTAGAAAAGTAGACTTAGATGTTGAAGTACAACATAAACTCCATTATGCTGCTGCTGTTCTTAACAAGTTGAAAAATAGAATACTTTATCAGAGGAAAATACCTACTGCAACTAAGTTAAATGTATATAAAGTGTTATTTTACCTAAGTTATTGTATGGGAATGAAACTTCAACACCCTATTAGCACAATATAAAGACATTAAAAAGTTTTATTTAATAACACTTTGTAAAATTTTAAAAATACGATAGCAAGATAATAAAACCAATGAATATGTTTTTCAATTTGCTGGATGTGACACTATAGAGTCCAACATTGTAAAAATCTCATCTTTGTTGGATATGACACATAGAACAATTGATACTAGATTTCCTAAAACGATGTTTTATGGTAAATGAGCATAGATTTTATAGAAAAGGTAGATCATATTTATATTAAAAGGATTATCTCAAATAATTCTAAAAAAACTGCAATGTATTGTGTTTTCCTTGGGAATATATAGCATAAAATAGAATACATTGGAGAGCTACAATTAACTATGACATTGAAGTATTCCCGAAAGAAAACCTTTCTGCTGAAGAGATTAAAACACAATACTGTAAGATATCAAGTAAAAATAAAATTGGATTGGAATGTTTTATATATGAATGTATTTGTAATTCACAGATTGGTTTATGCAGTCATCAAACTTACTTCTAGAATAGTATTTTTTCCCTTCTACCTCTCTCATTTGTGTGTGTGTGTGTGTTAGAATGGCCATATTCATTTACAAGAGATTGTTTATTATTCTATAAATTATATTTTAAAAATATAATCACAAAATTATTATAATTAACCATTATCAACTCTGCTGCAAGATTTAGTTCATCTAATTTTTCTGATCTAACTTCTCACATCTCTCCAGAAAATTTCATTTTCTCATAATTTTATATCGCACATGATCTTTTTCTAAATTTATTGCTTTTTTTTTTTAAATGGAGACAAAACTTTCCATACAGTAGTGCCACTCAGTGCAAGCCAGAGTAATCAATGAATTCAAGAAGGTTTGTGCATAAAATTCCTATCTAGTGCTTGCTCATCCAATATCCCCAAGACTAGTTTCTAGCTTGTGGATTTCATCAATGATGAGTCTTGGATCTGAGAGCATTGCACAAAGATCTTATGATCTAATGCAACCCTCCAGCAGCCATCTTTTACATCTTTAGTTAATTACAAAACTTTAGTCTAAAATTGAAAACACAATAATATTTTCAAATGAAGCTCATTAGCTTATATAGTCATATAGGTCCGAATTCAGTTTAGTATCCATAAATGTTGGTGTCGTTGGTTTTTTAATAACCATAGCCACCACTGTCCTCTTAGGCAGGCTTGGTATTAGCAAGCATAAGAAATAGTGATCATGTGATATCTTTTTTTTTTTTGCCAACATAATCAGTTTGGCTTCATTTCAGCCTCTTAATTCTTTCAGAAGCATCACTAATATCTGTTATCCTCTTTCATTCATATATTGTATTTCATTATAACTCTCTTCTTGTTAATCACAAGATACATCTCTCTATACTTTATGTGGTTTGCAATCTCTCTATATTAAGTATTTAAATGTCACATTAGCAAGCAAACTGCATTAAACACATATTTATTTAAATCTTATTTTTTTAAGCGCATAACCATATTTCCTTTTAAGTTATTTCTATGGAACTACTCTATCCGAGTTTTTATTATTAATTTTATGATTTCATCTGTATTAAAAAGATGATCAGGGGTTTGTGTTTATATGTTGGATTATTTCACTCATCTAACTGAATTATTAAAATGTTTTTAGAAAAATTTAAACTTCATTTATACTTTTTGAAATACATACAACAATTACAAATACTACACAAGTTAGTAAGAAATATAACGTTTCAAATTATATTATTCTCTTCAGCAATTACTGCTGGCTGTACATTAACAGTTAGCTTGAAACTGAACCAGTGATCTATGCTGTTTCTTGGCCGGAACGAAATGTAAAGAATATTGTGTTCTATAATAACCCGTGTATTATTATAAATCATTAAATATATTTAGAAAAATATAAATAAAGTTTGATTTTATTTAAAAAAACAAAAAAACATTACCAATTCAACTAAATAAAGAAAACTGTCCAACATATACTACAAATGTCATCATCGCAATTCTTCAGAGATTGAGCCACAGGTTTAGTTATTATTACTCCAGAAAAGATTAATTTAAAATTATTTTTACCTATTATGCTTTCATGTATAACCAAAACATTAAAATTATATAGGGCTAAGAAAGATCATTAGTGAGCAAAGCATATGATCAGCTCTGACGTAGATTATCTTTATCAACACAAGAATAAATTTTCAAACTGAGATTGTAGATTATTCAGATGAAATACTATTTACACAACAGACCAGAGTTCGGGGTCGACTTGATGGAATATTATTATTATATACCTATCTATCTATGAAATTGAGTTTTATATTGAACGGTTTTTTAAAGACTTTAATGATTAAACTTGATATCCATATCTGTATCAAAACTAGTAGCAGAATTATACCTTGAAACCTAATTATTACAATCCTTGAAATTAATCCATATAAAAACCTGTACAACATGATTGCATCTATAACCTTACAATCAATGTTATGTAATGCTATGTAACTTAAAAGATTAATAAAGATTATTCTTGAAACATCATCATCATAATAATAATTAATTATAATAATGTTCTGTATGGTTCAATGCAGAGGTAGGAAACCGATTTTATAAAATAAATCTACGGAACGCAGCGCAATCTGCTCTTCTGATGACCGAATGTCATATGATTTAGTAGCAGAAAAATTCACTAGATTATTTTATTTCTTATTATAATAAAAATAAAATTATTCAGCTATAATACTTTTTTAAGTATAATTCATGCTACAAATTTAACTTTTAAAATGTAAGTTCTCGGTCCCGAAACATATAAACTAATGCAGCAGTAGATTAATTCGATTATTGCTAACTTTTTTCAAAAAATTCAAGGAAATAACGTATCTTAACTTCACATTCCACATTTATATTTTTAAAAAAAAGCTTTAGAAAATTAACCCCTATGGAATTATATCGTTTATCACGACCATCTACTTACAAGTTCCAGTAGAGTTCTATTTTCAAATTTAATAAATTCTTTGATTAAAATAATAACAGATTGCTGAACGATTTTTTTAAAAAAGACTGCCGACGAGCCAGGCCATAGAAACTTTGACCACAGACAGAATTCGTGGGGAAAAAAATTCTATCAGATTTTTATAGAGCGATTACAAAAGTAACTATTTAGAAAGAGCGATGTTAAAAAATAGAGAGGAAAAAGAATTGTATATTATATTGTTTCTAACGTCGAACAGTGATAATTTTTCAACACTCGGCAAAAAAAAAAAGATAAATGTGAGATAAAGATTGTAATAAACAAAAAGACGTCTGAATTTTTTTTTAATTGTTTTTTTTTTATGTTTAAAACAAAACTTTTTAATAAATAAATATTGAATATTTTATTTGTATATGGTTTTATTTATATATAATGTTAGAACAAAATGTATATTGCTGTAATAATATTACAGCTTAGGACCAGATCACGATCGAACTCGTGGATCGGATTATCGAGGAAAAAAAGAGCAGTTTGGCCAATTAATAATGGAACTGCTGTGCTCACCCAGTCATTCTGATGTTAAAACATCTTCAGCCTTCCTGGATGGTTGTCCATAAAATAAAAAAAGGGTGTATGGTGTACCATAGCAAGCTAGTGAAGTGGGTTCAAAACCAATAGAAGTTGTAGATGTTTTTAATTAGTGATAAATTTTCAAGCTAATTCAGGATTTTTTGTTAGGAATAGTCATCTCGTTACTGATCAGTAAATGGATATCTAGAATTTTAGGTGGGTGATAAATATAACTTTCAATCCTCATACTGTTGTATTACATATCTATAAGAACTGAGCAGATACTTTATTTGTACATATCAAAATATGTAATGAATTTGGCTTTTAAATCCAGAATAGGAGCAAGAAATTCCTATGTAGCCTGAATTTGCATACAAATTAAGCAATAAACTATATAATATCTGTCATAAATTAATATTTAACTATTCAGAGCAGAATATTATGCAATACTGCCTGATTCTAAATCAAAAGATGTTTATCCCTTAAAATATTAGGATTGAGAGGAGTCATGATCACAAAAGACTAGAGACTTTTCATATTCATGAAATAGTTACAGCAGAAGTCTTGATAAATTTATTTACCATCTCTTATATCAGGATTAAAAATATTAACTATATATGTGGGCATTAAAGTGTAAGAAATTATGACATTGATAAAACAATGTACCGAGTAAAGGTTAGCAAAAATCTTTAATTTCTGATAGAGGAAAATGAATTTTTTAAAAAAATCCATATTGCTAATTTATAAAAATAATATGTTATAATTATAATATATTGTCAGTAGCAGCATAGATATTCAGATCTCTATATTCGCATGTCTAAAAACCATAATTAGCTAACCAAGAAAAGAAATATTGCTAATTATTAACATAGCATTGATAGACTCAGCTATTGATAAATGACATTGAAAAGATTTATTATAATAAAAAATGAACATATGTTTTATTTAATGTATTAACCTGCCTTGTTCATAATCTGGAGTTCAACTCAAGGTAAGAACATGGGCATTTTTAGAGAACTAAGAAAGTTTATGCAAGCTTTTTTTTAAGTAATTGGTTCACAACCATCAGCCGACTAATGGTCAGTAAGTGGATATCTTAGATGGAAAAGTAAAATCTCAGATTAATCTGTATTAGCCATAAAAGTCATTGTACTAACTATAAATCATAATATGATACAATCATTATCATTTATGGTGGTGGGGTGGAGTATCACTCATAAATTAATGATTATTATAAAGTTTATGCAAAGCTTTTGTTAAGAATTAATTTCCAAGAAATCCCATAGAAGATCTATTGATTGATATTTTTGCAATATCTTTGTTCAAAGTTCAAATATATACACATCTATTGCAGACACAACAAACATGGATGTGCTTAAACTTTGGACAAGGACAGTTGTAAAAAAATACTGATCATAAAATCTTCTGTAGTATTTTTCAGAAGTTGTTTGTCAGTAAAAGCTTGCATTAAAGGTTTTAATAATCTTAAATTTAAAAATATCATTCCTCCTCCATCAATGATAAAAACTTCATCATATTACAATTTTTTTTTTTTTTTTACAATTAACTCAATGATACTTATATATGAAGAATAAATTTTGAAGAGCTTTTGGTGCAGGTAAAAACCCACATATTGACTTGATAAAGAAGATCTTTTACTGTTTGAAATCACAAACAGAAGTCATTTGATGAAGAAATATCTTGCAGATGAGAATATTTCAAAACATTGCTTATTTTAACCATTTAGTAATATTATTGCAGCTAGGTATTTTGAAATTAAGATTGTAAATAATTATTAATATATGCCAATCATTGGAAATTTCATAGTTTTACTTTATTGTTTTAACACTTAAAAATTCTAAGATATTCATTTATCAATCAATAAATAAATAGCTAATGGACTGGCTACTTAAAAAAAATTCTAAGCCTATTTAGAAAATTCTTAGTAGCACTGAAAAACAAAATTCAAACTCCAAACAGATTTTAATCTTATACCATCAGTCTTTTATTATTTATAGAAACAACACAAAATACTAACTGAAAAAGTTTATTTAAAAATTTAGTGATCAAAGTTTGTTTTTCCTTTTTATTTTTTTGTCTAAATTCAACTGACAGCCTTTTTTTTTTTATTTCTCAGTTGTGATTTTGTAGGGGGAAAAATAAATCATTAAAATATCAGAATTATTTACTCTTATAGCTAAAAAAAAAGATAATAAACTGAAAAAGACAAAAGAGAAACATACATCTTTATCAGTAAGGTCTATAATTATTTAATTTTGTTTTGATATTGTGAATGAGAGCATTTAAGTGCCCTCTATTACAGCAGTAACCAACCTTTTGGACTCACAGATTCACAATTTTAAATCCCATAAATGATTAATATGAATTTTTTAAAAAAGATAAATACATTTGTAAAATAATAATCAGATAACTTCAATTTTATTAATATGAAATTCACCTATTTAATATAACAAAATCTCTAAAGATTGTTTAACTGTAACAAAATTATTAAAGTTAATTTAGTTATTACAATATAATTGAAGCTTATTTAATTATTATACATTTTTAGTATGATATTTGTTCCTGCTTATTTGAAATAAGTTTATAGATTTTTGGCTCCAATGACATTACTGCAAGACAGAGAGCCATATTTATTTCAAGCTGAGACAGTAAAGTTTTAATTGCTGAGATAAAAAAATCTGTTTTCACACAATTATGTTATTGAAAATTGAATTAAAATTTTCATTGCTTTTTCACTCAACAATTGGTATTTATTGTTTATGAAGAACCAAAAATAAGATTTTGATAAGGATGACTGGAATTTAGCTTTACAACTATAGTCAGATGATAGATCAATGAGGCTTTCTTTTTCATTCATATTTAAATTGCTATCTTGATGTTTACTGCAAATGAATCTATTATCCACATAGTGCCATGTCTGGGATCTTTTTTCTTTGAGTAATATTGACCAAAAAAGATTCTGTTAGTGATTTAAGTGCTGATGAACAATGGTTGCCACTTGTCAGTTGGCATCCTTTTCTCTCATATATTCATCAAAATTTGAAAACATTTGCAGATCATCTTCAGCCAATCGCATTTCCCATGGTAATAGTTTATTTTGAAAAGCATTCATTTTACCTCAAAGTATGAACATATCCTTAAGTTGTCCTTACAAGGATATATTTAGTTCATTTGACAGTAAAAAAAATATCTGCCAGGTATGCAAGCTTCGCTACCCACTCACTGATGACAAGAGTTCTTGAAATTTCAGATTATTTTGCTGCTGGAAAAATAATTTGACTTCTTCACAAAGCATGAACAGTCAGATTAATATTTTGCCCTTTGACAGCTATCTCACTGCAGCATAAAGAAAAATGGCAGTATTCTGGGAATACATTTCTTCATAAAGTGCCTCAAATATTTGAGAATTGAGTGCTTTGTATCAAATTCCATTTATAATTTTAATAACATCTGATAATACTTTGTGTAGTTCTGAGGACATTTTTTTCATAGCAACTTGCTTACAATGTATGATGCAGTATGTAGACAAAAATGTCTGGGTGGTCAACATTTTTTACCTTTGCAACAATTCCTGAAAGATGTCCAATTATGTTAGTAGCATTGTCTGTACATATCCCAATACATTTTTTCCATTCAATTCCATGTTCCAGGAAATAAAGTATTAAATGCTTCAAAAATTTCAGAGCTAGTTGTTCTACCTGGCAAGTTAAGTGAACAAAATAGTTCTTCTTGTAACTCTCCTTTACACTCAACCCTCATAAAACAAAGTGAGAAGTGCCTTGTTATTTACTTCTATTGATTTGTCAAGTTGAATTGAATAAAATGGTAAATTTTTCACTATTTTTATAACTTGATTTTCAATATCTTCAGCCATGTCTTCAATTCTGCACTTGACAGTGTTAGAAGATATAGAATTTACTTTCAGTTTCTGGACAGCCTACTTTCCCAAAACCTCTTCACGGGCTTGTAACATGCAAGGCTTAATTAATTCTTTCCCAATTTTATACAGCTTTTTATTTTTCATAATCTGAATTGCTATTAGATAAGAAACCTTTAATAAGAACTTATCTTCAACAATCATTTTGCATTCTTTGAAAATATTCAAATGGTTTCTTAGCCAAGTCCAGGTATTTTAATTGCAAATGTCTTCTAAATTTTGAAGGTTTCATGGAGTATTAGATGAACTCTCAGAACACACAACACAAAGTGGTTGTCTATCTGACTCACTACCAGTTCTTGAATAAATTCAAATTTCAAGTAGTTCAAGTCATATTTTATTGATACTTTAAGTTTTTCCTTCTCTCTGATCTCCAGTTCAAATTTTCTTCCTAATGGTGCCTGATGAGGACTGTGGGTGTTCTGATTCATTGATCATCTCATGGTTAAGTGAGTTACACATATTACTATTGTTACTATTATCATTAGTCACATTATCTCTTGTATTACTAAAGAAATGCAAAATATTCTTTTGCTTTTTTTTTCACACATTATGGGTTTATCAAAACCAAACAAGAAATGATAATTATCAAAGTCAAACTATTTGATGCCATTAAATATAACAGTTAAATAAATACACAGTTAAGGTCATACTTACTCAAAAGGAGCATCTGAGAAATAAATAATACAATCAGATGAGAATCAGTATTCATGGAGTAGGGTGACTGTTGTAATAGTCACAACAATACTAAAGCCACTTCAGTATTATTGTGCCACTCTTGTTTGCCTCTCTCTAGTACATTTCATGAATTTAGTGCAATATAAAGATAAAAATTGTCATTCAGAATATAAACATCTCCTAGAATACTATTTTTTGTTTATCATTAATAAAACATTAAAAATGCAAATAATGTCCAGATTTTTTTGTGGACCATTAACTCATTATTTAAATAAGATATAAGAAGTTAAATAACAGCCAAATTCTGAATTGTCAACTATGTCAGCACAACCTGTCATCAGTTGGGCCAAGCTCCAGGATTACTAATTACAAACAAAAATCTATTTCAATTTTACTTATATTAATTAGATTTCACTTGCTTTATTTCATCATTTGTTTTATTTCAAAGGGTGAAAGTTAAAATGCATTCAATTTTAAGTACGATACTCTATGTAGTTAAAAAAGACATATATAAATATATTCTGAATAGACAGAAATTAGAACCAGTTTTAATTTTTTACAAATTTTACTATTAATATATATAAAGATGTTATGTAATTCACAATTATTAATATGTTGTCTTTATATAATTAATAAGCATGTATACAAATATCATCATCATCATCAACCATTATCAATCCACTGCAGAATGAAGGTTTCTCCAAGTTCCATCTTCTCCGATCTTTAGCTTCTCTTCTCCACATCACCCCTGCACAATTTCTTATTTTATCCATCCATCTCACATGTGGTCTCTTTCTGGGTCTTTTACAATCTCTTGGAATGCAGTTTAAGATTTCAATTGTCCATCTATTATCCTCTCTTCTAGAATATATCCAGCCCAACTCCATTTCAGTCTTTTAATTTTTTCAATGAGGTCAGTAACACCTGTTTGTTCTCTTACCCATATATTGCATTTTTCATCTCTTCTTGTTACTCCCAATATACATCTTTCCATACTTCTTTGAGTGGTCTGAAGTCTCTGTATTGCTCTTCTATTAAGTGTCCGAGTCTCAGATCCATAAGTAAGAACTGGTAAAACACATTTATTAAAAACCTTTCTTTTCAAATACATAGGCATATTTTCTTTTAGTATCAAGTTATTTCTACCAAAAGCACTCCAACCAAGTTTAATTCTATGATTAATTTCATCCATTATGTTTTCATCTGTATTAATAATCTGACCAAGGTATTTATACCTGTTAACTTCTTCTAATTCATCATAATCAATATTTATTTTCGTATTTTGAGAAAATCGATTAAACATTACTTTAGTCTTTTTAACTTTTATCTTTAGTTCTACTTTAATCTGATAACTCCTGCAACATTTCCTGCAGCTCTAAATCATTATTTGCAAAAATAACTACATCATCTGCAAAATCTAAATGACTTAAATAATCTCTATATTATAGTTAAATAAAAAAATTAATTCTTTTTATATACAATTTACCATTGAACTAAATATTAATACATTTAATTAATAAACACATATTTATTAATAGTAAAGTTTATAAAATAATAAAAATGATTATAATTTCTAACTATCCAGAATGTTGATTATAAAAAGCATATGCGTATTTCAACTTTCCACTTTGAAATAAAGCAAGTTAAAGCTGCTTAATATAAATGAGATTCAAGCTCATTTTATTTTTTATTTGAGTGAAAGTGAACTTGATTCAGATAATAAAAGTTATTCTAAAATCAGAATTTGTCATAATTCACAACTTGTTTATTATATAACATATTATATTTTAATTAAATAATGGATAGTAAAGGATATTTAATAGCCCTCATTTATAATATTATAAGATATAATTCTGTAATGTAATGTGTGTATGTAAAGCAATTAATGGGGATTATATAAAAGGAATTAATTAAAATTCTACATGACTAAAATAAATATGTGTAGGTCATTATTAATTGTGTAAAAAGCAACACTACAGTTGTGGATTTTATTAAATAAATAACGTCTTATATATATAACAGGATACCCTCTTTCTAGAGTTTCAACATTTGAAGTAGTTTGTTCTTGGATTTACGAGTTTATACTTTACCGGTTTATTACTATTGTGTGTTGTTGTTTTTTTTACATTTATAATTTAAGTTATTATCTCATAATTTATCGTTAACTATTTTAATTTATGACCCCGTTATTCTAGAAGAGAAATACATATGATTAATATTTAAATATTAATCATACACCCCCCCCCCCGGTCAGACCGAGATTTAATAAAAATATTAAAACGACGGTCACTTTTTCAGACCGAGGTAAGTCTCTCTGGCTGCATGAAACGTGAAACATCTCATAGAAATATTTATAATGGGTTTAAACCCTAGAGTGCCATCTAGACAATTAGACTAGACCCCAAGAGACGATGTTAACGTGCTTCAATGGCTTGACCTATGACTAGCTATAAAAAAAAAAAAAGCATGAGATTGGCATCCCAGAATATTTAAATAAAATTGTCTATTTATTCATAATTAAATTGAGAGAAAGAGAAACGTAAAATGATTCTAATAATTTACAACACATTTATTAAATAATATAACATAAATAATAAGGAAATTCAAAAACATAAAACAAATATAAGATAAAATTTAAAAGTTCAATGTTCTTAAGAATTCAAAAGTTCTATTAATGACGTCAATAAATATATTTACCAAGGACTAAACACAGTCTCTGGTTTTTTCATATGGATGATCACCCCTGTCTTCTGATCTGATCAGATTTATGGTAAGCATATATTTTAGTATCATAATGTTTCTTCTTGGTTCTGTGTGATGCTTCTTCGCTCAGTGTCCTACGGCATAGGCTGTTTTCCTTGATTTGGTGTGGCAGGTTCAAACATTGGCAAAAAGGCAAGTCAGAGTAGTACTTCTGCATCTGGCTATTGGCACACAGGAGATGAGAAGAAGAAAAAATGAACACTCAGTTTTAGTTTAGCCATGCACTTCTCCATCAACATAGTCGGATAAATATTGTTTCATCCTGCTGGATTCAGTCATTTCAGCTGGCATATAGGTTCTTTGATTACTTGACCAGCTTTCTTCTTTTGCTTCTTTGCTTTCTGCTGCTTCTGTTTTTTTTTTCTCTCTTCTTAGGTTTTCTATATGTTTCTATATGTCTGGATATTAACTACAATCAATAGTTTGCCGACTCCGCCCACCGCTCGGGTTTTTAACCCACTTTATCAATTCATTTGATCTTTATTTTTTTAATTGGTTAACACTTTTTCATTCCCTTATTTTTCAATTTTAATTACATCAAAATTAGTTATATATTGTTTATTTCATCATTCTGGAATCTTGATCTCCAGAACCTGATCAATCTTGTACAAATATGTTTCAATTAATTATAAACCCTTAATTTAAAATATTTTTAATCAAAAGTACTTTTGAAAGGATTATATATTAAAATAGAATACAAAAAAAAAAAAGAAAGATAAATTATAATTAATATTTTAACATATTTCCCAATGTGTATACTTTTCTTTTTAACTTTTTTCTTTTTCAAACAATTAAATATGAAAATATGTAATTTTAATAAACATCAGAATAAAATATATAATTTTATTTTTCTATTTTATTTTTAAATAATCACGTTATGCAATGTTTATATATACACATTGTTACAATATATATATATAAATGACATTGATTATAATTTCTACCTGCCCAGAATATAATTATATGTGCATTTATTAATATATAAAACATTATAATTAATAATTGTTTGTTTCAACTTTCATACTTTGAAATGTTTATTATAAATAAGATTCAGTCTATTCTGATTTAAGGCTAGTGATGTTGGGACTAGGTACAGCTGATGAAGGTTTCCTTGAAACTGATATTGTAAGCTGTGCCTTATCATAGTTTATAATTCATAATTTGACTATTATATAACATCTTATATTCATTGAATAGTGATATAATAATGTTTAAAATATTTATAATATAAAATATAGATATCTAATATATTAACTATATAGTTACATGTACATTAATTTATTCAAATTAAATAATGTACGTGCATTACATTGTATATTTATATCTAAATAGATTGTTTAATTAACTCTAACAATGTAAAAATCTCAAAACAGAAAATAATTGTAAAACATATAAAAACAGGATTTGAATCAAAAATAAATTGTATGTAAACCAAAATATCAAATGACAAATGGGAGAACAATCAAAAATAGATTATATCTAAAATCAAGATTGAACATTGCACACTTTAGATTTTTATCCATAATAAATAAACTATATTTAAGGTCAATTTATAAGGATATCAAAAAAGAAAGGTGGTTAAAAAATAAAACAAAACTTTTAACTGCATAGCAACAACTTTAAGAGTCAATACTTTTAGATGAAAATATCTATAAGATTGATTTAGGAAGCTGTTATAAAATAACTAGTAAGTATCTCTCTTAAAAACAAATGGTCCCTCCTAAGATTTAATTGACAAATTCAAGATTAATATTGATTTCAAGACATCTTTATCCAAATCAGAAATTTCAGTCATGTAGTTGATGTGATGATACACACCTGGATTCAACTAGAATGTATGCTATCCAAAGTAATGAGGGATTTGAGTTGTCAGTTATTTTACTCAATAGTATATCTTATCATTTCTTTATAATTTCTTGTGATAAGGCATTTAAAATTTCTAAGAATGTGAAAAAATAATGATTAGGGTCATCCAGTAGATCCCCGTGTTTTGTGTTAGAATCACTAGAAAATGCATAACTTGTGATAGACAATCTTATCAGCAGGGCAGTGAAAATTTAAAATTGATAAATTTAATATATATTGTTCTAGTGAATGTGAATGTTATAACTTCTTCCTATCATGTGATCAATTATGTTGGTTTCTACAATTAATATGATTAATATATTAATTTTTATTCATAAATATAAAGTATGTTTAGTATATAATATTTGTTAGTAAAATTATTTTTAAAAAATAAATATCTTTCTGTTGTTTCACTGACCTTTCATTGTTTCTTATATTCACTATTTCCATTTCTTATAAATAACGAAGGAAATAAATTAAAGATTCAATGACATCTATGAGATAACTCAAAAATGGCATCTACTGGCAGAATGTCAGCTATGAATAATCTGTTTGTTTTTAAAGAATTGGGACAAATATAAAGAGGTGAAATCTTTGAATGGACAATCACATTTGAATTATTACATATATACAAATTTACTGCATCATGGAAAAATAGTTACATATATAATAAAAAGTTGTTTTTTTTTTTAATGGATATTGAAAAATTTTAAATAAAACAGAATGTGAATAGACAAACTATTTTGCCCTCTCCAGCAACGCTCTGCAGTCAAGAGGGAAGAAGATAATTTTTACCAGACTATTCAAATGCTGTTTGGTGGAAGTTTATTTACCTTCTAGCTAAAAACATCTAGAGATCCATTTAGCTAATAATTTAATGGCTAGCTAGATGGACAACGGGCTAACAGGAAAAAAATATTAATTTTGAAAAATTTTCAAGCAAACGAATTTATATATAGATTAAATTGTTTTTAAAATATCTTTGAACAAAATAAATAAATTACAGTAAAAAATTAATATGTTGCTAATGCAAATAACTAATATCAAGATAGATTCCAGATATGAATCTCACCGCAGTAAATTATTTTAACAACTTTCTCATTTTCGTTTCCAAAAGAATCTATCTAATGTTTAATTTTGCCAGTAGGGAATGCTATCACAAACAACTAGAAGACTTTTAGACAGAAGTCTATTGATAGCGAATAAATCATTTCAAAAGCAAATAATAAGATCAAATTTTAATATGAAAAGATCAAAAAGTAAACTGAATATGATAAGAGTAGTTTTTTTTGTATACTAAAAACATAGGGGGGGGGTACAAAATACGGGAAGAAAAAAATTGGAAAATATTTTTTTTAATTAATTAAAATAAAATATTATTAACAATTTCATTTTTACAAAAAAAAAAAAAATGCAAGCTATCCTAGAAATTCGGCATCATTATTCTCGTTAGGGGCCATACTTAAATAAATGTAGTTCTTCTAACTTCTGAAGAAAATAGATAAAAACAAAAAAATTAAGTTAATATGAATTTTGCAATAACTATACAAACCAATGTCTGAACCACAAATCAGCATGGGAGAGATATTACAAAAAGGAAAGTTTAATTCAATTCCAAAAAAAAAAAAAAAATAGATAAAAAATTAATAATACACTAAAGATGAGTTTTTTAATAACTATTCAAACCAATCCATTAACTACAAATAGATACACATATACAACCTGCTGATCCATTATTGCAGTTGATATTTTATGTGTTTAAATGTCTTCTGCAGCAAACTTTTCTTTCCGAAAAACTTCATCACTCTGTCTAAATGTAGTTCTCTGGTATTCTATCATCCATAGTTTCTCAATGGAAGTATAAAACAATATATTTCTTCAAGATAATGACTTTAACATAATATGTATAAGTCATTAGGGAATCACACACATACTATACATATGCTGTATGAAATTATAACTTTTTTTTAGGAATACTCTCTTTTTGATCTGCTTCTATCATGAAAATCTTGCTCAAGTTAACTATAAAATATTTTTTACAGAAATCTTATTGTTTATCTATTTCATATGTCCAATTCAACAAAAGATGTGATTTTATAATAATCTATTGTTCCCATCCAGTAAGTTGAATAACATTTTGATTAATTTTATGATCTTGTCATCATATTCTTAGAATTTAACTAAGCATTCCATCACCAGATTTTCAATGAAATGGATGGCTGAAGAGTTGTGGGGGTGAAGTGTTTTGAAGCCTGTCCATTAAAGTATGAAGATTGGCTATCTTAATATAAGTTGAGCTTTGATTGTATATGTGTGTGGAGATTATAATCTGGACCAACTGATGAGTGCTGGTTTAGCACAAAATACGAATATTGGTGATTATTTATTTTTTCAACATGTGTTTAATCAAGTGTATCAGCAGTATGAGATAGCATGGATGGTTGATAGTTGTGTGAAAGTCTGATTCAAACTCTATATATTACATATAGAAGTGTAGATATGAAAAAGCCTGTACTGTAGAAAAAATTCATATTTCTAAATATCTTAAATAAAAAAAATTTTGTGACTTTAAATTACATTGATAGATGATCTGACTATCTCTTCCAAACATTAAATAAGGTAAAATAAGAGTTCTATATAATGTTAATTTAGTTGTAGTAGTCATTTTAATGTAATGGAAACCTTATCTTTAAACTTGTTAAAAGTAGCAGCAGCACATTGCAATCTGCACTGCACTTCAACACCTAAGTCCAACTTTTTATTTTAAAAAAAATCCCAAGATTCATGTTCTCAAATTAATAACTGTCCAATTTAAACATTACCAATAATTTTTCTAATAAACAACCTGAATTTTTTTGAACATTTATAACTAAATCAAAGTCTTTATGCAACCAACAGTTCATTCTGTAGATCAATTTTGAATTGGAAGGATAACAATCACTGGCATATTGTAAATTCAGAAATAAAAATGATGTTCTTTTTTTTCTTTTGTTTCATGTTAAAATTTCCACAACCAAATCTGCATTCCATGTTGATCTCTGATTCAAGAAGCCATCTATAAATAGTTTCAAAAACCATTCATAAAAATTGTAAACAAAATTAAAGTTAGTAAGTGCATATTCTGAATTAACACTAGTTTTTATTTCAAACATTTTATATTTTTGATAATTCCACTTATTCCATCATGAAGAAGCAATACAATACAGATATATAACAAATAAATTCACATACACAACTTCCTGATCATTTACCCTGTTTATTTAACAACTTGGAATTCTTTTAACTTCTTTGCAATCATTTTTTAAGTATTCCACATCTTATATAATTATAGCTCTCCATTGTGTTCCTACCTTAGAAAATTTCTTCCCTGAAAACACCTCTTTAGTATATTTTTGAGTCAATCTTTAATATATAGTTTTCTTATCTCATGAAAATCAGGTTCAAGTTCACATAAAATATTTTTTAGGAAATCTATTACCATTCATTAATTTCAAATCCCAATTCAAAAAATATGAACTCTTAATGATAGCAAATTCATTATCATCATACCCAGCTAACTGAAGTATATGCAATTGCTTTTAGAATATCGCCAGTGTATTTTTAAAACCTTACAAACTTTTAAAAAAAAAATCCAGTTCATTTATATTATATCAATATATGTTCCACTTGCATTCAATAAATAAAATAAAATAATAACTTTATAAATATAAATTGAGGTTTATTATGATGTTGAAATACTTATCTTAATTTGTTAATAATTGAAACACACAGGCTTATTATATACCTGTGTCTGTATATGTAATATATAGGGCAATCTGGACCAACTGATAATTGCTGGTTTAGCATGAAATACGTATATTAGTGATTATTTATCTTTTCAACATATATGTGTCCAAGTGTATCAGTGTTAAACAATTCAAAACAAAACAACACTCTCCATATAGTAGTGCCATCTTGTGCTAACAAGAGCAATCAATGGATGCCAGAAGGCTTGTGCATAAAATCCCTATCTAGTGCCTACTCATCCAATATCCCCAGACTAGTTTCTGGCTTGTGGCCTTCATCAGTGAGGAGCCTTGGATCTGAGAGCACTGCACCTAGATCTTAGGATCTAATGCAACCCTCCAGCACCCACCTTTTAACTCTATTTAACTACAAAACTATGAGAATGAAATTGAAAACACTATTAATATTTTCAATCCAAGCTCAATAGCTTATATAGTCATATGGGTCTGAACTCAATTCAGTACCCATACATTTTGGTGTCTTTGGCTCTTCAACAACCATAGCCACCACTATCCTATTAGGCAGGATTGGTATTAAACCACTAAACATCACATGATCACTATCTCATACTAGCACAATAATTGTTATTAAACAATTCAAAACAAAACAACACTCTCCATATAGTAGTGCCATCTTGTGCTAACAAGAGCAATCAATGGATGCCAGAAGGCTTGTGCATTATTTTATTATTTTATTATTTTATTATTTTATGCACAAGCCTTCTGGCATCCATTGATTGCTCTTGTTAGCACAAGATGGCACTACTATATGGAGAGTGTTGTTTTGTTTTGAATTGTTTAATAACAATTATTGTGCTAGTATGAGATAGTGATCATGTGATGTATCAGTGTTATGAGATAGTGTGGAGAGTGGTGGGGCATGTGAAAGTCTGTGCTCGTATTACTTAATTTGTTAAATGTAATATTACAGCACTAATATATATATATTAATTTGAATATTTTTTACAAATAAAAAAATGATTTTTTATGTCTGATGATAGAGTTTTCAATCAAATAATCTTAAGCAATCATATATATATATGTTACAAGTTATAAATGTATTTCAGCAAGAAAGAATCCAAATAATTCTACTGCTAGGAAATTGATGTTAAAAAGAATTCCCTGCAAAACTGAACACATTGCATCCAAATCATGCATTATAATGCAGAAATTATGTCCGCAGATATTCTACAAAGTTAAAGGAAATGGAAATCATATGTAATAAATCATGCGTAGATTTTTGAGATTATCTCATTATAATACAGTGATAAGTTTAATAATATTTATTTTATTTTACTTTTACCCCTATGTGTGTCTGTATTCTAATGATCTTCCAAATCCATATTCTTAATGAAATATTGTGAAATAACAATTATTTGTTATTGTCTATGGCTCAATAGTTTATAATAAAAGAATAAAGCTTTTGTTATTCTTCAAATATCCAATTTTCCAATTATATTTTTATAACATTTTTCTTTAAGTTAATTACTAAAAATATGAAAACAAAGACATGTAAATAATATTTATACACTATTTATATTATCATTATAATAAAGATAAAAACAAAATGAGAAGCATATTGAAAATCTAATTGAATGTTAAAATAAACAAAACACACACGCTCACACAAAATAAAAATGGGTTAAAAATATGCAATTCTTTTTGTTTTTATCAGAGTTATAATAATAATATAGATAGTAAATGAATATTGTTTGTACTTTTTATATTATGATATATATTTTTTATAATTTTAATTATTATCTTAATAAAGATTACAATGATATGTTAAAATTTATTCCTATTTGATGCTGAAAAATAAACAAATTTTTTGAAGAATGTGTTATTTTTTCATTCTAAATTATTACTTTTGAATAAGATTAGTAAAAGAAAGAGTATGTATTATTATTACAAATTGGTTTATTATATCTGGCCTTCAAGTTCATGTTTCAATACAATTTTTTATATCATCAAATCATTTTCATCTTGAATTCTACTGTGTATTCTCTGCTATATTTTCTGAATGAAAACACTCAATTATTGCACCTTTTTAGAATATTTTTGAGGTAATCTGCATACTCAGTTACTGACTATTGGGCTATTTAGTAACTAACACAGTTAAACATTACAATATAAAGAATAATTGCCTACAAGACATTTTCAACAAGTTATTTCAGGCCATTTCTTTTTATCATCAGTTGGCCAAATGAATTCAGATTTTGTCAATGACTCTACATTTATTCAGCATCATTATTAATTGCTTTTCTGCTAACAGATTCCACACACTTATTTAAGAGTGTTTTCATAACAACATCTATTATTATCTTAAATTCCAGTTTTCTATATTATCAGTCATCTTTATAATGATAGATCTTACAACTGATTCTTTAGTTATTTCCTCTATGTCAGCCATACATTATTCACAAAGACAAATTTTCCCTGTATGATTTAAATTCAATGGGTAGCAGATCTGGAGAGTTAAAGTCATGAATTGTGGCCTATTTCTGACACTTAAGTTACTTAAGTGTCATAAACAGGCCACAATTCATTACTTAAGGGTCAGAAATAGGCCACTATCCATGGACTTTAACTCTCCAGAACTGCAACCCATTGGATTTAAATCATACTGGAAAAATTTGTCTTTGTGAATAATGTAGACTAATGTAGAGGAAATAACTAAAGAATCACTTGTAAAATCTTATGACTGATAATATGGAAAACTGAAAGTTAAGTTAATAATAGTAATAGATGTTATTATGAAAGCACTCTTAAATAAGTGTGTGGATATATATATATAATATGATTAATAAAAAATTTCAAATATTTAAAAAAAATTAATACAAGACAAACTTTTTTTACTTTTTTAATTAACTATTTAATTTTATTCAAAACAATATGTTTTATGTGTAATTTATTTTACATTTTTTCATACATATTTTAATCATTATCGATTTGACAATATGTGGGTTTGTTTGTGAACTGGTAAGAAATCAGATCCATCATAAGAGGAAGTACAATTAGCACCACCTTCAATCTCATGCTGTGTTAATGATTTTCTGTCAACAATGTAATCAGTGATTAAACTTTGAGACAATGATTTTACTAATTGTTTATAAAGCTCATGATATCCAGACATACAACTATTTAGCTCTCATTGGAATTTAAGATCTCATTCATAATTTGTGTCATTAACCCTTCCACATTGCAGCAAACTCTCTCAGATTTCAACATTGTCTGATGTTTTTCTTTGTCTCACACATCAATGTAAAATGTATGATTAAATGATTATTACTTATCAGAAAATAATAAATTTGACTTCATTTGATAGATATTCTTGTTTACTACTGAAATAAATTTTAAATGTTCACATTTTGTTTCTATAAATATTTAAAAATGAGATTGAAATCAAAACAAAAAGATTACACATCATCATTTCTAGAAAGATTATTTTCAGTTTACAAAACCAATGAAATCTTCATTATTTCTGATTATTTTTAAAACTCCGAAGGAATATTTATTTATTTCTGTTATATCTAACAAAAATATGTTTTAAAAGTTTAAAATTTTTGATATTTATTGCAAAATTATAATATTTTATACTCATAAATATAAGTACATTGTTTACCTAGAAGCTAAGCTTCTAAATAGCTTTGGGCCATATTCACATTAGCTTCTAATATAACATTATATTTTTGAAAATAAAGTATTTCAAGTCAAAATAAGTTATTAATAATTTATATTTCTTAATATCTAATAAATATAATGAAATATGAACTTCTTTATTGCATAAAAAGATATTAAGAAGAAACATGAATCTCATAACTTCAAAATCGCATTAAAAAATCTGCACAAAAAGAGATCCAGGTGTATTTCTAAACTTGTGATTTAATTTTTATTTTAATTAAAAATTTTATAAATAATTTTATGTGCATTCTGTATAATAGATTTCAATATTATTAAATAAATGCACTGAAACATAAAAAAATGTATAACATATGTTTTTAAAATGTTACAAGTGAAAAAAAAAAAAACCTTTCATGATATCAATACTAGGAACAATATCAAAAAGTATACAAATATTCTTCATTAAAAAATAAAATTAATTACATTCAAAACTATTAACAATTTTTTTACTATTTTATTTTTTTTAAAAAAAAAAACTAATCAAAAAGGTTCATTAAATAAATATTTTTTAAAAAAACTGATTAAAAATTGTAATGTAATTCTAAAATTAAAATGCAAAAATAAATTGCTAAAGATTTTGTGTATCAAGGAATGTCCAAGTATTACTGGGAACAAATGTTATCACATGATCATAATACTAACCTGCCTAAATATAACATATATAAAACTAATAAATATAATGGTAATTAAGTATTATATACAGTCTTTCAATCTACAGAAGTACTTTCAGTTAATTGCTTAATTCTTTAACCTACCTCAACTGTCGTTAAATGGACAGAAAGTACTTCTGTGGATTGAAAGATTGTATACAATAGTTAATTACCATTACATTTATTCGTTTTACTGTTATTGTAATTAGTTTTTTAGTTGATGGACATTTTATTTGTATATATATTAAAACTGAAACAAAATCCAATATAAATTTTATAAGGTAGTGGGAGAATTAAATCAAATAAGAATCTTGTAATATTTGTGCTTCCCAATATATTTCTTTTTGAAAACACTAAAGTAATTTTTTTTCTTTATATTTATGCTTTTTAGCTATGATTATATAATGATGAAAGATTTTCATTACATTAAGCAATCATTATCAGGCTTATCTTAAATCTTTTTATGAGAAAAGAATGATAATATTTAGAACAAGAGACGCATTATACAATCATACTAATATTAACAAAGATTATTGATTTTCTAAAATAATATTAAGAAAGTGAGAAGCAATTAGCAAACTAACAATAATGATTAAGTTAGTTCTACCTGCTTTTAAACAAAGAATGCAATATACATTTATACACAATAAAAAAAACATACATATAAAAAAAACAGTTATTAATTCTAAATGGATATAATAATTTCTATTGTATGATTTCCTATTTTTATTTCCAGCTGGGGGAAATATCACTTGGACAATGCCATTTGAGTGCTTAAACGGCATGTGATCTTTTAAAAACCTAATCATATGATTTTTTTTTATTTATTTAATAAATAAAATGAATTAATAGTTAAATCTATATCACTTCAATTGCAAACTGTAATAGCTTAATAACCTAATATATAGAGATATGTTTATAGTGAATATTTAATAATGATAATCTCTGGTCAGTTCTGATTAAATAATTTACAAATTCTGATGAACTTCCTCATTGTTATTGCAACATATTAAACTATAGTTATAAACATGTGATGCCTAAATCATAGAAAAAACATTAAAAATAAATAAAATAATGAGAAATAGTTGCAAAGCCAATTCATTTGTCTTTCTAATGCATTTCTTAAATGAAAAAAAGTTTAACTAAAGCAAACAGCATCATATTATTCATATGCATGCAGATAAGTCATTAAATTAGAACAAACAACTCTAAATCAGGAGTGTCCAGTCTGCAATCTGAAGGCCAAATGTGTACAGGATGATATGAATGTGACCCAATACAAAATTGTAAACTTATTTAAAAGATTGATATTTTTTGTAATTACATATACCATGTGATTAAAATAAATCTATGTAAACATTGATACAATGTTCAATATTCAACTAGTTTTTATGTTTCCCTCTTTTACTTTTATGATAGAAATAAAAAACATCAATGATGTTTTAATATTTAGATACGTACATTTCTTTTATTTAATGACTACAAACTTAGAATCTGCTTGATGATTTTAAACGATTCTCTGAATAAGTTGTTGAATTATTAGAATTTAAGAACTTTTTTGCTTATTTGGGATGGTGATATTAAGAAAATTATGCATGATATTTTTTTGGCTTATAGCTTTTGGTAATGCTTCTATTTTAATGTATGGCCCAAAACAACTCTTCTTTTTTTAATATGGCCAGAGATGCCAAAAAATCTAACAGTTCTGTTCTAAATATTAGGATATTTAAATAAATTGTTAAATAGATGGCAAGAAATAATAAATTGCACTACTGATAATCTAGTATTATCTTAATTATAAAATTCCTTTTACTTTAATTATTTCAAATTATCTTTAGTCAAAAAACATAGTATGTTTGCATATACACAATTAAGAAGAGAAAAATCAGTTTCCCTCAAGCTATAAACAAATAGCACTGTAAGTATTGATCAAAGGATCAGGAATAGAATAAATCCACCTATTCTTGGAGCATTTGATATTTATTTATAAGCTTACCTTTGTCAACCTTGATAAGAGTAAATTTATTTTATTAGCCAGCTGTAATATAGCATTTAGTAATTATTAGACTAATAATCAACTAAACAAGAATAGAAATAAAATCTTTTTTTAATAACTTTGTTTTTAATAATTAAATATAATTTAATAAATGTAAATATGAAATTAACATAGTGTAATGTATATGTAATTAAGAGCAGAAAACCGATTTTTCTTAAGTCAAGAACAAATAACACTCTATGAGGGGGTACACCAAAGTAACCAGAATTTAATAATAAAAAATTGTTTATTTATCTTTAAATGTTATAAATTTAATTGCCTACAAAAAACTCTTCATTTAATGCTATACACCAATCTAAAAATACTTTTCACTTTTTGAAGTTACCAAGTAAAGCCTTTTAATGCCATATGATTTTTTCCTTCACCACTTCTAAGCCACAAAAAAAAAATTGAGACATTTTTCCATTTGGGAGAATTTTAAAAAAATCACATGTTTAGAGATTGAGTAAATATGGCTGATAGATAAACTTTGTCATGCTGAATTTACTTAAAAAGTGTTCACATTCAAGGCTTTGAGTACAGACACATTGTTTGCACTCCTCGCTTTACTACAAAATGGAATGTTTACATTTAACTTCATTACACCAATGTTTCAGAACTTATAGATAAAATGTTTGACCATTACAAACTAATTCTGAGAGAAAAATGCTATTTGCATTTAAAAAATCAGCATTGTCTTGACATTGCATTTCACTCACCACACTTTTTGGGGAGATGTGGGAATTTGCTACTTTCATTAAACCATTGATAAAGAACAACATGCTTGTAATCTGTTTCAAGCATTACAATTTTGTTCACTACAGTTTTTCTGAAAGAAAACAGAATTTCAAATTATTCCAAGCTTTCAGTCATTGCAAAAATCAACAAATATGCAAAATACACTTTACAAAAAAATGCTACGTGGCACCACAGTTTCACATGATGACATCATTTGAAAGATTGATGCAGAAGGATACTCACAAGAAATATGTAGCAACAGAAGCATGTATGACAATAGGTACATTTATCAAAGAACAATTCTGGTTACTTTTGAATCCATTTTATATGTTGTTTTTATATTTATGCTTATTAAATTATATTTAATAATAATTAAATGGTTAGTCCTTTATAAAATCATATATTTTGATTATCAAAGAGTAAAAGATTGAGCTTTAATAAAGATAACTTTTTAATTCTCAAAAGGAGTCTTGTATTTATTAAAGTTCAATTTGTCATTTTTGATGCTCAAACATTATATAACTTACCAAGCAACTAACCATCTGATTATTATTTATTAATATACATTGTTTAATAACAACACAATTTACAAGCATATTTTTGGTGAGTTAGTAACATGACTAAATGATGCATGTTGAAGGATAATTAAGAATTAATATACATTATTATAATATCTAGAATTCAGGATTTATTATAAATATGTAATGTATGAGTGAATATAAAATGCTTGGGTTAAGTATTAGATTATTTTTTTTATTTTACATTATCTATTTTTGAAATTTATTCCTAATTCAATAAAGATAGTATGCTTCATTTTTCATCTAAACAACAAGGAAATATATTCTGAATATAAACTTTGACAATAATAAACTAAAATAAAATCCTACCCTATGTTATTTATAAATACCATAAACTAACTTATCTTCTTAAAAATCTGGCTGCCATTATTTGAAGTTGTGTTGGAAGAACTTTATAGACACTTTCTTAGCACTTGCATATTTTTCTGGTGAATATAGTATTTCTGATAGAAAAATATCCACATTAAACTTCTGAATATTCAATTAAATATTATTGACACAATCAACTCTACTCCTTTGTGAAGACTTTCTATTTTTTCACACATTCCTCCATTCACTATCAGAAAAGAAATTACCTCACAGACAGTATATAAAAAGCTTTTAAATAGATCAGATTTACTAATAACTTAGGATATAGTTTCATCACTTATATAAGATCTTCTATTTGGATGTTCAACCCAGAATAATGGTGTAAAAAATACAATTCTTATGAGATTCCAAATAAATTTTTTTTTGCAGATCCAACAATAAAACCTTCTGGATTTGACCTTCCTACACACAATTGGAGTCTCATCAGATTCAGGACAATAGATGGAATTTAACAGACACTGATTTATGTGCATATATGTGGACAGACATAAACTGAGAATAGCATTGTTAATGACTGTAAAATCTATGGCTAAAGTGACAAAATTGCAGAACTTAACAAAGCCACCAGTGAATTTATCTCCTGTTGCAATTTTTAAGATTCCTTTATGGTATGTGTGTGTGCCCATTTAAGTTACAATTGACTAAAACAATAGAATTTCTATATATGTAAGTAAAAATTGGTTTGATAATTTTACCATGTTTATCAGTTGCACAAACTTCTGGCTTAAATTGATGGATATATTTTTTATCTTAAGTACATATATAATCAAAAAGAAATGGACTGAAATTTTAACTTTGTTTATAATATTATAAGTTTACGTGTGTTTAGGAATGCATCTCTCAGTAAATGCAATAATTATTCATTATTTGAACATACATATATATATATTAAATGTAGACATATAAAAAAAAATAACTAGTAGTAGGATTATAACATGTGATTTAAGAGAAATTATATCATCTTTGTTTTAAACTATACAATTAAAAAATATTTCAATTAAAAAGCTATTGTCTTATATAATAGACATATTAGTGACTCACTAATTTTTGACAATATTGTACTTCTTTTTTTTTTATTCCATTTTTAAATTTTCAATGTAATGTTGTTTCATTTTTAACAATCTAGCAGTCTTCCTCAGGGCTTTAAACTGCACATTATTTAGGAAATATTAAAAGTAAAAAAAGAAAAAGTATAAGATTTTGTTATATATAATTATTGAAAACAAAATAGTGATTCTTAATATTATCTTTAAACAATTAAATGTCAATAAATTAAAATTATATATTCAACAAATTTCTTAGATGAAATTTATTTATAGAGTAATAAATATCTAGTAACAAAATGTAAAGAAATGCTGGGGAAAAAAGATTCTTTTCAGCTATTATATCAAAAATTAGTAACAATTAAGTATTTCAAATAAAAAATAAACAAAAATGATTTACTAACTTGTGATGTTGATAAAAAGAATAAACAAAACTTTAATTTTATAATGAGTGAATATATTGTGCTTACAATAATAAATTGATGAAATAATGTTAATAATAATAAAGATAATATAGTGAACTTTCCATCTATTGGTTTTTGAGATAATGGATAAAATAAATGGCAGAAACATTTTTTTTATGCGTCAAATGCGTTGTACCGGGAAGCGAACCCGGGCCAGCTGCTTGGAAGGCAGAAACATATTCCTACTAAAAATTACAGACAATAACAATTTAATGATTATACATTCAAACACAAGTAAAGTATAACTTATATTTTATAATTCAAAACATTCTACATCTATTAAATCTAATTATAATATTTCTATATATATATACACATTAATAATATTTGTATGGCATTTCAAATGTTAAAAAAAAAAAAACTATTTATATTTTTACATTCGAATATCAGCCTTTCAAGCTAATTGTGCAAACGCTTTGAGAGTGTTAATAATAAATGAATACTTTCTCACCAATACAAGATATAGTATTTATGCAGGAATAAAAGGAATCCTCTTATCCCTACAACTCAAATATTTATATATGAGCAAATCTGAAGTACTGGCAAAGAAAGTGTGACGATAGAACAGTCACTTTAAATTACTCTATACGATGTCTGAATGAATGACGTCGATGAAATTGTCTAGAATTTACTAAATGGCATTCCAACTGAAACTTAATCATATATAAATAAGCATTTATTTTATATAGCATCTGTATACAATTGTATTTACATTAGAATATCAGCCTTTCAAGCTAATTGTGCAAGTGCTTTGCGAGTGTTAATAATAAATGAATACTTTCTCACCAATACAAGATATAGTATTTATGCAGGAATAAAAGGAATCCTCTTATCCCTACAATTCAAATATTTATATATGAGCAAATCTGAAGTACTGGCATAAAAAGCGTGATGATAGAACAGTCACTTTAAATTACTCTATAAATACTATATCTTGTATTTTTATTACTGAATAAATACTATATCTTGTATTGGTGAGAAAGTATTCATTTATTATTAACACTCGCAAAGTGTTTGCACAATTAGCTTGAAAGGCTGATATTCGAATGTAAATACAATTGTATACAGATGCTATATAAAATAAATGCTTATTTATTTATATTTTTATGCATAGAATCAGCATATTTTTTGTCAATGGTAGATGTGAAAAAATGATGGATTTAAACAAAAAAAAATGTATTTCTATGACACTGATTTTGGAACCAGAGAAACCAGATGTCAGATGTGGGGAAATGATACATGAGTAAAATATGGATCAAGAATTCATTGTAATATATAAAAAAAAACACAAAGAATTAGATAAAAATATCATATTATGAAAAAATACATCATAAAAGCAACAAGAGAATAAAAGGTTAGAGAACTGCATGAACATTATATAAACATTATAAGACAAATTGATAAAAATAAAATTGGAAAATAATGTATAATAAAATGCCTAAGATGTGATAAAATGCATAGTTTTACCATTGATAGATATTAGACATAAAATGTAAAAATCATATAAAATTCAACATATATAAGAAAACAAAATGATGAAAAAATACAATGAACAATTACATAAATTGCTACCTTTTGATTTAAAAGTGTCAAACTTACTTTATATACAACTTTGACACCATTCACTTTAGATAAATACAGTAATGATCATCATTAATTATTTATTAAACTAGAGATTATTTCTAATCCATATAAACTTTAAACCTCAATTAAAAATTAATATATGTTTTATTAATGAAATATATATGCATGTAATATATATGCATGTAGTAATTCAACTTCATTTCTCTTTCTCCATGTATATCTTTTATAGATATACTTAATAACTGTTCCACTTCCACATATCTTGAGTGCCATTTGTTTTTTAATTAATATATCTTTATCCATATGTTTTAAGAATTTGTGGTAGTGAGAAAATTATTAAGTATATTTATAAAAATAATAATAATTATTACATAATACTGCTAAATCTAAGAGAAAACAAACATAACAAAACTGTAAAAAGATAAGTTACAAAAAATCAATTTTATTTATACACTTAATAGGTATAGAATATAAACTGTAAAGATAAAATACATCCCATTATATATGAAGACAACAAGACTTTGAGAAAATATTATAAATCATTATATATTAATGAAATTATAAATAAACGCATTAGCATTGAACAAACTTCAGAACTATACATAATAGTAAAATTTTGAACAAAAATAAAAAATGCAGATATATATGCAAGCATTAAGTGCCATAAAACTTTTGGAAATGATTAAACTCTTTCTAGATGACATATTATCTGTTTGTTATTTTCAGATTGCTCAAATGTATATTTTTTATTATTGTTATAAAAGTGTTTCTACTTTATTATTGTTCAACCTCTTTTCTTTTTACCATCAACCTTTCCAATCATTATACACTTAACTAATGAATTATTTTATCTCATGATTAAACTTTTTAATTATGCTTCATGTAAACTAATAATAATGTATACACTTTTTTAAAAAGTGTGTATGTGCATGAATATATGTGAATATATATGATTGCTTGTGATTACTGTATTTACTAAAAAAATGTTAAAACAAGCAAAACTCTCCATACAGTAGTGCCACTCAATGCAAGCCATAGTAATCAATGGATGCCAGAAGACTTGTGCATAAAATCCCTATCTAGTGCCTACTCATCCAATATCCCCACAGTAGTTTCTGGCTTGCATCCTTTGTCAATGAGGAGTCTTGGATCTGAGAGCACTGCACCTAGATCTTAGGATCTAATGCAACCCTCCAACAGCCACCTTTTATCTCTACTTAACTACAAAACCATGAGAATAAAATTGAAAACACAATATTTTCAATCTAAGCTCATTAGCTTATATAATCATATAGGTCTGAACTCAGTTCAGTACCCCTACATTTTGGTGTCTTTGGTTCTTTAATAACCATAGCCTACACTGATCATGTGATGTTCAGTGGTTTAAAAAATTATGCATATAATAAAATCCATTTTGACTGTAAAAATATTGATTTGATCCAGTTCTTTGCTTATTGTTTGAAAATGATCACAAAACTCTCTAGAAAAATACATGGTTCCAATGATACAATTACTTTTTAAAAAATAAAAATTTTAATGGCTGATGTTTCAAGTACAACAGTCAGATGTACATTTACTTCTAGGCAAAATAGATACATGACTAGGCATCACTGGCATTTGTCATTACTGCATGAAATAAATAAATCCATTGGATTCAATGGCTAAATTAATATATACATCAATAATAATACTTATTGCAACATCTATTTAGGGTTTTGTCAGGCAAAAATTGCAAACATTATTCAGATTTAAGCATATATAGTTATTTTCCATATTACATTTCCTTGACCATAATTTTCAATGTTACAGAATAGTTATTGGCCATAAAGAATAGATGGTGTATATAAATAATAAATTTAAATTTGTATGTGATTATAGTGAAGAAACTTTCATGTGTTGTAAAACTTATATTGAAGAAATTTGTAATAAAAATGTAAATGCTAATGAATTGAAAATGGCAATAAAACAGTTTAATATATTAATTAAATATGCCTGTTATTGCAGTCACTGCTTCTGAAAAATTGAATTTTATAATCAAAAACAAAATTATATCCATATTTCCTAATATTGGAATAATTTAAGATTGTTTTTGAACAATGTTAAAGGAGAGCATTCATTTTCCATACTGAAACTGGTAAAAATGCATATTTATGCCATATTCTTTTGAAACAAAAGTCAAATGTATTGGCAATACTATACATAGCAAACAAAATTCTAAAAACTTTTTGTTACAAGGATATTTATTATAAATAAGTTCACAGATATCAAAATTAGGAAACAAAAACTTTAAATTCTTAAATCAATTTAATATTGATTTTTAAATTTCATTTTATAATTTTTTGTAATCATAATCTAATAATATAAATTAACACAATTTCAAAAATTGATTTTTTTAAATAAATATTATCCTCATTCGTGTTTATATAAAAAGAGTTCAGACATTCATTTGTCTAATGCTTGAAAAGCTCTAGAAGTGGCCCTGTCAATAACAAAGGATATCCCTAAGCTTCTTTCTTGCTTAATTATAAGAATATCCCTCCTTATATTCTATTGGTTAAATTTTTCATAATGTTGATAGCTTTTTAACTATTGGAAGCTAAAACAACTTTTTAAAATTCTCAACCAATAGAATTTGAATATGAGGAAAGGGGGTAACACTTGTACATTTCACACACACTCTTTCAATTTGGGGATACTATGTGCTAAAACTTCAGTTACTATTTTTTTTAAAAATAAAAAAATTGTATGATTGGAATTTAGTGCTTTAATAGAGTTTCTGATCACTTTTAAACAATACAGCAAAAAAAAAAAAAAAATCAAATTAATTTTTTTTTTTAATTTTTGATGATACTAATCAAAATGGGTTTTGTCTACATTGATTTTGTCAATAAATAATCATAAGCAATTATCATTTATCTGTAAAAATATTAAAATTGACATATATACATATATATCACTTGGTATGACAAAGTTTTGAGTTCTGATTATGATAGGGCAATGCCTCCTAGTTTCAAAGACAATTACATTATACTGTACATAAAAATTAATCAACTTTGGTTTGCCTCCAAAGTTTTATATGGATCATAGATTAGAACAATAATAATTACAGGAAGTAGGATGAAATGAGTTGAGATGTTTTGCAGCAAACTCTCAATGAAGAATTAATTTCTATTCACTTTAATAATCTTTCAAACAACCCATCAAATATCAAGCACATAATTTTATAATTTTGCATCAGAGACAAATAAACACATGAAATGATAATCCTACAGATGTTGGCTAAACTAATATAAACTGATTTGATGCATTTACAGCTATCATTCTTCTAATCTATGATTCATATAAGAATTTGGATAGTGAAAGTACATGGACTCATAATTTATAATGTGACTAATTTTAATTCTAGGAACATTACATTATTGTAGATATCATTTAAATATTTATCACTCCTAGTGTTACTTATTTGTCAGCATCTGTAAAATCCTATTTTCAAATGATCTCATAGAGCTAGTTTAGATAAATAGACATATCTGTGATAGAAAAAAAAAATCCTAATTAAAATTTAAAAAGCAGGATAGGGCAGTTATGTCTAATTAAATAGGTAAAAAAACAGGTATTAAGGTAAAATAAGATTATAGTTATAAATTTAAATCATTAGTAGTAAAATAAAGATAAGCATTTAGAAATTAAAATAAAAAGACAGGAAAGGAAATATAATAGAAAATATTTTATAAGACATTCAAAAGATACAAGATATTAAATTGAAATCAATATAATATTAAATAATTAATCATTAATTAAATGAATATCTAAATGTAATGATGCTAAAGCATCCAATAAATTATAATAATTGGATAGTCACAGCAATATGTGGTATTACTATCTGTAAATATTTTTAGAATAGGAGAATAAAATTTCAGGATAGAAAAATGAAATTTTGTAGTTAAAAAATATGTTTGATATTTGGAATGTTCAGTATTTTATTTTGTGCTTTGTTAAAAATATATTTATTATTTAAATTAGATAGTTCATATATATCTAACACAAATATTATGTTAATTAATCACTTAAAACTCGTCATAAAAAATTAGAAAAAGTGTCACACAAACTCAGAAAAATTCAAAGACTTATTAAAAATTTGGCAGAGATAATCGTGAATAAACTTTAATCTCCCTGATTTAGGATAGGTTTTTAATTTGGATTAAAATAATTATTGAAAACATTGATGCATGTTGAGATGATAATAAATAGTGATTATGGAGTATCCTAAATTAAACAGATAAGCTATTATTTATTTAGTTTATATAAGTTAAAATAATTTTCTATATCATTCATAGCAAACTTTGCTCTCTTTCTCTCTCTCTCTCTCTCTTTATATATATATATTGTAACCGTTCGATTGTTGTCCCAACTACATAATATCACCAAAACATAAGTGCGCTAAGAATTGTAACCTCGATCACCGATCAATTCCCACTGCACATTGTCAGCTATTAAGAGCTGTAACCAAAAGCATATCATGCCATCTATATTATGCACCAAAGACCACAACCAACATCTGGAGCAACTTACCACAGACCAAACCAATGATATAACATAAACTTTTTATGATTTAATTTGATCGCAGCCAGGGTGTACCGCGAAGACCTATCATAGTAGTATGATAAAATACATTAAACAAATTATAAGTATGTAATGTTATTATCTTTCAAATCTTAATTTGCGATTTTCATTGTATGAGACCCGATGGCCGACCATGTACAAGATGGCATAATTTGTGGAACTACATAAGATTATGAAATTTTAAACCATCTATATGATTTTTAATACAAATGCTAGTCCAGGTAAAGCTTTGCAATAAATAAACATAAATACTTGGGTTCTTTTTTTATAGTTTACTATATCACTGAGACTCTTATTATACTGACAAATGACAATTTAAAAACGTTAAGTAAATATATTCAATCATGTCATTATCTGGTAAATCTGTTTACAGGTTTAATAATCAATTTATATTGTATACTAGAATCAACTACGCAAAGCTAAAATGATGGAAAAGGTAAATGGGATTTTATTGTACCTTACACATCATAAACTACCAAAGACGAAAAGCATCCAAATGTTTTCTCAAAATATCACTAAACTCTTATATCATGTTGACGATAGTATGTACTTCAATGTATGCTCTATCCAAGGTTTATGATTTCTGATTTTACGAATGACAAATAGCAACGGCACAGTAAGTTTAATTATAAATCAACGTTTATTTACAAATTTATGAATAATAAGTAATTAAATCTAATGTTATAATTAAAGACATAAATAAACAAATAAAATAAATAAATTATAATTCCATCGACTTTCTTCAATAACATATCATAGGTACGGTTTTTAAAAACCTAATCATACCTTATATTTCAATTTGATATAATGAATGTATTGAGGAAATTATACTAAATTCAACATCAACTCATGAAACATCTAATGTCATTTCCAGATTCAATAAATCTATACCGTAAACTTATAATAATATAATAAATAATATTATATCTGTAGGATTTAGCTATAATGCAATCATTAAATAAAGTGAAAATTTAAACTTACATTCAGGTAAATAATAATCAACCAACAGTTAATTATTATGAGGTAACTTGAATAGAATGTCCTGCTACAATTTAATGATCTAACTTATAAATTATACTTACAAATGAAAGAAGATGATTTAGCAGAATAACTAAAATACTTTGCCCAACTTATATCTATGAAGTAAAACCATATTCCTGTGGATGCATTCATCTACACATAGGAATTAAATAACACTAAACGCTTTGTGGATTTATACACCATCATAAAGTAATAAATATAATTACACAATTCCACGGATTAACCACCAGCACAGGAATGAGTGTAAAATACAAAAAAATGGCAATTAAGTAATCTGCAGATTAACCACCAGCACAGATTAATGCCTTTTAACATTATAAAACAACATTACTATTTACTTCACATTAAAGTGCAAAATCATCCTCCTCAGTTATTCTGACCATTCAGAAAACACTAACATTTTAGCAAATGTGGGTTCTTGCATAATAAAATGTTACGCTAATCAGGACAACTAATGTACTAACTTATCTTGCTTAAAATAAAACATATGTAATATAATATAAGTAATATTAGTATAGGAATAGAAATCTGGAAAGACTCACAAAATACCTCATGAAAAATTGATACATCTCATAAATTCATTTAGTACTTTTCAAGCTTTTTCGCAAGCACTATTCTCTTGAATAAGTATTTTATTCAACCCCTATTAATTTAAACTTAATAAATATAACTTATGAACTTCACATGCAAGTTCATATAACGATAAAATTAAAGTAATGCATTATTCATCAAATACATAAAATCTAACAGGTGTGTGTGTGATATAAATTAAATGTATAGCATTTTATAGTTCAATACATGAATTCTAGCAGGTGTGTGTATCACAAATTAAATTGTATAGCATTTTATGACTACAAATATGATCCGTGAAATCCATGTACAATGTGTCGAACAATAAATATAAGAAGTAATAGCTACAATTATAGTTGAATTCCATACATGTAATTTTATCCATTTGTATTAGTTATTCAGAGTTTAAATGAAAATGTTTTTTCATAAATTAATTTCTACATTTCTCTATTAAAACTGTTCCAAGTTTATCACATCCATGCTAATATTTATTTATCCACGCTTAAATCTAGGAATACTAATTATAGCAATTAATTTAATCATTCCAAACTGACGATAAAATTAGAAAATAGCTTTGATTAATTATTTGAAGACTGTTTTTATTATCCAAATGGTAAACAAATTAACTAGCAAATATATTACTGGCATTGCAAAGTTAAATATCAATCAATACTATATTTTTTATTAAAATTATAAACGGAAATATTAAACTATGTTAATTAATAACTTTAACATTTTACTTTAATTTAAACTTCTTCTTTTTTAAAAAGCAAATTTTCATATTTATAAAACTTCTGTAATTAAAATACTTATTTAATTTTTCCAAATTGTAGAATAATAAATATTTTAAAACATACCAAAATCTTGCAATTAATTCTGCTTTTAAACTGGAAAGCTCCGACATATTTCAAATGTAATATTGGAAAATTATTACTGGCGATTTGATCCACCTGGCTAGCCGACTTGAACAGACTTTTAAATTTAGCAATTCATCTTATTATTAAATACCACTATGTTATTTTTACGTTTATAGAAAACTTTGTGGTAATCCGTTTACTTGTTAACTATTTTAAAATAAGCTTATCATATTTACACCATTTGCCTTTTACCATTTTCTTTTCTTTCTCTCCCCAAAAGCAACACTATCAGACGATCTTTTTTTTTAATTCACGCTCCTTTCTTTTTTACATTGAAATGCATACGTAATTACTGTATTTATTTTTAATAATTAAATTTAGTTGAACAAATGGTTTTTTTAATTCAATGGAAATAATTTTTAAGACCATTTTAAACAAATAAAAATTATTATTATTTTTAATAATATTTTACCAAATTTAATGTGTTGTCAAAATTTTTAAAAAGTTAAACATTTTGATATGAATTAGTATATGGAAAGAAGCAATTTAAATTTATTAAAATAATATAGACAACAAGTAAGGCAAAATATTACCCATTCTCTCTAATAAATTATTTTGAATATAAGAGAGTAATCTGTTCAAAGTGCAAATCAAGCCAATCAAATCACCAAAAGAAGACAGAGAAATTTTTATACCAGTTACATCAATTATTATATTTTATACTAAAATATATGGTTACAATATATATATATATCAGCAGCATTTTCAAATATTAATCAACTATAGGATGAAGGTCTCTCTAAATTTAATCTGATTTCTTTGATCCATAGTCCTTTTTCTTCCACATCACACAAACAAACTTCCTTATTTCATGCATCCAGATTACATATGGTTTCAGGTTTTTTACTATCTCTAGGGATTCAGTTTAAAACTTCAATTGTTCATCTATTTTCATCTAAAAATTATGTCCATATCAACTCCATATCAGACTTTTATTTCTTTCAATAATATCAATGACATCCATTTGTTCTCACACCCAATTATTTCATTTTCAATCTTTTCTTCTCATTCTCAACACACATCTCTACATACTTCATTAAGTCATTTGAAACCCCTATATTGTTCTTATGTTGAATATCCAAATCTCAGATCTATAAATAAGAACTGGTAAAACATATATATTATAAACCTTTTTCAAATACATAAGCATGTTTACTAAAACACTCCACTTAAATTTAATTCTATTTTTAATTTCATTCATTATTTTTCTATCTGTATTAATAATCTAACCATGTGATTTGTAGTTTTAACTTCTAATTCATCATTATCAATCTTTATTTTCTTTTGAAAAAAATCCATTGAACATTATTTTAGATTTGTTAGTATTTATTTTTAGGCCTACTTTTTTTTTTATTTGATAAATCTTACATTTACTAAAGGTCTAAAGCATTATTTCAAAAATAACCACATTATATGCAAAACCTAAATGACTTAAATATCCATCATATATTTTTTCTTTTTAATTTTCCATTTTAATCAACAAAATATTTCTTGTAAAACTGCTATAATAAGTTTTTGGAGATATGAAATCACTTTGTTGTATAGCCTTACCAAAGCTAATCTCCTTAGTATCACCATATAATCTAATCACTGCTATTGAAATGTAATAAATATTTTTCAGAATATAACAATGTCATTGGTCTATATCCTGGTGATCTAAAACTTTAATCACTGTGGAAATGCTTATAGAATAAAATACTTTTTATAATCTACAAATCCAAAGCATAATGGCAACTCATAACTTCTCTCAAAAATTGAATGTGATCTACTTGCTAAAATCACTTTTAAATCCAGCTTGTTCTTTTGGTTGGTTTAAATCCAAAGTTCTTTGTAAATGAGTTGTTATTATTTTAATAAAGATTTTGTATAGAACTTATAAAAGAGTAATAAGTCTGTAATTTCTAATATCTTCATCATCTTTCTTAAATATCATTATTACTATTGTATTCTTCCAATCATCTGGTACATCTTTATTATTTACATAGTTGGTACACACACACACACACCCATATATATATATATATGAGACGAGAAAGAGTGAGAATTGTTTGTTCAAAGTTAGTTAGAAAGAGAGATATTAAGAAAATAAATTTAGTGATAAATATAACTTTGATTAGAGTTAATATTTATTTTTTATTATATATACACATGCAGACACATTAAATTATATTTGTGCATATTTAAAACTGTGTATGAAAAAATTTTCATATATTAAGAAAAAAAAAGTATTTCTTAAATATTTTTATTTGATTAATAGGGAAGTTATAAATTCATTTCCACAATCATTCTTCTAAATAATTGGATTTTTTTTATTAATTAAATAAAGTTGTTTTTGTAATTTTAAGTTCTAAAAGAATTTATTCTTTTTCACTTCAAGTTTATTTTAATTAAATATGTTTTGAAACAAGGGTAATAAACTAGATTTAATTAATAATAATTGGAATTTGGAAGTGAGAACAATCTAAATTGTTTTGAATTTCTATATCAGATATAAAAAAAAATCGAAAGAAATATAAAGTCTATTATGCTACATTTTGAAATTTGCTGTCTCTAAATTATATTAAGGGAAAAATCTTATTCTCATTTAATTCTCTCTCTGTTAGCCTGGACTGAGTGATAAAAAAAATTGAATATATAAGATTATTTTTCCTAAATTTTCCTGGAAAAAAATGTGTATTCAAGTCACTGTGAAATGTGAGAAAATCTGAATAATAACTGAAAGTAAAACAGAAGTCATAAGTTAATGATGAAAAAATGTCTAAAATCACTCTTTCTTTGATTGTTTGCCCAACTTTAAGTGATATTCTGTAACATTATTTCAAACATTTAGCTACAACTGAATATTTCTCTAATCATAACATGAAAGAAGTCATCAAAGTTCTTAGAAAATTTAACATTCTAAATTTTCTGTTATACAGTTTCTTGCACAAGAATAACTAAAAAGACTGTTGACAATATTTAAAATCCTCCTGAGTTCAGGTATTTACATTACTCTTTAAAAGTTTCTTCAAAAATCTGCACACATAATCAGAAGCTACATTACAAGTTTGAAAAGATCTATTTAAAAAAAGATTACAATGCATTGGTGGCATGTGGTCAGCACCGCTGCCTTACAAGCAGTTGTCCCATGTTCGCGGGTTCACTTCCCGGCCAATGCTTTGACACATGAAAAAAAAGGACTATAATGAAGTTATAAACTACACTTTATCAATGTATATTATTTCAGTCATATGCTATCACAAAAGAATGTGAATAAACAAATAATAAAACATTGAAATTTACAGACTTATTAAATTTTATGAATCTGGTATAGTGATGGCCATTTTTTTCTTTTGCTAAATATCACATTATCCTATTTCAAATGTGACTTAATTTAATCACATTTTTTTCATGATTTAAATACAGTTCAGTATCACAATTGTATGCATATATGGAGCATCATTGTTTGCACTTTTTTTCTCAAAAAGTTTTATATTGTATACAGTAGGTACCATATGTTTAGTAAAGTATTTCATAGAACAATGAGTTATAAATAATAATAATAGTTATAATAAAACATAAAATACTTCTGTTAAATGAGAAAATAAAAACCGTTGATATAATCATATTCTGAAGCAAGCCATAAGTTTCAAAAGAATGAATTATCAATCAGAGAAATTATAAAGAAAGAAAAGCAGATATATATATATACCACTGTTGCTTCTGCCTCTGCGACAGCTAAAGTTGTAATTAAAGTAAAAAACAATTTTTGGGTTAAAATGGAAAAAAATCCTTAAATCTGTGGTCATAAAAATATTCCTGTTGATGGTCTTTCATTGACTAAGAATATACATTTTTATTTTTATTTTTAATGAATGTGCATGATTGAACACACACAAATATACTGTATATGGAAATGTGCTTTCTCAATTTTTATTAATAATTCCTTTATTATTTTTTTAAAAGAAATTATTTATATTTTTAATCTTAATTTATAATTATTTACTATACACATAAAAAGGCATTCATTGTATATATAATACCTGTATGTATGTTAAAAACTACTCTATTGTCCGTTTACAGTATAATAAACAATACTTACCATATTGCATTCAAAGCTTGTCAACAAAACGTTGAAAAGGGCACTAAACCATGTGTTGAAAAAGATTTTATGTGTGATTAATATATATTTATATGTTTTATATGATTTTCTGTTGTTGTTTTTGTAATATATAGCCTATATTGCTGGTTCCACTATATAAATTAATTTTTACATAGACTTCTGCTACAATTTTAGTAAAAAAAAAAAAATCATTTAAATATTTAATGACATATATTAGAAGTGTAATTTTTCTCTTTATTGGTTAAATTTTGTTGAAAATATTTATTTTACTTTATAATCACCTTTAATGTAATACTTTCTTTTATATATTGATTTATGATTAAAGATACATTTCACAGATGAGAAAAATTAATAGGGGAGAAAATACCTCAAACCTATTAATATTGTATAATTAGTCAATTATGGCTTAAAAAAATTTTTTTTTCTATAAATTTATTATATTTCAATATTATGGTTAAAAAGGATAAAATATTTTGTTTTATATGTTAAGAGGTAATTTTTAAATGTTAGGGTTTTATTTTAATACTAACTCAAAATAATTATGAGAGAGTTATTCTCTAAGAAATTGAAAAGATAATGAATAAAAATTGTTATATTAAACAAATGTTTCCGGATTAATAACAAATAATGTAGTAAATAATAAAAGATTTATATTATAATATACACATTATAAATTAGTTAAATTTAAATTTTTTAACTGCTAAAATAAATTTAAATTATATTATTGCATGAATGATGTATATGTATAATATATATGCAAAGTTTGGTCAGAAGAATTGGATTCATTAGTTTTGTGGAAGTAACATCACATGATCACCACTTCTTATGCTTGCGTATAACTGTTTTAAGTGTGGCAATACGTATAGTGAGTGATGATTATTTAGCTAAGAGATTTTTATGAGTTATTAAGTTTTGAAATTATAGAAAGATTTGAAATGTATGAAACTATTTATAATCCTGTTTTACTTAAAGATAGTGAAGTTAAAAAGAAAAGAAATAGAAAATAGTGCAAACTTATTTTAATTAATGTCTGAATAAGAAGAAATAATTTGTACTTTATTATCAGTAGGCTGAGATAAATCTGCTTTGAATTCTAGAAAGCTGTGAAATCAAAAGTTTTATATGTGTTTATGCTATAAAATAATATTTATTATAGTATAGTCATTTATCATTTGATGTTACTGAAAATATTGTGTTCTCATGTTATTTCAAATGAGTTTAGAAAATAATTTATTGCAGATTTATTTATAGTTTTTCCATTAGCAATTAACGCACCTTTGTACCATGAGACATAGTGATAAATATGAGTCAATGAATCATTAGTATGGCACTATTTGAATAAGAATTTACTAATATTTTGTCATATGTAGTAACATTTAAGATCATGTATATTGCTTATAATACTTCATTCATATACACTTTAATGCAACTATTTTTTTTAAAAACTTTATTTTCTTACAGTTTTGACTGTACAGCAGTCTTCATCAGAGCTCTATCTTCATCTCTGCTTTACTGCAGTAAAGCAGAGATGAAGATAGAGCTCTGATGAAGACTGCTGTAAGAAAATAAAGTTTTTAAGGAAATTAGTTGCATTAAAGTGTATATGAATGAATTATTATAAGCAATATATATGATTATATGAAGATATGCAAAGAAAGTGAAGGAGAAGAATAAGAGAGTATAACATTTAAAATCCTGTTGACATGTTATTTTATAAGTCATAACTTGAATACTGAATGAAGATAATAAAAAATGTTCATATATATTAGATTTTATTTAATGGAGGTTTGATGGCATCATTGTATCTACTTATTAATAATTTTATTAATTAATTTTCTGATATATTGGTCATGCAGTATGGCCAATGTAATTTATATAATAGAGAAATTCATTTCCAAAACATCGCACCCAAATTTACATATGTGATGTGTTTACAACATTGTTAGTGTAAATCAGATAATTAAACTTGGAAAGTGAATTTATAAAAGAAAGATATAATATATAAGCAGAATAATCTGAGAAGTCAAGCTCAATTAAAAGTATCATGAATAAATAAAACACTTTAGGAACTCAAAATCTTTATTGATAAACTGATATACAAATTAAAGTAATTCCCAGAAAAGATTTTTTTATATATAAATTTGAAGATTAATATATTAAAAATTCCACCAAGGATGGAATTATATAGAGTTTATATATAATAAACCAATTGTCATATTTGTTAAAATAATATTCTCTTGTGTAAATTTTCTAGTGGTAGTTTCATCCAACATTTTAAATCGGAGAGATTCATAACTTTTTGTCCAATGCTAGAAATAATGTTCTAAGTATTTTGATCATGAGAAGAAAATGAAAGAAAATCTGGAGAGAGAAAAAAAAATGTGGCAAGATAGCTGTTTTTTTTTATAGTTTTGAATAATATTACTATAATTATTTTCTAAGGTATACTACATAAAACCAAAATTAAAGGATATATATTGAGGAAGACTGGAATTTAAAAACAGTCTCAATCACTTTCCAGGTTCTAGCATCCAACTAAACTAAATAACTATTAAACAAAATAATAAATTAGTCCTATCTTGTAACATGGCATAATCCATACAATATAAACTAATCTATAGCTCAAAAGAATCCAAGTGTGAATGATGCATGCACACTCCTATATGTATAGTATGGTTATTATATAATCTTTATTTAGAAAATGGCTTACCAAAATGAAATTTGAAATTATGATAACATGGGAAAATGTATAGAAATCTATCAAGTTCAAAATCTATAGAAAAAACAATGTCAATATGAGATTGAAAATATCATAAATCAGAACAACCATCAAAATATTGCCTAAAGTATATATTTATATATTGTATTATTTCCATAATCTATATTAAGAAAAATTAAATTTTATTTAAATTTTCCAATTACATTCAACTGCTAATAATAACACACAGGTTAGTATATACACAAAATTTTGAAGGTATTATTTTCTCCTCTTCTTTGGGTGTTGTTAGCCTGGCCAGCAACAATACTAGCAAGGGAATCAAACCTGGATCCTTAGATTCTTGAATTTTGAATTCTAAGGAAACCCTCTAACCAAATGAACCATCCTGCCAAAGGCAACTGTCAATGAAAATTTCATATACTTATCTATGAGGTTCCTTCTGATTTCTCCCTTTTTTTGTAGGAACAAAGTTGCTTAGTGGTGTCTGTACATTATGTATAGTCACACTAGATTGACTTATAGGATTATTCACCACTGTCATGTGTGCAGATTTTTTGTCCCTTTTCTTCTCTATCCAATATGTATTTCCCCAATAGAGCATATGTCCATTGGTACATACATGGCTTATTACCTTAGACACATCTGTTTTCTCTCTTCTCATAATCAGTTTATGCTCTTGCAATCACTTTTCAAGAGGGAAACTGGTCTCATCAATATACATTCTTTGACATCCACATGGTATTTCATAAATGTATTTGTTTTCTTCTCGGCATTTTATGTTTAGACCTTGAAGATGAAGATGTAACAATATAAACTTGAAATGCTGAAAAGAAAAAAACTGCATCTATGAAACACCATGTGAATGTGGAAGAATGTATATTGATTAGACCAGACATCCCATAGAAAAACAAATGCAAGAGTAAAAACTAATGATTAGAAAAGAGAAGACAGATATGTCTAAGGCAGCACACCATGTAAGTTCCAATGAACATGTTTTATGAGGAAAATACAAATATATTGGATTGAATGGAAAATGTACAAAGAAGAAAATTCAAAGAAGCTGCTCATATGGCAGTGGCAAACAATCCCATATATCAACTTAGTGTGACTATACATAAAGTATGGAAACCACTAATCAACTTTGTTTTAAGGAAAAAGTGGAGAAAGCAGAACGAACCTCATAGATAAGTATGTGAAATTTCTAATGAATGTTGCCTTTGACAGGATGGCTCAGTTGATTAGAGCATTACTTTAAAATTCACTATTCAAGAATCTAAGAATTCATGTTTGATTCCCATGCTATTACTGTCACTGATCAGGCCAGTAGCACCTGAATAAAAAAGAAAAATAATATCTCTTGAAATGTTGTGCATAAACTAAACCTGTTTGATGTGCTATTACTGACAGTTGAATGAAATTGGAAAATTTAAATAAAGTTCAATTTTTCTAAAGACATTCAATACTTAATATTAGATGATGGAAATAGTCCGATATACAAATAAAATACCATCAACATTAACCTTAAGGAAAACATTGCCTAAAGTATATTTGTGAAATGGTGATAATTATTTCAGTATATATGTACATATGTATGAACATATACATAGGTTTGTGCAATATATTTACACATTTTTGTATATTGTAGATCTATAGAAGTTTGCATATATTAATATGTTTATATGTAAACATGTGAATGTATAGATGTATATGTAAGTATTCATGTATATTTGTATGTATTTATGAAACACACACACATATATAAATAGTCAAAATAACTGTCATGGATCACATGACCCTATCTCTTAATCTAGTAAGTTATAAACAATGAGGAGTGCCAATTCCTCTACAAACTTTATGATAAATGCTTAGCCAGAGCCAGCACTTAAAATATCTCTGTCAGGAACCCCTCCCAAACCTCTGACCATGGTTTCGTGCTTTGGCACTCCTCAGAGAGGTGTCAGGGTAGGTTCAGACACTAATTCTAAAAATACCAACCCAAAGCCAAGCACTTATCTAAAAGTTATCTATTGAGTGGAAAATCTGAAATTTTCAGACATCTACATGTCTTCAAACCCAGCTATCCAATTCAAATAGCTATATGGGGCTGATAGATCTTCATCCATACCATATATTAGTGGTCTTAGCAATATAAAATTGCATAAGACTTATGATAGAGACTATAAATAGTCAAAAGAAGAGTCATAGATCACATGACCCTATCTCTTAAGCTTGTAAGTTATAAACAATGAGGATTGTCAATTCCTCTACAAGCTTTATGATAAATGCTTAGCCAGAGCCAGCACTTAAAATATCTCTGTCGGGAACATATATATATATATTGTCACATTCATGTGCATGGTTTTCTTATATAAATAATGAAGACTATCTGTATGTAAAATATTTAATGTATCAGTACACTGATCTACACTGATCTTTGTATGTTTATATATATTGATATACATATATTTGTATATATATACATATGGATATGAATTTATGTGTTACAACACATATGTATGGCTGTGATTATACATTTATGTATGTAGACATATATATATAAATGCATCTAATTTTATTTTTTTAATTAAGTGTTCATGAGTTTTTGCAAAATAAAGTTATACAAATTTATGTATATATACATTTTTGTATTTATAATTTATTACATAAAATATTTATACATATTTAAAAACATTTGCTTACTTAAAATATTTAATTCATTTTATTTTATTTATTAATTTTTAATATTTAATAATTCTTTCTTAAGCTTGTTTTTTTATATATATATAATTTCATTTATACATCTTCTTTAATCACTTTTTACAATATAATTCATAAAAATTGCATTCCGTGATTGCAATGTAAAAAGTGATTAAAGAAGTTATATAAATAGTATTATGTACACATATATATAAATCAATGCATAAAGAAATAAGAAGGTAGAAAAAAATTATAACTCGTTTTTTATTGGACTACATCTTGTAAATAAATTTATTTCATATAAATAAAGTATGTTACTATATGCACCACATGTTGATTGTTCAACATAATCTGTTTTAAGGTTATTCTTATTTAAAAAAATATCTCAAAATTATGTTTGAAAAATCAAAAAATAAACATATAAAACATATCAAAACATAATGCAAAAACATAAAATACTTGAAAGAGTGAAGTGGATGTTTCAAAATGTTTCCATTGTAAGAAGGGTTGAGCCTAACTTTTAGGGTAATAGATGGTTGGAATGAGAATGAGCTAAAGGTGAATTATGCACTGATAAAAACAAAAATTTGAAAATATAAAACATACCAAAAACATAATATAAAACCATGAAACACAAATAAAATATTTTTTATAAAATATAATAATGATAACTTCTAAATTTTTAAATGTAGAAAAACCTTCAAAATTTATTTAGTAACCTATTTTTTAAATCCTTCATAAAAGCATTGGTTTTTGCTTTAGTTCAATTTTATCTTATCTTTACATTTTTCTTAATGTTATAAATAATTTCATTGAAATTTGCTGAAATTATTTTCCTATGCTTATAAGAGTTCTCTTTTAAACTAAAGTAAAATTTAATTAATTTTTAATCAATATAAAAACATTTCCTAATTAAACATCTTTCTATGAACAGTAGATTATAGTCTTTTACAATTTAATTATTTTTCAGTATATTTTTCAATCATTTTAGATTTGCAATGTTTTTTTTTTTTTTTGGAATACAAATGTATTAATGAATTCGTATCATATACATATATTTTTTGCTAAAGTGTGTTTTACTTTAGTTCTGCTTGTACCAATGTAATTTATTTCCATATTATTATATTTACAAGCAAGACATATAATTTTATATATCTCTCAAGGGTAAATGACTTGCCAAAATACTATATAAACTAAGAATCTCTTATTAAAAAGATAAATAATTATAATGATTAGCTAAAGCAAAAAAAATTACCTCATTACTACAAATTCAAAATATACAATAATTGTTAATCATCTGATTAAGAAAAGGCAAACCTTAAAATTGTGAAAAAGTAATAATTAACAATTTACTAAACATATAACAGCAACACAATAAGAAGGAGAAGAAGTTATTCAGCAGCGTGCAAGTAATTTGCAAGAAACAAAAAGTAGCCAGTTCTAGTTACTTCATCTTCACAATATTCAAAAGATCAATCAAACAAGGTAAAGTCTACCTACATATAGTATTTTCACTTTTCGATTAGATGATTTTTTTCATTTAATACTGAATAAAAATTTTAATAAGAATTGAATTATTTAATTGCTATTTCAAGGATACATGGTATCAATGCAATTATCACATGATCAGTTGTTTCTGATTAAAATCACAAATCTTTAAGGTCAAAGTAAAAAACTCCAGCAAACAAATTGTTTAGCAACAATGATATCACCTCCACAGCTCCAAGGTGACAAAGTACAAATTCCCAATACCAAAAACAAGGACATTTCAATTGCTAAACTCAACATCTTTTCAGTCCAAAAGTCAAATTTCAGTTGTAACAATAAAAAAAAACCCAATAGCAAAAATAACAATATTCCAATTGCTCCAATTACCAGCTCCTCAAGTCAAAGGTCAAACTCAAAACAAACATATGAAATGTCATTAGAAACAAGTTACAAATCTCTAACAGCAAAAATGAAACTATTTCAATCATTCCCAAGACAATTATATGTTTCCATAGAGTCACATCCAATGATATCAAAGAATTGGACCTTAATTCACAAGAGGCTCAAGTTGTAGTCTGAACAGCAGAGAAGCTAGTGATAATAAATAATAGACTTAATAGTACCATCATCAGAGGACTGCTCACAATCTTCAAGAAGATTTCCTTCCCAGTCTCTAATGTCAGCAACCACTGATTCAAATCCATCTACAAGTTTCTCTGTCAACTTCTCTACAGGAGCATTACAATGTATCTGCTGTGGGATACAATCAATCACATTGCTGACCATCCAAATCCAAGCTACATTGCAATTGACTTTTATCAGGTCATCCACAGGGAACATTGTTAAATATGATTAAAACACTTGACAATTATGCATTAATAACAGTTGATCCAAATTTCCACAACTGTATCACTGGGGTTTTAAAACACACCTATTTCAGATACACTCCACAAGATTTCCAGAAAATTATACAGTCCTTTGGGAAAGTGACTTCAATTTCAATCACTTATTCTCAAAAACATATCCATATCCATACCCAGTAATAACTATGAAATTTCAAAATTCAATTGCACTCTGGCATTGACCCAAATAAAATCCATAGACAAATACTTAACCAGAAAGCAACATTGTGCCCTTATTTTGATGGATTAACCCCACAATGCTACTCCTGTGGCCAGCAGGGTAATCTCACCATCCAGTTCTTTAATGCATGGGCTCCACCCTAATCATTAGCCACTTCCCAAACAGATTCTGAAACACCAGCCATCAAGTAACATCTCATCAATCCTTGATAAATTTCAATAGCAATTGACAATCTGACCCAACACCCTTCAACAACCCCCACCTATCTCCAAATCCAAAATACATGCCAATAGATTTTATCCCCAAATCCAATCAAAAACCTAAGACCATTCCATTTTCATATAGTCTATCTCAGACTCGGACTCCAATCAACCTGATACATCTAATTTGATTAGAATACTAAGCTCTGATACCATCAACTAACCTTTCCCTGAAATGCTTCTGTAAATAAACATGGCATAAGACCAATGTATCATTAAAACAAAACCTCAATGCAAATCATGAAAACAACTGCTCCACCACACCAGAACAACTCCACCACTCTTCCTCTCTCTGTTTCAACTAATCAGATGCTACCACTCACACCCAATCATCAAACAATTACTCTTACATATTAGCCCACACTAGAGACCCTTAATACTATTCTCCATATCTCCTTCATCCATCCCCTTCTTTAACTTTTATACAATTCATGAAAATACCATAAATTAATGTTTGCAGACTCACAAATTAATGTTTGCAGACTCACTTCATTAACAAAATTATACCAACTGCAAAGATGGATTGCCATCATCCAACCATATATTCTAGGTTTACTGAAACCAAATAATTTACAGATGATATCAGATTGACATCATTGACACCTTCACAGACATGGTTTCTGTGTTTGGTCCAGGTACATCTCATTGCCAATAGCAGATACTGGCCTTTTTATCAATTTTGAATGCCCTATTCACAACATACAAAATATTATACATTGATGCCCAGCTCCTAATTACAATCTTTCATCACCATAGAGTAACATTGAATATAATTTTGTCTACATCCCCCAAGTCCTACAGTCATTACATACATCATCCAAACCATCAACTCACTATTTACATTCAGTGCCTCCCACCCAACTGTACTAAAAGATGAATTCAACTTAAATTACCCAACTTTTACTAATAAATGGCTAAACCTCCTAAACTTCTCACTCATGAGCAACTAATTCAGTCATTTTTCATAATAAGTGACCTGCAACCCTACTTGACTCATTTCTGCTCTGCCACTACATTATCTAATTGAAATTACCCATAACATACATCACTCTCTGATCATTCAGCCTGGTCACACTTAATCTCAATGAACTCTATGCAACATCTATACAATTATATAAAATCGATTCCTCTTCAGCCAATACTGATTTCATTTTTTCTGAAACATGTATCATGTTAAACAAGTTGGAGCAAATAAACATAGACCCAATTTAAATGTATCTTATTTTCATCCACATGCTGGTCCAAATACCTAACCAAGCATCCTCTCCATGTTTTCAGCTTCTGGCATTGACTGACAATTTACACAAGAGAATTGTTAATACCAAACCTACCTATGAATCTCATCATCAGCTACACAGGCTTACTCAAACCTATCATCACTCCAGTAAACAGGTGAAAGACTATCTTGCTATCAAAAAAAAAGATTCTGTCTAACCCAACAATATTCATGGACCAGAGTATACATACACTGAGCATTAGGCCAATCCACAAAATTAACAGTTTCCATGGCACTTCAAACAGACAAGTATACATGTACTGGACAAAATATGATTCACTCTATATACCTAAACTTCAAAAATAAGCTCCAAAATCCCATCCATATCTTTGGACCACCAGAAACTGCAATGCCTTTTGCCATCATCCACAACTCATGTCATCCTGGGTCTCATGAAATTCCTGCCTTTATTTTTAGTTGTCTCAGTCATTTCACCACACTATATATATATATATATATATATATATATATATGAATGTGGCAACTATAAATATATATATATATATATATATACAATCTTGCCAAATTCCTATCCCAAAGATAATGTGATGTCAGAGGCTTAACCTCTATCACAATAATGTCATTCACTAAAAAAATTGATTCCATATCCAGCTTATCCAATCTTTTGCCCATCTCCATAAACCAACTAGCCATAAAATTGCTCAAGAAAGTCACTAAAAATGAAATTGAATCATGCATTCTTTGACTAATATCCCTCCAGTTTGCTAACAAAGATCCATCTACTATACAAGGAGCATTTATTTTTACAACAATCCTCAACTCAATTCAACAGAAAAAAGGTCCCATTGTAATCCAGCTAGACATACAAGAAGCATTTAATTCCATCCCTATCAACATATTCAAGTGCTTAGTAATACCACTATTCCACCACTCTCATATAACTAATCACTAATCTGCTTTTGAATTATGAAGTCCACATTACCTTCAATGTCAGAAATTCATGATCCTTCATCCCACCCAGTCCATTCCATGGAAATCCCTGCTTAGCTCATTACTTTTTATGCTGTACATAAACCTACTTCTGCAACATATATCAAAATCACCAGAATCCAAATGCCATGGACACAGCAGTATATTCCTTGCATAGACTACATGGATGATGTTACCATCTTCCTGCTTCCCTGGAAACAACTATTCTTGTTGTAAAGCATTCTCAGTGATTACATGTCTGCTTACAATCTTCAATTCAATCTCAATAAAACTGCTGCATAGTTTCTATTCACTAAAAAACCATGCACAAAAATGTTCCAAAGAAAATCCATGCCATTCTTAATCTTCTCATTCCATAAATGCACACTTGGTATGAGGCAGGCAACACAAGCCAGACTCATGATTGTATGTAAGATTAATTCACTTTTAGTTAGTTTGTTACTAAAGGTTTTTTTTATATTTTAAACAGTCATTTACTTTGAGAAAAAAAATAATTGTTTTGGAGGCCTAAGGTTGGAAAATATGTACTTATAGTTTGATTGGTTTTGAAAAAGCGAAAAAAATTTTATCCTTCTGTGTAAAGGGGTTTGAAGAATAGGAGAGGTATTATAAAGTCAAATATAGAATAGGTGACTTGGAAAATAAGAATATGGATTGCATTTGTATTGAATTGGCAGAAAGGAATTAGGCATGCTTTGGTAGAGTGCACAGTGTGTGCTGAGGTTTATTACTTGAAGTGTTTGAATAATAATAGGAAGGATGTAGCAGGTTTCTGGTTATGTAGTCAGTGTGTAAATGTGATAAAAGAGATGAAAAATGGTTTCTAAATGTAGTTAGTCTACAAAGAAAGTCAGGTGAAAGGGAGAAAATGTAATTAAGGAAGATAGGACAGAGTATGTTTTAGTGGAGTGTCAGGAGATATGGGTGGAGAAAGTAATAGTGCAATAGAGATGGCTAGCCAGAGAATAAGTAAGATAGAGGAAGAAATGAAGGATATAGAAGCAAAATTAAAATTGTTAGAGACAAAGTGTTAGCAGATGAAGGAATTAATTGAGTAGGAATGATAAGGAAGAAATAGATAAAAAGGTCCAGAAGGTGATAGAAAATGTTACAGATGAAGTAGAGAAAGTAGACTATGAGACAGTACTGATAGAAGATTCACTAATTAGAGAATGTGGGGATATAATTGCAAGGAAAAATAGAAGCAGGTAAGTAAGATTATGTTTTCCTGGAGCTAAAATTAGGTATATGGCAAAGTAGTAGAGATGTGTATGTTATGGTAGGGACTAATAATTTGTCAGAACCATTAGAGACAGTAATGGATGACTATGTAGAATTGATTAGGAATTTGAGTAAGATTAAAGAAAGAGTAGGGGTAATTGGATTATTACCAAGATTTGTTAAGAGGCATTTGTTAAATAGGGCATGTTCTATAAATGAGAGGATTGAAAAAATTGTGTGAGAGAAATAATGTTATGTTTGTGGATGTATGGAATTGGTTTATTGTTATATAGTAAAGATGATTGCACTTAGGAAAACAAGGAAGTGAAGTTTTAGGAAGTCTGATGTATAAAGAATATAATTCGGGAAACTTTTAAAGGGGGGAGGCTTTTAAATTGTAGTTTTAGGGAGTCTGATGTATAAAGAACATTATTCGGCAAACTTTTAAAGGGGGGTGGGTTTTTTAAATTGTAGTATTATCAAGAAAAAGAAAATAAGCAAAAGATAGTTGATTTAGATATAAGTGTAGATGTGGAGAGGAAAGGGATCTGTAAGATTAATGGTAAGAAAGTTTTTTATAAATGTAAGGAAGAAGAAAGAATCAGAAAAATTTATAAAAAAGTAGTTAGGAAAGAAGAAATTGTTAAAATTGGGTATTTGAATATGCAAGGTCGTAGGAGACCAGAAAAGTGGCTGGAATTAAAGAAAGCAATTGAAAATGAACATCTTGAGATATTAGCAGTAATCAAAACACATCTAAGAGAAAAAGAAGAACCTATTCTGGAAGATTTGGTATGGCAGGATATAAATAGAAAAAAGGGGTGGTGGTATAGGTGTTATATTGAAAAAATATTTAAATATTGTTAATCTGCCAAGAACATTTGTAGCTTGAAATAAGGTTGGGTAGACAAGAATGGATAATGTCTATAGTATATATAACCACTGGAGATAGTCAAACTGCAATGGAGTGGCACTCAGCATATATGAATGCCTAGTTAAGGATATACAGAGTTTTAAAGAAAAGGGGAAGAGAATAATGGTTATAGGGGATATGAATGGGTGATGATGTAGATAATAAGAATGGTCAGTTTTTGAAGGAATTTTGTCAGAAAGTTAAGTTGAGCATTGGGAATTTTATCAAATAATTATGAGGGACAATATATATGGTCTAGGAATAATATATTTCACACAATCGATTATGTATTGATAGAGAAAGAGGAAATGAATAAAATACGGAAAATTAAAGTGTTTGATAATGAAGAGAGAGTATGTAATAGTGATCATAACTTCATTGTAATAGAAATGGTTAGTAAAAGTAGAAGCAATAGTGAAAGATGTGGATGGAGAGTGAATGATAAGAATAAGTTGGAAGAGTATAAAATACAAGTTGAAGAAACCATGAAACAGTTGGTTGGGATGAGTATAAGGACTGGTGTGGTGAAATAGAAAAAGTGGCAAATAAGAAAATGAGAGTTAGGTCTTAAAAGTTTATGAAAATCATTATTATGACTGTAAATTGTCATTATTCAAATGAAAAAGTAAATATATGCTACAAACATAATTTAATTAACAAAATAAATAGTGATGGTAAACTATATTGTAAAAGATTATAATTTATTTAAAATTACAGCTTAGCACTGCTTTTGACCAGATCGGTCATATTCGAAGAACTATTATAGATTTATATAAATAGTATTTATAAGTTAAATAATTTAAATATATATTTAAATTATTTAAACATATATTTAAATATATAATGTGCTGAGTGAAATGATTGAAAAAGAAAATATAAAGAGTCATGCTTTAATACAAATATCATCAATGCAATAAACAAGAAAGACTCATGCATTGCATTATCATGTAAATGGTATGTTTAAATTATTTATCTTATAAATTATATTTATATAAACTTATATTAGTTCTATGGATATGACTGACCTGATTGAAAGTAGTAATTTTGAATAAATTATAATCTTTCTAGCATAGTATATATCGCTATTTATTTTGCTATATTTAAATTAAGGAAATAAGAAATATTATTGTGTTATAATTTAATTAATTTAAAATATATTTACAAAATGAAATTTTATCTTGCTTTACCAAAAACTATACTTTCCAATTAAATTTTTTTCCATATCTGTAATTTAATAGTCAGTGCTGCCTACTTTTTGCTTTTTATGGTATCAATTGAAAACAATTGCAATATATATTTCCATGCATTTTTATATTGGAAATTACAATATTTTTTAAAAACAATTAAAACAAAAAAAAATCTATACAAAAAGAAAAAAAAAATCATGCTAAATTCTTCAAGATTCATGGAACATTTATTGAGGTATAAAGTCAAAAACAAACTTTCACATTTATATAATAATATAGATTAAATAGTTCAACAAAAATTGTATTTTAAGTAATGTATATATTTTACATATTTTCAATTCATTTTCAGTGCACTTTAATTCTGTCTATAATGAAAGTTTATTTTTAATTAGATGCTGAATAAAATTTGAATTTTTTTTTGTGTGTGGAGATTGTTTGCATTCGTGATGAAAATCGTTTTTTGCTTTCAGTGGTTCAGAAATTGGAGTACAAGGATACTATAAAAATAGGTGTGTTATATTTTTTACTTATTGTAATCGCACTTTATTATTGTACATTTCTAAATTTGTTTGGAATTATATAATGAATTTTTTGGAATGAATCTATTTTATCATATAAGAATAACATTGCGTTTATAGCATCAGTATTTTATGATGTCAGTAGTCTTATAAAATAGCAACCATTTAAACAAACTGTGGATATTTTTAAAAAATATATTAACATGTTTTTATAGATCACTGCATGACTATGGCAAATCCTTTAAAGGCTCCTTGCATGTAGCATGCAGAATGTGTATTAGATAAACTCATTTTTTTATTTCATTATTAATTAGTAAATTGCCTATGTAACTTTTTTTTTTATATATTGAATTTATTTTAATATTAAATTTATATTTTTTATCTATGTTATTTCATTATTATTATTATAGTTATTTATATCCATAAAACTTGTAAAAATTCTATTTTTATTATCATTATTGATTTTACCATTTATTTTATTAATATAGTTTATTTATATCGATAAGAAACATTAATAGTTGCCTCTTTCTTTTAGTTCAATTTTACTTTTTAATATTTTATTATACCAAAGAAAACAAGGGGGGTTTTGTTGTAATATTTTATTATCTGTTTACGTTTAATTTTACTTTTTAATATTTTATTATTTGAATATATTTAATTGCAATTTGTAATTATATTTTCTTAAATTATTTTCTTTATGTTTAAATTCCAGTTTGTTAATTCTCAATAATATATTTCTGTTATATATATAAATCAGGATTTATTATTATATTTCCTTTAATTGTTATTTATTAATTACAATATCCATAAAGTTAAAATTACTATTTATTTCCTTTTCCACTTTGAATTTTATGTTGTTTACATATATATAATCATAAAATATCTCACAGTTTCTTTTATTATTTTTAAAAATTAAAAATAATCAATATTTAAAATTACAAAGGGTATTTTATATTTACACTTTCTTTTATATTTAATTCGGGATGGGTTTTTTTTTTGTGTGTGTATGTATACGATTTTTATTTTAACTTATAAATGTTTATGTGTAATAATAAAATTATAGAGTGAAGTGTTGTGCAATGAACATAACTGGCTTCATATATACATTCTCTAAATAGTAAGCTCATTCAGTGAAATATAGAAATGCAAGTGTTTTAGTATAATCAGTTACAAACCCATGCCTACAGCAGAATTACCACCTAATACAACTATTTTAAAAATATAATATAAAATCAAAGATATTAATGTAAATATATATAATTAATTTGCTATATTTAGCTTTTATACACTGTATTGTATATAAATTTAAAAGTTCAATTATAGTGATAACTAAAACTGAACTTTTAAAGATAAAAAATATTACATTGATGTTTTCATTTGCCACTAATCTACATTAATAAAAGACTTAATTTGTCCCACAACATTACAATGTGAACTGCTTAATCTCAAAATTCTCCTTACAACCTATACACTTTTTAATCCCTTATTTTTTAAAAAGATATTCATTTTCAGAACTTATATTTTTGATAGCTTTACCACTTTTTCACTTAAAAAAGCATTTTTTTTTACTGGTATGCATAGCACTTCTTTTAATTTTTTTTTCTTGCATATGACTATCATTGTAATGCAGAAAACACTATGCAAAATAATTTTTTTAAAAAATATAGCATTTTCATTGCTAAAAATATAAATAAAAGAATATTAAACTGATAACTCAATCCTTAGAAAATATAAGGAAGATATACAGAACTGATCACAAACATTTTATGCATGTTGAGCTATGTCGACTAATGGTATTGCATCACAACATTTATGTTCATTGCCAGATTCGACTTTATGGCAGAAATTGTTTACATTATTTTAGTAAAGCAGAAAGATAAACTTTTTTTCATTTTAAAAATATTTTTTTCATTTTTTTGTTATTTCTAAAAAAAATTTTATAAATAATTTTATTTTGCTACAAATCCTCAAAAATTAATTATATAGTTTAGCATTATTAATTTAAAATATATTTGTTTGTGGAAAACACATAAAAAATGTATTACTTTTAAGGTTAATGCATTTTAATATTGTAATTAATGAAATTATATATTTTATCTAAAAATTTAATTATATGGTATATCATTGGTAAAATAAATGTAAGTAACTCAAATATGGTTTAAAAAGTAACAGTCTGATGTTTGATAAGACAATTTACAGTGAAAAGATTAGAGGGTTTTGTAAATGATGCAAATAATTTGAATTAGGCAAATTAAATTGTTAATTAAATCTTAGAAAATATGTTCATTTTAAAATTTGGTAGTCAGTATTTGAACCATAATTTAGTGACAAACAGTGTACCAATGACTTGTACATTGCAGAAGATATCCATTATATAGGATTCCATTGCATATAAAATGAACAATTAGTACTAAAGTTAATAGTGTGTGTGTGTGTGTGTGTGTGTGTGTGTGTGTGTGTGTGTGTGTGTGTGTGTGTGTGTGTGTGTGTGTGTGTGTGTGTGTGTGTGTGTGTGTGTGTGTGTGTGTGTGTGTGTGTGTGTGTGGAGAGAGAGAGAACTATATTAATAAAATAAAATAAAAACTATTACAATAATCTTCTTTAAAAAAAATGAACTTAAAAAAAACAATGTGTTAAATAATTTTTACATATCTCTTCTCTTTTTACAGAAAAAATATCTCTCCACCATCATCAGATTAGTCAATTGTTAGTTGGAATGGTTTTTTTAATGTTATTTTCTGCTTTTATTCTCTATATAAGAATATTTAGATATCTATTTAGAACCAGTAATTGGATATTTAATTGGATTATTTATAGCCTAACTAGCTAAAAAAATCTAAACTTTATTGGAAATCCTCAGATACTTGAGGAAAAAAGTTCTAAGTTCTATCCAGAGTTGAGTCTAAGTCGCAGGTGTGGCTTCATTAAAAAATCATTATACAATAATCTTTCCCCCTAATAATGTAAAACGTTTGTTCTTGAATTATATATAAGATCTGAATTAATGATATATAACGTAATCAAATATTTCAGTTAAAAAAATTAGTAAAGAATAAAGAATTTAGAATGACTGGCTAGTGTTTTCTACATATAAGTGTTAAAAATGTGGAGTTTGAACATAATATTCTTCAAACTTTATATCAATAGCATTGTTGTATAAATTAACATTAATTTACAAAAAAAGTTTGTGTTTAATAATAAATCAAATATTGCTTGCACTATTATATATGAAATATACAAACACCAGTATTATAAATAAATGAAAGAAATCGAATGAATATCAAATCATCAAAATGTCATTATAAGATAATAATAAAAAAGAGCAATATCTAATATTTTATTTCTCAGTAACATGAAGTGCTTCAATATTCTAATTCATAATATTTAATAAATTATATTAAAATATCTTTATTCATATATTTTAAAAGAATGTTTGGTGGTGTGGAGATTATTAAGTACATCTATTTAATAAATTATATAAAGCAATTTATTTGTTTTAGTCATATTTAATTAGTAAGAGTTATAATAAAAAAAAAAATAGAATTAATTTCTTATTTAACTAGAATATTATTTATTCATATACTTTATTAATTTTTAAAAAGCAATATATTAGTAATTGTGAATTTCATCTGATACATTACTCATTATAAGGTTTATAAAAATAGTTTTGATTATAATCTCTATCTATCAAATTAAAGCTGAATTAGTGTTTATTAAATATAAATAAGCATCGTATTTATTAATAATTGTGCATATTTAATCTTTCATATTTTTAAATAAAGCAAATATAATCTGTTTATATAAAATCAATTTTTTGTATATATTGATTTATAGTTAGTGATATTTAAGAGCTTTATACAATTGATAAAGTGGATTCCTCTGAAACCATCATGAGAGCTTTGTATTATTATAGTTTATAATTCAAAAGACTCTCCAAGTTCAGTCCCATTTCTCTGATCTACAGTATCTCTTAACTTATGGTGGGCTAATAAACAACTCAATAGTCTTGTTTATAATACATATATACATGTGTGTACAAATAAATCATAAAAATATTTAGCACATTCTATTATGTAGATATACTTTTAAAATCATAAGCAAGTCATCCAATTCTTTCACATTATATACGTAATTTGGCTCACCAGCCTCTTCAAATTATGTTAGAGATCTTGAAGATCTACCAAATGTTATTAATATAATAATAGCTCTTATTTTTTATATAATAAATATCTCAAAGCAATATCACACAAACCCACTCTCATTAATATGCAAATGACTCTAATCGATTTCTAAGAATGAAATACAAATAAACAGCAAGCAAATTAAAAATGACCATATATATATATATATCTGGATTTAAAGACAAGTGCTGGGTTTTGAGTTGGTATTTTTAGATCTAATGTCTGAATGTCCCAGCACATCACTGATGTGAACCAAAAGCTTGAAACCAGTCTGAAGATAGGGGTTATTCTGGATACTGATTTTTAAATACTTTCTCTTATCGTACTTATCAATGAAAGCTTGTTAAAACTATTAGTACATTCCCTATATTACATATCTATGACTTGCTTTTTCGATTATATATATAGATATAATCTATACATATAAAATTCTGTTTATTTTAAAAATTGTTTACCTTCTTTTCCTGAACATAAGATATATGACAAGTAACTGGATAGTTTTAAATCTTTTTTTTTCTATTAAAAATCAGTCTCAGAATTATTTTAAACAATATTGGAAGACAACAGCAAATGTAAAAAAAAATGTTTCAAATAATACAAAAATCTTTTCTGAAAACAATGCATCTTACAATGTTTAGAATCAACTCACACCTTCAATTTACATGTCAAAATCAACCTCTGGGCAGACAAATCAAGAATTATAAATCTATTCTATAATAAATTAATAAATATGGAATCTAAACAGAGCAAAACTCTCCATACAGTATTGCCACCTGTTTATCAACAATTAATGTGCTAGTATAGGAAATGTGATCATGTGATGAAATATGGAATCTCTTAAACAACTGGTCTATTATATAAAACAAAAGAAGTAAGTTATAATTGTCTGCTTGATTATTAGAATCTAGATCAAGTTATTGACAAGTTGATCTGCAATATTTTATAAAAAAAAAAATAATACAATTAATGTTAGGGCTATAACAATAATCTTTATAAATATCCATTTATAAAGATACAATAAAACTTTTCAATAAATCAGGTGATATTTAAAGATCATTCAATTATCACTTAGAATTCACCATGAGGTACAATCCTATTTAAGCATTATATTAAATAGATATTTAATAAATTCACAAAAAAGGTGTCAGTGTGTTTAATGTTTTAATATATATTCTATGGTCAATCCTCTATATGTGTAAATTCAACTTTTACAAAATCTAGACATATGAAATTAAATCTTTTTAATATAATCTCAAGTCATTAAGCTCTCATTTCCTATGTATCCATGTAGTGTGAGCATCTGTTGTGTTATAATGTGATGTTTATTTTGATTTGTAAAAATATATTTACATATTTTGAATCTGAATATATATATATATATGAGTTATATAAAATGCAATTTATGCAAAAAAAAAAAAATCATGAAATGGTTCCCTTATACAAGTAAAGTACTGCCTATGTTATTTTTCTTAATCCTAAAGATTTACAATCTCTTCTGACAATAACTAATGACAGTTATTTCAATATATTACTTTCTGAAATTGAATATACATTTAAATAACTTTCTCTGATCAGTTGTAGATAAACACAAAGTACAGACATTCCATTAAAACTTTAATAAAGATGAATACAAAAGTTATATTACAAATTTACAAGTCAATTTCTTTTCAACTGATTATTATGACCATATAGGAATTTATTCATTTTTTCTTTGCTGTTCATAATATTCTCAAAGCTTTTCCCCAATACTACAATTAAACTTTATAAATCTTTTTTTATTGCTCAATTTTTTACCATACTTTGAAAAATTCTGATCTTTATTTTTTAATGATACATTCCTACATCTAAAGATTTTATTTTACAAATATGCAGCTTTCATAATTTTAAATAAATGATAAAACGATTATTTTTTACAATTTGGATATAATTGTATATTAATTTAATCTATGTTAAATTAGCTACACAGATTTATGATTTCAAATATTTATTTACAAGTGGCAACAAATATTTGATCATCATCAGTAGAATGTTTCTTTTGCTTTCCACCAACTATCAAAACAATATTCATTGTAAATTAATAATCCCAACAGGAGGAAATACAAAATATAATAATAATAATATATATATAAACAGTGACATAATTTCTTGCTTGAAAATGCTCTAATAATTTTATTTAAGTGAAAAGTGTGATATTTTTTTCTTTACTCAATGGAGAATAGACCAAAATCTTTAGCTTTTGGGATGGCCACTCTATTCTTATACTAGGGTGTGCTACAGTGAACAGTGTAAATATACTTTTATGAAATATTGATTAAATTTTAGCAACCTGGAATAGCCTTATCCTTTCCGTCTATTTAAAAGTTCATAATTAAAAGCAAAAAAAAAAAATGAAAATTTTTATAAACAGATGAAACAGGGATAACCTATATTTTTTATAAAATGACATAATAATATCTTCGAAGCAAAATACAAAAAAAAAAACTGAAAAACTGATTCCTAAAAGTGATAACTGGGAATGAAATCCAATAACTCTTTCAATCTCATTCTTAAATATTTGTCAAACTGTCTACAGTAAAAGGCATAAAAGCATGGCTAAATTTTAACTCAATATTAACTAAATGGAGTTTTAAAATCAGTTTCTCTCTTAAGAAACGCAAACTTAAAAAAAATCCACTAGAGATTGTATAGATGTATGTCAAAGTTTCATTCAACGCTAACAACATTTACATTTTTTTGGTTAAACATCAATATATATATATATGCAAGATACTTAAATATTAAAAAAAAAATCCAAAATAATAATGTTTGAAGAAAAAAGTGGTTTGCTATCACTCCACAAATAGTGATGGCCGCATCACATTACAGTAATTTATATTTTTATTGTTCAATATGTTAGATTGACATATATCTGATCAAGCTAGATTAGTATGGGATCTTTATCCTCTAGTTATCTAGATACCCAATAACTAACTACTATTAGATATATAACTGAATTGACTGTAGAATATCTATTTATTAACTATTAGATAATTAGCTGAATTGATTGTGAAATAAACTATTTGAAAGAAATGCTTAGTATGTTTGTGACTTAAGCTCACCCAGACTGAATTTGAATCCCAATCATGGTCATGTTATGTAGATTTACTAACGATTATGTTATGAAGTCTTTGTTGACTTTTATACTCTTAACATTAGACATAAATAAATTATGAACATTTGACTCGGCCGGTCAAACGGCTGCTTATTTTCTACTCTAAAATGATACACTGAAGATTTTGGTCTTGTAAGAAATGTGATGATGATGATTCATTGCTTTCCTATTAATAATTAAAGGTATTGTAGTGTCTAAATGCTCCACAACTAAATTCTGTCTAATATAATTGTTTCCAATTGACAGTGTACAACTTGGTTGGTCTGACAGTATTCCTTTCCACTTAGATTTAATAGCTTTAGGGTAATATTTTTGGGTTTTTATATACAAAGTTTTTCATAATTATTTGAACCATTTATAAGAAAGTTTCTGCACAGGTTCACCATAATTAGTAGAAGCTAACTGATTCCCGGATATCTGAGCACATTATCAACTCATATCCAAAATTTAATTCCAATAGAACAAATAATATTGTTTGGATGCTTTTTATAAAAGCTAATAAATGAAGAATATCATTTTTATTGCAGACAACAATCAAAAATATCTTAATTTATGCAGATCACAATCAGGTCAATCTATATAGCAATACAAAGCTTTTGTCTCACTGTTTCATCGTAAATTCAAACTTCTGTGCTATAATCTACATCATATCACTTTAAAAAGCTGTATGATAGTTATCATTCAATACAAAAACATTATCTATGGAAGGCAAGAGAATAATTAGATAAGAGAGTACTATAACAAAATAATAAGACTAGCTTTGCCACCCACTTAATGCCATTTGCTTTAGCATTTGTATTATATGCCTATATTAAATAAACTCTGAAATGAAATATTATTTAAGATAATAATTATATAATTAAAATAAAATGTAATTGTGGGGCTTAAAAAAATGAGTTCTCTACATAATTAATTTGATATGAATTTCAGATTAAAGCAAGTATTTATCACCCTCTCCCACCGATGGTAATTTTTCACAATATAATATGGATATTGATACTACTGGATAAAGATAATCCCTTTAACTTCTTTATTTAAAAAAATTACAAACTTTGATAAATTTGTGCAAATAATGATTAAGCATTGTTACTTGGCCATATTAAGTTTCTAACTATGTAATTGCATTTGCCCTTATATGGGAATAACCTAAATTAATAACTATGCCAATGGTCATCAAAGTCATTGATTTTAGTGTCTTATTGTCTAGATTTAACTATGTATTCAGATAAAAATAATAATAATATACTATAATGCTTATATAAAATAGAATATATCTTTAATGTAAAAGCAAACACAAATTTTTACATTCTAATATATACTGTATTTCTCATCTCAGATTAAATTATTTGTCTTTCAAAGTTTAATTTAAAAAACAATTAAGTTTGAGTCTGTAATCTAATATTAGAGATTAACAGACTATTCTTTATGACATTAAGGCTTGTTAAACTAATCAAAACATACTGCTAAAGAACAATTTACTTTGCATTTCTTCAGCTGATGTTTCTCATGAGATTACGATTAATGCATTAAAAATTCAAAACAATAATCGAGGCAAAATGTATCAAAGAAATGAACGGAAGAAATAGTTCTGTAGATAGTTTTTTATATTATTAAAAATTAATTATACAATCAAACTTTAAAAAATTATTTTTTAAAAAAAAAATCACTCTTAATTTTTCGCATAATATTTCAAAATTTTGCTAATAATATATATAAAGTGTGATGTATAGAATAGATTGACAACTGAACTCTGATAGAACAAGGTCACAAATTTTTCAGATAGGTAACAAATCCCAAAAAAATCTCAATATTTTTTTAAGCAATTGATCATAATCTATTCAGCTGCCCAGCCGTTAATGATAAATAAATGGATATTTAGATACTATTGACCTGAGATAAAACTTCTTGGTTAATGTGCATTGTGCAAATAAATATCAATGCATTAAACGTAAAAATAAAAACTGCAGTTCTGATACAGATTTTGTCATTGTTTTGGGGGAAATATAATACTACTACAGATGCAGAGCACAAAGCTACCATTCAGTAGGTGGTCTTAACAAAAGTTCAATCTAGTGTAATCCCAAATATATATATATATATAGAGAGAGAGAGAAAGAAAAAAATATCTTTTTCATACTAACAGACCCTCACTTATAAAATAAGAATGTCATTGAACTTACTTAAAATTATGAAAAGTGTTATATACATATATTATATGAACTGTATCATGTTATGAACATATACACCTGTTTCTTATGTTAACACTATACTTCTGTCCTAATATAATGTAGAAAACATAAACACATACTATTTCTTTAACAGATAAAAATAAATAGATAAGTTTAGTTTCATGAAGTGTGAGAAAAAAAATCAAATCTGGTTTTTAATTAGTTGGAGCATAAGAATCCCAAAAGTGCTTTAATGCTTCAAGACTGATGATCTACATTTAAAATCTGTTTTTACTGAATGATCATTGACTATTATAAAAATACAAAGGCAAAAAAATCTGCAACAATAACTCAAATCATTGCAGAATTCAACAAACATCTGCCCTTTTTAATATCTTCCAAATCACTTCAAATTTTACAAACAAAATGCTTATATTCAAATGTTCTTTTATTGCCATTGTTTTCTGATATAAATGCTACATTGTAAAGTAATAGTGATACAAGTATAATAATGGGACAATAAATGACCAGAAACATATCATTGGTGAAGTTTTTATGATCACCAAAAAAATCTTATCAATCAGACTACTATATTTTAATAAAAAAAAAACCATGTGAAAGAGTCATAATAAGAGTAGACATATTATGATATATTTTTTATTCTATTGTTATACTGCACAAATACATCATAGGTGCAGAGTATTTGAGCATTTAAAGAGATCAGTTTCATACCTTTGTGTAAACACTGTTTCCAGACATATTATCACATTCTAAGAATGACAATATCCTATTTACAGCCTCTACTATCAATTGTTGTTTTTGTTCATAATGTTATCTATCTTTATAATCTCAGTAGTCACTTGATTTTAGATATTAATAAGCCATAGAGGACCATTCTTGAAAAATAAATAATAATATCTTTCATTAACATCTCTAAGAACTCGAGACATTTCATTATGAAAAATGATTTAAAATAGTTAATATTCCTCTGAATATTGAAATGTTATATAATTCCACTCCATTAAAAAAATAAGCAGTTCTAAATGTAAATGGTTAACATATTTTATATTAAAAGTATTAGATATGTTCTTATTACTTTTTTTATACTTTGTATATATATATAACCATAACTTTTTAAATATCTGTAAGCGAAAAGTTGAAGTAACTATCTCTGTCTGAATTATGCAATGTCAAAACCCATGAAAAGATAAAATGATATCTTTAGGTTCTATTGTTATATATATATAAAATTTAAAAGTGTCTAACACTATACTAGTAATAAATAAAATACAAAACCATAAAAGAATACAATACTAGATTAGGGAAGTTGTTTTTTGAAATGAATTATGGGAAGGTTTGTTTGTTTTGAATATATATGTTGCTTCTTTAGTTTGATTTTCACTTGAGAAGGTCTATTTGTTTAGAAGATGAAATCATGGTCATGTAAGGATTTGGGTAAAATTTGGATTTTTATCTAGTATTGTATTGTTTTATGGTTTCACATTTTATATATATATAAGTTATATAATATTTTGATAAAAATACTATTCTTTAGTCAAATATCTGTATGCCTACCCTTCTGCTGACAACAGATTCCAAACTACTATATTTTCATATATCAAACAAAGCCCATATGTCATCCTCAGCCTACTTTCAATATCTGCATTAGGAATAATGATTCATTTTTTTTATTCTATTTCAATAGATGGCACTTAAATATGTTCAATAATGAAATAATACTCTTAGAGCAGAGTGATTGTTTGGGTTTAAATCTAAATGTCATTATCTTAATATTATAACAAGTATAAGGCTATTTTATGTGATTTTCCTAAACAAAACCCAAATAAAAGTCTGAAGACCCTACTAATCAACATCTGATGGCTAAAACTTATGAGAAAATTTTCGAAATAAATCAAGGAATTAATAAAAATGTCACTATTAATTGGTGCATAAAAAATTGGATATAAGAATCGAATAATATTTCTATTTGAGGAATTTACATATCCTGATTTGAAAATAGATGGGATTTAAAAGAAATATTTTGAGAAAATTTTGATAAGAACAAATATGAAAATAACTATAAGTCTTCCAAATAGACTTTTTATTCAACCATAATCTATCAAATGGTTAAGCCAGTATGAAAAGTTATCAGTTTTTAAAAAAAATTCAGACTGATTCTCATAATAGCGTAAAAATTTCCCATAACTGGCTAATGGCCTATCATCTTATAAGTTTTTACAATAATCATATACAATAGTCTTAATCATCAATATTGTAACTTAATTTCTAATATATATGATTTCTATGACCATTAGACATAAACCTTTCATACAGCACAATAAATTCATATGATACTTGCATATGAATATACTGATTGCTGGAATGATAATTAAAAAAATAATAATAAATGGACTGATTGTCAATGTTATGATTATGACTAAATATAAATAATTTGAAGATTATGTTGACAGAGATGGCAAATAGATATCAACTTGTTAATGCATTCATAAAAGTCACATATTGCTGGAACAATCATTAACAACATACGGGCCAACAGTCAAGATGGTCATCACAGATTGACAATGAGAAAAATTGTGATCAAAAATTTAAAAAGAATTTTTAGATATAGGATTATATTTTTAAAACAAACATCTGAATTGTTAAAATTTTATATTTTTCCATGGATGTGATGACTGGACTTTGAAAAATGATATAAAAAATAAGTGCTAGTGAAGATATTTGTTACACCAAGAGCAGTACAGATAATGTGAACTTTCATTTAAAGCACCATTAGTCATATTAAAATTTTATGTTGGTCATATTATAAAAACTTGTGATTATACTGATGGATTATAGAAATCTTAAAATCAAACATGATGGGCTATTGTAGAATAATACCTTTCATATGAAGACTAGGCATAAGTTTTATTTTATGAATCAAAAAGAACAACTGCCATGATTTTATAAAACTTACACAATTCCTTAATTGATCAGGTTTGTAACCCTGAATATAAAAAAAGATAAAATATCTTTTAAATAAACAATTGTAGAGCAAAGGTTTCTCACATAACTTTTTACAGAGAAACAACAAAAAATAAGATAATGCTCTTCAGGCAATTCAAATGCCAGGATATGGGGATTTAGTTTTTTGCTTTTAGCTTATCTCTTATTGGTCAATGTTTGAATGATTAGTTGAGTGCTACTTGGAACCAAAAAAAATTATAAATTTTCTTGAAATCAAAAACAAAAAATCTCTAGGATTCAATTACACTTAAACTCCAAGAAGTGTAAGGCTGATATTTAATCCATTATTGTTGCTGTTGTTGATGTAGTTGTTGTTGATGATGTTGTTGTTGTTCTATTGTTATTAGTGTTGGTGTCACAATTGACACTAACAATTAATATTTTTCTAAAGCAAGCTGTTCATTAATTGGTGGCAGTTTATGTTCATTGCTTTTGAATAAAATCTTGGAGTTAAATTTTTCACTTATATCAAAATGTTACTATTTACTTCAGTTAAGGTTGAGATTTAACTTCTGGCTTATGACCCAATTTGAACCATAAACTATTTTAATGGTTTTATTCATTTCATTTCATATTTATTATTATTAAGTACTGTCAAGTCATCATGCCTTCAGGAGATCATGTGAGTTGCATTTCTCTACAATAATCTGTTGACAATTTTTAGATTCTGCAGTGGTGCATTCAGTATTATGATGAAATTCATATATTATTGCTAGTTGCTTATTTTTCTTTCAGAATCAACTTCTCTATATATTATATACTTTTCTTATTATCAATGTAAGACAATTCTATTCTGGAAATAAAAGTTCAGGTGTAATCTCACTAAGTATCCATTTAATCATAGTACTTGCTAGCCACACTATTCCTACTAGTTTTCATTAATGCCACAGACTGAAAAACATATTAATGTTTCTACTCTTTTTTACTGTTGATAGAGATTCATTTTATTATTGTCTTATTATATTTTCTATTATAGAATTTCTATAGACATACAATCTATCTTTTTTGATTATTTATACAACAAAAATAGTAAATAAAAGTAAAGACAAATATAAATGTTTTAAATTTGAAAAAAATGTCTATATTTTTTTAAATTACAAATAAAATTCATTATTAATAAGTTTGGCTGGTTAAAATATATAGACCAAGTGGTGAAGGGGAGATAAGTAAATTTTTCTTGATCATCTATGTTGGATTCAAAAGCTAAATGTGTTTATATAAAAGCTCCACCTATAATTTTGGTACTTAAAGATCAAATAACAATCTAAGAATCTCATGGTAAAATGTCATTCAAAATCTAATTGAAACTCAATTTGTCATCTCTGATGCTCAAATATTCCATGACTTTTAAAGAAACAAGCTAATAAATTATTTTGTCTTGTGAAATTTAGAGCTAAAGATTTCTGCATCAATTCTCAATTTGCAACTTTTGCTATTTGAATGTCATGTGATTGAAAACCATTAATTTTTATTATTATTTCAATTAAAAAACTGTTTCACATTAATCTCAAGTCATTTTATAAAAGTATTTATAGCCAAATATAACAAATAAAGTTAACAAAAAAAATTTTATCTTTAGTATTTAAAATAAATAGAAATATTTTTATAATGAAAGCTTTTATTTATCATTCACTAAAAAGCAAAAAAAAAATTCTTTCTTCAATTATAACTGGACTTTTTATATGTAACTTGAAATAAAAGTATGTGGAGAGGGTCTAGAAATTAATTAATACAATCCTATTTTTTTATAACAAAAGATTGACTTAATAAATTTCTGGACTCAACACAAATATATACACACTTTTATTTCATGTTACATATGAAACCTCAATTGTGCTAAAGAAACAACTGTATTTTTTGCAGTGTAAAGTAAAAAAATCATTGATTATAAAATATTATTACATCTGTTTTATTTACTTTTTAGCATTAAGATTGTAATCAAATGTTTGCTTTTATTTCAATTTTAAAAGATGCTAAAATACTTTTAAGTTTGAAAGTAAAATCATAAGTATTAAATTATAGTATAATTTTTTCACCCATCCACTGCTCTATATTTAAGAAACTAAATACTATACCTAAAATATTTTAGTGTTATATTGCATTGCCAGTGATTTATAAAAATTGTACTAAATTTGAACAAATTAATTGAATATTAATGTATTAAATCTCAATTTTAAAATTTTATTCTAATTTCAATAAAAACATGTAACGGAAACAGCAAATTTAACAATATATAATGTCCTCTCATGTATATTACTGAAAACTTTTTTAATTTTTTCACAACTAATTTTAATTTTAATATCAAAATATTTCAAATTTCATATGCCCACTGATCTGTATTTAAGAAATCAATTAACCCACCTAAAATATTTTAATGTCATATTGCATTGTCAGTGATTTATAGTGCCAAATTTCAAGAAATTCTATTTTATATAAATATATTAAACTATGATTTTAAAATTTTATTCCAATTTAAATAAAAGTGCTTACAAATAAACAAACAAATAAACAGAGATTGTAACTTAAATAAAAGTATTTAATAAATTAGAAGTAAAATTCAATTCTCAATCAAAGAGCTTTAATGTGCACATACCTAAGCTATTCTATAAATTATCTTTTTTATTGATATTTCTTTAGATTATTATTACAAACAATTTTTAATGTGCATTTTTATATATTTATTTAATAAAGCTTACTTTAAAAAATTGCTTTTTTTTTTTATTTTCTAATACATTACTTTTTTTTAATTTTTACTCAGAAGCTTTAAAAAATTTTTTTAATTTCTTGAGGGTAATCAATTTTATTGCAAAATTAAAGCTAAAAGTAACTTTCAAATCTAAAATGATTATTAGGAACCAAAAATGTAAAAAAAAAATCCTTTTAAATATGTATGACATATATCTTCATGTTTTTTGAATATATATATATATATATAACAAATAAATTCTTAAGATCCAAAAAGCACTTCCTTGGTCTGCTTCATAATAGTTGTGGCAGATACGGATGAATACTATATTATATCAAAACAAAATATCTTATGACTCTCTTAATTTGTATTTAAAATTCAATTGCATCAAAAGCAGTAATCTACTCTATTACATCACAAATTCTAGAAGCACTTACATAAGCACGCATAATCAATGGGCACTAGATGACAGTGCCAACCAGATTCCCAGACAAATTTTTAGCTAAAAGCTTTCAACAGTAAGAAGAATGTTAGATTGCAGAAATGCCAAAAATGCTTATTATTAATAAAATCTAAAATAGTAATAAAATCATGCTTTTTAAAAAAGGAATGATTATTTTGTGGAAGGATACTAATCTAGTATCAGATATATATGTAAATATACCACAACCTCAATGTCGTTTAAAATCTTGAGAGATTGAAATTCTCAAGTCATTGGTTGAAACACTATTATAAAAGAAAAATTGCGGAATATGTGCAATTCAGTGTTTCTTATTAATGTAAGCAAAAAACCAGAAACTAATATGAGAATTTAGTTGGCATTATTATCAGGTATCTATTAATTACTCATGCTTACGTAGATAATTCTATAGCAGAAAGATAAATAAAATGCAAATGACATTGTTTGCAACTATCTTTTTTTATTTATTCAGGTTTAAATACAAACAGTGCATGTTTGGATGTCAATTTCCCTCTACTGATTACATATATATGCTGTGCTAAATTATTGATTTATGATTACAAGAATTTGACAAGTAAATAATTTGTATATGTATATATAAACTTTATTAATTTATACATACAAGAAAAGGGAATTTTGTTTATTGCAAGATTCAACTAATAATGACTTAAAATTGAAAAAAAAAAAATTATTAAAAAAATTTATTCTGAAAAAAAGATTATTTAAATTATGACATTAAAATTTTAAAATATAAAATAGTCCACAACAGTTGGAGTCATTTGTCAATATGGTAGATTCTTATCAAGAATTAAAATTTCTAATTCAATTCCCAGCTGAGAAAAATAAAAAAGTATCTCATTTTAATAAATGAAATGGAACGATTGTGCTTACTTTGTTACTTCAGTAGTAAGCAACTTTATTTATTTTATCGTCTGTTCATCAAACAGTTGAAACTTCAGTTATTTTTAAAACAATATATTTTTTTTTTTTGAAGGCTGACATTTTTAAGATAATTTTTTAAACCATATTGTTAAACGGACTATTAGAAAAATAATTTAAGAAAACTCATGATTATCTTTATTCAACATCCAAAGTATTCAAATCATATAATCTGAAGGATTTTGAAAATTATACTAAAGTTACTTAAATTTGACAATTGCTTGCAAACATTGAGAATTAGTACCTTTGAGAAATTTCATTTTGGATATTTACTTTTATTGTTGAATATCTGATAGAACTGATGTAAAATATTGTTTCTGTTTAATACAGTAATACCTTACAGTAATGACTTCTTGCTTAATAGCATTTTTTTTTTAATACTTTTTACAAAATATGCACTCATGCTAAATCAGTAGTTTTTTAGCAAAATACAAATCCAAGTCTGAAAATAATGTTAAGTGCTTTTTAAAAAAAAAAAATCATGCAGTTTTCATAACTTTTTTATACATTTTAATATATAGGATATATGAGAACAGACTTTACATGACCCACCACTCTCCACACTATCTCATAACACTGATACACTCAACCCATTTGTTGAAAAAATAATCACCAATATACGTATTTCATGCTAAACCAGCAATCATCAGTTGGTCCAGATTACCATCTCTACACATATATGCTATAAGTGTTCAGATATATATTAAGATAGCCAAACGTCATACTTTAATGGACAGGCTTCAATCTACTCCACACTCCAACTCTTCAACCTTCCATCCAATTGAAAATCTGATGATGGAATGCTCAAAGGCCGCCCTGAGACCGAGATTCTTGTCACACCCATGATGACCTAAAGTCAATCTGACCCCTCATGTACAGGACATAATCCATTTAATACATCTATTACATCTATGATTTTCTAACTTTATAAAGATATTGTATAATGTTTATATAATAATGTTAAGTAAATTGCTTATAAATCTAGTGCTTATGAGAAGAAAAATTGTAAATGTTTTACTTTAAAAAATTTTATACAGTACGTAACTTATAAAGATTACTGTAATCTTATTTTTTTCTTTTATTTAATCACATTTTCTTTATAAATGTATAATTATTTGTCTTAAAAAATAATTAAATATATATATATATAATTAATGAGGTTAATGAAATAATAGATTCGAGCCTCTAATCGACTATTATTACAATGTATTATATTGTTTTTGAAAACTGAATTATTACAAATAATCAGATTTAGAATAATCAAAAATCCAAGATTTGAAAAGATAACTATTAATATATATACTGCAATGTAGTGGCGAATATGATAGTTGAAAAGATGATTATAAAGTTCTTTGATCATTAATTGGCTGTCAAAATGTAACTTGAGAATGCTCTTGGCTGGAGGTTTAGTATATGCAATCAAATGACACACATATATTCTAATACAGATGTACTAAATAAAGAGTTAAGATTCAATTATAATTAGATTAAATTTATTTAAGCAATAGCCTTATAAAAAGTTAATAATTAATTACCAATTTACTTATAATTTATGGATTAACTTACAACACACCACTCTTTAAACTAACAAACAAACTGGTATCTCATGAGATCCAAAACTGATATCAGAATTCTTAAGATAAAAAAATTCACGTCTTAAAGACAGCACACAGAACATAGTTCTTACAATATCAAAGAGTTTGTGTTTTTAAATAGATTTGCTTTATTAAAATATTCTATGATTGGTTTGTATTCATTTAATATATATAATAAGTAATCGTATAACATTACAATACTAGCCCAAAAAACAAAATTGTATTAAAATTCTTTCATGACTGTGGTTTCATCTATTAACAAATAGATATTTTCAAGAAATAGATAGATAGATAGGTAGGTAGGGAGGTAGTGAGGTAGGTAAGTAGGTAGGTAGGTAGGGAGGTAGGAGGTAGGGAGGGAGGGAGGTAGAGAGGGAGGTATGGAGGTAGATAGGTAGGTAGGTAAGTAGGTAGGTAGGTAGGCAGGTAGGGAGGTAGGGAGGTAGATAGCTAGGTAGCTAGACAGACAGATGACAGACAGACAGACAGACAGACAGACAGACAGATAGATAGATAGATAGATAGATAGATAGATAGATAGATAGATAGATAGATAGATAGATAGATAGATAGATAGATAGATAGATAGATAGATAGATAGATAGATAGATAGATAGATAGATAGATAGATAGATAGATAGATAGATAGATAGATAGATAGATAGATAGATAGATAGATAGATAGATAGATAGATAGATAGATAGATAGATAGATAGATAGATAGATAGATAGATAGATAGATAGATAGATAGATAGATAGATAGATAGATAGATAGATAGATAGATAGATAGATAGATAGATAGATAGATAGATAGATAGATAGATAGATAGATAGATAGATAGATAGATAGATAGATAGATAGATAGATAGATAGACTGATAGATAGGTAAGTGGGTGGGTATGTAGATAGGTAGACAGGTGGGTGGGTAAGTTGATGGGTAGGTAAACAGATGGATAGGTGGGTGGGTAGGTAGGTAGGTAGGTAGGTAGGTAGGGATGTAGGGAGGTAGATAGATAAGTAGGTAGACAGACAGATAGATAAGACAGACAGACAGACAGACAGACAGATAGATAGATAGATAGATAGATAGATAGATAGATAGATAGATAGATAGATAGATAGATAGATAGATAGATAGATAGATAGATAGATAGATAGATAGATAGATAGATAGATAGATAGATAGATAGATAGATAGATAGATAGATAGATAGATAGATAGATAGATAGATAGATAGATAGATAGATAGATAGATAGATAGATAGATAGATAGATAGATAGATAGATAGATAGATGAAACTATGATTGTGGAAGTTTTTTTTTTTTTGGCTAATGTAATGTTATAAGATTTTATTTATAATTACTAGTACAGTGATAAGCAGAATTTATTATATACATATATATTTAAAAAGTAAAGAATATATCAAAGTTTAATTATTAATTATTTAATAAATCAGCAAAGCATAACAAATCATCAATATAGCATACCATTCAATATAAAGGGAATCACCACACAGCTGAGACTCAATATTTCTAGAGTAATTAAATAATTTAAGTATTTATCATTTTAATAAATTTTCATTATTTGCTTATGTATTAGATTGATAAGCAAAAAAAAAAAATATGAAAAAGGATTTTGGAGAGAGAAAAACAAATTTCTCTAAAAATATAAAAATTTTCTCTTCCAACAAAGAAAAAAATATAAAAGTAATACCAGATTCAAAAGTATAAAATTTGATAATCATATAGGCTGTAAGGTATTAAATTATATAAGTAAATATTCACACTTTATCCATTTTAGTAAAAGATGTACACATATACAAACTTACTGACAGCCTTGTATCACAAATTTTTAACTTTGACTATATATAAGTTGTTCCTCATAAAATATGTTTGCTTTTATGAAATGTCCATTGTTTTTTTCCTTTTATCCATAATGTATTAATAGTATATCTAACAGTCTAACTGTTACTTATTCAGGTATAGGTCAATTTTTTAATTGAATAGACATTCACAAAAATAATCAGGTTTTCTATAAGGAAAAATTAATATTCATATTAGAAACTTCGGTTACATTTTCAGAAAGTTGGAATACAACTCAAATAGATCTTGCCAGCCATTTGAGGAAAAAATCTTAAGATATTGAAGCCATCTTAAATATCCAAGTCATATAACAATACTTTACACTGCCATCTAACTTCTTTTTGTTATTTTCTTAGTTTTAATTAATCTTTAGTTGTTATTAACAGTTCTTTCTCTATTATTGCTAAGAAGTTCTATTTCATTCCTGTTGTTTTTTCTAATTAATATGGATTAATTTAAGCATTCTCATTAAAACTTAATATAGAATTATGAAGAATTTAACTTAAATACCTTTCCATTAACTACTAATGACATTGCTACTATTACATGCAGCCTTTTTCTTAATCTCCTGCTTATTCATAAATAAAATAAATTGTTTGTCCTATTACTAATCCTTTATTTTAATAGGTAATGTTTTATCGTTCTGGTATTTTTTTTAATTTATAAAAAAAATTATGTATTTCAAATAATCAAAATATATTTGACTTTATCAATCCTGTATTTTTAAGAATTTTCTTAGTAACTCTAAACCATCAAAATTAATATTTGTTTTATTTAGAGTACATGTTTAGATTTAATCATTTTAGGATCTAATCTTCCCCCTTCTAAACTGTTACATAAGTATTATTAATATTGTTTAAACTTTAACTTTAACTTTATTTATTTATTTCTCCCCTCTTTTTCACTATACTTAAATTAATCAGCATATATTTTATAGTTAAATCTTTCATATAATATAGATATATATGAGAGATAGTGACCTGGGCCAACTGATGAGTGCTGGTTCTTGGAGATCATTTGTCTTTCATTGTATCTTTATTTATATGAATTTAAAAAGAATGTGGAAGTATGGAGGTTGATTAATATATCTATAAAAATATTATACATGGGAAAGAGAAAGATGAAGAACTCCATGTGTCTGTATGTTTAAAAATATATATATATATATATTAATCTTTAACTAAGGTATAAAGTTTATGTCTATGCTAGAGATAATTTCTAGTTTAGTAAATGATTAGTAATAATCATTATTGTATTTATCTGAGGTGAATGGTGTCAAAGTTGTGAGTGGAGTGAGTTTGACAATTATAAATAAAAATGTACAATTTATTGGAAATGTTGAAAATTAAAATCACTTTTGTTTTTTAAAAACAAATTAAGCACGCACACACACACTTTTCCACTAGACAATATATATGTAAATGTGATATGTTGGACTATTTCCATTGTCTACGAGTGAATGCTGAATGTATAGAAAATTGTAAACTTTATTTAAACTTTCCAAATACAAACAACTTGTTAGTAATAATATACAAATAGACAACACAGATTAGTAATTACACAATGTTTAGAGTAGTATTATTCTCCACTCTTCTTCAGGTATTGCTGGTCTATATGCACAGTGACAATATTTGCTTAGAAGTTGAACTCATACCTTTAGATTCTTGAATATCGAACTTGAGGCAAATGCTCTACCAACTGAGCTATTCTGTCAAAGGCAACATATAGTAGAAATTTGATATATTTATATATGAGAGTTGGTTCAAATCCTCCTGAATCCTTCAATTTGTTTTTAATTTTTTAAAAGCAGGATTTGCACTAACCCTCATATATAAATATATCAAATTTCTACTATATGTTGCCTTTCCACAGAATAGCTCAGTTAATAGAGTGTTTGCCTCAAATTCGATATTCAAGAATCTAAAGGTGCAAGTTCAACTTCTAAGTGAATATTATCACTGTGCATATAGGCCAGCAACACCTGAAGAAGAGTGGAGAATAATACTACTCGAAACATTGTGTAATTACCAACCTGTGTTTCTATTTGTATCTTATTACTAACAAGTTGTTTGTATTTGGAAAGTTTAAATAAAATATAAAATTTTCTATATATTCAGCATTCACTCATAAATGATAGAAATAGTCCAACATATCACATCTAATGATATACCATCATTACTAACTTTCAGACAAATACAATATATATGTAATTTTATAACCTTTTACTGTCAGATTGCTAGCTTGTTCGTTGTGATCAGATAAAGGTCTGATTTATTATAGAACTACTACTTACATTAAAAGTATAATAGGTCATTGAGATCTATACATCTCAATAAATATTAGTACATATATGTGTTGTAAACTAAAATAGCTAAGACATAGGATACTATAATAAATTGGGGGATAATTAAATCATAAGAGATTAAGGTTTTCTATAGCACATCAATCTTTTAATTTATTCTAACATTGCAATTGAAAGTCAAATCAAAAATAATTAACGTTTACATAATGAAGATGCATCCCAATATATATGCACACTTAAAACTTACAAATAATTCATTATAAAAGAAATTTTTAAAAAAAATCCAAATTAAAAGATTAATAATAATAAAAGTGGTAACATCTAGTACTCTTTCTTTATTCTTATGGATGTGAAACAGCCTTATTAAACTTTTTTACCAGATTAAGCAATTTATGGAACAAAATGCACAAACATAATGAAAGAAAAAAGATGTTCTAGTTAATGAATGACATATACAGTAAGAAAAAGTTAATTCGATTTAAAAAAACGTGTCGTATTTTACTTGAAAAAATGATTTTCTTTTAAAATGTTATTTAATGAAAAGAAGTTAATAAAATTATTTCAAACTTCTGAAAATCACTTTAATACATATAGTCAAAAAGTAGTACTATTTTAAAAATTAAACAAAATATTCATATAATATTTTACCAAATACATGCAATTATTATTATTATTAGTTGCCATTATACCTGACAGATTACATGAATAGCATTTTCCCAGAAAGTTCTATCGTTTTCTGACTGCTCAGATGTATTCATTAATGCTATGATGAGAGTCTATACAATTTGTTAATAGATTTCTTCTTTCATCCCCAACTTTTTCAAACATAATACAATTTATTAATAAATTATATCATTTTTATGATATGTACAAAACAGCAATATCTAAAACTGATAAATTTATACTTCAATTAAAAGATAATCATGATTTAATTAAGTATTCGCTTATTCATTTAATTTGCAATTCAGAGAATTCTCAAAAGTTTATTTCCTATTAACAGCTTTCGTAAGAGTAAAAATAAAAATAAGAAATATAAAATTTATTACTGCATTAGTCTATTAGATGTTTTTTGACCCAGTTGATCAAAAATGCCTTATGTATGTATTTAAACTCTTCATGGAAAATAAATTTTCAAGATACAAGCCTGTATCAAGGAGATCTATAAAAGGAATCTTTTAAAAATTGGAACTTACTAGACAGATGATTGCAGCTCCAGAGAAAAAGAATCTCTAGAAAGATTCATTATTAAAATAAATGTTTAATAATAAGTGTGTATATAATGTTAAAATAAATTGTAAATTATAAAGGAAATTTAAATGTATATAATTTGGAAATTATAGAAAAAGTTTAAAGTAAAATAAATTATTTCATCAGCAAATATAGAAAAGTATTGCATCAGCAAATAAAGAAATCAGCTGATACACAAAATAGATTAAGTAAAAGTATTTTAACTTAAGATCGATTAAGAAAAATGAGGTAATATAAAATGGTTTATTTAACAATAGTGTAAAATCATATGATGCTTTTAAGAGCTGGTAAACAATGAAGCATTGGTAGACTGCAATTAATTAATATGAAAAAAGAGTTAAAAGATATAAAAATTCTTCTTTGTTCAAAAAAATCATCATCTTCTTGTTCTAAAGTCTGGACCGATTCGTAAATGTCTGTACAAGTTATGCTCGAGTAGAAGAAAAGTTTTTCTCTGTCTCCTTGTCCTCAGAGGGAGTCGTAGAGATGAAGCCCAGCAGAAGACCAAAAAATCATGCCTCATAAATGCCTACCTTTACTACCAGAAAGAAAGACCTGTCTAAATGAAAACAGGAGTACAGATGTCTAATGTACATGTAACAGCCATCAAGAAATAATAACTGCATTATAAGGCCTCTAAAAATGGACTCTTAACTCGATAACCGTATAAAGCTTAATCATATCATATATACATACGCGTGTCTGAGTTATAGTAACTTTTATCTTTATCATTTTTTTTTATATTATTCTTTTCTTAACTTGTATTTGTATCTGCTATGTATGAACGTATAACGCAAAGCTACATACCTGCTTATAGCATGACTCTGATAAATAAATGTAAAAAGAGCGCTACTATCATTTATCTGGTGTAGACAGAAGTGACCGATAAGTGTCCAAAGATAAATAGTGAGAAGAACTGTTTTCTTTCTCTTGTGTCCTGGTTCCTTCATGCAGTTTTTTCAAATGCCTTGGATAAAATATGTCTCCAAGAAAAAGCCATATTGGAAATGGTAAGGTGAGAACTATGTATAATAAACTTGTAAATAATTAGTGAACTTTTGCTAATATTAATTCATGATGAAGTATAAGTATGTATTCGTATATGTAAATATGTTTGTGAATTTTATATTTATACTTTATTAAAATTGTAATTGTATATAAATTAAATTGTTTGCTTACATTATTTATGCTTTCTGACTGGTTTCTAAAAGAGAGAAACCCTTAGATGTTGCGTAGTGGCTCAGTTATGACAGGATTGAATCGTAAGCAAAGCGAAACATAAAAAAATTCTGAAAGAAACATGGCGGTAGATGCTCCAATATGCAAGTTCGATGTGAATAACAGCAACTCATGAAAAACGTATAGTGGAATATCATTTCTTCATAAATAAAATCGAAGATGACCACTATAAAATTGCTACACTTTTATATTTTGTGGGACAAGACATGATACAACTAGAAAACAGGCTTACTGACCCAAAATGTCTGGAAGACCTGTCCTATCAGGAATTTATAGAGAGGATAAATGCATATTTCATCCCAAAGATTTCAAAATGGATATCGCATCTTAGACTAAGGAATAGAATGCAATTACCGCAGGAAAGATATGTAGATTTTGACCTTGCATTAAGAAAATTAGTTAAGGATTGCGAATTCGGGCAGGAAATTAATGACTCTTTATTAGAACAATTCCTATACGGTATGATGGATAACAAATTTAGGAAAGTGCTTTTAAGTGATCCAGATTTAAATTACAAAACTGCCATGGATAAATGTATTGCACAGGAGGCCATGTTAAATATGGCATCAGAGTATAATATAGCAAAATTCCCAGAAAAAATAGCATTTAGTAGTGAAAGAAAAAAAATAATATCGGAACTTTCAGTGGCCACAGTAAGCAACTAAAATGCAACTGCTGCAGAAAATTAGGACATTTTAAAAATGTTTGCAGATATAAGGACAAAGTGTGTAGGATTTGTATCATGAGATGGCACTTAGCTGCCGTCTGTCATTCCAAAGAAGGCGAATCTCCGAGAAAGAAATTAGATTACAATTCATGGAATGGAATGGAATGTAAAGTGTCTATCAATGCTATCAAAAGTAACAGAAAAAAATTGGATAACACTAGTATAGAACTACAAATTTGCAATAAACAGGTGTCAATGGAAATCTACAGTGGTGCCAGTTTGTCACTTATACTGAATAAAGACTGGATGGAGATTACAAAAGACCGTGATTATAGAAAATAAAGTGCATATTTTAGGAAAAGTTACCGTGCCAGTGATGTTGAACACAAGACGTAAATTCCTTGAATTATACATAGTTAATAATGATATTAGCCCACTATTAGGCAGAAATTGATTCATGGCTTTGGGAATACATATAGAAATATTAAAAAAAGATACACACCAATACCCAGAATTGTTTATGCCTGGACTGTCAGAATTTAGAACTAGACCAGTGGATATTGAATTAATGAAAGATGCAAAGGAAATTATATGTAAATCATGGAAAGGGCCATTTGTGATAAGAGAAAAGTTTGAGAAAAAACTAAACGATCTTGTAGATAAAGGAGTTCTTATACCTATGGAAGAGTCATTGTGGGTGACCCCTATCATGATTATAATGAAACCAGACAGTAGTATATGGCTATGCAAAGATTATCACATTTATGATAAATAAAAAAAATAAATAAGAGAGCTTACCCTGTTCCAAATGTGCGAGATGTATTAGCAGTGTTACAGAAGGCAAACTACTTTGCAAAATTTGATTTGAAAGCAGCTTTTCACCAAATCCCAGTAACTAAGGAGACAGCGGAGCTACTCACACTGATGACACACAAGGGTTATACAAGTGCAATAAATTACCGTACGGAATAACGATTGCACCAAATGGGTTTCAAGCAAAAATGGATATGCTGTTTCGATCAATGGATGGAGTAATCCCATATCTGGATGATATATCCTTATTGCTGAAACTGAAAAAGAGCTTGAAAAGCATGTGGATATGGTTTGGGTGGGGCTAGCCCAAGCTAAAGCAAAATTAAATGTGAAAAAATTTATGTGGTCTTCGAAGGAAATTAAATTCCTCAGACACATAGTAACTGCAAGTGGATGCCGCCCAGACCCAGAAAAGGTAAAAGCCATAAAAAATGCCAATAAACCCAGAAACATAAAGGAACTTCAAGCTTTCTTAGGACTGTTAAATTTGTATGAGAGTTTCTTAGTTGGAAAATCACACGTGTGGTCACCACTTTATACATTATTAAAGAAAAAACAATGTTGGATGTGGAACACAGAACAAAACAAAGCTTTTGAAACAGCCAAGGACTTACTGACAGCAGAAAGTCTATTAGTGCATTATCAAAGTGACTAGGAATTTTGTATTACTGTGGATGTATCGGAATACAGTGTGGGAGCTGTTCTCACTCATCCAGGTTATGAAGGCGAACATCCTATCGCTTTTGCTTTGAGAGTGCTAACACCAGCTGAAAAAAACTATAATTGGTTGGATAAAGAAGCTTTGGCAGTGATTTTTGCAGTGAAGAAATTCCATCAATACATGTATGGATGCAAATTTACAATCTATACCGATCATTGCCTTCTAATGGGAATTTTCGGCTGCATAAAAAAGCTATATAAATCGTCAAGCCCACGTATGTTACGGTGGATAAATATTCTATCACATTATGGTTTTACATTAATTTACAAACCCAAAAAAAGGATCAGCCATGCTGATGCATTGTCAAGATTGCCAGACATTAAAGAAAATAGATATGAAATAAAGGAAATAAACTACATTGATGCTCTAAATTCAGATGTGATAAATAGCAGAGTCATAGCGGACTGGACTAAAAATGACAAAGGATACCAGAGGGCTGATAAATTGGATAAAAATGGGTTGGCCATCTAGATGCCCCAGTGAATAAAATTGCGCCATTTGGATTGCCAGAAAAGCATTGTCTGTGTGTAATGGATGCATTTTAAATAATGACCATGTTCTAGTGCCTACTGAGTGCAGAGCAAAAATCTTATTGCATAAAGGACACCCAGGAGTAGTACATATGAAAGCTATCGCTAGATCATATGTATGGTGGCCAAACTTGACAAAGGATATTGAGAACATGATAAAAGAATGCATAAGCTGCCAACAGATATCTAAACTGCCTCCAAAACAGCTTGGAACATGGGAAGTACCATCTGCTCCATGGTAATAAGTTCATATGGACCATGCTGGATCGCTAAATGGATATATAATATTGTTATTAGTAGATGCCTATTCACATTGGACAGAATACAGACTGGTTAAAGATACCAGTGCTGAGAGTACCATCTGTATTCTAAGTGAAGTGTTTGCTACCCATGGTTACCCAGAAAGTGTTGTGACTGATAATGGTTCTGGTTTTACGTCAACAAAATTAAAGGATTATCTAAGGGATAGAGGAATAAAGCATACTCTTACTTCACCATATCACCTGGAAAGCAATGGTATAGCTGAACAAGGAGTGCAACATTTAAAGAATACACTAAAGAAATTAAAAATTAGTGAACATGACAGATGCTTTAGTGCGAGCCATGTAATCACAGCATTTCATGCCAAGTACTGCAATGAGAAAAACCCCAACAGGTTTGTTAATGGATCGGAAGTGCCGGACACACCTATCACAACTTTTGCCTGAAAAACATAATACCAGAAATTTCTCATCGGATAAATTGCTACCCGGTGAAAATGTTTGGATATACAATGTATTAAAATGTAGATGGATCCCACGAATTGTAAAACAGCTGCTATCAAAGCAAATTTGCCTGGTGGAGTAACAAAATGGAAAGTCATTTAGAAAACATCTAAATCATCTTCGCAACCATTGGGAAAACTCTACATCAGATGATGAGTTTGAAACCCCGTCTGATACCAAAATAAAAGAATGTGGAGAGGAAACTAATTTGGAAAATGTATTGAGTAAAAATACTTTGAAGGATAAAGAGCTGGAGGATGTACCATGCGACCTAGTGCAAGAAGGGTTGAAAAAACCAAGAGTTTCCAGAGCACGTCTCCCACCTGTGAAATTTAAAGACTGTTTGGAGTTAAAGCCCATTTATTTCCAGAGTAAGGGGAGGAGTGCTATGTACGAATGTATAACGTGAAGCTACATATCTGCTTATAGAGTGACTCTGATAAATAAATGTAAAGAGAGGCTACTATCGTTTATCTTGCCCAGACAGAAGTGACCGATAAATGTCCAAAGATAAATAGCGAGGAGAACTGTTTTCTTTCTCTTGTGTCCTGTTTCCCTCGTGCAGTTTTGTCAAATGCCTTGGATAAAATATGTCTCCAAGAAGAAGCCATATTGGAAATAGTAAAGTGAGAACTATGTATAATAAACTTGTAAATAACTAGTGAACTTTTGCTAACGTTAATTCACAATGAATTATAAGTGTGTATTCGTATATGTAAATATTTTAGTGATTTGTTATATTTATACTTTATTAAAATTGTATATAAATTAGATTGTTCGCTTACGTTATTTATGCTTTCCGACTGGTTTCTAAAAGAGAAAAACCTTCAGACATTGCAGTATCTTACATAAATTTAAAAAAGGTTAAGTTAAGTATTCTAACGATCAACTAATTCTATTATTTATATATATATAATGGCATATCGTTAGCATACATACGAAATTAACAAGATCTCTTCTTTTTTTTTGTACTTATTATTTCATTGGTAATGTGGAATATATATATAAGGGAGGTATTTTAAATAAGTTTTATTTTCCAACCCGCTATAATAAAAGGCAGACGTCGTTTTTCAATAATTTGTAATAGTTATTTTGATTTTTCGAAAGAATTCCCTCCACCTTCTCCGGTAGTTGTTGTTTTTTTTATTAAATGTTTCTAAGGAGCGAGAAATAAGTACATGGCTATTTACTTTAACTAAACTCTATTTTCATTTTTATAATTTGACTAAGAAAGACGTTCGTATCATATATATGCGTCTATTTAATTTGTGGATTTATAATTTTTCTACAAAAGTTCTTCGCAATTATTTGTATACTTAATAAACTAAATGCTTATTAAATAAATACGTATAGGGAGATGCAGTATATATAAGCGTCTGTTATCTAGTATTTGTAATAGAGGGGTACAGTGTGATCTTTTCTATATAATTATCTATTCAATATTCATCAAATATATGTGCGTAAATTAGTTAAATAACGTAACTCATATATAAATATAGGGAATTTGTCAGACTTGCAAGCACTCTTCAATTATCAATACTATCTCATACCACTGAAACCCATGACCCCCACACATGTAGAAATGATAAATAATCACCAATATACGTATTTCATGCTAAACTAGCATTCATCAGTTGGTCCAGATTATCATCTTTCACATATATATATAATCAGTGCCCAGTTTATATTAAGATAGCAAATCTTCATACTTTAATGGACAGACTTCATTCTACTGCAATCTCCAACTCTTCAGCCATCCATACCATTGAAAATCTGGTGATGGAAAGCCCAAACCCCATGCTGATGTTAATATTATTGCCATGCCAATGTTGACCTCAAGTCACTCTGACCCTCATATATAAGACCTTATCCATTTAAATACATAGAAGAGAGATGGGCAGGATGCAGGTTTAATGTGTACATATTTGAAATATAGGCATTCTTCATATACCTGGAGCTTAATTGTAAATATAGGCAATAATATTGGCATCAGCATGGGGTTTGGCTTTCCATCATCAGAATTTTCAATGGTATTTGGTAAATCCGCACTTACGACTGTGCCAATGTTATAACTGCAAGTCATACTGTGCAGTCAGCAAATAATGTTATACAATTCCCACGCTGTTTTTTTCCAATGAGTGCTCTCCAATGAATCAGTCTGCAATCTCTCCGCTGAATTGGTCTGCAATGAATGCTCTCCAACGAATTGGTCTGCCACGAAGCTCTCCAAATGAATTGGTCTGCAACAAAGCTCTCCAACGAATTGGTCTGCAACGAAGCTCTCCAACGAATGCTCTCAATATCTCCACTGTGGTCTCTTTCAGCTACACCCGTAAACTACATTTCCACTGGGCACTGATCAATAACCGCCAGCACTGACGCGAGATATCTATACTTAAATACTGCTTACTCAATACTGCTTGACTGCTCTCTACTACTCTCCATGTTACACTGTCTTTTATTGCTTGCTGATAACTGTGGCAATTAATCCTTGTCCAATCAGATAACGTCTTTTATCCAGAGATATTTGCAAACAGCAAATATCTCTTGGAATTATCATCCACCATTACATTAATTAACCTCCTCCGTTATCAGCACGTGATCTAAAAGCAACAGCTCGAATAAATCTAGTTTTTTCTGGAGTACACAAAAATGTCTGCCATTTTAACAAACACTACAGTATTGATGGCTTAAGAGTTGGAGGTTACAGTAGATTGAAGTCTGGCCATTAAAGTATGAAGATTTGCTAACTTAATATAAACTCAGTGCTGATTAAATATATGTGTAGGGCGGGGGTGATAATCTGGACCAACTGATGAGTATTGGTTCAGCACAAAATACGTATATTGATGATTATTTATCTTTTCTACACAGATGTGGTCACATGTATCAGTGGTATGTGATAGTGTGGATAGTTGAAGAGTGCTTGAAAGTCTGAGTTCAAATCCACTATATTTACAATTACACTCCAGGTATATGAAGAATGCCTGTATTTCAAATATTTACACATTAAGCCTGCATCCTGTCCATCCTTCTTCTATGTATTTAAATGGATAAGGTCCTATATATGAGTGGCCAGAATGACTTGAGGTCAACATGGGCATGGCAATAATAGTGACATCAGCATCGGGTTTGGGCTTTCCATCATCAGATTTTCAATGGTATGGATAACTGAAGAGTTGGAAGTTGCAGTAGATTGAAGTCTGTTCATTAAAGTATGAAGATTTTCTATCTTAATATAAACTGGGTGCTGATTGTATATATGTGTGGGAGATTATAATCTGAACCAAATGATGAGTGCTGGTTCAGCATGAAATACGTGTACTCACCAGGTGATTATTTATCTTTTCTACATTTGTGTGGTCATATGTATCAGTGGTACAAGATAGTGTGGATAGTTGAAGAGTGCTTGAAAGTTTGAGTTCAAATCCTCTATATTTACAATTAAGCTCCAGGTATATGAAGAATTCCTGTATTTCAAATATTTAGTGATTATATAGTGTTTCTACATTTTTTTTATTGCATTTTGCTGATGAATACTGAACCTATCAGTTGCCTGGAATAGTGAATACTGTTAAAGGAGCAATGAGAAGAAAATGGACATTAAGCTATCACAAAACCCTTGGTTCCTAAATCAGGGTCACACTTAGGCAAACAGGTTCCTTTCTCTAATAATCAATTAGAGGTGAAGTAGCTATCCATTGATCAAATTGGCATCATGATGAAGACTTTCCTATATTTTAGAGACATGCATTTAAATATATATCATAAATCATTGAGAACCACACTGAATCTTACCCTTTTGTTTTATAATTATGCCTGTTGATATATGATTCTGTGGGTCGCTATGCCAAATCTATTGTTAAAGATTCATTGGGAATATATATATAATATAAATGAGGTTATGTTCAATTTAGTCTCTGGTTTGTTTACTAATGTTAACTTTACCATGTTCTTGCACCATAGATCAATTTCCACAATTCTCCTCTATCTAGTCAAATTTATCCCCGTGTTTAATAATGCATACCAAATGTTTTTGTTTTTTTCTTTTATGTCAAAAATCTAAATACGACTGAATCTTATATACATACATGGGTTCTTTTTTGTTATTTTGTAAATAATTCCTTTAAATGAATCATAAATAACTTTATGCTAACAATACACTATAATTTATAATAGTAACCAAGTTGTAGATGTTCATTATTATATATGTGCAAACCTGATTATCACATGCTAGGATTCCTAAGAGTTGTTGTCTCTACTTGACCACTGGGTTGTATTAGAATATTAACTCTCATGAGATTAAGGAAGTGAGTCACTTAGTTAGGATCTAGAGGTGTAGATGAGGTTCGAATCCCTTTACCTATGTCTCTGGGTCAGGTTAAAGCAACTATATTTTCTGACCATTGTAATATATATATATACACACACACAAGTAAATATTTTCTGACCATTGTAATATATATATATACACACACACAAGTAAAAATTCATAGCAGAAGTTGTTTCATGATAGTCCTAATAAAGTTGGTATTGCAATAGTCAAAAGAAGACTATTCAAGATAAAGTTCGTAAATGGACTCATATCCAAGATTTATTTATACAATTATTTATTTATACAATTATTTTAATGGACTAATTGATATTAATTATACAGATTTACGTTATAAGTGTGATAGCACTATTTAATATTATCATAATTATTTACAAAGAAAAATGTGTGAATAAACATATTATAACATGAAAAAAGAAATTTCTAGTGAAATAAAAGCAAATAAGTCTTAAGAAATTAGATTTCTACATCCAACTATGTTATGAGGGTGCTTTCAAAAAGAAAAAAAATAGAATTGTAGAACATCAAATATTATACTTTAAAATTGTAATAATTTTAACTATAAAATTCACTTTAAATGTAATGTTATATATTATTTGATAATTTATATTTTGACTGATTCCATACCTTCAGAAACCTGGAACTTTTGCTTTGTTTGACAAGTTGTTATGGTTTAATTTGTAAAATATGGAGCAATGAGATTTTATAAATAAAATGAAGAGACACTTGATTCATGATATTCACCAGTTATAATAAGATGTCACTGATAAACATAACATTTAAAATATTGATGAATATAATGTTATCATGGTTAACAGAATATATGAGGATATTTAGTGATGAACAAACTGAATAGAAGAAATATGATTATATGCCCAATTTAAAATTTTTCAAGGGCTTTTGACAGCATAATAGGAACTATCTATAGGAGAGCATAAGAGTATTTGACATTCCACAAAAACTAATCAACTTAATAATTTGTACAGATATGTAGAATTCATAACCAAATTGGCAGTTAATTTCATATAGTTTTAACATATATTCTGGGTTAAATTTTGTTACTAATTCTGCTTAATAATCATGGAGTTTAATGTTGAGATATGGTTGAAAAATACCATTTCTCACTCAGCATTTGATAACTGATCAAAATATCTTAGGATACACTTTTAAATGCATTGTAATTTGCAATTAATTACAATATTACAGATTCAGTCTGATACATTTGAAAAAGTACATTTAAATACTTGGAAATTATGTTTCACATTAAAAAAAAATTATGGAAACAGAGAGCTTGATAACAGAATTCTTCTTAGCCTCTACAAAGCTTGAGTACTGAAAAATAAAAACTGCATCAATAAAATACTATGTTAATGTAGAATAACATATATCAGTGAAACTAAAATGCCATTAAAAAATGATTTAAAAAGCACTAATTAATATGATAGGAATATATATATATATCCAACGTAGCAAACTATGTGTGTACTAATAAATAAATATTTGATTGTGAAAAGAAAAAAATATCAGACAGAGGAGAAATAATAAAATAAAAAATTTTTAAAGAAACTGTTCACATAATAATGGCAAATAACTCCATAAATCAACTTAATATGATAATTTACAATGTTTGAAAACCATTCCCTTATTTAAAGATGGAAAAATTAGGAAAACCCTCATAGATAAGTATATAAAGTTTATAGTGATACCAGTTTAGTGATTCAATTCTGGGGTATACTAAACTTATTATTGTAAATCTATAAATACAAAATCAACAGTTAGTGTATTTAGAGAGCTAAGTGATATTAGTCTAAATAAAATACATAATTAGTCAAAATGTACTATGGAAGCCAAGGTATATGTTGTTGATTTTTTTTACAATGTCTGCAACATATATTTAAAAAATAAAATGAGCCAGTAAACATAAATAAAATGATGGCCAATACACATAAATAGATAAATGGAATGAAAAAATAAAGATTTATTCACACATTCTTAACTTCAACAAGCACATGATTTGGATGTGTGTCTTTTTTTTTTTGTCATTGGTCATCTCTTTATATTGTAGCAATAATACTATATGTTTAAGCAATCTCTTTTAATCCCTAACTTTCACACACAACAATTCTGATTCCAATATTTTTATTTCTTTTTCCTTCTTTCTTTGTTTTTAACTTTTTTATCCCTTGTCTTTTTTTTTCTTCTGCAGTTAGAATAGCCATACTCATTTGTGAATGGCTGGTGATGATAAATGAATTTGATAGTATATGTGTGGCATTCTGGTTATTTTTATTAAAACCATCTAATTATGGTAATTAATTATAGTTTTAAATATATTCTGTATTTCAATATATATTTTATATTCAGCCTTACAGATTACAAAAGATATTCATTTTATACAATTACAATCATAATTTTTCAAATTATGAACAATCTTGTTTTGTCATGATTAGTGTATCCAACCATTCTTTGATATAATATAAAAGTCCAGAAGAAATTTCAAATTGTTTATATAATAGTGGCAGACTCCTCAAGTAGTATATAATTTTTTTTCAGGTAGATAGCTCTTAACAATCTAGTTATCCATCCAATATTTATCAGTAAAGAAATATCTACATATTATTTTTTGGAAAACAAAATCATGTGATATTCAGTAACCAAGGTAATAGACTAAAGATAAACGTTCCATTCAATCTACCAAGAATAGATTTTTAATACTTCATTTGGAATCAATTAAGAGATTTCTGGGTTTGATCCTGATTCTTGCACCACTAAGAAAAACAGTTCAAGGCAAAATGATTATAATTCATTTGAAAACCAATATGAAAATATCTAAGTCTAGATCTTGGATGTTTTCAACAGTAAAAAAAATTAAGTGAGATAATTATAATTTATTGGATATACTCTTGAGATCAAGTTATTTATATGCTTGTGGGATCAAATGACTTTATGCTTTTGGTGTGTTATAAATAAGAAATCTTATTTTACACTTATATAGAGGATATGCTGTAAAGTAGTTTAACATTCCTGAATGGAATGAAAATCAATTGTAATATGATGCAACTTTTATTGCTGATGATAGAAAGATATTATGCATCTTTGAATAGAAATACACCATATTATAATAATTGCTAAGTTTTTTATACATTATGCATATCAAAACATTAAAGTTATTTATAGACTTTTGTATAAATTAAATAATGATTTTTTAATGTTCATTTTATGCAAGCAATCATGTAATCAATGAACATTCAATGGCAAGGCAAACATATTCCCATGGCCATTTCTTGACTAACAAGCCTTCTAGTAGACCTTCATGTAATGATTAAATTAAAATAGATGAATTGTTTTGTTTTTGATATACTTTAAGCACAATTGTCTACATTAATCTATTCCTTAAAATATTATTATGAAATGTTAAGAAAGACTTCCCAAAACTTCATGTTAATATTCCATGTAATTACTAAAATGCTACTTGAAAGTAGTGGTACATCTATCATAAATAGAGTCAGGTATATGAAGAGCCACTAAAAAAAAAGGATTACTGTTTTTGTAACAAACACTACCAAGATTTTAAAAATGTAGAAAAATTAATATCATATAAAAGATCACTAAGAATTTCAGCTACCAAGTTTCAAATAAGTGAAGTCATACAACTAATTAAAATTAAATTACAATTTCCTTTTTTAGATAATTATCATTGTTTTTGTAAATTATATAAAATGATTACATAAATTGTATGTTTGACTGCCCAAGAGATTGTATGATGTTTGGGAACCAAAGTGATAACATGATTACAATTCAATGAACCAAAAATAGATATTTTACTTTATATGGAAATCAATTAATTGCCTTTTAGCTTTTAAACCTGAAACTTGCATTAAGAAAAATAGTTTAAAAAATGATTTTAATTCATTTAAAATAAATGCAAAAATCTCTAGGTACTGAGCTCAATATTATCAGTACTAAAAAAAATTAAACTGAGAACAAAATGATTTTAATTAAAGAAATAATGGAATTATTTCCCGGAAGTTCATAAGAAGTGTGAACACAGGAAGTGATAGAACTGGAGTGTGATCTATGCTTATTGATTCTAATACCCAGCCATTTACCATTGCATCAAACTATGTAGAACATTTTAAATTTATTGAAATGTATTTTGAAGAGAGACTATTCATATCCTAATGCAATATAAGGATTGCCTTTAGTAGGCAATCTGCTTTAAGCCAAAAGAAGATATGTAATAAAGTAGTTTAACCTTTTCTGAATCACAATAGAACGAACATCAAACTGAACTTCTAATATATACAATGGTCAGATATACAATATAAAAATAATTATTTGTCCACAATATTGTTATTAATATATACTTAATATAATAATCAATCTAAATAAAATTGAAACAAACAACTAATTATATTTAAAATTATTTAATTATTAATCTGGCTTTTATCTCTTATTGAGACCTTTTTGAGATATAAAGTTTTTATACATCACATGACTTATTAACTACATTTACTCCATCTATTAGTATTTCTAAAAACAGCAACTGTTTCTTAATACTTATTTTTATTAACTGATTACTTATGACTCTGAAGTCTCCAAACTGAACAATCCTCCCAATAATAAGATTACTTTCTAGTAATGTTTCTAATGATTATTTGAGAATAAGTTTTATTTTAGTAATCAAAAACAAAAAATGCTTTTACATTAACTGGGACTCTAACAATAAGAAATTGCAAACACACAATTAGATATGAAATGAAATACAATCTGTTATAGATATGAGTAATCTAATACTGCTTCTAAAAGGATATGCAAAAAACGCAGAGAAAGTGGTATAATAATTTTGATGAAATACAAAATTTACAAATCCCTGAAACAAGAATAGACTCAATTACAAAATTAAATTTATTTATATTAACATTATAAAAGATTTGCAATTATGATAATAAGTTGAGGATACAATGATGACAAAACAATTAAAAAATTCAACATATAACAAAATTACAAAAGTAACAATGAAACAACTACCAATATAATTGAAAGCATTGCCCTGTATAACTTAGAGCAACCATAGATGAGTCCATGAATTGCAGTTCAATTCTTTTATTTTCACTACTTGAACTTCATATTGTACCAATCGAAAAAGCACCACCACCTGAATGCAAGTCAAATCCAAACTCAGCTGAACCAAACTGAATTTAAACCCAATTCACCAGATCAGATTAGTAGAAATCTAAATCCCCAGCACAGTGCTATATGCCAAGAAACTAGCTCAATGGTTGGTGAGGATTAGAGACCCTGAACTGACACTAATATCGGATAATTAATTAACTTAAGATACTTTTTTAAATCGAATCATATGTATATGTTCGGGTTGCCAACACAGACAGTGAGCATTAACATTAAAATAATTATTGAATAAGATAATTAAAAAACTAAGAAACCAAGTGTGTTTAGAAAATATTTAATAATAATAGTTTGTTTTGTTTGAATTTTAAATAATGATTATATTAATTAATTCTAGTCCTTAAACAAAGTTTATAATTATAATAAGAGTGGCGGTCCTTATTATATGCCAATGAGTATTACGCAATATTTTGGAATTCTATGTCTATGCCCCCAACAAGAAAATAAAGGCAGATAAAGGTATTCAGTTGTAAAAGAAATTATTACTCTAATTTTATACGAAAAAATGTGAGATTTATTCCCACATTCGCAAATCCACTCATGAAGAGCAAAACACGTATTTAGGGCATAACTTTAATCTTTATTTGAAAACTTATTTACTTTAAGATAATTGAGAATTTGTTTGACTTTAATTGAAATCACTTCGTCACAAATTACGAGCATCAGAGCAGGCTTTACCAGAACAGAGAGGCAACGGTGCTGACGAATTTTAAGCTATAAAATGAAATTGAAAGACAATGGCTGGTCGATGATCTAAGTCCTATGGTGGCTTGCATTTCACAAGTCTTACTGCCCTTTAAGGAGAGGTGATTTAAAAGTAGTATGGCGGCTTGTAATTGACAAGTCTTATGCCCTTTAAGTAGATGTGGAACACGGGAGAGCCAGGTCGAGTCATAACTACGAGCCTTTGGTGTTCCAAATATAACATAAGTGAGGAAGGAAGTGCTTTATTCCTCAATAATTAAAACATCAGAAATATCATCACCGACAAGCCTGCAAAATGAACGATAGCCCTATGCCAGCATCGTTGAAGATGATGACTTGATAGTCACCGTTTAAAAAATAAAACCCAATTATAGAATGCTCTACGTGATGACTTAATCAATTTAATTAAAGTCAAATGAGCTTTTAACTAAAACTATTTTAACACATTATAAAATTATATTAATCATGCCCCAAATATTGTGCCCTTCCTGAATCTAAATAGCAAGTAACTGAAATTTGAATTAGAATATATTTGATTCCTTTATTGGCCCTTTTGCAAAAATATTTTAACATTATATATATGAATCAATACATATTGGTAAACATGAAAAAATAGCTGGGGCATAGATTAGAAATGGAGCTAATAATTTATTATTAGCCAATTATAAAAATAGCGAATATTTAATAATTTCTTTCGACTCAATAATTGATAGAATGGTAAATCTAGTTCTAATGGGCGAGAATTACTATTAGAATTAATATATTATTATTTGCACAAGGCAATGGAAACAAAGGAGATCATCGAGTCGAAAGATTATTGACATATAATTAAAAATAAACGACATTAATAAATCATAATATATATATATATAGTATAGTAAATGAACCACCATAGTAATGAAGGAAAGTTAAATTTAAAGACTAGAGATTGAGAGAATTACTAATTTAAAATAGCATAAATAAAAGGTGTTACACAGAGATTATTACATTAAACAATAAAAAGAGCTCTAAAAGGGAGTGTAAAGTAAAGTTCAAAACTGGCCAGAAAGTTTAAGGTTTATTATGGAAACATATTACCCATTTCTTCCGGGGCTGATTCTTAGTTTACACATCCGGGTGAGGAAAATGTAGGCATGCATTTGGTCGATTACTTGAACAGTATTTTAATGAATTTTCACGATTTTAGCAGCATGATTAGTCTGGAAGAGATTCAGCAGCTTCATTGAAGATTTTTAGGGGACTTCAGGAACCATAGCCAGATTCCTGACGTTTAGCCCATTACCATGATAGGAACACTATATGAGTTCATGATTTAAAATTCATAGAATTTACTGCACTTCTCTACAACAAAAATGGCTTCTCCCCTCTCCAAACTTTTCAGAGCTATATATACTGTAATTGATGCCTTCGGGCTAGCATTTCTTTCATTATCAATGTGACAAAATTTACTGGTTGTTTTTAGATACATTCCTTCAATAAGGCTTTCAAACTCATTAACTTGAATTCATTTTCTAATTAGAAAATGAATTCTTAAAATCAAAAAATGATTTTAATTAGGAAATCCTTACATTTTAAATACTTATCTTTTTTCCTAATTAATAAAACTTCAACTATTGTTTTTGGAAAGGAAAATCTGAAAGCTTGCCGAAAGAATGTAGCTTTTAATCAATAAAACTTTAACAAATTATTTAAAAATAAAATCAAACATTCCCGATGCAATGAAACTTTTGAACAATTATATATATTTAAATATTTACAAATATATACGCACAATCCATACAGTTGTAATATATATAAATTCATGAATAATTTTATCATGAATTTATTAATAGAATTGATCAATTTAAATCTGAAAGAATTAATTTTAATACACATTTATAAAATAAGTTTCCTTTATGGAAATTAGCGTGGATTGAACATATAAAGCCCCATTGCATCGGACATTTAAGGTTAGTACTAGGGGTTTGAAGTGGGCTTATGGCTAGATGTCATGAAGCTAGGATCGAACTCAGATCTGACTGCTTCATTTCTTTTCACTTCAAAAAAAAAACAATGAAAAAAATTCTCTTTACTTACATGTGATACATTCGCATAAGTGTACTCAACTAATTCGTAGACTCTGGGAGAACAGCATGAGCATGAATAATAGCATCTGTACAAACTACAAAATTATACATGTCTCATTGCAATCATTTTTTAAATATTATCTAGCTTATAAATAGGTCCGTTAATCAAGTCTCATTTTCCCTATGGTCATGTCAGTCAGTCGTCTGTATATATATATATATGTCTCTTCATTTAATGGTTATACTATTGTCTCCCTGGATCAGGTGGCCCATATGATTTGAACTTTTGATAATGGTCGTAGTCTTGGTCTTTTCTAGTTGGTGTCAAGTTCCCATAGTCTATTGCAGTCAAAAAGTCTATGGTCTTTTCTAGTGACATAGGGCACATCCCAAGCATGATTCTTTGGATCCATGGGGGTAAATGATGCCTGATCATCCGGATGATGTGTTGGTCCTCATATTTGAAGGCTGTGAGGGATTTGAATGTGGTTACTTGCTGGATGAAGTAGGCTGCATATCCCTGTCTGCAGTTTTCTTGATACTTCTGAGTGTTCAGTCAATGCAAAATGCCCTCCTGCCTTTCTTCACTCCAATATTTTTTTAAAATGGTGTTTTCATACCCTTGGATCATAGTAGGTGGGTTTTTTAATAGGTTCCACCATGCCTTGGCAGCTTCTCTTAGGTAATGGCTGGCTAGGATAATCTTTTCCTTCTCTGCTACAGAGTGTAGACAAAAAAATTCTTTAATGCTGTCTATATGATCTATGGGATTTTCTCCTGGGCTTCCCCTAAAAATTTGAATTTCTACACAAGATATAAGGGATGATCTCTGCAAGTTCCTTAGACTCATTTCGGAGTTTATTGTCCATTCCATTTCTACTTTTGGTTTTATTTTACTAGTGATCTGAACATCTTCTTTTTCCCTTTCTGTATTTATATCAGTTTCTTCCATCATTTCTTGATTTGACTCATCTTCTCCATTGTCATCTTCTTTACTATCCACAACTTCTTTTGGTGTGGTCTGATCATCTTCATCTCTTCTTGGAACCTTGTAAGTGTCTATTGCTGTATGATGCTTTACAATCTCTGGATTTGGGTTGGTTTGGATGCCTCGTTTTTCCTCGAGCCATAGAATCCTTTCCATCATCATCAGCATTAACTTCCTGTCTTCTCTCATCTCTCTGAGTATTGTATGCAAAGTCTCTCAATCGTTGTGATCATCTTTAGCTGTCTTTCTGCTTTGATGGTTGCGTTCTTTCCTATTGATCCGATTTTTAAAAGTGATCTCCCATTCACTGGAGGTGGTTGAAGGCACATCACTATCATCAGTCAATCCTTTATCTAATTGTTCTTCCATCTTTGAAAGTAAATAAATAATATAAATAAACAATGTGAATCACAAACTTATGGCACTCTCTGTATACTTAAATAATAACTTTTTTCTTTAGTACATTTAATTAGGTATCTGACTACTGGTCCCATTGTCCCTATCTTCATTAGCTGCTGCATATTATTTCCCCAATCTATCTAATCTGCCTTTTTTAGTTTAATTTTAGTTTACCTACATTTTCTTGGTTAGCTCTTTCTATTAATTCTTTGAATGAGACATGTATTTTATTTTAAAAAAAACTATTAAAGATAAGAAAAACAAACATTACTCACTTTCCCTCTGTTCAACTGTTCTTCCATGTCTGAAAAAAAAAACTATACAAATGATTAGTGATATACAAATATATATATATATATATATTAGCAGGTAGTACAAGTAATTCTCAGTATTGGACACATTTGGTTTTTTATTATTTAGACAACTGACCCACTACTGTGCTGACAATCAAATTTGCTAACAAATTTATTTATATGGGTGCCAGTGAGCAAAATGAGATCAATAGGGCCTGTGAAATAACCCATTGACCCCCAAACCACATATGATTGACTTAGTTTTTGATAAAACAATTCGATTGATGAATATTTATTATTTATTAACAAATGACGCGTTCCTGACCTGAGTTTAAATATAGGAGTTCACTACTTCATTTTTACTAAGCATGAGGCTTTCACACACAAAGAAAAAAATGTCAAAATTAATATTACACAAGAACTTTTATTTGTTGATATCATTTTTAATCTTGCTAGCATGAAAGCGTGTGAACCATTTAAGCGTTTTGCCAACTGCAGCTGGCTGCTTGATGTACACAAAAGGTCTTCACCTGCTTTGAGGTTACTCTAGAAATTATTGTCATTAAAGCATGTTGTCACACTGCATCGGACCGCTTGACATATAATTCCCAGTTTAAAGGTCTTTGCCTGCTTTGAGGCTACTAAGAATACGGAGCGAGCATTTAATATATGTGCTAGCAAGCAATACTTTGAAATTTAAACTTTTAACATCATATCATATTGGATATTTTTACATATATACTGAGATGAACACTAGTTAATTTTGACACAGACAAATGTTTCATTTGTTTAACCCCTTGCTTTAATCTATAGACTCTTACTTCTTTTCTAACGATAATTTTCCTACTGTCACGAACGCATATAAACAAATATATAATATATATATACTGATATAGTACACGTATAATTAATTATATATATATATTTAAATAATTATTCTAACTAACAGTACTATTACGGAATTTAACAAACAAATTCTATTACTGACTGAGCATTTAAAAAATAATCTTGAAAACATTTAATTGTAAGAAAGAGAATTACAAAATGACATTTTAATTTATTAAATCATTTCGGTTATGCGTTATAAATCACATAACTTTTCTTCAAATATATATAACATTCTACAAAAATATCACTTTCTACAGAAACATTTAATTTATCGAGATCTCAAATGACTGAGTAACTAACATCGTAATTACTATCTACAGGGTGTGTGGGGTTTATTAACCGAAGCTCCAATGATTGGGCAGCCAAAAACAAAACCATGTACTGGTCGAAAAACCACCACCACCTAAACGTACTGCGTTACTGACATTAACCGATCTTCATGATTATATATATGTGCTTCTTAATCTGGGGGTTATGACAAGTTCGAACCCATAGATTTTTTCTCATATCTCATTCGTAGATAGTTGAGCTATCCGGAATCATATTTATTTCTTATAAAATGCCTTTGACGGTGATCCCGTAAGTTTGGCATATGCTATGCATATTCACTTCATAGATAAAAGGCCTCTCGCATTGGTTATACCAGCAAAAGTCTGGGCCACGCCATGCCTATCCACTTTTCTCTAAGCACTATCCAAGAAGGGGGTATGAGATTTCGTTTTTCATCCAGAAGCATGACCTTTTCCTCTTAGTTATTTTTAGGCTATTATGTCAGCACTGCAAACTTCTTCGTTTTATTATTTCTTTTGCTCATGACCCAGTTATAATGCTCTAATATTAAAATTGTGCTCTGCTTAAAATATATATAAAAATGCCAATTACTTCTATTTTATTAATTAAATTTATTTCGGTCTTCTAGAGTCCCACCATCGTAACTTATTTCTGTATTTAAGAGTATACATGCCTTGGGGAAAATAACGCGTTCGTCTTACTATAGTTAAAATAATTTTTCATAAAATATTTTGTCATAGATTCAAATATAATCAAACGTTTTCAAATGTATTTATATGTATAGTGAATCTCAGAATGCTCCCCTAAATCATATGTTAGTCACCACGTTTTAGAACCATAATCCAAAGCGTTAATAGCAATATTATGTAATTCTTTGTAATATTCGATTGGCATCTTAATATTGGACCCACCAAAGATGTGTGCTTATTTACAATGTATCAGTTAGCTAATAAAGAGCATATGAGAAATAATAGCATGAATGACACTATGTAATTATCTACCGCTTGCTCATTCATGCACACACTAATGTATATAATTAATTTATAAATGTATAATAATTTGTCAGTATATTAAAATATATTTTATTGTCTAACTTATTTGAGTAGTTCGAATTCCTTTTCTCCACTTCCACATATTACAGCCATGCTTATCTATTATTTTAAAATAATCATTGTTAATAGATGTCTCATTGTTTTGATCAGCTTTGCTAGTCAGCCGGATTAAGATTAATTCTCATGTGCCATCACTATTGTTATCCATTAGGTGTTAGATCTGGGGCTTAGAGAATGGGTTCAAATCCAGGCTGGTCCCTGACCTAAATCTTGGGCTTGACTGGGTTTGAAGTACATTTTGAGAGTTCCAGCTCATGTTAGATGGATAAACATGTTTTGACCGGTACAAAGAATTTTTTTTTCTTGGGCTTTAAACAAAGTTTATAATTATGGCGGTCCTTATTATATGCCAATGAGTATTACACAATATTTTGGAATTCTATGTCTATACCCCCAACAAGAAAATAAAGGTATTCCATTGTAAAAGAAATTATTACTCTAATTTTATATGAAAAAATGTGATTTATTCTCACATTCGCAAATCCATTCATGAAGAGCAAAACACGTATTTAGGGCATAAATTTAATCTTTATTTGAAAACTTATTTACTTTAAGATAATTGAGAATTTGTTTGACTTTAATTGAAATCACTTCGTCATGAATTACGAGCATCAGAGCGGGCTTTACCCGAACAGAGAGACAACGGTGCTGCTGAATTTTGAGCTATAAAATGAAATTGAAAGACAATGGCTGGTCGATGATCTAAGTCCTATGGCAGCTTGCATTTCATAAGTCTTACTGCCCTTTAAGGAGAGGTAATTTAAAAGTAGTATGGCGGCTTGTAATTGACAAGTCTTATGCCCTTTAAGTAGATGTGGAACACGGGAGACCCAGGCTGAGTCATAACTACGAGCCTTTGGTGTTCCAAATATAACATAAGTGAGGAAGGAAGTGCTTTCTTCCTCTATAATTAAAACATCAGAAATATCATCACCGACAAGCCTGCGAAATGAACGATAGCCCTACACCAGCAACGTTGAAGATGATGACTTGATAGTCACCGTTTGAAAAATAAAACCCAATTATAGAATGCTCTACGTGATGACTTGATCAAATTAATTAAAGTCAAATGAGCTTTTAACTAAAACTATTTTAACACATTATAAAATTATATTAATCATGCCCCAAATATTGTGCCCTTCCTGAATCTAAATAGCAAGTAACTGAAATTTGAATTAGAATATATTTGATTCCTTTATCGGCCCTTTTGCAAAAATATTTTAACATTATATATATGAATTTTTTAATAAGATTTTAGGATATATTATAAATTATTATTTTTTTTATTTAAAAAAAAAAAAAACAAAAGAGACAAAAAAAAATAAAAAAAAAAAAAAAAAAACCCTAACAAAATAAAACAATATATATATATATATATAGTATAGAAAAGCACCCGAAAGAAAGGAAGGTAAAATTAAAAAAAAGAGAGAGAGAGAATTACTAATTAAAAAAAACAAAAATAAAAGGTGTTACACAGAGATTATTACATTAAACAATAAAAAGAGCTCTAAAAGGGAGTGTAAAGTAAAGTTCGAAACTGACCAGAAAGTTTAAGGTTTATTATGGAAACATATTACCCATTTCTTCTGGGGCTGATTCTTAGTTTACTCATCTGGGTGAGGAAAACATAGGCATGCATTTGGTCGATTACTTGAACAGTATTTTAATGAATTTTCATGATTTTAGCAGCATGATTGGTCTGGAAAAGATTCAGCAGCTTCATTGAAGATTTTTAGGGACTTCAGGAACCATAGCCAGATTCCTGATGTTTAGCCTCTTACCATAATAGGAACACTATATGAATTCATGATTTAAAATGCATAGAGTTTACTGCATTTCTCTACAACAAAGATGGCTTCTCCCATCTCCAAAATTTTTAGAGCTATATATACTGTAATTGATGCCTTTGGGCTAGTGCTTCTTTCATTATCAATGTGACAAAATTTACTGGTTGTTTTTAGATACATTCCTTCGATAAGGCTTTCAAACTCATTAAATTGAATTATTCATTTTCTAATTAGAAAATGAATTCTTAAAATCAGAAAATGATTTTAATTAGGAAATCCTTACATTTTAAATACTTATCTTTTTTCCTAATTAATAAAACTTCACCTATTGTTTTTGGAAAGAGAAAATATGAAAGCTTGTCGAAAGAATATAGCTTTTACTCAATAAAACTTTAACAAATTATTTAAAAATAAAATCAAACATTCCCGACGCAATAAAACTTTAATAAATTATTTAAAAATAAAATCAAACATTCCCGACGCAATGAAACTTTCGAACAATTATATATATTTAAATATTTACAAATATATATGCCCAATCCACGCAGTTGTAATATATATAAATTCATGAATAATTTTATCATGAATTTATTAATAGAATTGATCAATTTAAATCTGAAAGAATTAATTTTAATACACATTTATAAAATAAGTTTCCTTTATGGAAATTAGCATGGATTGAACGTATAAAGCCCCATTGCATCGGAAATTTAAGGTTAGTACTAGGGGTCTGAAGTGGGCTTATGGCTAGATGTCATGAAGCTAGGATCGAACTCAGATCTGACTGCTTCAATATGAATTCCCAAGCAATAAAGCATTCAATTTCTTTTATTTAAAATAGTTATAAAAATTAACATTATCTGGATAATTATAAATTTGTAAATCTAAATCATGCCTTTATTAACTATTAAATAGTTAAATTTTTCAGTTATACAATTGCAACTTAATAATAGCTGCTGCTTAATGGTGATTTGCTATATTGAAAATGCTTTTGAATTATGCAAGTAAGATATTTTGCCAGTTTTTCAATAATACATGTTTAATATCTAAGTTTAAAAATTATTCCTGGTGCTAGTTTCTTTTCAGAGCAGCATTCTCAAATTTAATAAAATTATTATATATTATGTATTATATACATAATGTTTTTTTACATTAGTTAGGCAGCATCAGTGTAAGAGTTTATGATAAAGAGAAAAATCTGAAACATTTTATTTTTATTATTTTGCTTTAATATTATTTTTATAATTCCTTTATAATATTAATGTTATTTCTTTTTATTTTTTTATAAATGTTTAACTAATTGCATTAAAAAAATAATTAATAAAATATAAATAGTTGCTCAAGCATAAGTATATTATTAAAATAGTATTTCTGAAAAATGAACTTTTAACCCATTTAAGCAAACTCTCCATACAGTAGTGCCATCCAGTGCAAGCCTTTCACTGGGTGGAACTTCAGTATGGAGAGTTTACTACTACTAATAACAGCTTGTCTAAGTATAGGAAATGGTGATCATGTGACATTTTGTTGCCATCTTAATTTAGTTAGTTATAATCTTTTCTACATTTTATAATTCTTATCTTATATTGAAATATGTAAAGAGTTTCTCTCCTCTAACAAATTTTATAAGAATGCTTTCTATTTTTTGTTTATTATCTTATTTCTATCTTTGTTTTGTTTTCTTCTATTTGTTTCATGTATATTTTTTAATATCTTGCTACTAAAATCAATATTTAGCAGCAGCTATAACAGATGATATTGGTATCTGAATATAAGTCATTGCAACAGCAATAACATCATTTCAAAATTACATAACTTATATGCTTACTCACGTTTTTCACTGTAATCTGAAACCACATATTCCAATCTTGAATAATCAATGAAAATCAAATGATATAATGTTATAATATTTTCACCTCTAGCCAAAGAACAAAATGGGCCTGTAGTTGAACAAACCTGGTTTTTAAAATATCCAAAAATTGTCTAAATGAGTTGGTTTGATTCTAGAATCTTAGGGGGTTTGTATTTTATTTCAGGATATTAGTTTTGAATAGAATGAAGAAATCAAAAATGATTTTTAGATTTATAAATGCTATAATTCCAACTTTGAATCTTATTTCTCATTAACAAAGGTAAAAGCCAAAAGTTGGTTTAGAGATAACACATCATTTGGGATTCAATGATTACTCAAGCTTACAATTGGTGTCTCTGTTAATAAACTGTTCTTGGAATCATTTAAAGCATATATAAATGAAAACATATATTAAAATATTTTTGCCTATCATAATTAATATTTATGAATAAGCAAAATGCTATTCATATGACAATCAGACATTTATTTAATATAATGGCATCAAAAATAATACCATTTTATTTTTTGTCAAACTTCAAATTATATTTCTTTAAATATTATAAGCTTCTAAATATCAAATAATAGCCATAGATTGAAAGTAATCAATTTATATTTATATACCAAAAGATAAATTTTAACACAATTTTCAAATTATTCTTATACTTCAAGCATGTAAGATTATGCCCAAAATCATTCAATAATTAGAGGGTTACTTAAACTAAAAATTGGTAGAAATATGCACTGGTTTTAATAAGGATCAAGGAACCAAAGATATTATCCATTGATAAAAAATAAATAAAAAGAAAATAATAGAAGAAAGTCAATATATGTATAATAGATACTAAATTAAGAAATGTTCACATATAGAAACTTTGTACCAGGATAAAGCCACAAATGACAGAAGCTATGATGAAGTAGATTGTTTTACATTGGAAAGAAGTTAGGATAAACCATAAATTGTTGTCCTATTTATTAATCTTTTAGTCAGATTTAAAAAAAAAGCAAATATGAATTTATGATTGATAAAAAAAAAAAACGTCCACTATTAACATAATGAAAACACCCAACACATAGTTGGAAATAAAATTAAAAAAAAGGCATAAAGAATAACACTAGAAAATTAAAGAATGCAATTAAATGATAAAATTATTCTAAATATGAAGCAGATAAATACTATAATCATCAACTACTCTTAAAATTCACATTAAACATTAAATTCATTGGCAGTTTTTATTCTTTTGAATAAAAGAAATCATTATGAGATTCATTGAGGCCTGACTCAAGCAGAATTGCAGTGAAAAGCTTTTAAAAATGAAGATTAGACGTATTCAAAGTAGGTTCTTTTTCTTGTTCTATATGGGTAAAAAAAGAATTTTAAATGAGCAAAAATTTAAAAATGATAACAAAAATATTGATTTTTATAATTTTTATTACTGATAAGTTTTAAGAATGTAAAAAAAAAAATGACTGTATTGAATCTATCTTTTTTAGATCATATTACAATTTAAAAAATAAATAATGCTCAGAAATTTTTGATTATAAATAAAAAGACGAGGACAAGTAGATAAAAGTGAATAAACTTTGAACCACTGAAAGTAACAATCATATGGTTGTTGAACAAAGATCACATGATGTTCAAACAGTCAGATGGCATTGCTGAGCATGATAATTTTAATGACTAAAGTGAGAAGTTATTCTTTAACTTTATTCATCTAAGAATCAATCCAGAAACTTTTAGAACATGAGTTAATCACTCTATCGGTGTGTTTTGATTAAACTAAGATTTTTTTTTTAATTATACAACTGATAATTGATCAAGAAACCATTAATACTTAAGTAAATATTCTATTGTTATACATTGGAAAACCTGAAAAATCAAAGAGATGACACATCATTCTGGATATATGATCCCAAAAAGTTATTATATTAAGACATCTGAGAGTAAGAGTTTTGTAGTAGGTTTTGTATCTTTCTTATGCTTACATCATTATAATTCTTCGGGAATGTTTGAATAGCATTGTGATGGTGAACGTATTCACTTAACTGCTCTACTCATAATCTAAAGTTTAATATACATGAACCATGAAATTTTTCAGGTCATAAAAAGCATTAAAAATTTTTCTTTCAAGTAGACAAAACTTGGCCAATCTGGCTATCTATCTATTGGTGGTATTTAGCTAGAGTTAAATAGAGAGTAGGAGACGGGTTAATTTAGATTGAATTGATTAATTTTGATGCGCTTATTGTAAAAATAAAAAAAAATACGATTATAATATGATGCTGCCTTCACTATTTATAAGACAGGAGAAGAGTGTCAAACTCCTACAAAGCACTAATTTTATTAATTTCATTTTCTTAGCAGAATGCTTTTATAATTTCACTAATGTTTACTGATATTTTTGTAAACTAATTTTTTACTAGTAAAAGAAAAAAAGTATTTCATTCGATATAGAAAATTAATTACGTTGCACTGAATTTATGAAGTGTTGTCATTTAAATTATTCACTGATTTCGGTCAATTATGAAAATACAATAATTTTACACTTTCTCATCCCTCTATATAATTGTCAGAGGTGAAGAAGGAACTAAGTGGAGTCTTAAAAAGCTTTCAGAAAGCTTTAATTTAAAAGTAAACTTTTAATTTATTTCTTGTGCAAATATTTACTTTAAAAATTGGATGAAAAATTTGAGAGAATAAATGATAAAGATTTTTAAATAGGAAAATAAAAACTAATTACAATTATGATAATAGAATTTTAGAGAGAACAATTATGAGGAATAAATTTTCTAAAGTAATAAAAATTATATAAATTACTTTTTTTATTCATTATTTTTTTTTTTTTTTACTTTAAGATAATGAGTTTTATTTAAAAATTTTACTATATATATTTGTGGGTATGAAAAAAATGTCTTAATGAAGTATTTACTCACAGCACGAAATTTCATTTTGAATTGTCTAAAAAAAAATTAGGCAGTTGTTATATATACAAAAGAACGGCCTAATGGCATAACACTTAACGCATCCAGTTACCATGGCAATGGTCTATAATTAGAATTTTTCTTTCAAGTAATTAGCATATTATTAATTTATTTATCTATCCAATTATTTATTATCAAATGAATATCTGACTTTTTATCTACAGAAAAATTCCTCTGGCTGGGCAATAGTCCACTGCTAACAGATCTCTACAGCAGACAGTAAAAAAAAAAGTTTTAATCATTAGTCTAGTCAATTAAAGATTTTTCATGGTTTATATTTTCCTTTGTTATTTCACTCTTTAGACAAGAAACAATAAGATATCCATTTATTGAGCAATAAATGAATAGCCCGCTGTGTTGCTTACAAACTTGAATTCATTTGAAATAATTTCCATACTCAATCCAAATTTCAATCCCAGCTCATAAACGAGACATGTGGATGTATTAATCGCCATATGTACATATATCTGATAATATTGTCAACCACCATAATCAGGGAGTTTCAAATCCAGCAGGAACTGAAGAGAAAAGTTTCATTAGTTAAAAGAATTCGCAGACAAACAAAAAAAAAAAATCAGGATTTTTATAAATTTCACTATGCATTGATGATGATGATGATGATAATAATAATAATAATAATAATAATAATAATAATAATAATAATAAAGAAATACAAAGTCATGTAGTGTTTAAGCACCACACATGACAAGTTGCCCTTTAATCCAAGACTTTTAATTCTCCAAGTCTGTTACTCTACCATTACATTATACCACACAGAATCACAAAACACACACCCACAAATCAGTTAAATAGAAGATTTTAAATTGTGAGAAACGGTAGTGATGGGTTGAATTCTGATCCAGTGAGATTCAACTCCCAAATCTGCCAATAAACTAGAATAGCATAGCACATAATATTTAAAATTGATATCAGAAAAAAGTAAATGCTAGTAATTTGATAAATAGAAAATTCTGTTCAATCACTGAAAATTATGAAGAATTATCAAACATAATAAAAAATATGGTTTGTAATCACTTATAGAAATGTGTAACTATTCCAGCTCTAAAAAAAAAAATGTAAAAAGATGTTTTTAATCATGAGTTTTGTGATGACAATACAAACAATCCAACAAACAGAAATACAATAAAATTCATTATCTGATCCTCTAGTCAATATAACATCTTGCAACATTGTATTTTGACTTCTGCAGTAAACTTTTCTTTTTGAAACTTCAATAATGTAATCAGTAGTCTAACATTGGTGGGCGAGTAGTGAGCACAGCTGCCTTACAATCAGTTGTCCTGGGTTCTCAGGTTGGCTTCCTGGCCGATGCTATGACACATAAAAAAAAAATGTAATCAGTAAATCTCTAATATTTTTTAGCTCCAGCCATATTCTGCTAATAGAAACAATCGATATTATATCTTTTTAAAGTCCCATGGAAGTAACTTTTTATAGAATAAATATGGTCTATTTCTCTTGAAAAAAATAATGCTCATATTTTTTAAAGCCTATTCTGTTCATTCACTTCATATATTCAATCGATGATATGCCTTATGATATCACATCAGGAAAACTGAAGAACATGCTGTTTTTCTATATGATCTTTCTATCATGTCTCACTTCCATTGAATAAATATAAAATATTAATTATTTTAAAGAGCATATAAATAATTTTATAACTTATAAAACATATAACTCTTAGAATATAAACCTATTTCAGAGAGCAAACAAGTCTGAATACATTATTAAGACAATTTATCATGCAAAATTCCCAAAGAATCATTTAAATAAACCTGTAAAAACACCCACATTCATCTGATAAAATATATTGGTATTAATATAATAAAAGCTGGGCATTATTTACAAATTCATGTAAATAATTTTTTGGGAACCTTACTTGTAAATCATCTTAGTTATGTATATGGAATTATTTATTCTATAAAATAAGTTTAATAAATATGAAAGAATAACTTAGTTATATATATGGTGAACCAAAAGTAGGGTTTGTGTTTGTGTTCATTATAATTATGGTGTATATGTAATCTCAAAATAAATGTTATCATTTATTGCCCATCTACTTTTGGTTCATCCTTATATATATAACTAATTTAATTGTAATTATATCATATGTGTATCATTATAATATTTTTACCCATCTCTGGCTAATAATATTAATTACTAAACAAAGCATTTAAAATGAGTTGCATTAAATTGACAGCAATAACATAAACATCATTATACTAGAAATCTGGAAACCAAAAAGATGAAGCTTTTGCTTTTGCTTTTAATTAATTCAAAGTAAAACTCCATCATTAATCCTATACTATTTATGATGCTTGCTTTATAAACCTTCTAAAAATTGTTTCAAAGACAACTATCATAAAAATAATAAAACAACAAAGGAGCTAATACACACCCTTGTTGAACAGCAGATTTTATTTTAAAGACTTCAGGTTTTGTACCTCCAATAATAATTTTTTAATTTTTACAATACAGAAAATTTTTGAAAATAGATAGCTAAATTTAACATTGAAATAAATCTTTTTAACTATAGGAGTCCATTAAATTAACCAAACTGATAAAAGCAATATTCAAATAACTTTTTGTTCAAACACTATTCTTGCATTTATATGATACAAAAATCACAACTACAATGCTTTTTTATTCACTAAAACGACAATCAAACTTAGTCATTCAACCCCAAAATCAATAAAATCATTTTACTCTGCTGAATAATAATGATATTCCATAATAATTACTTTAGCCTATTTATCTCCTTTATTATTATAAACTGGAATAACAATAAAAGCGATCTAAAGATCAGGTGGCAAAACTTGGTACATTCTTAATCCTTAGAAGATAACATCCCTATCTTGTTCTTTTAATTTTTTTTTTCATATGTCATAGCATCTACTGGGATGCGAACCCGTAACAGCCGTCTGCAGGCTGCGCTGACCTCTCCGCTAACAATGCTTGTCTTGTTCTTTTAATTTATACAGTTATTCTATCAAGGCAAGCAGCTTTTTGAATAAATTATACAGAAATTTTAACAACATCAAGCTAGATAATTATTGCCATCCAAATTTAAATAATAATTAAATGTTTGATTACTCATACGATCATGTGACATTCAGTCACCAGATATAATAGGTTGAGTTTTGGTCTATGAATCTTTAGCTATTGAATTTATTGTTATCACTGCATTAAATAACACATAGCAATCTTACTGAGTCAGTAAAATGGACATATTATTAAAAGCAGTCATCTAAATCTTATTATTTAAAATGTAATTAAACTACTCTTTCTATCTTTCATCAAGCTTTGGTTGTCGAGAGGTCAGCACAGCTATTTTACAAGCAGTTGTCCCGGGTTAGCGGCTTCGCTTCCTGACCGATGCTATGACGCATGGAAAAAAAAAACTATTCCTTCTATCTGTTTAAAACAATAATTGATTTCATAGGATTATGTTAGTTTTCATGGAAATTTGTTATTTTCAATTTATAAAAAAATATCTAAAATGATCACAAGTGGTAAATGATTATATCTTCTTTGCAGTTAATCCATCAATCATTTAATCAGTTAATTATTGAATTTCTGCTTTTGAATACCCATATTATTTACCATGCTCTATATCCATTTCATTCTGTCAAAAAGAAAATGTCACCATGTTTTTCAATCAAGTAATTATGTTGTAATAATCATCAGAAAATCACTCACTATTCTTTTTTCTGATGATCTCAAAAGTAGATTTTTTTTTCATACATCAAATGCATTCACATGAAAGTGAACCTGGGCCAGCTGATTGAAAGGCAGCTATGCTAACCATTAGGCCACCAATGCTTGACTGATTTACTCCTATCTATAACACATTTCTTAAAAAAATTCTATGCCTGCATGGTCTAGATAAAGTGATGGGCACTGAAAGGCAAATATCATGGATTTTGCAGTCCTCAAATTTCTTATGAATTAATAAACCAATCTATTATTTATTAATTTATTTAAAGAATTCTAATTTAGTTTTTAACATCGGTCAAGTCATTTCTAAAACATAATCATTAAATTTTCTAGTAGAATATTAGGATAAGACATTTTTAAGGCAGCTAAAACTGCACTGTATACATTAAATTATTAGATATGGTATATACTGTGATATATTAATGTGTTGTGATTATATATTATAATGGTCATGGTGTCAGTGATGGGCTTATCGTATCTGCCATACAGGGTGCCACCAGGCTATTTGAACCTGGAAAAATCCAATTTTTATTTTATTGACAATCAGCCCTTGCCACTAACTCATGGAGTAGCAGAGGTTTAAAACATATTTATTAAAATATATTTTTAATAAAGATTAAAAATAATAAACTAGATCACTGCCAATACTAAAAACACAAAAGATTTTGTTCACGTATATATAGGTGACAACACACAAACTTTGAAAAATAATTACTATAAAAAAATTATGGTTCATGCTTTTTTTGTTGTTGTTGTTGTTGCTGCTGTTGTTGTTGTTGCTGCTGTTGTTGTTGTTGCTGCTGCTGCTTCTGCTGCTGCTGCTGTTGTTGTTGTTGTTGTTGCTGCTGCTGTTGTTGTTGTTGTTATTGTTATTATTATTATTATTATTTATTTTAAATTTTAATTTTAGAATGTTGAGCATAGATAGGCCACCTAGACAACACATTTAAAAGATTTTCAAAACATTTGACTCCAGGTTAAAAGTCCACAGCCACACCAATGCTCACTTCCTGATATATATCCACAACCAATGCAATGTGAACATGTTAGCATAAAACCACACTGACAGGAATGTGCATCTGACAGCATGATATCATTTGAAGAATATGACCTTCATCCAGTACAGGAATGTACATCTTTCTGGTGAAGGAATCATGCCTGTAAAATAATAATCAAGAAAACACTACATATGGATGGGAGAGTGGTCTATCTTGCCGACTTATAGTCCCTATCCATAGAGCTGAAAAGGGGTCAATGTTGTGGGAAGTACTCCACATCCATTTCAACACCATGACTACCTCTTTGGTGTCATGCATTCAGTTGGGCACATTGCCCAGTGTGCTAACACACTTCACATTACATTGATATAAACATCCATATATCTCTCCACCATCATTGACACAGCTATGGAACAAATAGTCTGAAATCAAAACCCTTTTAAACTAACATATACTTAAACAAGTCTAAGCAGCTATCTACACTCAACTTAAATTTAAGTCAATTTAATAATTTAATTCTTTAAAAAAAAATCTTTAGTTTAAGGTTTTTAACTTATTTTAAAATGGCACATTGTATTCAACTTATTTTTTTTACCACAAATAATATATTTGACCTATTTTTAAAATCTAATAATGCACAAATAATGATACATGTTTGATTTTATCTTTAAATTAGTTTGCAATCGCAAACTCCTGCCTATTACAAACAGACCTTATACTAAGCATAAATGAAAAAAGTTATAACACATATTTTAAAAGATTACATTTAAACTTTACATAATACTTTTAAAATTGCAAGGTTTATAAAAAATAAAGTTCAGATTTGATTAAGAGAGAAAGTCTACAGTTCATATTTAAAGAAAAATAAAGTTCAGAGATTTTAAATTGAAGAATTTATATTTCATTTTTATCATTTATAATTTATACTTTCTTTTCTCCGTGCTCGTTCCTTCACGGCGAAGATCTGAGTTTATGCAAGGGCCATTTCTTGTGGATGATGACAATTCATGAAGATTTCTGATAATTTCTGAAGACGTTACTAGTGGTTCGATCCTGGGATCCATGGAGATGAAAGCTGCCTTCGGCCGGCCGAAACGAAGGAAGCACAATGAAACAGATTACATTTTTGGTAACGGTGACAATAACTTTTTAATTTTTTTTACTTTTCAGCAATGACAAATGAATTCAAAATTCTGATTTTCTAATTAATTATTTCTTTTGAATTCTTCCTTTTATAGTCCTGAAATGTCTTATCTAGGAATGTGTGGATCCATCAAACATATTCAGTAGATTTTCCTCTGTGGTCTGTATATATCTTGGGCAGGAAAAGCAAGCCTTTTGTTTCTATTTCTCAACTCTTATCTATTTTGTAATATTCTTTTTAATGGTCATTTTGCCCTAAGGATCTGTTTGTAATTTTATTTTTAAGATTAAAAGGTTTTTTATTATACACCTGGGTCTCGTTTTATGCGGATTATTTTAATGCGATTTTGAAGTTATGCGATTCATATTTCTTCTTAATATCTTTCATATTTCACTATATTTATTAGATATCAAGAAATTTAAATTATTAATAACTTATTTTCATTTGAAACACTTTTTTTTCTTTCAAAAATATAATGTTATATTAGCAGCTAACGTGAATATGGCCTGAAGCTGTATTTAGAATATTAGCTTCTATGTAAATAACCTACTTATACTATTGAGTAAATAATAATAATAGATTTATATTTACATATAAAAATATCGCAATAAATATTCAAAAATTTTAAATTTTTAAAACATATTTTGTTAATTATAACAGAAATAAATAATTTTTTAGATTTTTAAAATAAACAATAATGAAGATTTTATTGATTTTATAAACTGAAAATAATCTTTCTTATGATAATCTATAATCTTTTTGTTTTGATTACGATCTCATTTTTTAAATATAGAAACAAAAAACCATTAACACAACTCAAGAATGAAAGTGATGCTAGTTGTAAGTCACAAGACGAATCTGATTTCTTAACATTTCACAAACGAACACATATTGTCAAATAGCCAAATAACCACTAATGATTAAAATATGTATGAAAAAATATAAAATTAAATACTGTAGTTAATAAAAAAAGTTTGTCTTGTATTACTTTTTTTTTCAAATATTTGAAATTTTTTATTAGTCATACTTTATTTCCTTATTTTTTTAATGTGAATTTTAAAGTAATTTTTCCTTCTTGCTTTGCTTTTATGCGATTTCTGAAAATTACAATCCCTATCCCCATATTTCAAAGTAAGTTAAGTCTATTTTTGTGCGCATTTTCTGAGGAACCTATCTACCACATAAAATGAGACCCAGATGTATTTATTTAAGACAAAAAAAAATTTTTAAACTTATTTTATTTCAATATTTAAATGAAACTTATTAATAAATTAATAATTTCTTATTTGTGCATTTTGAAAGTCTGTGCTTTTAATTCAGTATTAGATATTTATAAAAAAAAAATTTAAGTACTAAAATTTAAATGTAACGTATATATATATATCCCATTACAATATGTATGGCATAATTTGTAATTTACAAAATTATAGATATGCCATTAACCACAACACATGTAGGTGTTTTTGAATGCAACCATTCATCACTCAGAATAATAACAGCTTTGAATGCATTCCTGGCCAAATGAAACATGTTCAATCAACAATTTGAGGAAGAAATATCCTATTATAGTGATATACTTATCAAAAATTCAGAAATAGTTTTTTTTTAAAAAAGAGTAATGTATATGTGAAAACATTAACATAAGTTTGCAATAAGATTAAATCCTGAAAAGAGTATCTGGAGAGAGAAGAAATGTTTTATGGCATAATATATCAGGAAAAGGTAAACATTCTACTCCTAAAAATAGCATATAAATTAAGAAGCTTCCTTCTACAATTATTAAAAAATTCATGCTTTCCAAGCTTCTGAATTTTTACAGTTTTTACAAGGAAAAATTTTCACAGGGAAAAGCAATCACTGTGCTTATCTTTTCCACAAAAATCAGAGAAGGAAATGGGATACAACTCTAAAAAATTCAATCCCTGCATTGCTAATTCACTTTAGAGGCAATCTAGAAAGAATGTTTAGTACCCTATATTTTCAAATATAGTGTAAGTGCAATGTTTTGTCACACATGTTATGATAATTGTCCAATCACCTAAGTCCATCTATGATGTATTGGTATAACACTTTATTACCATACAATTTTGAAATAAAGTATTAAGAAGGAAGTTATATTCAGCATGTAAATTCTCTATTGAGAATACCAGATTAAAAAATTTGGACAAATGAACCTAAAATTAACTATTTAAACATGTTACACTCAAAGGGTTAAAGAGTGACAAACATGAAAAAACAAATATCAGATATTGATGAAATGAATTCACAAATAATGATAACCAATATAAAAACCAAAAATTTTGTTAATCTCATTTTGGAATAAATAAAAACAATTCCTAATGGAAAGTTAGTACTACCACAGAGGGGAAAATAAATATTAGCATTAATACATTGGTAACATGTTGCCGTAGTTTATGAAAAGCCCTGTACCATGGAATAATCCATGAGTCCGGTTTTTCATAAATTATGGAGATAATAATTCATGAAGATATTGCCAAAACATAGTCAATCAATGATACAAATAAACAAACTAGGAGAAAAAGGACATGAACTATACTATTCTGTTCAATAGCCATATCTTTTTAGTACTATCTGATGCTTAGTCTATAGAAGAATATTTATGTAAACAAATTAAAAGAAATATTTGTTCATCATGGATTATCTATAACAGACAATGATACTAAATTATATTCAGTAAGTTCAAAGTATTGATGGAGAAAAGAGATATTAGATATAAAACACTTTCATAACATTATGAATTCAATGGACTTTCTGGAAAAGCAGTTCAACAACTAAAAATATAAAGTCTTAAAAACATTTAACTATGCTAACATACATGGAAATATTATAGTAAATAAAATCAAGTCATACATCATGTGGCATAACTTGATAAGCTTGTATTTTATAAAATAAAATAATGAACATGCTAATAGCTCTAACCAAGCTTTATCGATGAATGCCACAAAAGAAAGTATTTAAAAATCTCTAAGAAACATCCCTAAAACAATTTCAAGCTATTGGATTTTCTCAGTGAGATCTAGTGTCTGAAATATCCTAGTGCCTCACAGAGGAAAGCCAATATCTTGACACTAGTTTGGAGAGATGGGAATCTTTCTAGATAGAGATTTTTAAATGTTTTCTCTTACATTTATCAAAAAAGCTTGGTTAGATCTATTGGCATGCTCATTATTTTACGAAATAGTATCTATAATTGTATTATATTAAGATGCAACACAATTATAGCAACAAAGTGGTCAACAACCAAAATGCTAATAGTGAGGAATTTAATAGTAAATCTATCACTTTTATTTCTTGAGAAGAGTAATTCAAGAAGTCACTCTGAGAAAAAAAAAAGTGTGCAGAGATAATAATATTTGATTAGAAATAGATAAAAGAATAATTTCAGTGATAATATCTAATTAAATTGAAAAATTAAGACTGGAGATAACAGTGTTTTCTAAATACATGTAATTCATCTAAGGTATGTAAAAAAACTTTTTAATGGCTAAAAATAAAACAGAAGGAATCTGTAATAATAACAAAATAAAAAAGACTCAAGAATAATACATAACTAGTGCTGAAGATTCTGACAAACAATTCAAAACCATTTCATAGCTGAAAACCAACAAGGTAGTACATAAAATCAAGCTGATACAGTCAGAGAGAAAGTAAACCTTCATAGATAATAAGGAATAAAATCCCCAACTTTTGGAGTAACAAGAAATATACTATGTATACTTTAGATTATCAGACCCAAATACATATCCTGTAGTACACTGTTAACTTATACAGATATGTGTGTGTGATATTATTGTAATTTAAAAATTAATACTGTTTTAATGAACAAATCATGAATAAAGAGATGAGTTTTGTTTTGTTAATAAGTTAAAAGATAAGCTGTAGATCGTTTATCAAAAAACAAACTATATTAATTAATGAATCTAAAATTTCTTATTTTATTGGTTAGTCCAATAAACAAGCTTAAATATAGCCAAACATAATTCTAGATAGAAAGCTATAGGATAATACCAACAATAAATTTCAACGTATACAAGAGAAAAACAGTATAGATTGCATACCCGAATCTTATTTATATAAAGCTTTAAATAATTAATCGATAGTTAAATAATACTTTTATGTGTAATCTTACATATATGAATACTTCTGGTGATTTAATTGATAATTAACTAATATTTTTGAATGAATTTATATATTTATATGTGAATGGGTATGTGTGTATACTTATTGATATTGGAATTCATTCTGATTTATATTAAAAATAAAGGTCTCATAAACTTGTCAATCATTTTTTGAATATGAGAAAGATTCTTAGCCTTTCAAATCTATGTGTATGTCAGCTTTACTTGGGAATTAAACTTTAATCACAATAGAGGTTGAACCGTCATATGTTGCATGTGCATACTAATCTATAATCCATCCAACAATTTCTGGCCTTAATAAGTATTTTAATAATATTAACTTTTTTTATACATTCTCATTTTATCTTTCAAAAGAAAATTTTATTCACAAACCACAAGAACCATTTACAAAAGGAAGGACAATTACATATTGATCTCAAATGAGACCAGTCAACACAATCAGAGGTTACACTTGTATATATATAAACAAAAAAGCAATTAATTTCATGTCAATTACATTAAGACTTTATATTCTTTTCATCATCGGTACTACATTTTATTTTAGATTTATTAGGGCCCAGGTTTGGTTGAATGTCCAATTCTGAGAAAATTTTTGGTCTAATTCTTTTATTTCTTTTAGTAATTGTAAAGACATTTTCATCATGTCATATTCTTCTCCACTCTTGAAGATAGTCTTATTTCTCAAAGACCAAATGGAAAAATTTATGAATGCTGCCAATCTTAAGACCCCAAAATATCCACTCTTGAAGGCCTTAGTCAAATTTACACAAGCTGATTCTTTGTTTTTAATGAAAGATTTAAAAGTGTTTCTTATGCTATTCCAAATTTGACACTCCTCCAATATATGTGCCATTGTCTCATCTCTACGCCTACATAGTGTGCATATAGGGTCCAGATTATAATTCCTTTTACTATGTAGGAAGTCAGCAGTAGGCAAGGTCCCAAGGTTAACCTTGATTAAAAAATCAACAAACCTCGGTTCCAATTTTAGATGTTTGGTCAACCTGGAGAACCTCGGTATTCCAATCGAAAGAATATTGTCAATTTTAGTTTCTTCCAGATTCATAAGATCATATGTGTTCCAGTAGTTTAGTTTGTTATTAAACATTGTTCCTGGCTTCATTTTTAGATGGTTAAATACTATAGAGATTTGCTTTTGAATCCAAAGCCTTCCACTTTTGGAAAGTGGCCTATCGGTATGAGTTATTTCTTCTGGGAATATTGGCCCTTCCATATCTGGATTTTTCATAAATAATCTGGTAAGTACATTATGAAAACACTGTATTAATAAGATTTTGATTGAGTGTAGTCCTATGCTGTTCATCTGTTTAGGTTTCTGTAGGAGGCACAGGCTGATGACAGGAGCTCCCCCCCCCAACACAGCTTCCTACATTGGGTTTCGACATTCCTTATAAAGGCTTTCGTCGGTGAGAATCCTGCAAGGAAGTATGTAATCTTGGGGAGCATGACAGCATTCATCAGTGCGATTTTCCCGAACAAAGACGAACAAATCTTCTCCAACGATCCAATAAATTTTGTTATCTTAGTCATTAAATCGTTTTCAATTTCCTTCCTCATTTTAGATGGGGAGGCCACTAGCTGAAAACCCAGGAACTTCTGAGGTGGAGCCTTAAATATGCCAGGAATTTGCTTGCCAGTCATAATCGACCAGATTGCCAACTTCTCCTTGTTGACTCTTAGACCATATTCACATTCGAATTGGTCCAAGAGCTTCTCTAGTCCAGCAAGCTCCTCCCGTGAAGCAAGAAAAACCACCACATCATCCATATAGGAGACATGATGGACCTTTTCTTTTAGCAAAGGTATGGATATCCCTTTAAGAGATGTCTCAATGCCCAGCAGGAGGGGATTCACATAGGCAGTGAAAAGGAGTGCACTCAGAGGAGAGCCCTGAGGAATAGAAGCAACAGGCTTAAATCCTGGGGACACCCTCCCATCCAGAGACAAAAACACTTCCCTATTATACAGGAGGTTCTCTATGATCTGGAGGTAGGCAGCTGGTACTTTGAGTCCCTCCAGGATCTTCATGAGTGCGTCAACTCGAACGCAATCAAAAGCAGCAGCAAAATCGAGCTGAACTGCGATTGGCTGCGAGATCTTCTTCATGCGAATGTGGTCTATCAAAAGATGAAATTGGCTCACAGCATTAGCCATTGAGCTCCCCTTTTTGGCAAACTGGCAATTGGACAGCTGATCAATTATAATATCTTGTATGTTGTTTTTGATTAGGGCTTCAACTGTCTTTACCAGTAAAGAGATCATTGATATTGGCCTGAGATTCCCCAGATTCCGAGGTCTTGCTAGTTTCTTAACCAGAAAAACCATGGCAATTGGGTTGATCCCTGGAAGTTCCTGGCAGCCATCAGCCAAAAGATCTGCCATTCTTTTAATGAGTGGTGCTGAGAAAGCACTTAAATGAAGCAGGAGGAATTTTGGGATTCCATGCAAGCCAGGATGTGTTTTGTCTGGCATCATCTTTAATTTATCAATAATTCTTTTTTCTGTGATTTTGTGGCTTGAATTTTTAATTAAATTAAATTCTCTTCTTTCAATCATGATTCCACCTGGCTTAAACTTTTCAGCATAATGGTCACATATCCTAGCCAACATGGAAGACCCTTCATATAGGTTGCCATCTATATCAATCACTCTGGGTGCCTTGGCTTTTCTGCCAGCTCCAAGGGCCCACCTAAGATAGCCCCTGGTCCAGCAGTGCTGATGATATGCATAAGAAACCATTGTTTTAAAAATGTATATAAACAAATTTTTTATGGTAATGTTTTTTTATCTAAATAAAGTCCTTGTGACAGTCAAATACAGTCCAGTACTATGCAAAAATTTAAAATAGGGTGAGAATTGAATATCTTTGTGCCATAGTTGATTATTCTTATCATCAACAACAAAATCACTACTTCCAATAATAAACATTCAATTTTTTGAAGAAATTGGTACAATAATAATATCCCATGAGAAATAAAAGCATTTATGTCTAAACTTTCAGAATATAATTTTGGAGTATATGAGTACAGAGCTCCTATGAAAATCATCTTTCAATATTATGAGCCTTTCATCGATATATTTAGAAAATTCAAAAATATTAGATATCAAACTTTACAGACAAGCCAACAGTATGTAACCTCTTTTCCCTTGATGATCTTGTAAGATAACCTTCACTAAGAGTAGCTTTATTAGTATAAATTCCATGTGTCTGTATTTAGAAAAATAATCAAATGCTTCTACTAGTAGCACTATCTCTTGTTTTATTGCCATTATTATTATTGACACTATAACAATTCCCTCTGTTTGCATAAATAATCCATTAGACCAAGCAATAATTAGATAAATTTTGTAGGAATTCATATTACAACCATCTTCCAAATTTGAGAAAGGCAGGGAATCCCTAATTAGGATTGTTCAAACATATAAAGCATACAATCATTTGTTAAATGAAACTGTTCCAAATTCCATTACAAATTGACTCATTATTGATTATACTATATTGTGAGTGATTATCATTAAAGACTGACAGTTTGGTGAAACTGTGCCCATCATTGGTTTCTCATATATGATGAGTTAGTACATTTAAATACTCAAAGATATTGCATCCTTACAAAACAAAGACTAGAGTCAGAATTGCTATATATGTTTTTGAAGGATATAAATCTGATTTTATATATATACCAATTTCCTTAGCTCTTAATCTACACAGATGATTGATGATAGAAAATCTGAAATAATTGAGATGTAATAAATCCAATTTTGTTTCCATTTTTATGACAGATGTTTTTTTTTAATAATTTATAAATGGATTTGTGAATCAGACATAAGTGTGCAAAATATATTTCAAAAAGAGATTTTTAATTTGAACTAATTGAAGGCAAGAACTTCATTGTTCTAAAAATACAAGCTTTTTATCAGTCAATGAAGAAAAAAAAAGAAAGATGACTTAGATGTTGAAGTGTAACAAACTTTGATATACATCTATTAAATATAATAAGTTAAAAGGTAGATCTTTCATTATAATATCATAATGATTACAACTAAGTTAGATATTATATGTAAAATTATTATTTTTCTTAATTTATTGCAATGGAAGTAAAACATGGATAAAGAGATTAGAAAGTTTTCATTTACAAATGCTCTGTAAAAAATTTAAAAGTACGATGGTAAGATCATAAAACCAATTAGTTATCTTGTTTAATTTGGTGGATGTCATACCACTTAATAACCTATTATTGTAAGGGCCCATCTTCAATGGATTAGATATGTAAAGAAAATAAATATTAACAAACTTCTTTAAAAAAGTATTTCATAGTAAACTTGAAAATCATTTACATAGGAAAGCCAAATACCATTTGTATTATAAAGACTATTTCAAACACAGTCCAAAAATGCAGTATTATTTGCTTTCACTTAGAAGATAGACCTGAGGTTAAATACAATGGGGTATTACATGTAAACAAATAGAAGTTGTTTTTTTTTAAAAAAAAAAAAAGAAGAAGAAATAGAGTTCTCTGATAAAGAAGCTTAAAGATTACATGGTAAGGTATCAAACAAATGTATTAAAGAACAACATATGTAGAAAAATATTTGAATGAATAGTCATTACAAAAATTCAAATTTAATTTTTTAATTGCCTTCCTATCTTTGTTCCTACTTCCCCAATTTTCTGGAATAAGAATTATCATCTTTTTTATAAGAGATTGCTATTGATAATGATGGAAAAAAAAAAAATATGATAAAGCAAATAAAAAACATTTATATTTTGATTTATTATTAGTAGCTAAAACAATTTGAAACTTTTATAGAAGATGATACTAGGCTAATCAACTTTTAGTTGATGAGAGTTTACAGTTATAACTATGACCAAAAATATGAATTTGGGCTGGTTGAAAGTTAAAATTTTTTCATGTCATAAGGAAATCTAGAATTTTTTTTAGATGCTCTATATTTACTTCAGATAATGACTTAGAGAATACAGGTCTTAAATTAATCTGAATATATTAGATGAATATCATAAATTACCTATAAAAATAAAAATAAAATCATGTGACCTTTACTATTACTGGAAAAGATATTCCTAAAGGTACCAATATAATAATTTTTTTGTTTAATCATCTAGTTAAAAATAATAAATATAAAAAATATTTTTTAAAAAAGGGGTTTATTTAATTTGAAAAGTTACACAACAAAAAACACTAAAAAAAACTTTTTTAACTACAATTTTGTTTCTTACATGTAATTTTAAATAAAGTGTGGGGTATCCATAAATTAATTAATTCAATCATTATTACATAAAAAGTGGTGATTGAATTAATTAATTTATAGACACTTCACATTTAAAGTTACATGTAACAATCAAAATGCAGTTCAAGAAAAAAAAATTGTTGTTTTTAGTGCATTATCATCAAATTAAATGAAAATATTTTTATAATTTTTTTTTTTTTTTAATATTTGAATCTATCCTATATCACTTCAATTTTTCATAATTGTTTGTCCCAATGAGAAAAGCTATTTATATTCAATTTTAAAAACTGAGAATGTAAGCAATGTCACCATATTTCTAATATTTCTAAATTATATTTGCATATGTTAAATCTCAGTTCCAAGATTATTGTATTTATAAAGGGGATGATTTGAAAAAACAAGTTTTAGGTAGGCAATCAAGACAAATTAAAATTTCACCATTATTTCTTTTTCTTCCTATTTTGATTAACTTTTTAATGCAATAGTCATGAAATTAAATGAAAGCATTTTTAAAAAGATAGCACTATCATATAAGTTATCAAACTGATGTAGTTCACCAACATTATCAATTTTTCAAAATCCTTTTTTCCAAATTCATTTTTTCACATAAACAGAAAAGCTATTCCTATTCAAATGCAATATATATATATATATATGAATCTAAAAAATGTCAGTTTGATAGATGTAATTTAAAAATTTGTTGCACATTTTTGTTTTCATTAAGATATTAATTTTAAAAAGCAAGTTTTGTATAAACAATTCAAAGGGAAATTAAGATTTCATCATTTATTTCTTTTTTTTTTTCTATTTTAATTAACTGAAACACCCCTAAAATTTCTTTTTCAAATTAAATCAAAGTGTTTGCTTTAAAAATATCACACTGTCTATTGTCCCATAAGTTTGAAATGTACCTGACAACATTGTTAGGCTGAACAACTCTGAAACATTGCATTGTTGTAGTAACATTGTCATCAAAGCTGAAGGTATGTAAAAAATTTGAAGCAAATATTTTTAGTAGAAATAGGTTATGGGATGACTATCTTTTAAAAAAAATTCTAATCTTGTTGAAGAGTTATAAATATGTGAATATTGTGCTCTAAATGATAATAACATAGTATTGATTTTATGACTTTTTTAATAATTGATATTTATAGTAAATATTAATTGTGTTTAATTGTATTAAAATTAGCAAATTTTTGTATTCTGAATGCTTCAATCCAATTTGTGCACTTTACACCATTGATAAAGATAAAATAGCTTAAATAGCCTACTTCAGGGCAAAGATCTCTCAAACAGACCTCGTAAAGATATTGTATTTTCTCATTTCTATGTGATATTTTAAATTGTTTTTTATTGTTTAGTAAATAGAACCAATATCAGATAGTTAGCTAAGTTGATTATGGGGCATCTATCTGAAAGAACAATCTCACACCTCATCAAAAATGCAAGTTTAACTAGAACAGATTTAAGACACAACCCAGATCATAGAGACAAAAGACAGATACATTAATATTATTTCAAGATGCTTATTGTATGATGTAAAAAAATTAAATGAAAAAAAAAATCTTAGTGCTTTTAATTAGGCCAATCCATTATTATAAGACTGTTAAATCTATCTAGTATGTATTATAAGAAGATAAAAAGATATATGTTGGAAAAGACTACGTGAACTAAGTTTATATTGATATTAAAAATGTGGAATTTTATATTACATTATGTGTGCTTACTTATATCAGATGCTTATGGGTATTATTAAGTTATTTAAAAATATACAAAGGCAAAACTCTCCCTACAGTAGTGCCACTCAGTGCAAGCCCGAGTAATCAATGGATGTAGGAAGGTTTGTGCATAAAATCCCTATCTAATGCCTAATCATCCAATATTCCCAGACTAGTTTATAGCTTGTGGCTTTCATCAATGAGGAACTTTGGATCTGAGAGCACTGCACCTAGATAGGGATTGTATGCACAAATCTTCCTGCATCCATGGATTACTCTCACTTGCACTGAATGTGCTACTGTCTGGAGAGTTTTACCTCTGTTAAAAACAGTTGTGTAGCGTAAAGAGTGATGATCTTGTGATACTAGTTTCAGTCTATGATTTGTCAAAACTTGAAAATTTAGTAAATCATTAACCTGATTTACTAATCAAAGTTATAGTTTTTTATACCAGTGAAACAATAAGTTTTTTATAAGTGATAATAAGGACAGAATATTGTTTCGGTACATCACCGCACCCACACACACATACATTTAAAAGAGAAAGCGGCATTCAGAGTGTAATGGTAAATGTGTAAAGCTGTCCATGTCATACTATCAACCTATGCCCTCACATTGTAGTTCAACAAGAGAATTATTTACAAGGACAATAATTCCATCTTTATTGAATTATTAATATAAAATTATATATTCATTGCAAATATAGTTTGTAGGTATAATTGCTTATTACTATTATTATAGCACAGGTGTTTTATTTGGATCTCACCTATTATCATGGCAATATTAGCAATGAGTAATAGAAAATAATAGAAGCAGATGTACCACCAGGTGCTAAAGTTAGAAGAAGCGAGCATAAAAAAAAAGATACCAATCGTGTGCCAAATAAGTTTATATTTAAAATCAAAAACAATAAATAAAAGTTTTAGAACCTCGTCAATACATCTTGTATTTAAAATCAAAACATGTTTTTTTTTAATTATTTTACACGTTAAACATAGAATGAAAATAAAAGAAAGCAATATAAAAAAAATACGAAGCAATTGTTCTGATCTCTTTCATCCAGGCTTCATTTTGCAAAATTATTTATTATTTTATTTTAATACCAATAAAAATAATATGGATCAACTTTTATTAAAGGAAAGAACTAAGTAATTAAAATTAAATTGTTGGAAGCCGATAGTTGAGAAGAGAAGCTCCCTCCCCTCCTCCTAGGTAAACCTCAGATGGCAGGTCAGATTCACTTGAAATTGTATTTTACATATATTTTGTCCAAAAAATCCTTCGTTTTAATACACAGGCAAATATATTTTTTTTATTCAGAGCATGAATTGAAATTAACAATACGTTGTAAAGAGCTAAATTAAATAAAATTTCGTAAATTTGAAAAATCATTTGTATATACAGAAGAGTTCATTGTATATAACTTTAAACATGTTACAATAAATGATATTCTAGTAAATTAAAAAAAAATCGAATGGTTTATCACTTGAATGTTCATAAGAAATTGAGTAGCGGAAATATCAAAATTAAATTGCGATCCATGGATTTTGACCAATTTTGAGCTCGAGTTTGCCATTCTACCACAGCAACAACATGCAAGTCAGTATTTCAACGATATTATGTAAGCGCAAGATTGCCAATGACTATAGAGAGCTAATTTATGCATACATTTAAATGAACCATATTATAAAACGAATAGTGTACAGATACCTTATATTATTTTATTCGATAATTGTTTTTTTATACATTTATAAACAAAAATGATTTCTTCATCAAGTTTAAGACCGCTGGATTATTTATAATAATAAAAATCTTTAGAATATAAATGAGAAATGATATTTGAATATATTAAATAACATTTGCCATTCAACTGCATTTTTAATACTTTGGTGTTTTAATAATACAACATCTGATTTTAATAATCCATTATTAAAAGTAATTTGAGATGTCAAAATATGTAAATTAGCTTCTTGTTATTTAAAATACCTCATTTCACAACAATAAACAGCAATTCTACAATCTTCGCAAATATAATTTAATTTTCCGGTTGAGAAAGATCTTTGCTGCTATCAAATAACAGACTAAAGATAAACTTTTCATATAGAAAAATTTTAAAGAGGGTTTCAGTTTTAGCCAAATGATTTTTAAAGTATCTATATTTTACTCCAGATTGCTCTGAATAAACGCTCACAATAATAATATAAAAAAATAACAATAATTTACAGTAACAAAATCTTCTAATTAACTCTAAATACAATTAAGTTAATGAAAATTAATTAAAATATTTTAATCAGATTTACTTTTTTAAATATGTAATTCACTTAAAATAAATTTGAAATTAATTATCTTTTCTACAATCTATTGTTTTATTTTTATATATACATTCATCACACATAAATACCAAATATATATATATATAAATCAATGTGGGTGGTGTGCACGCGCTGGCTCAGTTCGCATTCATAAATGTCTAGTGCCTAATCTAAAAAATGATTGTATGAGTGAGAGTGGGGGCGAAAGAAGTAGATAATAGAAGCTTACAAAAAATACATTAAAAAACTTCCTATATAACATTCATCATCCCCTAGTATAATGTATCGATGAATATGATCCAAATATCCTAGTGATGTCAGGCATCTTAAGAAACAATAGTATTATTATTATTAGCTATTGTCAAGTGGACAGTGGTTAATTCCTGATGATGTTATAAATAACATAGTGATCTATTATCTGTCATTTTTTTAGACTGCTAAAAAACATATTCCTTATTGTGATCATGGAGTTCATACATCTTATACTCATGTTCTTTTAATATCACTTTTTCCACGAATTATACAATTTTCTAATGAATTAAGTTATCCTACAGTATGACCAAATTAAGACAAAATAAAAGTTCATGTCTAATCTGATCCAAAACCCAAATGTTTATTTTCCTAGTTGTCTACACTCTACAATATCAAAGGTTTTGGCAATGCATTAATACTTTTCTTACCATTCTTCTTCAGCAATTATATAAAATACCATAGCTTGAATAATTATACCAAAACAGCATCATGACTTCTTTAGTTTACATCTAATATTTGCATTATCAGCAACAATTCATTATATAACATTCTATGGCTATTTAAATAAGTATGAGTCATCAAGAAATACATTAACCCAATTTAATATATTAAAAATGCAAAAGCTGTTGCTGGATAAATATATACAGTCATTGCTTTTTACTGACAAAAGCCAAAAATCAACATCTAGTTTCATGACTATTTGGCATTACCATCTGATACCCACTAATAACTCATTCTCATATGATTCTAAAGCATAATGATATCAAAAGATTACTGTTGATAAACCAAGCTGAACAATTTGATATCCATTATTAAAATTGTATTCTTTCATGTAAAAATCTTTTTCAGACTTTTCAGGATAACTTTCACTTATATTATGATTAATATTTTTATTTTGAGTTCTTTGATGCTGTGAATACTTTAAAAATTGTTGATGAATTTTATGTCTTCACCATAAATTTTAAAGCCACAGTTATTATTATTATAATTGTTGATTTTATATTTGATCATAATATATTTTTGTTCTATAATCACCACTGCTCTCTTATGTGTGATCAGTGATAAGTCACATATCTTTAGGAGATAGTACTTTAGTCACTCTATTCTACTGGTAAATGGTCATTCATGTTTAAGATCAAAATATTAACAATGAACTCAAGTTTTCCCTAGAAGCATTACAGTCATTGTTCTGTATGAAGGGTCATTTGTGAATTTAACTATAAATATCCTAGTGAATTCAAGCACTCAATAATCTCATTAGTTTGAGGATAACTATAAACCTATGAGTTATATTATAATTATATACTTTGTAATGATTCATCAAATCTCTTAAAAAGACTTTCAGTTGTATTAAAATTTCTAATTAATGATTACCTAAAAGTATCATTTTTATTGGTGGACCATTAGTCACATCAAACCAACTTTTCCTCAAAAGCCTAACATTTATATATTATCTAATACTAACAACTTCTAAAATTAGAACAAACTTAAAGAAATAAGATATTCTAATGCAACTCTTAGCTAAGCACAACCCAGGCAAAATTAAAGTATGGACTACCTGCCCATAGGATTAAAACAATGTTCTCAGCATTGATGAAGGTCATATTACGATGTTATTTTTAATTACAGCCAGTATATTAGCACTCATTTAAATAAATTCAGATTAATCTGTAACTTTTACCTTCTCATAAAGGTGATTAGATATCTATTTACAAATTAAAACATAAGTTGATTGTGGGCTGATTACCTTGCCTTAGAAATCTAAATCTATTTGAAGAAAATCTAATTCTACATACATGTATAAAATTTTCAAGTTCCAGACAAAATTGTATAACTATTATGTACTTTATTCTAAATCAGTAATAATTCTGGCTTTATAAAATCCAATTTTTTCTTCTGATATATACTAAGAATATTAAATATTTTTATAATATTAGTAATTTAGTAGCAATTTAAATAATTTATGAAAGTACACATTCAATATCATATACATTAATTTTAAAATTTTGGCAGAACATTGTAAGGTAGTACAATTTACACTTTGAAAAAAAAAAAAATAATTTTATACAATTTTAAATGTCATACTAACAAAATAACAGTTATATTACGTGTAGATATTAAAATGTAATGAGTATAAATAACTACATATATAATTTTAAAAGTTGTTTCTTATTACATTCTGTAACTATCTGCAGTGAGCTTGAGTAATGAATGTACACTAGATGATAGTGCTAATATAGCCATTTCTCCAGACTAGTTTATGTCTTATGGCCTTCATCAGTAAAAAGCTTAGATGTAATGCAGTTATGCATCTAGTAATAATCTTTGATTTCTTTAGAAATGAAAAAAAAATACTTAAAGACTCTGAAACCAAACCTACTTACATGAACAATCATATAGATCTGATATTAGGCCAGCAATGGCATATATATCTAAGTAATCTCAATTTCCATATCAATTTGCATTAAATGCTTTAAGGTTCCAATTTAGTAGGATAATTTAAAAGAGTTAGAAATGGTTGCTAGATGCATATATGTTGTAAGTCCAGCACAAGATACTAGCTCAACATTGAAAATGACCAGAAACTAGTCTGGTATCATGAACATTTAATGCTCACTAATCATTTATAGTTTATAATAGATGGCTCTAAAATGAAATGAAAAGAATTTCTCTTGAAAGCATATGTTGAGTGTAAGCAAAGAAAATCACAAGATATTTTATTGATAACACTCACATATTTGAATTTAGTAAATACTCACATGTTCTTCCCCCTACCCCTTTTTATAAAACTATCATCTGATACTTTATATCATCTGCTTAGCATATCTAATTAGTCTGATCCAATTATTATTATCATCAATATTCTGCAAAAAAGATAGGCCTCTTAACCAGATCATTGTATTCCAACCATCTTTCCTTAACTCCTGAAATACTAATAATTATTTTCTAGCTTAAGATATTCAACTGACACCTTTCGTATCTTATCCCTTTTTCTTACAAGTACATAATTTCTCTTCCTCTAAATACATGCCCAATTCAACTCCTCTTCTTATTCAAATCTTTTCAAAAAATATTTCACTTACTCATTTTTTATTCTTCTGCAAATCCATCTCTCTAAAACATTAATCCTTTCTTCTTACTTTTCCTAATTGTTTACATTTCTAATTTTATAAAACCACACTTTAAACAAAGCATTTTAACAAAGCTCCTTTTATGAATATAATTACATAGAATAATATCCCACTTTTTAGAAGTCTAATTTAGCTCCAGTTCTCAGTCAAGTATACTCTTCTTTTTTTTAATCTAATTACAAACCTATTCTCCATTTTCTATTAACCTTATAAGCATTTATTTTATAACGTCTTGCGTGCGATTATAATTACATAGAATGACAGCCTGTTAAGCTAAATTTTGCAGATGCTGTGAGAATGTTGTTAATAAATGAATACCTTCGAACAACCACATGATATAGTATTTTACTCTTATATAAATACTATATCATGTGGTTGTTCGAAGGTATTCATTTATTAACAACATTCTCACAGCGTCTGCGCAATTTAGCTTAACAGGCTGTCATTCTATCGTAACTATTAACCTTATATTAAAATTTTATATAGAAAATTATAAAGAAAACTAAATTTTGCTCACCCAGAGCGAATTTAATAGAATGACTCATCTATAAGTAGTAAATAAAATAACGTTAAAATGTAATGAGAGTGAATTTCTTCGAGGAGTAATTCTCATTTCTCTATGTCTGTATTATCTAGTATAATCTTAATAATCAATGAACCCTAGATAATAATGCTCTTATATTTAAAATGTCTAGACTAGTTTCTCGCTTAGGTCTTTGTAATTGAGGAACTAATGAATTTTTTAACTCGAGTCATTTTTAATCCATTTATACTATCAAATTAAAAAGTCTAAAATTTTACTCATTACTCAAGCTTACAATAAATGGCTTTGGGTAAAGAAATTACCTATCAAATCATACATGTTTGTAGGTAAAATATGAACTTTCACTGTTTACAGTTTTACAGATTATAAAAGGACAATTGTCTATCTATATGAGTGTGTATATTGAAGCTATTAGGTTAAAGTGTAAGTTAATTCAAGATTTATAAAAATAATAATAAAATAAATATAATTAAAGTATATTGATAAAATTTTATTTTTGTAATTCCAGCTATTAATGAGTGCTATTACTTCGTTAATTTTTTTTTTGACATTTACCATTAAAATTTTTGTGTTTTTGTTGTAATTCGAATTTCATAGCGTTTTCTTGGGTTTTTTTTAATTTATATTTTAGAAGAATTTGGGTAATAGTATGAAAACTGAATCCTACCATCTGATGGCACTGTTTTTCACAAAACGCACATCAATATACTGTTTTAGTGGCCTTAACTTCTAGCTGACAGTACAAGAGGTGTTTTTTGAGCCATAACAGGCCGTCTGAGGGCAATGTATTCTACAATTATGTAACAAAATACTACGCTCATTGCATTGCAACAGTATTCATCAAGTAAGTGCTCTTGAACTCTCGCTACAGTCTGATTTGATGGTGGCCATGTTTAAAAGAGACGAAACTCTGTAAAAATTCAATGTTGGAAATTTTTTAGAAAGCATAATGGAATTAGTATTCCATATTAAGAATTGTCATGTCATCACACATGCTTATCTATGCTTTTGAACTGTACACAGCTTCAAAAGGTTCTTTTCAGCAGAGTTTTTTCTGATTTTGCACGCAAATGCCCATTTATGCATGAATCCTTGTGAGAACTGTCAAATGTCATCTGAAAGTTGTCTGAATTGGTCAAAGCTGAGTGAATTGCTGGCTGGCCACACAAGTTGATGCACAAAATTGTGTTTTCCCAGAAAGAAAAACTCCTGCAAGCATACCTATGTAGGTTTGCATAAGGGAAATTGTTTGTTCGAAGGTTCCAAAATCCTGTTACTTACAGCTTTGAGGCTTCCCTGTTATTTTATTTGCATGTTACTTTTGGCTGCTGTTTTTTATGTGCCCGTAAATGGTAGTGTTTTTTTTACTTGTTTTGCTTCACAACTTATCTGAAGTTTCGTTTCTTTTTGATTCAATAAATTATTTTATGGGGAAACTTGTTGTTTTTGTTGTTCATATGATTATAAAGTAGGTAGGTAATATTTTATAAGTATCATTAACAGTTAAAGTAGGTAATATTTTATTATACCAAAAAAAGTGTTTAAGAGTTGATTCAAAAGGCCCCACCAAAATGAAATAATATAATAATAAAGAACTATGTGGTAACATAATAAAATGTTAAAAAAAAAATCCAAAAAGAAGTCGATAATTAAAAATCAAAACAAACCTTCCCTGCCACTCCACCTCCCCAGGCTTAAAAAAAAGTGTTCTTTAAAAACGAACTGTTTATGTTGTTTTTTTTTTAATTAAAGGCTCAAAAAATTAAGGGAGAACTTTTCACTATCATATAAAGCTTTCTGTAGCATAAAGATTTGAAACAAAACAAAAAAAAAAGCCTCATAATAAATTAACAAAAAAAAATGACAATTCCCTCCACCCTCTAAAAAACCAAGTGTTGGTTTATTCAAAAGTACCGAATTGTTGAAATCTTTCAGCAAATCAAAACATCAACCAAAAAAAAAAGAAGATAAGTTAATAGCAAACAACCAACCATCTAAAAACAACAAAGTGTTTGTTATCATATTTTTGTGTAAACAAATGAATGGAGCATTAATCGATAATTTAAAAGCAAACCAACACCCCTAACACACCTAAAAATAAAGTGTTTGTTTCTTAAAAAAAAACGAACCCCAAAAAAAATTTTAAAAATGTATGAAAAATAAATTTGCTTTACCGTAAGTAATATTATATAAAGAAACCTATGGATAGTTAGTTGTTAATTTACAAACAAACCAATACCCCTAGACCATCTAAAAACACAGTATGTTTATTAAAAAAAACCCTGGGTGGAATAAAAAAAAACCTTTGGTGGTTTACCATCTCCGACAAAAAAAAATTAAAAACCGGTTGAAAAAAAAAACAAAAAAATTTTTGCCGTAATATTATGTAATAATAAAAAACTTTGGTGGTTAACCATCGCCGACGCAAAAATAATAAAAAAAAAAATCTTTTACTGTAATATTATGTAAACAAACAGACAGCCCGTGAATCGATATATTGATGAGAATTGGGTGAAAAAGAGTGCCATCAGACAGTAGGTTCAGTATTCATACTATTACCAGAATTTGTTTGATTTATTTTGCTTTAGGCATTTTACTTTGTCCATTTCAACAAAGAAGGCACCATTCTTGGGGGGGGGAGGGTACATTTGATGTATTTTCTCTGATTGTAATTCAAATTTCATAGCGTTTTTTTTTTTGGTTGTTTTTTTTTTAATTTGTATTTTAGAAGATTTTGTTTGTTTTATTTTGCTTTAGGCATTTTTAATTTGTCAATTTCAGTGATTTTCGGATATAAATTCTTCATGGGGAGGGGTGATGTTTCTGTTTGATGCATTTTCACCAATTTCTGTTTTATTTTATAGCATTTTCTTGTTTTTCTTTTATTTCTATTTTAGAAGGATCTGTTCGATTTATTTTTGCCTTAGGCATTTTTAATTTGTCAATTTCAGAAATTTTTGGATAGAAATTTATCACTTGCATGCTTCTTGGGGGTTGTTGATGGTACTGCAGCATCACCCAGTGGCCACATTGGGTGTAAGTCACAACTACCTTAAATTATTTTTAAAATGTGTGAGAGAATAAAGAAAAATTTTTCATAATTTTAGTTTAGGTATCCATTTTCTTTTAAATATTTAAACTACTAAAATTTGATTTTTTTTTTATTAGCAGTTTATTAATTATTTTAAAAATTCAGTTATTCATTTTTTCATAGTAAAAAAGTAATATATATACATGTATATAAAAGATTTAGTCAGACTATATATAAATCATCATACAAAAGTAAAAAGATCATTATCAATTTAACTATTGCCAACTTTATCTGAGACTACTAACAAATAGTATTATTAATATATTTAAATCATTATATAGTGACCTAAATAATAGCAAAAGTATTTACTAATCCCTCATTACTAGATTAAAAACACCTCTTCATTCTAATGCCATCTAGTCATTACCTGATGCATATAAAATCCCACATGCTTCTATTTCATTTAAGCTAGGTATTTGATTTCTTCTTCTCCTCTTGCTTCTACTCCTTCTCTTTCTTCCCCCCTTTCTCCTCTTTCTTCTTCTCCTTTTCCTTCTTTTTCTTCTTCTTCTTCTTCTTCTTCTTCTTCTTCTTATTATTATTATTATTATTATTATTATTATTATTATTATTATTATTATTATTATTATTATTATTATTATTATTATTATTATTATTATTATTACTACTACTACTACTATTACTATTACTATTATTATTATTATTATTATTATTATTAACATTTCTAATTAGGAGAATAAGATAACTTTATGATTCTATAAAGGTATTAGAATATGTAGTTGCTAAATTGGTTTTAGATTTATATAATTCTTTAAGCAGGTTGACTTAAGTTCAAAATTTTAGACTGACTTGAATTTCAAATTTTTAGCTTAACAGTAAAATGGAGTCAGTGGTAACTGTTAGATAGTATTTGCATTTCTTCAACTTTGAATCCTATGCTTCAATGATAAATACAAAAGTCAGAAAAGAGGATTTCATATATATCTGGTAATTAATTATTTAAGATTACACTAGATGTCAGTAGAATGAATTTAGATATAAAGACCATAGATTATGTTGTGGAAATGGGATGGAGCAGAACATGGGGAAAATATAGGGTGGAGAATGGAAAATAAAGTGGCTAACAGGTTTCCCTGGGTATAATTGATGAGAGATTCCTGATTCCATTTAAAAAAACCCACAGCACATCACATCACATCTTATATTGTCTAAACTGTGTGTTCAATGGTTAAATATTTTTACTAGATTGTACATTATTTGTATTTTAACCTTTTTATTAAAGCCAGAATATATCTTTTATTGTTTAATATATGCATAACAATCCCTTTTTATTATTACATTTTTTTATTTAAAAATCAAAAATATCTTTATTATTTCGATGTGCCTAATTATCTCTCTTTATTTAACCATTCAAATCCCTCCATTCAAGCACAAGATTTTCTATTTAAAAAAAAAAAAAACACTTTATATTTCCAACATAGTTGTAGACTTTGGAAAAATGTATATCATTTTTAATATTCAAATCAAGTAAACCAATCTTTTCAGCTAGCTAAGCTATCCTATGAGTCCCAAATGATAATTACCATCGTTACAATATTTATATAAATAAGAAAAGATATATTTAATGCTTAGGTAAAAGAATTAAAATCTACATTAAGAGTTTTTTTTTTTTTTAAAAAAAAAGGTAATTTTTAACCTATTAAAAAGTGAATAATAATGATTCACTGGAAGATTGTTGTCAAATGAATTGTGCTGTGAAATGTGATATCATTTACATCAAATAAATACAGGAATAATAATAATTAAAATATATAATGTAGAGGATGGCTTGGACTAACAGAAGAGACTGGTTTAAATGAAATATATATATATATATTACAGATAGATTCATAGTTAACTTTTGCGAATAGAGAAGTAGATAGATTTACAATGCAAAACAAAAATAAAACAATAAATAAGTCACAATGGAGAGTGCCATTTATAAAATTGATTGAAATTATTGACAGCTTAATAGAATATAATAATTAATGATAATAAGAGAAATCTCACAATAGATAAAAACCAGGGAATTAAAATTCCTCAAATTAATATCCAGAATGTGAAAATACTGTAAAGACAGAATGGTGGGGGGAAAAGTTAAATCAACATAGTATGCTCTCTTTTAAAAATTTTATATAATACTAATGCACTGGTTATTAAATAACAGACACATTTGGAATTTAATGAACACTATAAAGTCATTTTGATAATAAGTTAAATATATTATTAGTAATCCTTGGCTTTCATTTAATCATAAGGAAATTATGTAGGTTAATGCTTTTTGTTTCCAAAATAATTTGTTAAAGATTATTCTATTACATTAGAAGTTATTTGGTACATATTTTATTCAAAGCGTTTTCTCCTTCCTTCATTTGGTTTTCCCGAATTTGAGTCAATTACTCTTCTGTTTTCTCCTTTTTGGAGCATCCTGCTATTGGTTAGGCTATGGACAGGATAAATCAAGCATGTCCCAAATCATGGTAAAAATAACCTCAGGGGTTATCAGGCTGTCTCTTTTTCTTGTTTTCTTTAGATTGCTTTGCATGAAGTTAATAGAATTAAAATTTTGATGGTTAAATACTAGCTTACATCTAGTAGTCCATAATAGATGATCAAAAATTAATTAGAGTCTAATTTCTGGGTATGATCCTTTTCTGATACATTCTTTCAAATTAATTACTTTAGATTTATTTGCCTTGATCTCACTCATTAGTGTATTTTTAAGTTGCATTAGCTGATTGCATCTGAATCTGATATGGTTGATGGTTTCATCTTTTTTGCAAATCATGCAGGTTGAATCAATTTTTGAGTACCCTCTTTTATTAACTAAAAATTCATTAGTAGGTAATGCATTTGCATTGGTTTTGATTAGATAATCCAGATATTTGGACTCTAAGCTCCATCTTTTGAATTTCCTTATTAATTTATCATTTGAGATGGCTAAACTTGAGAGATGGTCTTTTAAGTCAATATGCTTTATATTAAAGACCTGCCAGTATGTTAATTTGTTTTGAACTGTGTCTTCATTGATTGTTATGCATTTCATAAGCTCATTTAGTTGTAGATCTAGCCAGTTTCTTCTCCATGGTGGTAGAGGCTGGTCTGTTGAAATGATTAGTGTAGGAATTTCTTTATTCACTTGATTCATTTTTAATTTATGAAGAAAATTGTAAGACTTCTGGAACCATAAGGTAGAAATGTCATGGAGATCCATTCTGATAATGGCCCTGGGTCGTTGCATCTGTCTGAAGCTTATCGCTACTGCTTTCTTTTTTCAGAACAGCCCAAAGCATAAGGATGCAATTTTTGAGATGAACCGTTTACTGGGCTTAATCACAGGGAGATAATAATTAATCTTTGTCAATACCATCATGTTTAATAATGTGACTTTAACTATAGATGGAAAGATATATTCCAGACAATGATGTGGTTATGTTTTTGGTTGCCTTCAGTAGGGATTGTAAGATATTGCTCCTCATTGAAACTGAGACAAGTAAGTGCATTGGGAAACAGAGGAATTTCTGTGGCTTGGCTACAAATCTCGAGGCAGTGCAGTTATATCATTTTTTCCTATGCTTACAAACAATACATTTGAAATGTAAAAATAATAACTGTGGATTTTTAAAATATACAGATTCATTTTTATATATTGATGTTTTTTTTTTTTGTTTTTTTTTTGATAATATATTGATGTTTAGACAATTTGTTTTAAAAAAAAAGTTGGCTGTGATCTGTTATTTAAATGTATTTTAAAAATGCATAATGAATGAAGTAAAGCAAAAAAAAAAGTGTTCTTTTTTTTTTTTTTTGACATTTTGGACAAAATAAAAATCATATTTTATAATATATTATTAAAAGAAAGTTTAAGTTTAAAGCTGTCTATCATTTACGTTCTAAACAAACTTTTCAAACTGAAAGCAATTTAAAATAGTAAAATAACACTTTCTAGTTTTAAAAAAGTAATCACTTAAATTATTTGTTGAGAATATTCTGCACATTCATGATATAAAGAGCTCACTAAAGTTTATGAAGTAGCTCTGATGTTTAAGGTTTGATAAGCTATCACCAACAATGAACACTTGCTATCATTATTAACTCACTATCGTCAAACGTTAGTGTTCGTCTCTAAGACACGGTTTCCAATTACGTCAACTTATTTTGAAAAGAGAGGTTTAATATGCATATTTAGAATTCAACTTTTATTATATATATATAAAAAAAAAATAAACAACAAGATTGTTTTATAAGAATATGTTAAATGAAGATATGTGTGAGTACATGTACCATTTTAAGGATACCATAAATAATAATTTAAGCTTTAACATTTATGAGATTTACTATGATATATTGTTCCTATGTAAGATTGCAACAAATGATCTAATAGTTATGTTCGATTACATATGTAAATATATTACATCCGAACAGCCCTCATATTTAAACAGATCGATAGGATATTACCGATTTGTTGTCATCATATTAATATATAAACACACCCACTAGTAGCGTTACCATAACAACAGACTGTTGATACACTATTGATTTAAGCTTAAGAACTGAGCTGTTGTCATTTATATATAATAATCAGTTAGCTATTAACATTTATGGTTTAAAGCCTATATATATACGGGTATTATAGCGTTATATATTTGTATATAGACTTGTATAATATATACATATTTTTCTTAAAATTTTAATTATAATAGAACAGAATTAAAATATAAAATTAAAATTGTATATTAAGTTAAAACATAAATGCAAATTAGTAGATAAGTATTTTTTTTTCCTGAATATTATTCTTTTTTCTTTCTAAACTTAATTCAATTATTAATATATAAAAAACAAAACACTTCTTTGGATTCTTTTTTATATATATATTATTTTTTTACTGAACTAAGGCTTATAAATAAATTTATTAAATATGAACAAAATTATTTTTTATAATCTTTTTTAAGATTAATAAAAAAAAATTATGTGCGTTGCTTTTGGGACTATTTGAAGAAGCCTGATTGATCGAAATGAATCTTGGGAACCTATAATATAATATTTTATCTAAAATCTGCAATGGTACACTTGAAATATAAAAATAACATAACTATAAATAAGATCGAATCAAAAGCGGTGAAAGATTTTTTAAAAATTGGAAATTATCATCCACCTTTACCAACAATAATATTTATTATAGATATATCTGAATTAATTAAAGATTTCCATACTAATAAAAATTACTACTAATCTTTTATGCATTTATTGAAAGGAGATTTTTAAGATTGCTAGAAATGTAGCACTCATAAAGTACACTTCCACATATGTGTGTTTATGTCCGCAAATAGACTAAAATTTATTTTATATTTTAGGTAATTAACATACGGTACTTTGAAATTCAGAAATAAGATAATTAAAAAATTATGTTATGAAAAAATTAACAAATATATTCCCATTTATATTCTGAAGAAGAATAAAAACATTGAAAAGGCATTAATAGTAATAATATATGAGAATAAAATTTTTTTTAAAAATAATCTTTAAACTGAAATGATGAGATAGTTGAATAATTCACAAGATAAATGAGAAAATCAAAACGGTTTTATAAAGAAATTTACTAAGAAATGCATTTTGGAGTCTAAAATAAGTTTTATTCTTGGAATTGCAACTTTTAATATAAAAAAATGACCCAATACATATAGATATAAAGGGTTTCATGATGCAATAATGGCGATATGTATGCTGTGTCTATGGCCTGGTTATAAATCCAGGTCAGATAAACCTTTTTTTTTTTCAGATTCTAATCATATTTAGGTTTTGTTTTTTTGTTTTTTTGGGGGGGGGGATATAGCTAGTCCATAGCCAATCCAGCTAATCATTTAATACTGGTCAATAAATGGATATCTGCCTATTCTTTGATAGAAAATAAAAACAAACATAGGAAAACTATTGAAAACCCATATTAATTAAAAATTAACAATCCTGTGAGTAAAGTCACCTCCTTTACTGTTCTTCTTAAAGAAAATTAGGAAAAACCTTTGCATGGCAGACTTTTTAAAACCTGTATAATTTTTATATAAAGAAATAAAATGGACAAATACCTTGGATCACTTGTGCAACAAAGTTTAAAAAACAACAACAACAATATATATATATATTGAAACAGTAAGATCTGCTTTGCAGATCTTTGTTTCACCTTTTCTCACCTACTTCCTACCCTCATACCTTAGTTTGAACCCCAATCTATCGTAGTGTGTCTGCAATATGCTTATATACCGAAAATCCCGCCTAATTTTAAACCACGAGTACAATGCTCGTATTATATATATAAGTCATTCCCAAATAAATAAAGATTATAGATTATGTATATGTTCACATAATTTTGATTTATTAAAAAGTAAGTTATATAAGTCGTAATTGCGCACACACTATGATATGCATTTTAAAACATATCAAAATTATAAATTGTTAAAGTTATTTTGTTTGAATCTATTTACAAATATATTACTGTCGTAATGTATTTTGATTTAAAATAAAATTCATTTAGTAAATATTCGTTTAGTAAATAGATTCAAATATTGCAATTTAAAAAGTAAAATCATTTTCTTTAATTTAATAAAAGTTATTCCAAATATTTCTGTTTAAATAAATCAGGGACAATAGTTTAATTAGTTAATGTTCTATAAGTTTATCTAAAAACAGCAGATGTCCACTTACGGTTTTCTTTAATTAGTAAAAGTAATTTTTAATTAAATCTAGTTTGTAATTAGAATGTCGACAGGGAAATTAACAAAAGAAATTAATTAATGTTGAATTCCTTTAGACATTCGGATGATTTAATTACAGCTGATAAGTCTGATATATTTTTGTAATGCTCCAGGGCAGTTCTATTGTTAAAGTTTACTATAAAAAGAAGGGTTTTCTTTTGTCCTGGAGTTTGTATTCTAATGTTTCTAAGAGAAATCATTCTGAGTTCTATTCTAATAATTTGCTAACCTTGACATGACAGAGTAGAGGCGTTAAGATGGCTATGTCCCCTCGGAATAGCCAGCCGCTGCTCCAGACCATCGGAAGCTATCACATAGGGAACCCTGGAACTGCTGCTGCTGCAAAAATATGAACATTTCCAGATTTTGCTGTTAAGTTATATAAAAACCTGCCGACCATCAATCTACCTAAAATGCTTCTCCAGAGGTAACCCTAAATTAACCCAAGAGCTCTTGTGATAACTAACATGCTATAGCTATTTAAAATTGTTTTTCTTATATTTCACATAACTTCATTATGTATTTCTTTAACATGTTTAAATATACTCAACATTTTGCTCTCTATCTTTGGGTTAATATTTCTATTTATTAAGCTTTCTGTTATTTTATTATGATAATGTGTCAGAATCGTCTTTGACCGAGTGAATTATTCCCTTTGTTGAAAATAAGATGCCGCTATGAAGGCATATTTTAAATTTCTAAATAATTTCCAATTTTATTATCTTGCAAATCACTCATTCGAGGGTGATTCTTTTCTTTAATATATAATATAATCACATAGTTTAAAATCTACATGTTATTGATTTTAATCTAAAATGAGAGTATGTGCGAGGTCAATGATTAAATGTGTCCCCTAATGCATGATTGGGTATATAAATCTATACTTACTTTTCAAACCCGCAAGCATGCATTTTCCTATTTTAATTACCGTGTTCTACTTTAATTACAAAGTTCACCATTGACGTCGAGAATGTGCGGACCCTTTTAAATGAATTTCTGGGATGTGATTGGGCATTTCTCTTAATCCAAGTAAAACCCATTCAGTATGTTTTGTATACACTTGTCTCGTATTGCTGGTAAATGAATTGGTTGTGTCTCCTTTGTTTTATTTTTCCAAGGATTCTTTACACGGCTAAGGCCGTTCTCTTCGCCCTTTTGCGGTTTCCAGGCAGAGTGTGCCTCCAAATGACACACCTGGGAATTAAATGCAATGACACACCTGGGAATTAAATGCAATCATCATCCAGTCGCTAAGTTTCGGCTGTTCATAAAATACTGTCATATGGGTTAGCGGCGAGATGCCCTCCGTAATTATTCTGGATCTTCAATATTGTTTTATTTTATATTTATTTTACAAAGCATCCGTGACTTAAATGTGACACACCCTCCAACTTTAATAAATTCATTATCAGCAATACTGATCTCCCAATGCAACTCTATTATTATTGTTCTCAAATAAATGCTTTGATCCCATTCCCACTTTGTTGCTTAGTAAGCTTTAGTCCGTGCTATTCTCGAAATCAATAAATATTTTAGAACGTTTAATTTTCAAATATTTTCTTAAACTTGTATAATTACTCAAAGCACCTCGCACATGTTCTTATCTCATCAGGCACATTATCGTAATGCTATTAGCCCGAGGAATAGAATATATCACTTTGCTTTAAAGTCTTTTGTCAGTTGTGGGAATATAATGCCAACAATTATTTAATACGCGTCCCTGTCTCATATAAGCAGACAGTGGCATTATATATATAATTTATATGAATAAATTTTGTGAAATTATTTAAAACTAAATTTGATCTCTTATTTTATTTGATTCCTATCACTGTCTCGGTCTATATATATATATATTTTCTGCATTTCTTTTGTAAATCCACAGACGTTAATTAGCCACCCAAACTTCTTTTAGTATAGAGTCTTTTGTTTCTCCCTGACCACCAGGCACCGGTCAAAGGTCATACTAGTAGTGGCATCAGATGCGTTGTCACATAGATGGCACTGTGAAATTTGGGCTTTAGATTCGAACTTAGTATATCTAGAAGGCAACCCCTCCTAGAATGTTCAGTTTCGTGTCTGGGGTTTGAATTCTGCAGTGTGTTAGCGAGATAGACGATTCTGACTGTTACAATATATATATATATATATTGTGATGATCACACATACTGCGGTCACACATATAAATATTAAACATTCAAAGAATATTAAATATTATGTTTGGAAGAAAAAAAAATAAAAAAAGAAAAAGCGAGCTTGGAAAAATTTACAGAACAAAGAAATGTTTCAACTAATTAAAAAAAAGAGAGGGAATTAGAATCAAAAGATTCTTATCTTTTACCCTCCAAAGTTCGGGTTTTGGTGAAATTAAAATATAAAATTAGAGATATTGGAAATGTATGTTAAAAAATAAAGCGATAAAGAAATATAAATAAAATGCAAGTTAAAATCCGATTTTGAAAGAAAGTAAAGTTTAAAAAAAAAAAAAAAAAACCTTAAATAGCGCGCAAAACAGAGAAAGTTAGACATGATCAAAAGATAAGGATCTGGGTTTTAAAGTACACATTTGACGATAAACGAAATGCATGTATGGAGTGTATTTGAAGCAGGATATAGACAGAAATAATAAATGCTTGTCCAAATTTAAAAAAAAAAAAAAAAAAAAAAACATGTATTAAAATCTGTTTAATTAAAATCAAGAATATTGAAATAAATAAAGGTACATAGTGCTACGAGAGTGGGTAAAACCAATTTACATATGGCCGAAGGCATAGTAAGAAAGAAGGTGTGAATAAAAGTGAAACAAAGGATCGGAAGGACAAAGGCTGGTGGAATTTTTTAATTAAAAAAAAAAAGTTTTTCAAGAGAGATTAGAGCTAGAGACTTCGTGTTGAGAGGGTGGTAAAACACAGCTCCGATAATCAACCGATATAGTTAACAAATATGACTTTTAACATCGGTGCTTCATCTAGAATGGCTGGCTAAGGCCATCGTGATCGCTGGTCGATCCGGACTTACTGTACTAATGGTTCTTGTCAAGATGTAATAACCGCCGTCGTAGCGCCTGCCGGTGGATTCATTTAGTTGCCTTGTCCTCGATGCCTTGTCCTTTCCTTGCCCCCCCTCCATGATGCCTTAACACTGAGAAGCTATACACAACCAAATCTAACCTACGAGCGACCGTCCCTCCTAAAGAAGTGGAGAAATCCACGTGGCGGTCGGCAGGACGTCGGATAAATTCAGAGACTAAAACCTAGGTAAAGATACATACTATTTTTTATATATTTCAATGTGCACATCGTTTACTTAGACAATGGCCACATGCTTTTTGTGAATGATAAAGACATTCTTGAATTTTTTTTTGATAAATACCCAGAATGACGATTTATAAATGTACCATCATTTATAAGAGTTTTTTTTATGTGTTCTTTTTCTTGTAGCACTATAGATCATAATCTGTTTTATTTAATGTTAATGTGTTTTATAGATCTTTTTTATGATTGATTTATTCTATTAAATATATTTTTTTCTATTTAAATCTGTCTTGTCTCGTTCTTCGCCACGTCCAAAAAGGGATAGTCTAGTCTTAGGGTGGGAAAACTATTATTCATTTTTTTTTGATTATTGAATTAACACGTGAAATTTGGTGGTGCAGTGTTTGATTCCATTAAATTTATAAATCATCCAAGCGCTGTAACTCTGTCAGATCTTACAGCAGTCGGGAGAAAGTTGATCGGGAAATATAACCTGGGGCTATATCCGTATAGCATACAGGTTCGGTCAAATACGGAGATAGACTCGTCTATTTCCGTATTTCTCTCTGCTTGCGGTAACGGAAAGTGGACGATTTTGAATTATAGAATTCCCCATTATGTACACATAAAAGGGAAGTTTAGCCTTCGATCGTCATGTGCCCGTTACATATTTTGGGGGCCAGTCCGGGATCTGAAATTTCTGCGCAATTAATAATCACGTGTTAAATAATTTCATAAGATAACGTAAATATTTTCTAAAAAAAGAATATATATATATATATGTGTGTTTCAATATATATAAAATTAGCATTGTAAGTTAAAGTGGCGAGAAGCGAAGACGAAGGGGATAGGTTTTATTTTATGATACTCTATATGAGCGTTTCACGTCAAATGTGTACAAAGAATAGAAAGAGGGGGGAATTATTTTTTTGTTATTATTACGAAAGTTTGAAATGCGCAGTGAGGGATATAATCGGAGACAAGAATATTTAGACAAGTTGTAATGAACAAAGAACTGATTATATCAAATGATTGCTGTAATGTAATATAAATCGTTTCAAAAAAAAAAGAAAGAGAATAACACAAAGTTTCATGAAAGTTTACGCTAAATAATAGAAAAAAAAAATAGTCGCATAGCCCAGTAAAGTTAAAGAATAGATTATCTGGATGTAATTAATTAACGAAAACATAAAATAGTTAAGTTAGAAATAGTGAAACAGTTTCAGTAATGTTGTAGTTATAAAGGTTAAATGATTAAAATAGTCGAAACTAAGTTAGATGAAGAAAGATATATGTGTGAATTAATAATCACGTGTCCTAGTTAAGCGGAAAATAAAATATTTAATGATAAAAGGAATTCGCGTGTATAAGTTAAATTGAAGAAACTATAAGTATTGTCGCGTCTTTTAGTTAAGTGAAAATATATATATATATGTGTGATTCTAGAATAGTCGCATGTGTAAGAGAAAAAAAAATATATGTGTGTATGATCTTGCTTAAAACAGCCGTAACCTTAAGTGGCCGAATTTTATAAACGTAGGAGTAGAAAAATATATATATCGGAAGGGTAATGTTGGAGATACAGTCAAATAAAATGAATTTATAATGTATATCGTTAACAGAGGAACGAGTATAGTATTTAAGTAAGTTAAATTTAAAAGAATATATAAGTGCATCATTTAATTGAGGTATAGGGGTCAGAGGTAGATGAGTGGGGAAAATAGAGGACAATCATCAAGGTGGACAGGCAGTCGGGTGAATCTAAGGCAGGCGAACAAGAGGATGAACCAGAGTGCGGATGTTTGGGTTGGCTAGCGATCTGAATGCTAATCGATAAATAATACAGATACTAAAGTTAATCAAAGTGAAAACATAAAGTCAGTCAAAAGAAGTTGGGTATAAGTCGAGTCAGAAGAGGTCAATAGTAGTAATAATCATTCCAGATATAAAGAAGGGTTAAATAAAAATCATATTTATGCGTACAAGGGCTCAAGCCAAAATGGAACGTCAAGAAGAGGAAGTAAAAGAAGGAAATGAAGAGGAGATGAAAGTAAAGGATACAATAGCCTATGGTAATATCATGGATATGTTAAAGCAAATGAGGGTGGAGCAAGAACAATTCATGAAAGAATTCGTGGATAGACAAGAGAGAAGGATAGAAGAATGGATGGTAAAGGTAGAAACAGACAACCGGAAAAGAATGGCTGAAGTCAGGGAAGAAATGAGAAATGAGGTCATCCAGCAATCAAAGGCTAAGGACACATGGGATGGATTTCACCAAGAGATTAAGAGGGATGAACAAAGGAGTATGGGGCCATGTGCATATGAGGAATCAGAAATAGTTGAGGACAGAGGTAGAGAGTCAGCAAGATTGGATTGGGAGAAGGACATAGGGTGACCAGAAAGGGAGATAAGACAGTTAGATGAAGAGGTGGAAGTAGTTAGAGTGGAGGATCATAGAATGATGATGATGAGCATACAGGAGAATTTAAGTCAGGTGGTGAAGGTAGTAGCAGGGTTAAATACAAAAGTTGAAGAGAGTATAAGGAGGTCAGCCAATAGCAGCACCAATACCAACATAGAGGGCATAGGACCAAGAACCAGTGGAGAATGTAGAATGGTGGGATCTGGAAATTGCATGGATTATCCTGTGGGCTTCCACCAATTTCTGAAGATCCAAGTCTTCGCTGGAAACCCTGGAGAAAGCCCGATGGAGCATTTGAACAGCCTGGAACGGTACTTCAAATTCGGTAGAATGAGTGAGGAGGCCAAGATAGCAGTCGCCTGCAGCCATTTGCAGGGCGAATCTCAAGTCTGGTGGAACTCACTGTTCCAGAAACCCATCACATTTGCAGGATATCATAAAGCATTGAAGACCAGTTATTGGAGTGAGGAACTCCAAGAAGATATGTTGCATCGGATAAAACAGGATAAATGGAGACCGGAGGAATCATTTATAACATTCTTCCATCATCAAGTGGCTAAGTTACGAATGATGACTGCAAATCCATTATCTGAGATGCAGATACTCCGGATAATTAGGCCCAGGTTTCCAAAGGATATAGAATGAACTCTAATCAGTACAGAGAGTAGAAAGTCAGTGGAACAGATGGCGGAACTGTTGATCGCATTGGACCACAGTAGAGACTGAGTAGAGCTTCCGGAGGCCAAAGGGAGGGAAAAACAGCAGCAGGTACAAGTAGCAAACCTAGGTTATGGAGGAGATAGAGAAACATTGGAAATGGCTCTTCAGAAATGTCCAAAATTAATGATTGAGGTGGAAGGACTTGTGGTCAATGCACTATTCGATTCAGGAAGTCAGATCTCTGTTATGTCTCAGGAAACATTTGGCAGGTTAAAGGATGGCTGTGCAGGACTCAGGATGCTGCCATTAAAATCGGTTCAGGTACTGTTGGCGAACGGAAAAAGGGTAAAGCTGGAGTCCCAACAGGTCTACGTAAGGATAGATATTGCAGGAGAAAGGTTTGACCATGTATTGGTGATCTTGGATGGGTTGATCCATGACATTGTGTTAGGTTCCGATTTCATGCACAAGGTGGGATGCATACTGAACTATAAACAGGGCTATACTGAGATAAATGGCACACGGCTAAACTTTGTGAAAAAAAACAAGATGATAGAGGGGTTTATCAGGGAGAAATGCTTGCACAGAATGCATTGATGGAGATAGAGTGGGAACATATAGTGGGTGAATCGACGTTGATAGATAATGACCAGAGGGATAGGCTGAGGAAGATTCTCGCGAGGAATAGCATGGTGTTCTCAGAGGTCCCGGGAATCATTCAAGGTTATGAGCATCGGATAAGACTTATGGAGGACCAGCCATATCGGGCTCGCGCTTATCCGATACCATACCAATATAAGCAAGAAGTTGAGGCACAGATAGATATGATGCTAAAATGGGGGGTTATCTCAAAGTGTTCATCACCATTTAATAATCCTATTGTGACAGTGAAAAAAAAGGATGGATCCATCCGATTATGTTTGGATGCGCGGCACCTGAATAAGATAACTATTCCAGACATTAATGCTCCACCCCCTATAAGCGAGGTACTCACAAGATTTAAAGGGAAAGGGGTATTTTCGACGTTCGATTTGACGGCCAGCTACTGGCAGATCAAGCTACATCCTAAAGATAGGAAATACACGGCATTTAGATATGATGGACATGCATACAACTTTAATAGGATTCCATTCGGATTGAGAAATAGTGGAGCAGGGCTTGTCCGATGTTTGGATCAAGTATTAGATGATAAAATAAAGAGCTTCATAAATAAAGAGCTTCATTGTGATATATGTGGACGACATTGTCATCGCGTCTGAGAATATCAAGGAACATTTCAAACATGTGGAAGGGTTCTTGGAGGAATGTAAAGGAAAAGGCATCAGGATTAATCTAAACAAAAGTCACATAATGACAATGGAAGTCAAGTTCCTGGGCCATATCATTAGTGAGAAAGGGATAGTACCAAACCCGGAGAAGATCGAGGCCATCCAGGAATTTCCAACTCCTCGGAACAGAAAACACATTAAATCGTTTCTGGGTTTATGTAACTTCTATAATCGGTTTTATAGAGGGTTCTCATTGGATATGGAGCCACTATTACATTTGCTGAAAAGGGAAACACCATGGACATGGGGGGAACAACAAGAACAGAGCTTTCAGAGAGTAAAGGCAGGCTTTTTGGAAACAGTTACGTTGGCATACCCGGACTTCAGCAAGACTTTTTTCGTACAAACCGATAGTAGCGGGTTCGGATTAGGAGCCACGATGTTCCAAATACAGGAGGGAGGTCAACACAGAGTCCTTTGTTTTATTAGCCGGTTGCTGAAAGGCCCGGAACTTAATTATACCGTTACAGAGAAGGAGGCTCTCGCGGTAATATGGGCGTTCAAAAAATTCCGGCAATACTTGGTTGGATCAGACATTGTGGTATTGACCGATCACCGCAGCCTTGAGTTCCTAAATCACAGTTTTCTGGCTAACAATAGGTTGTTGAGATGGAGCTTGTTCCTACAAGAGTTTAACTACAAGGTAGTGTATTGCCGTGGGACAGAGAATGTTGTGGCCAATACGCTTAGTCAGTATCTAATAGCAATGAGTCAACACATGAAATGTGATGGTGCATACATCACGGTTACTGAGATGTATGGAGAACCCAAGATAGCAAGTGAAATGCATAATTTAAAGGAACACCAAAGGAAGGATCGGGAGTGCAGACAATTGATAGAACATTTACGGCATCAATCTGTATCAGAGATAAAGGGAAACACCCTGTGGCAGGACCGAAACCACTTCTGCATGAAGGGAGGAATCTTACAATGGATGCTCAAGCGAAGGAAGCAGACACGCATCATCATGCCCAGGGCCTTGAGAAAACAGACCATTCAGTATGTCCATGAAACATATGGGCACTATGGGAGAAACAAAGTGGAAAGTTGCCTTAGACATTGGTTCTACTGGCCAGGAATGCATGATGACATTGCCAGTGTTATTAGAACGTGTGACACCTGCGCTCAAACTAAACCCCCTAATGTATCAGGAGTAGGATCATTACAGCCCATATACACCGATCAGCCGAACCGTATATTAGCCATCGACTTTTATGGTCCATTGCCGGCTTTTAATAAGAAGTACCTACTGGTCACGTATGACCTCTTCTCAAAGTTGGTGGCTGCATATCCAGTCACGCAAGCCAATTCTAAGCAAACTATTAAGGCCCTTGAGCAACAACATTTTTAAAATGGTGGGAATTCCTACTCAGATCTTATCGGATCACGGTACACCATTTACGTCACATGAGTGGAAGAAATGGATCACTAAACACAGAGTAAAGCACACATTGACGTCGATCCATAATCCTCAGTCGAACCCATGTGAACGGGTCATGAGAGAGCTCGGGCGTCTGTTTCGTGTATATATATCGGATGACCATCGTATGTGGGTGAAGGAAACCCCACGTATAGTAAACATGATCAATTGTGCAAAGAATGAGTCCACAGGTTTTGAACCCATTCGGCTACATTTTGGGAAACATATCCCATGCCCATTTAATGGTCGATTACCTGTAGGAACCAAAGCAATAAATAGGAGAAGGGACATGGAGCAAGCACGTAATCAGATGGAAAGGATGGGTGAAATAAGAAGGCAAAGGTTCAAGGGGGTGGAAAATCAATTCAGGATCGGTGATAAGGTCATGGTGAGGGTGCACCCTGTAAGTTACCCAGCGCAAAATATATTTAAGAAGTTCCAACCCATTTATGAAGGACCATACATGATCCAAAAGCTGTATGGGAATAACGCCTTTGTCATAGCCCAGGGAACAGAGGAAAAAGGAGTATACAATGCTCGATCACTAAGGCTATTCAATAGAGAAAGACAACCACCAGATAAGACTTAAGGGCAGTCACAGATAAAGGAAGGATTTACTGATAACAAGATTGGAAATGGAAATGGACCACGAGTCATGGAGACTGGACTGTAATATTGATCCTGATAGCATAAAGAAATGATGAGCCGATAAGTGGAAAAAGGGATGAAGGACATTATGATAAAATAAGAAAGCATATGATAAATAATAGTGTGAGGTCATAGATAGAGGCTGAAGGCATGTAGGTTTAGATATTGGTAGATAGGTCTGAACAGTATTTGGTGATGCCTTCTTCGTTATTCATTCATGTATGTTCTGCAGTGCACCAAATCTTATCGTACAGAGAACACAGGGACAGAGATCCCATTCTCATAATGACTCACTGGATTAAGATTTCCAGTTAGATATTGGACAGATATCGTGAGTCAATGGTTCAGAGACCAGTCTATGGGGGAAAGAACCCCTTGTATAAATTAAGAGCTATCAGAAAATATACTGAGCTTATGGATGAGTTGGACGAAAAGATGCCAGCCTCCCAACCCACCTCGGTAATAGTGACCAGAGTTGGCACTTAGGGGTTTATCATTTGCAGGATGTGATGTATGAACAGGTTTAATCGGGTCACAGAGATATCCTGTGGATCCGAACCTGTATATACGAGTATGAGGCAGGAATAAAATGCATGTAATGCTAATGACAAGATTAAATTGGTTCGGCAATGCTGGTTGGGTCATCAAGAAAGAGATGTAATTTACCTGGTCACCTCTCTAGAGATTAACCTCATCACTAAATCATATTAGGAATGCGTAAATCTAAAAGGTTTGAACAGTAGTTGGGAGCATCTAGCGTTCGATGCAAAAATTAAAAATTTTTTTTTACAAAAAAAATTTTAAAGGAGGGGAACGGTGTAATGTGATGATCGCACATACTGCGGTCACACATATAAATATTAAACATTCAAAGAATATTAAATATTATGTTTGGAAGAAAAAAAAAAAAAAGAAAAAAGCGAGCTTGGAAAAATTTACAGAACAAAGAAATGTTTCAACTAATTAAAAAAAGAGAGGAATTAAATCAAGGAATTAGAATCAAAAGATTCTTATCTTTTACCCTCCAAAGTTCGGGTTTTGGTGAAATTAAAATATAAAATTAGAGATATTGGAAATGTATGTTAAAAAATAAAGCGATAAAGAAATATAAATAAAATGCAAGTTAAAATCCGATTTTGAAAGAAAGTAAAGTTTAAAAAAAAAAAAAACCCTTAAATAGCGCGCAAAACAGAGAAAGTTAGACATGATCAAAAGATAAGGATCTGGGTTTTAAAGTACACATTTGACGATAAACGAAATGCATGTATGGAGTGTATTTGAAGTAGGATATAGACAGAAATAATAAATGCTTGTCCAAATTTAAAAAAAAAAAAAAAAGAAAAACATGTATTAAAATCTGTTTAATTAAAATCAAGAATATTGAAATAAATAAAGGTACATAGTGCTACGAGAGTGGGTAAAACCAATTTACATATGGCCGAAGGCATAGTAAGAAAGAAGGTGTGAATAAAAGTGAAACAAAGGATCGGAAGGACAAAGGCTGGTGGAATTTTTTAATTAAAAAAAAAAAAGTTTTTCAGGAGAGATTAGAGCTAGAGACTTCGTGTTGAGAGGGTGGTAAAACACAGCTCCGATAATCAACCGATATAGTTAACAAATATGACTTTTAACATCGGTGCTTCATCTAGAATGGCTGGCTAAGGCCATCGTGATCGCTGGTCGATCCGGACTTACTGTACTAATGGTTCTTGTCAAGATGTAATAACCGCCATCATAGTGCCTGCCGGTGGATTCATTTAGTTGCCTTGTCCTCGATGCCTTGTCCTTGATGCCTCGTCCTTGATGCCTTAACACTGAGAAGCTATACACAACCAAATCTAACCTACGAGCGACCGTCCCTCCTAAAGAAGTGGAGAAATCCACATGGCGGTCGGCAGGACGTCGGATAAATTCAGAGACTAAAACCTAGGTAAAGATACATACTATTTTTTATATATTTCAATGTGCACATCGTTTACTTAGACAATGGCCACATGCTTTTTGTGAATGATAAAGACATTCTTGAATTTTTTTTTGATAAATACCCAGAATGACGATTTATAAATGTACCATCATTTATAAGAGTTTTTTTATGTGTTCTTTTTCTTGTAGCACTATAGATCATAATCTGTTTTATTTAATGTTAATGTGTTTTATAGATCTTTTTTATGATTGATTTATTCTATTAAATATATTTTTTCTATTTAAATCTGTCTTGTCTCGTTCTTCGCCACGTCCAAAAAGGGATAGTCTAGTCTTAGGGTGGGAAAACTATTATTCTTTTTTTTTTATTATTGAATTAACACGTGGAAATTGGTGGTGCAGTGTTTGATTCCGTTAAATTTATAAATCATCCAAGCGCTGTAACTCTGTCAGATCTTACAGCAGTCGGGAGAAAGTTGATCGGGAAATATAACCTGGGGCTATATCCGTATAGCATACAGGTTCGGTCAAATACGGAGATAGACTCGTCTATTTCCGTATTTCTCTCTGCTTGCGGTAACGGAAAGTGGACGATTTTGAATTATAGAATTCCCCATTATGTACACATAAAAGGGAAGTTTAGCCTTCGATCGTCGTGTGCCTGTTATAATATATATATATATATATATATATATATATATATATTGAAATATTAACACAATGTTGCAAAGTGTAAAATGAATTCTGGTAATAATCATTGATACCATACTTATTTAACAAATGACTGATGGCTACTGTATGCATTAAAAAATCATAAATTATTAAAATATAAATGCTGCAATTTTTGAAGATTAAAACTTCTAAGATTCAATTATTATACAATGATATAATTTCATTTAATATTTACTGTAATATATGTTTTGTAATGTTTAGACTAACATATTTCAACTATTTACATTTTCTCTATTTGTGATGTCATCTGATGCACTGTAGCTTCTACTTTTCTGAAGTTAAGAATCTCTCAGCCATTATGCCCAGAGAAACCTGTTAACCACCTTACCTTCTCTTTCCATTTCCCACCCTATGTTTTCCCTATATTCTTCTCTATCCTGCTCCATCCCCATTTCCACAACCTAATCTTTGTCAACTCTATGGCCTTTATATCAAAATCCGCCTTTTCTTTTCCCAAACCCAGCATAAAAACCAAGAACCCACTGTCTGTATAATCACTTTGTTTATATTTATTCTTCCTCAACTTTATTATTTGTACTCTTTCTGCTTGTGGACATTTACATTTAATTAACAGATGCATAATATTTTCTATGCCTTCATAACTTGCAGATTAAATCACCCATATTTTCCCTTTATGTATATATTCTCTTGTTACTAAGATTCTGTTCAAGTCTTAAACAGTGAACTACTTTCCTTGCTATTATCATAAATAAAATCGCACCCAATATTCTGTTTACTTCTATATATATTTAAACTTGTTTTACTCTCCATACTAGTTCTCCATCTCTCCAACTCCTTATTTTTTATTAATGCATCTATCCATTCTTCTATCCCACTCCTTGTTACTATAACACTCAACAATTCTCCTAACACAATCATCCAACCTTTTGTATAAATATATTGACATAAATTCTTTATGCAAATCTTCTGCATACCATACTATTCTTCTCACCTATCTTGTTGCTTGTCCTTTACTCATAACCCAATTAAATACTATTTTGGCTATTCTTTTATTATCCATAACTTGTAGTCTACCAAACATTTTCATTTTTGCATCTCTCATATAAAAACTTGACCATCCTATTTCTCCTTGAATTGCCTCCATTGCCATCCACACATCTGACTTTCTCTTTAAATGATCTACACTTAGAAATCATTTTCTCATCTCTTTTATCACATTTACACATGGTCTACATAACCATACACCTGTTACATCCTCACCTGTTACATCCTTCCTAGTCTTATTTAAGCATTTGATATGATAAATCTCGTCACATAGAGTACACTTTACCACAGCACACCTAATTTCTTTCTGAACATTATATCTATATATATTGTGGGATACAAATGCAATCCGCATTCCTTATTTTTCCAGGTCCTCTACTCTATATTTAACTTTATGCTTTCTCTACTACTCTTCAAACCCCTTTATACTACAAAAAAAACTTTTCCTTTTGTCAATAATAATCAATAAACACGTGTTTTCTAATCTTACGCCTTAAAAATGTTATCTTCTTTTTCAAATAAATCACTCTCTTAAATTAAAAAATTATTTAATAGCAAACCATGTACTACCTAGTTTTAAAATCCCCTTGCATTAACACACACAAAAACAATTTTTTTTTTTTTGCTTTTTATATTTAAGATGGCATAACGAAACACTTCCCAAACGTTATCAATATTATTACAGATCTCACCCCAATTTTCTTTTCACTTTCACACAGTAAGCAAAAAAAATTTAGTAGCAACAGATTTCCCAGATGATGTTTAGAAAATATATAAACTTTAACTTATCTTGTGAAACAAATTAGTCATATCAGCAGCACCACCTGGCTTTATACATCAGGAAATAAACCAACACATATTTAAAATACTATTTTATTTTACCAAAGAATTATCATCATCACATACAATCCCTATTTGTAGTGGCAAGCTAGATCATTGAAAACACAAATTTCTCCTAATGAATAAGAATAGACCACACAATCTTACATTTAAAAAAAAATTAACAAATTATACAACAATTGTTTGATTATAAATATAATTATTAATTGATGTACAATTTATTTTCTTCAAACAAAGTCCCTTTAATCTATATACATTAGTGTCTTATTACATACATGCAGAAAGGTAATTATTATATATAAATGCCCAAGGTTTCATTGCCCAGTTAATATTCATGTAGTTATAAATAATAAGAGTATATTGACTATATAGTGAACCCCAACTTCAATAGACTCAAAACCCAACTCTACACATATGAACCCATAAATATAAAACATTTCTACGGTTGACAAGTTTCCTAGTGTCAATACATACATATATTCTATATGGGATAGACATCAACACTATCTTGATAACAATAATTATATAATTCAATTTTAAATTGTAAATATCAAACTAACTCTACCTACATCTTTGACACCATCCAACTTTAGATAAATGCAGTATTGAAGTTATTTAATATATTTATTAACAATAATTATAATGAATGTTTATTTTTTAGATCCCAATCCTAATACAATAAAGGTAAGTGCTATCTTTATATAACAACTATAAGGAATGGCCTTTGAGTCCTACTCTAATTCAATAAAATTTCTTTACCTAACAATAACTATGAGGGTAGCCTTTTAGATCCTAATCGTAATTCAATGAAACTACAACTTATACAAGGATGACTCATTCTGAGACCAATCCCTAACTTATTAAAACTAGATAGAAATTATTATCCCATATATATGTGAATATATATTAACTATTTATCAGTAAACAAATAACAACATACATATAATTCTCTGTAATCAAATATAGTTAACTATGTACGAATGGGTGATCGATATAATTACATCATTAACTATGATTATTTAAGACTTGGATAATTCATGCATGAGCATTGCATTTTATATTTTATTATTATTATTTCTTTACTCTTTCCTTTTTAAATAATAATTTGAATAAAGTTCATTTAAAAAAAGTTGTTGCAATATTACAACATATATAATAACAAAGCAATTTTTTTCTTTTTCAAAACGAATAATTCCTATACAAATATTTGGACTACAAACGTTAAATATAAACTCAAAATAGTTAACATAAAGTTTAAACAGTTTTTTTAAATATAAAACAAAACAAAATAACTGTCATTTATTTCTTCTTGCTAATAAATATTAAAAAGTTCATATGGAATTATAATATACTTTCATGATTTCCATCTCTGCTATTTGAAAGCAGCATTATTCTTCATTTTCACCAAAATTATCTGAAGTAGTCCAAGTATTCCAGGTTAGATGTAGCTAGCTGGCTTTGGTTCTTTCTTTTATTTCTATTCACTAAAAATAGTGTTTTGATAGATTTGAATGAATCAAGAATCCAGTCTGAATGAGTAAGAAAAGAAAAACGGATTTTATATAAAACTTAGTTCTTTTTGAACAATTCATTTCAGTTCTCTTTTTTTTTAAAAAAAATTGCATATTACTTTGATTGTTTAGAAGGAAAAAAACGTTTTTTTATTGAAATGAAAATAGATTGTCCATTTCAAATTTTTGAACTTGATAACAAAAAAAAATGATTGTACATATTTAAAGTTTATTTCATATCCATTTGGCATTTTATAAACTATTTATCCACCATAAGATTGTTCAGCCATTTTTTGGTCTTAAATTTTATCTGGAGGCTTTTTTATGATGACTGGAGGGCAGGTCTATTCCATATCAAAGGGCTTCTTGTGATTCTTTTCCTAGATTGATATATAATAGGTATATCCAGGTATTTGATAAAATCTCCTCTAGTCAGGTTGGCTAAAATTTATGGACCCTAATATATCTCCCATTCTTTTGATGGTTAACCAATTATTAGGCAACATGATATGCTAAATATTGGTCAGTAAAGTATGTCTTATGATATAAATAATATGTTTTCTGGCAGGGCAAAAGCTGTGAAGGATCTTAATTTTGCCACCCGCCTTAAAAAAATTTCAGATATGCTTTCTCCAGTAGTTGATTTATATCGACCTTAAGATATTTGCTGAAGCATAATATCCTGCCATTCTTCACTCCAAAATCCTAGTTAAAATTGCTTCTTCATACTCATTGTAAGTATCAAGATGGTGGTACCTTGAGTTCTACCAGTCTTTGACTGCATCACTTAAATAATTTGTAGCAATGATGATTTTTTTTATTTATCAATTAAAGTATGGAATGTTATAAAGAGAGCATATGGAATGTAAATAATTCAGTAAATCCATTTAAAAAACAAGTGGGTTTTCACAAGGCAACCCTTTAAAAGTTTTTATTTGTTCCAGCTTGAAAATGTTCAAGTTAGTTGGTATATTATTCATTTTTAAAATATCATTTCCTTGGATGGCATCTATTTACTAGTCAGCAATATAAAGTTGTTTCTGTTCTTCATGTTCATTTGGAATATTATTATTATGGTAATAATCTATGCACAGCCTTATTTGGTTTTCTTTCTTATATAATGCATAGAAAATGCCAATTTCTGCTCTTCTAACTTTTCAGTTCACCTTAGGAGATCTTCCATCATGTCAGCTTTAAATTTTGATTTGTTTATCTTGATTCCAAATTCTTGGTAATGTGCTGAGTTTCTTCAAGTTGTTTTTTGGTCTCATATTTATTTTTTAAAACTTTCTCCTCCATTTCTTTTATTTCATCTTTTAAATAAACATGGTTTTCTTCTCTAGATTGCATTATTTGCCCAATCTTTTCATTTATCTTATACTGATTTACCTCAAATTTTTGATCTAATGTTTCTAGTTTTGATTGCATTTGTTTCTGAATATGTTCCATCTTTTATGATTATCTTCTATAGTTTTGTTGCTCCATCAATCTTGATTTCATTTGTTATTGGTTATGGTCCAATCTCGATACCATCTGCTTTTGATTATGTTCCATACATTTTTGATTATCTTCCATAGCTCAATTTATTTGCATTATCTGTTTTTGATATATAGGTTATATGAGCACAGACTTTCACATGACCCACCACTCTCCACACTATCTCATAACACTGATACACTTGAACACATATATACCCTATATATTACATATATATACACAGGTATAAGCCTGTGGGTTTCAGTTATCATCTGTTTTTGATTATTTTTCACAGTTCAGCTTATTTACTCCATCTGTTTTTGATTATTGACTATAATTTGGTTCATTTGTTTTATCTGTTTTTACACCCTTAATTTCATTTGTTTTAATTAGATGTTCATCATCTGCATCATATCCAATTGTGATGATGTAGTATTCTCTTGTATTTTTATTACTTTTTTTTAACATCTTTGTTTTATTTGATTACATGAATCACTATCTGGTTGGACAGTGTCCATATCAGAAGTCTCTTTGTTTTATTTGATTACATGAATCACTATCTGGTTGGACAGTGTCCATATCAGAAGTCTCTAAACTATCTTCTTCACAGCTTGTTTCAGAAGTGTTTGTTTCCATCATTGCATGATTCTCTTTGTCCTTTTTATTTTCATTCTCCATTTTAGTAATCTTCAAAATTTTTAAATACAATAAACTTATTATGTTTAATATTCCATCTGTTACTTTTAATATATGAGAACTATAAACTGTTAACTCTTAGTTCAATAGAATTATAACTACATACACAATAAACTTATTATTTCGATATGATTATAACTGGATATATCACTAACTGATCTAGACTGTCCCTAGAAATAACTTGGAAATTCAACATGAACTTGAACACCTTTTTCCCAGAACAATTTGCTTTCTTTATTGTTTTTTATTGTTGTTTTTTTTTACAGTATATATATATCGTCTGGTCAACCATGCCATTCATCAAACTCAGGCAAACAGGAATTTACAATAATTGAAAAACGAAGCCTCTGCTCTGGGCAAACCAAAAATTTACAAATAATGGATATTACTATGTAACGGTCAGACTAACACATTTCAACTATTTACATTTTCTCTATTTATTTACATGTTACACGGGTGCAATCTGGCTTTAAACATTAGGAAATAAATCAATACATATACATTTAAAATAATATTTTATTTTGCCAAAGAATGATGACTATCACATACAATCCCTATTTGTAATGTCAGGCTAGATTGCAGAGAGCACAAGTCACTCTTGATGAATGAGGATAGAGCACACAATCTTACATATAAAAAAAATTAACAATTTATACAACAATTGTTTGATTACAAATACGATTATTAATTGATATACAATTCATTTTCTTCAAACAAAGTCCCTTTAATCTATACATATTACTGTCTTATTCCATAGACATAGAAAGACAATTATTGCACATAAATGTCCAAAGTTTCATTGACAAGTATAATTTTAATCTTCATTTACATTATAATATTCATATAGTTATGAATAACATAAATCATTGACTATATAGTGAACTCCAACTTCAAAAGATTTAAAGCACAATTCTATGCACACATGAACCAATAAATATAAAATATTTCTTTGATTTACATTTCTTAGTGACAATATATATATATATGGAATAGACATCAATGCTATCTTTATGACAATAATTATAATGTTTTTTAATCCTAATCCTAATTCAATAAACACAATCACTATCTTTATATGACAAAACCTATAAGGGGTAACATTTGGATCCTACTCTAATTTAATAAAACATCTTTACCTAATAATAGCTATGAGGGTGGCTTTTTAGGTCCTAACCCTAATTCAATACAACTCCAACTTATACAGGAATGGCTCATTCCAAGACCAATCTTGAATTTATTAAAACTAGATAGAAATATATTCTTTCATTTGGATACAAATATATGTGAATTATTTAACAGTGAACAAACAACTGCATATATATATAATATAAATTCATCTACATAAAATTTAATTCTCAGTAATCAAATATAGGGTTAACTATGAATGAATGAATGAATGATGAATATAATTACATAATTAAATACGATTATTTAAGACTTGAACAATTTATGTGTGAGTATTGTATATTACATTTTATTATCATTATTTCTTTAATAATTTGAGCAAAGTTCATTTCAATATATTTAACAGGTATTTACAATATTATTCACTTCAGAACTTCAGTAACATATATAATAACAGAGCAAATGTTTTTCTTTTTTAAAACAGACAATTTCTATAGATAATATCCAGATTATAAATGTTAAATATAAACTCAAAATATTTAATATAAAGTCCAAATAGTCTTTTAAATATAAAACTTTCAAAACAAAATAGCTATCATTTATTTTTTCTTTCTGATAAATATTAAACAATTCATATGGGATTATAATATACTTTCATGAGTTCCATCTCTGCTATTTGAAGCAAGAGTTGTTCTGCATTTTTACCAGAAATATTAAAAGTAGTCCAAGTCTTCCAGATTAGATTAAGCTAGTCGGTGGTGTTCCTTTCTTTTATTTCTATTTATTAAAGATGGTGAAAGTTTGATACATCTGAATAAAGAAAGAATCCAGTCTGAATGATTAAGAAAAGAAAAACTGATTTTATATAAAACTTAGTTCTTTTTTGAACAATTCATTTCAGCTGTCTTTTTTAAAAACAAAAATTGCATATGACTTTGATTTGCTTAGAAAAAAAAAATTTTTTTTTATTGAAATGAATAATAGATTGTTCATTTCAATTTTTTCTGAAGGCATGTTAAAACAGTAAGGCACTATAACCAATTAGTATTACCTGATCATGATAATACTGAATCTTTTTCATCATAAAATTTAGTTACACAAATAAGTCACAATTTTATTTGCAGAAGTATAGTACCAATTGTATCACCATCAACTGATAAAATCATATATACAGTTTGATAATAATTAATAATGCAGTCAAAAGATACAAAAAAGCAAAAGTGATCTCTGCTAATAAAAATCTATCTTAGAAGTACACCTAAACCTCAATTAGCAATTGGCTACTTAGCAATATTTCACAATAGCGATCATCATCAATTTGTACCCACTATTTCGATTTACAATCAATTATTCACTATAACGATCGGGAAATTTTTTTTTAAATTTAGAACGTATAAACTTAAAATATATATAATTAATGAATCTATAATACTATATACTGTACATATATGTGTTGAATGTCTTTAGAAAAATTAAACTTTATTTAAATATAATGTACAGTACTTGGATTATTTAAATAAAGTTTAATTTTTCTAAAGACATTCAACACTTATATTAGATGATGGAATAGTCCAATATATAAATACAGTACAGGACAACTAAAATACCATCATCACAAACTTATTTTTTAGAACACCTGGCAATTATGTAAAAATAGTTATTGATTTTATAACTTCATTAAAAATGTTGTTTATATCCAAGTGGTTTCAAATAAAAAAAAAAAAATTTTAAAAGTCGAATGTTAAATTAGAAAAAAGCTTAAGGAAAAAAAACAGATTGCATTTAAAATAAGTGTTAATGAATATTTTTTTTAATATGTACTTTATTCCTAAGTTAGTGTCATTTTTTAGCTTTAGGAACTGACTAATTTTTTTTCCATAGACTCCCATTATAAATACGTATTCTGTATACAATATTCTTGCTTAACGATCAGTTTTGGAGAACCAATTGCCATCACTAAGGGGGGTATATCTGTATATTCTTATCTTTCTCCTTTTACTTTCTTTGCATTTCTTCATATATTCATATATATTGCTTACAATAACTCCCCTCGCATACACTTTAATGAAAAAATTTTTTAATGATTCCTTTATTTTCCTGACAGTTTTGACAATCCTGCAGTCTTCATTAGAGTGATTTTAAAAGGTAGAGGAGATTAAGATCACTCTGATGAAGACTGCAGGACAGTTGAAACTGTCAGGAAAATAAAGGAATCATTAAAAACATGTTTTGCATTAAAGGGTATATGAGGAAAGTTATTTAAGCAATATATATATAAATCTTATTTTTTTAATAACTGAAAATTATTTAGATATGTGTGTAAAAGAAAATTAAAATCAGTTGCCACGTAAGCACATATTTAAACCATAGAACTTATATTTTTGAATTTTCAATAATCTAGTAAAATATCTTTCCTCCCACCCTCATATAAAAATAATTATGCAAACTATGTATAGTCACTTGCCTGCCAAGTACAATTCTGATAAGAGTAGTTTTATTCAAAAAGTTTTTAATTTCTTTTAATTATATCTCATGCAAATTTTTGATTGAAGTTCTGTTAAAAGATTCCTATGAACAGAGAGCCTATTTTTGAGCTTAACTTGAGAGTTAACTAACCTGATTAAAAAAAACTATCTATTTCTTAATCTTTCTCAATATTTTGAAGAAGAAAAATGTTAAAAGATGTTTGGTTTACATAGGCTATTTTCAGAATATTATTTTTATACATATTATTTTAAAATTGAATTAGATTATCTTGATTCTGAAATTAATTTATAATTAGCACTAAAAGAATAATTATGTAAATTATCATAATTAAATGTATTTATTATAATTTTTAATATGAGCCAGTTTTTGTTTATTTATTTACTTAAAATGTAAATTTCCATAAATGTAACGTCTTTTTTTTTTTAAAAAAAAAAAATTAATTAAAAATTACAAACTTTAAAAAAATCTCTAAGAAGATAAACAGAAAACAACATTGTTACAGAAACTAAGTAATAAGAAAACTTTCCATTTAATTATCACCAAGCGTTGGTAGCCTAGTGGTTAGCATAGCTGCCTTCCAAGCAGCTGGCCCGGGTTCGCTTCCCCGTCAACGCATTTGACATATGAAAAAATATATATATACTAATTTCAAATATACAAAATTTTATTAATACCAAAAATTATGCCTTTTACACTTGTTAGAGAAGCTATATTTATTAAATAATGACAGGTTGGTTCTGCGTATAAAGATTAAAATAAAAAAATTCTCATATTTCTAAATAAATAGATATTCCATCTATTTACAATCTACGAAAATATACTTTTTTTAAACTTATAAAAATTAGATTAAATTTCTCAAAAAGATGCACAATTTAAATTACAAATATTTATATCTAATTCTATTTGTACAGTTTTAACAATTACAATTTTATATGTTAATTCTCATTAACAACTTCATTTAATTCTTATTTAAAGTTTGTACACCATCAATAAATAATTGTGAGATCAAACAAACAAATTTTCTCAAAACATATTTTCTACTTTTTAAAGACTTATATATATATATATATACGTCAAATGCGCTGACCAGGAAGCGAACCCGGGCCAGCTGCTTGGAAGACAGCTATGCTAACCATTAGGCCACCAATGCTTGATTACTTTTTAAAGACATACGATGAAGTTAACATTTTAATATATATATATTACTAGAAAAATAGAAACATGTTTATTTGTGATTTTTTTAGAAACCTAAATCATCTCATCACATACATAAATAACTACAGCTCTAAAAATGAGTTTTGCAATGAAAACATAAATTAATCTGTGAACCACAAATATGTCCACATATAGAAAATGCCAGCCCATTTTTCAGTTATTTGATATTCTGAGAGTGTCTTTTAATTTTTCAGAGAAAACGTTTCTTTCTGAAATACTTAAACATCATGTCTAATTGTAGCTGTGCAATGTATTCCATTTTCTGCCATATTTTCCCAATAAAAAAAATCAATATTGTACTTTTTAGAATGTCTTTAAGATAATCCTTATAATATGGAAGGAATACCTTACACATAAAAATCAATGCTCACCACAAAACATTTGTTTGGGAAGTCTAATTTATTCACTTTACATGTGAAATTTAATGAAGGCATCATCTTCCAATACTAAACTCAATAAACCACATTTGACTTATTGATTGGTTTTATGATCTTGCTATTACAGGGGATTTGAACACAGACTTTCAAGAACCCTCTAGTCATCCACTCTATCTTCTAAAACTGGCGCACATGACCACATACATGTGAAAAAGATAAATGTGTGTCAGTGGTATAAGATAGAGTGTATGTCTGAAGCGAACTTGAAAGTCTGTATTCAAATCTCCTCTAATTATATCAAGCTTCAGTACATATACATTATACTTTCTTGCTTTTGTATTTTTAAAATTTTATGAAGCATCCTTTAAAATAAAAAAATATTTTATATTGTGTGATATGGTGATTAAGTCTCAATTCCATACAATAAACTAGATAAAATAATAGTTCTATATATATTAGCCTCTATATACATTAGCACCAATGGCTGTTTCCTTGCTATGAAGTACTCTATCTTTTAACATGAAAGCAGCAGCACTACATGAAGATTATTTCAATATCTACATCAACTTTTCTGTTTATAAAACTATCAAGATATCTAAATTGGTTTATATTATCAAGTTAATAACTACCGAAGCTAAAAGTTGCCGACACCTTTTCTTTTTGCTGACAAAGAACTTTGTATTCAAATCATTAAATATGTTCTATAAATCAGCTTTTGAACTAACAAAAATTGCATAACCATTCAGTAAATCATACATTTAGAATTTTTAACTGATTCACATTAAAAAATTCTATCGTCAAACTCTTTATTTCATATTGATATCTGCCTTTTAAGCCACCTACAAACAGTTCCAAAAACAACAGTTCTAAAAATTTTAAACAACATTGGAGCAAATACTTATTCATGTTTAATATTGGTTTTCATTCCACCTTCAGTAATAACACTTCTTCTCATTCTATCATATAGATCATATAGAAGCATTGGTTACTCTGTTTAGCACAGGTGGCACTACTATATGGAGTTTTGCTTTGCTTTGAATCAAATTCCTTGACCAAATCAGTGAAAGCAATTTATATCTTTCTTTTTGTTCCCAATACTTTTCTTGCATTTATCTGGAAACAAAAACCATGTCTACAGTGTTTCTTCATTCTCTAAAACAGCATTAAATTTCAGGCAACTGTTAATCTATGACTGAAAACAATCTATTTAACAAAATCCTTGAAAATATATTTGCTGTACTGGATAATAACCCATGAAAACTATTGCGATCTTGTCTATTTCATTAATTTTTAAAATTGGAACAATAGAAGTATTCTTAAATTCAGGCAACATAAATTCATGAATCCATTAATTCCTAAAAAAAAAAAAAAAACTCCACAATTTTTGAATCTAGCATATTACAACATACTTTAAAACTTCTCCAGCTGATTATCAGGACTTGTAGCCTTTCCATTTTTAAGATGATAAAAAGCTGTTTTGACTTTATTAAAGTAGATATGTTAGACCAAATCTAAGTAAATTGATAATATAAGTATATCCTTAAAAGTCTTCATCTCATTTTTTGTATATTCAGAAGATGATTAAAATACTTCCACCTATTGAAAATATCATTTTCATCATATAAGATAGTGCCATTTCTGAATTTAACAAGATTGTGACACCATTTTTCTGATTCATGTTACTTTAAATGCATCAAAAAATATCTAGATGATCACAACCAGAAAGCATCTTCTTTACCATTTTAATCTACCAATTACTTTTAAGCCTATCATTGAACTTCTGCCTTCAGATCTCTATCTTTTATTATGAAGTTCCACATTTAATTAATTACTCAGCCAAATAAAAAATGCCATCTTTTCTTATAATCAAATTATTAAAATCATTGTCAAAAAACCAGTCATGATCCTTTTTTTAAGTGAACCAGCAATAGATTTATGTCATAACACATTATTTAAAAGAATTCCATTTTCAGTAATATGACAATCCTGGATATCCAAATTAGCAACTTTAGTCAAACCACTAAACATCACATGATCACCATTTCTTATGCTTGCTCTTAACTGTTATTAAAACAGGCAAAACAATCCATACAGTAGTGCCACTCAGTGCAAACCAGAGTAATCAATGGATGTCATATTTAGGTGCAGTGCTCTCAGATCCAAGGTTCCTCACTGATGAAGGTCACAAGCGAGAAACTAGTCTGAAGATATTGATGAGTAGGCATTAGATAGGAATTTTATGCACAAGCCTTCTGGCATCCATTGATTACTTGGGCTTGCAAAGAGTGGCACTACTGTATGGACAGTTTTGCCTTTTTTAACAACTTTAGTTCTTAATAACTGCTGAAATTTAGTAAGTAAAGTAGATAGTTTTAAGTTAGTAAGAAAATAGATACTTTTAAAAAATGAATGAACATTAATTTTCTTGTGAATATGATTCGAGTAAGATTTACTTTTTAATGAATATAACATTTTAAGTGTAGAGCATATTAATCTATTATCCATCCAATAATCTGCACATATAAGTGCTTGTGTAATATGCACTTCTCTTGTATTCTGACTCCTAACTAATAATGTAATCTATTAAATGCCATCATTTTGAGCATGGATGCATTCATATTCCTTTATAGCCAACTTTCCCTTAAAAGTCAATTTTTTTCTTCTTGGAGACTCTAATGCATATGTTGAAATAAATAGCAGACTTTAACCAAAAGTTTTTAGAAATAATGGTATTAGTGAAATATAAATTCAAATAGTCTAATGTTGTTGAATTTTTGAACAACATATGGAATAACTATTACAAAAATATGTAACTAAAACACTCATATATCTGTTAAGGTCTATAAAATAACCTTCAAATAGATTATAAGTAGATCACAAAACTGTTAATAAATTGTTGATGTTCATAGCAATAGGAATATTTAAGTTATTACCAGGCTAAATTTAATTATTAGATCTTCTTTGCATACAATTTTAATTTTGTTTAATCTGATAGGAAATAAAGTTTATTCTTTGTTGAAAAAATAAATGAATATTAGTGCCTGAATAATTATGATGCACTGTTGATATGAATGATCTTATTTCATGTTGTCAGCTACTTGGCACATTTCTGTGATCAGATCATTTTTAGTTTGTCTTTTAAATTATCAATAAATGGTTGCAAGCTTTGGGTGATGAGTAGATACAAGAAATGGTTCCATATAAATTAAGATATAGATGTAACTGCAAGGCCCTTGGAATACATTTTAATCATTTGGAAATATTACAATTAAAGATGCTTTCAGAATAATATTGTTTATGAAATAGAAACAAAATAAAATTACTATATTCAAAAATATATGTTTAAAGTATAGTGATATTTTTCAATTGAAAAGAAACAACTGGATCACAACATCAAAAGTAAAACTTAAATTCAATACCCTTAGATATATGGCACTATTTTCATCTCTATCATATTACAATAGTTTACATTGACATTCCCAAAGCATAAAACCAACTTAGATAGCCATTTAATTATTGGTCATAGGTTTGGTATCTAGATATGCTCGCTTAAACAGTAAAACAAGAAAGAAAAATTACGTTTTTTATAGATCAACATTAACCTTTTCTTTCACTGCTACTTTGTACAAAGATATTGGATATACTTTTGTCCCATAGCTGGGCTAATTAAAGGTTATTGTAGAAGCTATTTTTATTATTGGATGGTTAGATGGATCAATTGTAAACCAGCTATCTAAAAAATTTCCTAAGCTTTAAAGCAAATTCTTAGCTACCTAATACATCTATGTTCTATTAAATTTGATACTAGTCACAGAAATGACAAAGAATCATTAAGACTGAATCTATATCAGTAGCTTTTTTGCAGCAATAACCAATATTCAAAAATTTAAAAAATAAAGTTCCATTTGGGAAAAGTTCTATTGTAAATAAATGTTCTAAAATGCTATTTCACAATATTTCAATTTAATTTTAAGTTAATTTTAGACAGATCACTTAAACAAGCATTAAACTTTTGAAACAAAACATCTGTACAAATTATGTATATAATAAATTTTTGAATTTTAATATATATGTAATCAGCACTTTTGACTAAAAAATATTTTTATTTTAAATTTAAAAATATCCACCCCCATCCTCGTTCTAATTTTATTAAAATTTTGATTATAAGTATACATTTTGTAATTAAAAAAATGTTAAAGCAATCTTTTATCATGGATTTCACAATCATGTATGTGAAATATTTTTCATAGTAAATTACTAATAAAGATTTTTATATTGAAACCGTTTAAATATTAATATTTTTATTAAAGAATAAATAATCAAATGGTGTTACTGCATGAGAGTTCATAAATTCTAGCACCAGAATATAGAATTAAAATCACTCCAAGAATCTTATCCTCCAGAGTCTAATAATCTACCACAACACTAAACTAAGCAGGACAATATTTTTATTAGAATTTGTTATGCGGAGAAAAAAAAAAGTCAGTAAAATAGAAAATGGAGTAAGTGTAACAAGAATGAATGTTTATATATATATTAATAGGAAGCAGTAACACTCAAAAATCATATGAGCATATTTGGTGGCTAATTTTGATAGAAAGTTAAAATAATAGCTGTAGTCAAAGAAAGTGCTAATGTAGAATAGCATGCTATTATACAATTATTGTGGGAAAAAGACTTTCTAAAAATACTTCTTGTTTATGTTGGAATGTTTGTTATATCAAGCTATTTATGGTTTGGTTGCAAACATTCTATTGGTGAAGAAGAGATTGAAAAGTAGATAAATGGCTAAAACAAAAGACAAATGATAAATTGTGAAGAAATTTTGAGAGAATCATATTATGGTATAAATATATCAATGATAATAAGAATTGTTGAAAAGTAAATGTATTTTTAGATTCGTATCTTATTTTTTATGCCTGAAAAGCTTCAAGTTTGGTAAATTAATTGATTTTGCAAAGATATGTCATCCACAAATGGAAACTGAAATAGCTATGTTTACTTATTAGTTATAAGAAAATTCAGATTTCTGAATATTAAAAAGAAATTAACTGTTTAACTTTTAATGATTATGATGATGTGGTTTAAAACATTTTTGCTTCTAAGTAAAAAAAAATTGTACGTAGGGAATATGGCCAGAGACTCTATCAGCTAAGTTAAACATTGCCTCCCTTGAGACCATTACATACCTCTACAAAATCATCTACTTCTTTCCTCTTTTTACCACTCTCTTTCAATATACCATCATCAGATTATTCTCCCAGCACTGGTGCATTCCTTTTTCTTCTCTTTTCCTCATTTAGTTTTATTATTTTCAATAATTTATCTTCATATTCCCTATTTATATCATAAAAATCTAAATAAAAAAGCAAAACATCTCTACCTCTTTCAACATTCTACACCAAAAATAAATATTCAATATCTTTTCTCTCCCATCTTCAAATAAATCAAATCTATAGTTTAATCATATTTTTATTTTCTTTCCTTGATGTCCAAAGCATATATGCTTGCAGCAAATACTGTTAATCCACATCCTTTTATATATTTTTTATTCTTATACTATTCTTTTTTTTATAAATTCATTTTCATTTTCCAAAATTTTATTTTACTTTGTCTCTAATTTAATTATCTATTTTCTTTCTCAATGATTAAGGAACTCTTAAATATTCTCTAAACTTTTTATCCCATTTTTTAATTGTTTTAGATACATATTTCTCTGCCCATTAATATATTATAAAAATTTTCTATTATCTAGTTAAACACTATTTTTATACGTGAAATTATAAAATAATTGTGATTTCTATTTTTATTTATTGGCATTTATATAAAAAATTATTTATTCATTGGAGATATACAAAAGCATCTATTCCTGTGACTAATTTTGTAGTTAATCAGAAAATATACTATTGTTTCCTTTCAATGCTACTTTATTCTGCTATGTTATCCAAATTAATCATTTAAAAGTTACAAGACTAAGACAACCCGAAACAATTTTCTTATCCACCTATGTATATTAATAATTCAATTATAAGCCAATTGTAAAAATGAACACAAGAATAAATGCACTGACAATTCATTGAAATATAAGTAATAACTGATTTAAAAAAATAAAAATAACAAAATCTGGTGTCATTTTGACCTCTAGTATCCATTCTCTAAACCAATACTTAGTTAATTATCAATCAGATGGAGATCTTCTCCATCTGATTTAGAAAACTAAGCAATTGGTGCCATGATAGATGGTTTATTTCAATGAATCTTTAGCATAAAATCTGAGATTTATATTTATTACTAATATATCATAAATATTATCTCAAATACTTATGAACATAAGATTAATGCAGTTCCAGATTAAAATACTTGTAGCATTAAAAAATGAATCCTGTTTCAAATATGACAGTAAGGGGAATTTGATGTTTCTTCTTTTGAAGCAGCTACTAAGTTTCATTATCTGTTAAACACAAATTGCTGATTTCAATTTTCAAGCTTAAAATGTTATATTAGGGAATTCCCTTATGTTGTGAATATGAGTAATTCTCTTCCTGGTTTCATTTTTAAAAAAAAAAAGCATCTTGATTGGTTGATGTCATTCTCTGCTTGATTCAACAATAAAATAAATATAGATCTGCATAAGCAATATAAAAATTTAAAGTTAGAAGTTCAATGACTGATAAGATTTAAAAATGAGTTGAGAATTAAAACTGTAAAAGAGATTCAGTCATACTTTAAATTTCTTTTTTTTTTTTTATTGTTGAAAATATTCTAGTTATTTATTTTGGATATATTATAACAATAAAGACAGCAGCATTTAATAAGATATTTATCATATTAACACATTCAAATATGGTTGGAGATATGAAGTTCAAACCTCCCATTTGCAATCTTAAAAAATAAAAGTGTTTGTCTGAAATTATGTGATAATGGCATTTTACTTGTAGTTATATGTTAAATTATTTCCATTATCTAGTTTAATTTTAACTGCTTCTAGAAAAATTCAAACATTACTTATACTCTTCCAAATATATCCAGATATTAGCAATAGCATATAAGTCAGTACAGAACATAGCATTTTAAGTAATGTTTTCCTTTTTCTTTTTCCAAGTGTTTTGACTTGACCAATAATAGTCTAGCATGGGAGTTGGATCATACCTTTAGATTTACAATGATGTTCTAACCCCATAAGCTATTCTCTATTGCTTTAAATTTAGTATTCACAAATCTAAAGGTTACTGGTACAACTCTCATGTTAATCTCTCATTGACCAAGTAAGAAATACCTGAAAAAGAAAGGGAAAAAATACCACTCGAAATATTGTCTATATAATATTTGCTTTTTGAAGAGGATATTCAGCTCCAAAAGAGCATTTAAGGAATTTAAATATTAAGTACTTTTAAATTTTTATAAGAAGCAATTATATTAATGCATTAAATTATTACTAACAGTTGAATGTATGTTGAAAAAATATAAATCAAGTTTGAATTTTTCTAAAAACATTTAATAATTCAATTACTTGATAGAAATATATAACACATAACTATAACTTAAAAATTGAAGTTTTTAAGTTTTTTTACTAAGATGAATTTTTTTAAACATAGTAAGTATAACACATTATCTTCAAAATTATTAGATTTTTTTTTAAGAATATATAAACCCATGAAGTTGTCCACCAGGTTTTAAGAATGCTTCTATGTTATTATTATATAAAAATATCATCAATTTTTAATTCCAGAAAGTCATAGAGGCAAAATGTAAAGCACTCAACTGTCCATCTCCATACATCATAATTTTAGACAATAGATAATGTTTCATAAAATCCATGATTGATAATGTACCTAAACTAATCTTCCCATCATATTGAGAAACAATCATGTTTATGATAGATCTCCATCCACCCACTCCAACCCCCAATGTCAAGCTTATTTATAGTATTGAGTTTTCTCATCATGTCTTAAATGACGTTACTCAATACTATTTACCTAGATGGGCTTGGCCGCTTGATGCATTCTTGCCAACCAAAAACAATCAAATGTAACATTACTGGGCCAGCCTGTAATTTTTTTTACAAAACCATTATTTTTCCAATAGGTATGTTTTTTTTAATTAATTTTTTTATTTGTATTACCTTTTTAATAACAAAGTGTTTTAAAATAGAATAAAATATTTATTACAACCAATAATAACTAACACAAAAACTTTTTACTTTTTAAACATTTGTTTTACTTTTTTTTTTTTTTTTTGCTTGCTTTTATTGACTTTTGAAAATCAAATGGGAAGGGATTTTTTTTTGGGGGGGGGAGGGGGCTTTTTTGGTCAACAACAAGAAACTTTTAAAACTCAAAATATTTTTTACAACTAATAACAACTAAGTAACACAAAAACTTAATCAAATGACAAGATTTTCTTTTTCCAAACAAACCTACCCCCCCCCACTTGCCAACAAATAACAACAAACTTCAAATCACAAACAGAATGTCCAACAGTCTACATTCACTTCTCTTTTATGGGGACAGCCATCTCCGATAGGATGCATAGGAACAGGTCTTTGTCATTGTTCAGTCATCACCACATAAACTCTGACAGGTAGTTGTCCAGCAATTTCCTGCAAGTTCTGTACTCTTTAAGGTACCAACACTTCAGCAGGCCCCAAGAATGTTCAACATTCTATGTATGAGTGCCTGTCATTGGGTCCACAAAGTAAGGTGGTGGAACATCCATTCAATGAGGGTTTTTTGGCTAATGCCCAGTTCTGAACTAATGGCTTGGAGAGTCAGCTGCTTGTGGCTCCTCCAACCAACTGCTGTTGCAAATGGAACACCTTTGCTGGCAGGAGACAGACTTACAGCTGAACTGATATATTTTTTTAAAAGTGTACAACTAGTCTGTTTATGGAGATTCCAAAAGTTGTGGCCACTGAAAATCAAGACACCCTCACACAAGACTGTAACCAACTGTGAATTGTGCAGATTCCCAGAAAGTGTCATAAAGCAGAAAGCAGGCCGTATTTCTGTGCAATGCCTTCAAGTGGCCAAGCCCACCAAAAAATTAGGAATTCATATTTTCTACCAATGTAAGTGATAATATAAGAAATAAAGCCATTGATTAACTTTAATATGTTGATCTTTGAAATGCTTCATCTTTTTCATATTTTAGATAGTTCTGTCATTGTTGTTCTTGCTATCATTTTTTTTTATATAAAGATCTCGAAAATACTGCAGATATCATTATTATAATAATATTGTTATTGACTATAAACATTAGATTTTATTGAACATGGATTTTTTTCCCCAAAAATAAATGAGCAATTAACTCACAACAGTTTTAGAGAATTATAAAGCATACGAAAGATATGGTTTTGTTGTTAGAAAAAGTATCACCACAAAGATGTGATTTATTTATTGCTTTTATCAATTTGTTACTATTAACTAAATAATTTAACTCAGGAGATTATATAATATTTGAACACCAGCACCAGCAGAGTCAAGTTGTAATCTATGGACCTTCAGTTCTTTAATGTGACATTTTACCACTGCATAAAACTATGCAGAGCATCAATTTTATCAAGGAATTTGATTCAATTCAAAACTCTGTGGTAATATTTGAAAGTATACCTGTTTGTTCACAATTTATTTATATTACAGCTGCTATGATAGTATAAAGGAAAGAATTACTATTAGTGGGCAAATCAGAGGCATTTGAAATAAAAGTTTTTTGCTTCTATTTTAAAGATGGAAATTTTTGAAACAATTTATCATAGGTTGTATTTTTATATTGGACTATTTTCATTATCTAATATGAGTATTGAATGTCTTTAAAAAAAAATTAACTTTATTTAAATATCCCAAATACATTCAACTATTAGTAATAGCACATCAATCAGGTTAGTATATGCTAAACATTTCAAATGGTATTATTCTCTCTTCTTATTGCTGGCCTGACCAATGACAGTGCTATCATGGGATTCGAACCTAAACCCTTAGATTCTTGAATATTGAATTTTAAGGTAATGGTCTAACCAGTTTATCATAGGCTTTGTAACGCATGCACCAAAATGCAATGTAGATTCAATGGTGAGAATTTTAATTTGAAATGATTAAAAGCAAAAACAAAACCTCATCTTTGACGTCCCAGATTTACAGAATCCTGATGATTTGTACAATTTTTGCCCATTAGTGCAAGGAAAGAGTGGTGGATTCTAAAGTTCAAGGTCCACAAATCATGGCTTATCTGCCAATTATCTCAAACTTCTTATGAATTCCTGAGTAATAAACTATTCAATTATTTTTGTTAAAAATATGATCTATAAAAAGTTAAATTTACTCAGACAGTATTTATTAGCCAGTGATGAAAAAAAAAACTCTTCAGAAACTTTTTTTGGCTCTGGCAGTTAATGTGGATCTGTTTAAATATTTTGGTAAGTTTTTTAAGTATAAAAGCAGACTTTGATGTTAAGATTCAACATAAGGCTCAAATGTGGTGTTAGTGCATTTGACAAGATAAAGGTAAGATGTTTCATTATAAGCAACTAAATTTGTCATTTCCCTTATAAAAACTTCTAATAAAAGCTTATTTTGTTCCAAAAATTAAAAATGCACTCTCTGAGTTTTTACAGTTGAATGTTTTGAAATCATTTATAAAATTAATGGAAAATAAAGTTTATTAAATGGAAGTGAGTTATTGATCCTTTATTATTGTAACCTAAGGACACAGAAAAATTTTCAGTTAAAAAAATGTTCCACAATATTCTAAAAATATAATAAGAATAATTAGTATTTTCTCAGCTTGCTGGATATGCTGATAATGAATCTATTATAAGTAAATATTTTCATTGGATTGAGCATATATATGATATAGATGACGAGTAGTAGACATTCTTTAAAAGTATTGAAGATAAGTTTGGCATCAATTTTAATGAGCTGAGAACATTCTCACGTTATGAAAATTATCTAGAAAATACTTTTAAAATGGCGTAATATCAAAAGTTTTCATTCGGAGAATATGGTTGAGAAAATTCGCCGCAAAGAAATTAAAAAATAACTACTGCAAGATGAGAAATAAAATGATTAAAAATTAGCATGTGATATACGCTAGCTTATCTGTGTTCCAGATTGATTAGTATAGTGATCGCAAAACTCATCTTTTTTGTTTATGAAGTGCTATATTCATTTATGAATAACTGCTAATATATATATTTTTTTAACTATATAATAAATTTTTAGAAAAAAATTTATTGGGTGTTTTTTGTCGCGGCTGTATTTCTTTCGGAAAATCATCGCCGATGCAATCACACGTAAGTCTAATAATAATAATAATAAGTCAGATGTCACATGACTTATATATAGCTTGCAATTACCAATATGTAAACTTCAGAGCATGCTAACACTCTAAACAAGCTTTTTTTATTATGATAAATGCTACTACAAGAGAAGGCATTCAAATCATCTTTATCTTAGATTGTCCCCACATCCAGACTGGTTTCGACCTGGATGTGGGGACAATCTAAGATAAAGATAATTTGAATGCCTTCTTTTGTAGTAGCATTTATCATAATAAAAAAAGCTTGTTTAGAGTGTTAGCATGCTCTTAAGTTTACATATTTGTAAGTCTAATAAGTAATAATCTAAATAAAGGGGAGGGGGGTATGCTATTAAATATTAAAAACAAACGTTTTATTTTTCTAAAACTTTAAATACATCCCGTATTAGTTTAAATCAGATTTAGGCATGAACCATAGTATGCTGGTTCTTCACTATAAAATACTGTTTTAAAAATAAAAAAAATGTGGGAGAATGGGAGTAAGAGAACGTGCGGGTGTAAAGAAATAATAAAAGGAAAATGGAAGAAATTCAAACAATTCCAAAAATTTATCAAATAAAAATAACTTTTAAGTTTCAATTTATTGCTATATATTTTAGAAAATTAAGAAGTTATTTATTTAATATTTTGGTAAAGAAAACAATTAAAAAAATATTTACGATATAATTACTCCCAGACACAAATAAATACCCAACGAACTAAAAAATATAAATATATATCCGGTTTTTTTATTACCGAGAAATTAAGACTAGAATACTCGACCGTAAAAATAATAATAATAGTAATAATCATAGGATGTAAATAACTCAAATATTAAACTACTGTTTATTTTACAATTGGCGATAAAACAATTATGCACAAGCTAATTAATATTTATACAGAACTAATTTAAATGAGAAGTAAATATTATTAATATCCGTATCAGAAGCACCCAGCAAGTGCTTCTAACCTAATTATTAATCTTACAATATAAAGTTTCTCAGAAAATAAATGCTAAGTTATTTACCTTTTTTAAAGTCTGCGGAGAACGGCAGCTAGCCAAAGAAAAGATGTGAAATCAGTAAATAAACACTGCTTTCTTTTATGTATGTTTAGACAAAAGAATAACAAAAAATAATAAATAAATAAATTTAAGAAGTTCAAACGAGTAGCAATTCCAAAAGTAGAAACACCTTACTCTTCTGACGTCAAATATTTTTCGCGTACCGCCATCTCTAGAGACATAGCGAAATTAATAATTCTATTCCTAGCTTTTATTTATTAATGCAATTTGAAAAAGATTTTCGAAGTCTTACAAGTTTTCTTTAATTATAAATATTAGGCATTAAAGTATTTACGAATTCAATATTACACTCCCCCCTTCCCCAATAAACAATAGGATAAAAATAATATTGAATGGAAATGGAGATTATGTATATAGAAATTTGCATAGTCTGAAAATGAATCTTCAGAACAATTTATTCATCATCAACCATTATCAATCCATTGCAGGATGAAGGTCTCTCCAAGTTTAATCCATCTTCTCCGATCTTTAGCTTCTCTTCTCCACAACACTCCTGCACATTTTCTTATTTCATCCATCCATCTCACATGCGGTCTCTTTCTGGATCTTTTACAATCTCTTAGAATCCAGTTTAAAATTTCAATTGTCTTTATATCTAGAATTCTTTGTAACGTAATCAGTGCATTTTTTAATCATGCTCATTGCCTGGAGTGCCCGTAGATTGGAAATTTTAAAAATTTTACTCCCAGTTAAGAATTTACTCAAATCAACTTAGAATTTTGAGTCATCTCATTGTCAACCCAGTCAAAATTATTTGGTGAACAAAAGATATAGAAATCAATGATATATATATATGTATTAAAGACTTTAAATATACAATAACGATCATGTGAATAGTCTACAGGAGATTATCTAACATTTGAGCACTAGCAATGATAGACTGAGCTTTGATCCAGAAATTTTGACTTCAAATATAGCTCTCTATGTTATGTACAGCTTTAAATACATTAAACCTTCAGATACATAGGACAAATATAGTATTGAGTCCTGAGAAACTCTAAAGACTAGTCAGGGAACTAAATAAAGAAACAATATACTTTGAAATGTATATATAATAAGATTTATTTAATAACAATAAAAATGTGGTAAAAGCAACATAAAATAGTAATAGTCCATTAATATTCATATGCTGTTTATTTTCCCCAGGTGAAAATAATCTTGTTCCACACCAGGAGTAATCCCGTTACTAATTATTTGTGCTTTCGAATCAAATGTTTGTTGAAACGCAAATAACCATATCTAATTTCATCTATAGAATAAATCTATTAAAGTTAGCAATTTGAGTGCTTAAATCAGTGCAGACAATTAATATATTATACATTAACTGTGCCAATTCTGTTGTGTTTGGTCTGAATTGCAGATTCAAACCAACAGTAACAAAAAATATGAAAACCTGTAGTTTAATTAATATGATTTATTAGGATTAAATATATTTACATAATATACAATCAATGAATATACTGCCAGGTATATAGTCTCAATTAATGCAGAGACAGTCATGCCTGAAGGACTCAACTCACTTCCAACTGTATGTAACAGCCTGCCTCATGAGTTTGTATAATGACTCTTCTGGCTGTACCAGACAGCTTGCCTCAAGTCAATTTTGGTCTTAGCAGCTTCCAATTCTATCATAGACTTGCCTCACTCCATAGACTGATAGTGTAGTGACTAGAAGGGAAACACTCACTGTTAGCAGAGGTTTCAAGGAGGATGCAACCATCGCTTAGGTTAGACAGATGCTCTCTGCCTTATCTCCAAAAAGACTGACTATTTATTGCCAAATCCACAACCTCACTGGAAGCAATCATATTCAGAGAGCATCGCTACCTATTAGCCCATATTAACCATTGGCTGATTTTTATCTATCTGCTTGCTCATTGGCTATTGGTAGTGAATGCTTAATCCGATCAGATGAGAAAGAAATCTAGTCTAATCCATTCCTGAAGGTGTGGTGAAATATGACATAACGATCTCTGTTTTCAAATTTATTGGTTAAGCTTCAGTTAATTACTCTTTTCTGGTAATAACCTTTTCAGTACACAGACAAGGAGCTGCTTCTTGCTTGCCACTATTTCATTTTAGACTTAATCACTGCTAGTCAATCTACTAGTCTACCATTGATCATTCTTTACTGCTGATCTGCTATCACTTCAAATTAATATTAACTTTAATCCAGTCTAACCATTTTAGCTGCTTCTTCCCTCTTCTTCATTTATTGGGGGATAAATATTGAACCGGATGCTTTATCCGATTCAATGGTTTCATTGCCAAAAATGAAACCAACTTTTATTTTTATTAAATTTTTAAAGTTAAAAAGTTTAAAACTATTTAAAAGTTGTGTATAAGAGTACGTGCATTAACACACAATTATGTTTAAAATAGGTCATTTTATTTTTTTATATAAATTTGATGTTTTCTTTTACTGCTTCTTTTTACTTTCTTTTTTTTTTTTTGTCAAATTGATTAAAAGAAAGTCAACTTTTTAATTACATTCCTGTTTCTTTTATTTTAATTATAATCCAGTTTTAGTTTAATTTTAAAAGCAGAGATTTAATTTTGTGTTGTTGTTTTTTTTCTTTAAGTTAATCCCTGGTTAGAATTCTTAATTAAGGTTGAGCGGGAGATTAAGATTTGTCCTGGGCTAAGGTTTATGATTGAAAATCAAAAAAGTTTATGTGGGAGGTAGAGAGAGGATATAAATAATCTAAAGATTTTTGAATATTTTAGATTATTCTTGGCTGGAACAAGTTTTCAAAGTGATAGATTCAGTTTTTAATAATTCCAATATTCATTTTCACACATTGATATTAGCCTGCTGAGATTCATACTGTGTTGTCAGTTTGGACATTTAATTTCTTTTTAAAATTTGCTGTCATAAGATATTAAAAATTCACTGCTCTATGTATGCTAACCTATAATATGCCTTGCTAACTTAACTAAGGATGGACCTCTTGATTCCAAGCTGTTCTTACATCATGCCATGAAAGTCTAAAGTAAAAAGGTTCCCGAAATATGCCTCTACACTTGCCACCATAAAGAAATGAAAACACTGGAAATTTGGAACTTAAAATAAAAGTGCACACTCTTTGAAAAACTACATGAACTCTGCTTTATCATAAGGTATAATTATTTCTTGTTCTTTACAGGGTAAATAAATCTTTTAATTAAATCTCTGCTCAATCTAAAAATAAATCTGTGGTTTGAATAATATTTAATCTCATAGTTATTATCGTATTTGCTTTTCATTGTATTTATAGTGTGTCTTGGAATCTTAGTTTTAGGATTTCAAGTTTGCTTTCAATTTTATTTATTGGAGAGTGTATTGTGAGGTTATATTTTATATGCTTAATATGTCTCCCTTTATTTTACTAACTATTGCTAAATGCTTTGGCAGTCTTTCATAAATTTTAGTTTGATCATCTGTCCCTATTTTATCCTCCAATAATTAATTTAAATTACTGTGTTTGTGCTTATTGTAAACCATAAATCTTTTGGCTGCTGGTTTATTGTGTTTATTGTTCTAGTTTTCTGTGGTTGGAGATTTTGTTTCTTCTTTTCTAGATTATGTAAGATCGTAATCATATTTTTCTTTTGTCTTGTATGTGAAATCAACCATGAATTACCTTAAAAGTGGTGTATCATGGGCTGTCCTGCTGGAAAAATGATGTTCTTGTCTAATGAATTATTCCAGACCAAGAAATATTCACCAACATCTTTTCATTGATTTCCTACAAAACCATGTTGTTTCCATATTTCTGAATTAGAAAACTAGAATTGTTGTTCTGTTATAAATCGCCAGCAGGAAGATATGATTAATCCCTTTTAAATTGTATGTGATAGAATGTTTCTTTCTGCTAAAGCATTTAATGTTTTAATATTTTCAGCTCATATACACTCTCTGATGAATTAGCTTATAAAATCTAGGTCAAGCTTTAGTATTTTGTTTGCTAGATTTATTTTATCTTTTATTTTTTGCTTTAAATTTATTTGTCAGAGCATGTACTGGGAATTTAGTTTGTAAAGTTACTTGTAATTTTAATTATTTCACTATCCTGATAAACGCTTGGGCAGATATAAGTAGTTTTTAATTACTTACCGGTCTCCTATTGAGATTTCTAATTATTATACACAGCTTAGTTATGGCCAATCATTTAGTTGATGATTCCCCAGTTTTAAATGTCAGTTTTCCTTAAATCAGATATTTAATGTTTTATTAATTTTAAATCATTTATGCCAGAATATTTTCTAATTTTACTATTTCGGTGATTTAAGTTTTCTCCCGTTTTATAATTCATACTCCATCATATTCATTTACCATTTGTGTTCTTGCATTGTAATCAACTTTGGTAATCTCAAAAGTGATTAGCCATGCAGTAATCCTGTGGACATTATGATGTCATTAGTCAATAAGCTAGTGATCACTCACCCATGCTGGTTTCATTGATTAATGCAAGAAAGTTTCATTGTTTTTTTCATTTAGAACTTTTGAATAAGGAAACCAAAATTGTGTGGATGAATTATCAGCTGAAGGAAACTCCTTCCCTCCTTTGTAATTCCCTATTAGAAAATTAGACTGTCTGCCAGAGCATTGACATTTTGTTCTTGTTAGTATATGCCTGATATAATCATGTTTATTGTGCATAAATCTCTATGAGTGAAAATTCTATATTACTCTTAATAAAACTTCAAATTAGTTTAAAATTATTTTGCTGATGTTTGTCTTAGTGCTTTTATTTCTTAATTGTCTGAACAATATTTAAGATGTCTTGCTTTCTCCCTGAGTTCTAGTCGGTGCAAACCATCATCCCCATCCATTTTTGATCATAATAAACAAATTTTCCAGATATGCAGTGATCTGGTGGTCCCCTCCATGATCAAAGGGGATTGAGTGACCATCACAATATATATATATATATATATATATATATATATATATATATATATATATATATATATATATATAAAAAAAGATATAATTTGTATGAAACTAGCTTTATTTGTATACAAAGATCTATAATTTTGGGATGATCTCTCCAGCAAATTTCTAAAGTAAATTTGTCCAATAAAGGGAATGTTGTTAAAGTGAAGAAATCCATGCACATTTACAAAAAGAAATAGTTTTTTGTTTACATATACAGTTTTATATATGTGGACATTTTATATAGTCAACCAAATAATAAGGATTATAATAATCATCATAATTGGACTTCTAGACAATATATACTCTAAGAGAGATACTAGAATTTTTTCTCCTGAAGTTTTATTTTTTTACTTAAAAAGGAATATTTGAATCATGTGACTATCAACTGACATTATTGATGTTTTTGTTTCCTATTATGACTTTGTGTTCCTGGAGTATTAATAGATGGTATGCCACCATATTTAACATATGCTTTTAGTAACAGTAATTATTCTACTTACTCTAGATAATAATTAATGTGAGGTATAGCTGCAAATTTAAAATTTCTCATTAATATTTAGTATCCACTGATTACTTAAATTTTTAATAGCCCCTCCCCCATAGTATATATATATAATTAATTAAAAACAGTCAACACTTAGACAATCCCAATATCAATAACAATCAACAATTTCAAGCTGTTGTCAAGGCAACCTTCTCTTAAGAATAATGGTCTAATATACATGTATAGATACTAAAGATTGATACAAAGAAGTTTAATAAATTTCTTTAAACATATATTGTAATGGTCAGATTTATCTATCTAGCTAACATGCTGCAGAATTTAAACCCAGACACTGAACTCAACACTAGAAAGGGCTGCTTCCTGGAAATCCTAAGTTCAAATCCAAAGTCTAAGCTCCACAGTGCCACATACATGATAATGCATCTGATAGTACTAATAACATAACCTTTTTACTGGTGCCGGTGGTCAGGGAGAAACAAGAGACTCTATACTACAATATAAACTTAGGTTTGCTAACTAACATCTATGGATAGTGCAAAATAGATATATAAAAGTGATGTAGACCGAGATAGTGATATGGATCAAGAAAGTAAATAATTAGAATCAAAATAAATAGTAAAATTCAAAAGATTTATTGATTTAACAAATATATATGTGCACTGTCTGTGTATGTAAGACAGCATTAAATAATTAAAAATGTATGTTGAAACCAAACATCAGCCAAATTTACATAATGGCTTGTTAATTAATTCTCTATACCTCAGATTAATGCGATAACATTATAATAATGTGCATAAGTAAAATTAACAAAGAGAGTTTGCGAAGATTTGTGAGGTGCTTTGAGTAAATATAATAAATTATTGAATTAAAAGATTTGAGATAGTCAAGATTTCAATAAAACATTTATTGAATTCGAGAATAGAATGGACTAATACTTGTTAAGCTATAAGATAAGGGATGTAATTAAGACATACAAATCAATGGAAATAACTAAATTCACATTAAGAGATTGGTGGTACTAGTGAGGATTTAATGTAAAGAATGGAGGGTGTGGCATGTTGAAACCACGGAGCTTTGCAAAATAAAATAACTAATCAATAAATAAAAAATGGTATATGGGATGGTGTCTTGCCATAAATCCATTGGAAGTTGTTTCACATGGAGGCCCAAGTCTGAACTCATCTAAGCACTTAGTTACTGCATGACAACTGTGTAGAATTCCCAGGTGTGACAATTCTAGTACACACTCTAACTGGGAACCACAGGAAAAAAAATAATGGGGAAATGATCTTAGCCATTTAAAACCCTTGAAGGAACAAAGCAGTCTCAAACATCTGCTACATCTACCAGAAACACTCGAACAAAGTGCATAAAATATTTTAAAAGGACTCATTTTAATTTAATAAGGCGCCTAATCAATTCCCAAATATTTATTTTAAGAAAGGCTGCACATTCTTGACTCAAAATTATAAGTTTTGGAAATTAAGCAAAAGACAATAAAACATAATTAAAATGGGGAAATGCATAACTATGTGGTTTTATAAGAATTCACACATTCGTATATTATTCACTCATTAACCTCGTACACATCCTCGCATTATGTTAAAACAAATAGGCATATGGATTCTTAAATGCAAAATTATTTAATGATTAAACGATAATAAGATAGCTCTCAAATGAGTGATTTAAGAGATATTAAAATAGGACCAATTTATAATTAAAACGTGCTAACTGTCGGCATATTAATTTAACAAAAAGAAAATGAGTAATTCACTCAATCAATGGCTATACTGGCACACCATTATAATAAAAGAAAACAGATTAATAAATACAAAATATTAACCTAAGTATAGAGACAGACTACACTAATGAAGTTACAGAAATTTTATTTAAAAAAAACATTTTAAGATAGAAAAGAAATTAAATTAGCTATAGCTTATAAGAAGGAATATAATTTTACAAGAGCTCTTGGGTTAATTAGGTAACCTCATTGGAAGTAGGGCATTTGAATGCATTTTCATATGGAGACTTTTCTAGTTTGACAGCAGCAGCATTTACAAGAATTTGGCAGTAACTTTTGGTTCGAAGTTCACATCTTCAGCAGCGGTGGCAGTTTTCAGGGCTTCTTAAGTGAAGGCATCAGATGGCATGATGTGCAGCAGAGGGCCATTTCCGAAAAGAAAATAGTCTGACATTTTAAATCTCATTAAAGGCTGGGGTGTACAGTTCTCCGAATACACTTGGCTTTAGCTTCTTGTAGTGGAATAAATTCTTAACTCTCAGCAAATTCAACTTTTACAAAAAAGTTTTTGACCACAAATATAATTGAAAACTTTAAAATTTACGTGAAGACTAATTTCTGACTTTAATAACAAATTGCTTGAAGACTAATTGTCCACTGCTTGTTAAAATAAAACCAGCTCTACTGTCCTGCAGCATAACAAACATATCCAAAAAGAAGATCAATGCTGTAATTAAACCTATCCAAACATCCAAAGGAATTTAATAAATGTTATAATTAATTTTACTATTGTTAATTACCTTGTAGATATTCGGATTAAAACTTTAATTTCATTTAAGAAAAACCTTCACTAATAAAAAATACCTTAAGTAGACATCTGCTGTATTTCTTGATAAGCCACTAGAATATATTAATTAAAACTATTGTTTTCTTACCAACTCTCATTTACTTTTTGCATAAAATTGATGGCATGATTTTAAAATCTAAAATAACAACTTATTTACTTCTTTTAATTTTCAATGTTTAAATCTACTTATGAGATGAATATAATTTTATTTTAAACTAAAACAAATATTACGAATGTAATATCTTTTTTTTATGAATAGATTTAAACAGAAATAATTTTAAATAACAACATATTATTTTAACTTAAGTTTTTAAAATGAATATATCGCTGTATGTGCGTAAATACGACCTATATAACATACTTTTTAAACAAATAGTTTTACGTGTACATACACATAATTTATATTAGTTATTTATGCTGGGAATTAGAACTATATATATATAACACGAGCGTTTTACTCGTGGTTTAAAATTAGGTGGGATTTTCGGCATATAAGCATATTTCAGACACACTTCGATACATTGGGGTTTAAACTAAGGTATGAGAGCAGGAAAGATGTGAGAAAAAGTGAAAGAAGATCTGCAAAGCAAATCTTACTGTTTCAATATACATATATGAATTCACAGCATTATTTCCAGAAGCTTCCATGTAATAAAAATATAATTGCTAAATAGCTGATGTTTTAGTACAATAACAAGTACTTTTCTCAGAGCTTCTTCTTTCTAAAATCATAAAAATGTATAACAAGTGTGAATTAAAGAAATTTAACAATATTTAGAAAAAGCTATTAGAGGATAAAATATTTTTTTCAAACTTCTTAAGCAATAGAATTTGAAAATGAGAAGAAAATAATAAAGGAAAAAAAATAATGATGAGAAAAAAGAAGGTTTGAGGAAATTGCTTGTTATTGTACTGAAATGTCAGCTATTTAGTTATATTTTTATTACGTGGAAGCTCCCAGAAATAATACTATGAATTCATCATTTATCCATGAGGAGAATATTAGAATTAATATATATATAACCTTTGTTATATGAATATTTATATATTTGCAATAGAATAAATTATAGGTAAAAATTTGATGAAGTAATAACTATAGTGGTACGATAAATTGTTTTAACTTCAATGACACATAATCCAAATTTGAAGAGTGTTATATTCTATTATAATCATGATGATTAAACTGAAGAAAAATTCAGACATTTATTTTCAAGAGTGAAATCTAATGTAGAGTGTTAATGAAAATAAAGATTTAAGCTATGAAAGAGCACAATTGAGGCAGATTGTTAATTGCCAAATTTTGGTCAAGATGTTCCTAAGTAAAAATTTGAGAGAATATAGATATGAGTTGAACCATTTCTTGTTATTTCTTCTGAGTATATTGTATTTTTTATTGTCAAATATTATGGAATAGAAGCCAAACCTTGTGGTTCTTAATGTGTGAATAATTTTGGATGCATTATAGTGTTAAATGTATTTTATATATATTTTTAAGTAATTGCTTGAGATTGATTGAATGCTTATGAATCATGAATAGGCATAAAGATGAGATATAGGGGCAGGTTTGAAAAAAGGAGCATTTCTTCTGGATAATTATTGCACAAAACACATGTGGGTTCAAGATTGATCTAGAATTGGTCATTAAGAAACATTTTAGTTGAAACCTGTACTCTTTAATAAATTTTAAAAAAAGTTCAATTATGGTTGAGGAACACCAAAGATCCTGCAACTTAGTTAAAGTCTTAGCAACTGGGAAAGTTGCCCATAGATGTCTGGAAGGATAGGTTAACTCATTTAAATGTTTAAATACTATACTGATCTAGTATATCAGCATTCACAATAGCATAATCTGTAAAAAAAAAAAAAAAAAAAAGGAGTGTTGGCATATCAAATTGAAATAGGCAATGGTATTGGAGGGGGGGGGTGACACTAAGTATTAGATTAGTAAATGCCACAATATACATTTTGGTTTTAATATTGGTTACAAAAGATTTGTGAGATATCAAATTGAGCCCTCCTTGGCATATAGGAAAACATGCTATTCTGCTAAATAGAAGATGTGAAGAAGAGTCCCAGATGCATGATTTTATTACAGATAGAAGTTTATAATAGGTCTTGTTAAAAACCTGCATCCATGGATTATAGTAGGCAATTATGCCATTATAATAGCATTCACTATTTGAACTTTCACAGTGACAGCGTTTTGGAGCAAAATGCATTTATTTTCATACTGAATGTGTTCATAATGAAACCATTTAAATGGTGGCTCAATTGCATTTAGACAGATTAATTGGATTGCCAAGAAAGAATGAGGGGTTAGCCATGAATAAAAATGGTAATTTATGACCTGTAGACAATTGCTACAAATATGACTTGCAAACTTGTATTGGAATTTATTTAAAATATTGAAAATGACAGGAATATTTTGGAGACCTCTGAAGATTATCAGGATATTATTAATGAAGGATACAACTTAGATGATAGTTCCAAGATGAGGAAAGAACAAATCTTCAGTGCATTTTTCAATCTCTTTAATCAGGGGATCTATATAAATAGCAAACAGAAATGATGCAAGTATTGAGCTCTGTGGAATGCCATGACTGGGTTTGAAAGATGTAGTCACATATATTTCTTCAGTTTACTATTAGTAAGGTAATTCTGTATGGTAACTATCAGGTTATTGTCATCAGACAGATGTTTGTATAGAGCAGTAAAAATATATTCCCAATTCACACGATCAAAAGCTGTCTTAAAGATAATTTGGTGTGCAATAATCTATAAATTTTGTTTTCTTTCACAAATAAGAATGATTCTTGTATCAAAAGAATAGCTTGAAAGTGAGCTTTTATTGCAAAATGCAAAGTTGATGGTTTTGGCAGAATAATTTCATTCAGTTTTTTAAAATTATTTTTGAAAAAGATTTTTTATCAATATCCTCAATAATAATGAGACACATATTATTTACAGAGAGGTATACTGTATTTGGTTTTTTTTCTGAGACAAAAATATTATGTTGGTAGAAAGGATAGGGATGCTAAAATTTGTCAGGTAGAGTTGATTGTAGCATGTAAAATAAGAATTATGATATAATCAAGCTGCTTGTAGACACTAGCTGGGATAAAATTTATAGCTAGATTTCAAAGTGTATGAGTTTTTGATACATTTGTTGCTTTGTAATAAAATTTTCTTAAGAAAATTATGTAGTAATGGATATTGGATAGATATTGATTGATCAGCTGCTTTTAGACTAGATTTTAAGTGCTCAAGAATTTCCATATCAGCATGCCAGAAAGGAGAGTATTATCTTTTGATAAAATAAGAATGCTGAAAGTTTGATATGGAGGTCATCTATAATTTACAATGGTTCTTACAAGCTTTAAAAGATTGGGTATTATTATTTTTTTAATTTATGTGTTATTGTATTCTATAAAGTCTGATCAATTGGTTTGCTTCATTTTGTAGTTTGTATTGGCATCATTCATTGGCAAGATGGTTTTTAGAGTTGTATCATGTCATCAATACACTGTTTTATAAGGTTATTTGACTGATAATTTGATAATTGGTCAGAACAGCAATTGTTTAAAAAAAAAAATTGAAGACAATTTATTCTGAATTTACAATAATTGGCTCTGGAATAAATAAAGTGAATCATTGCTCTTAAAAACATCATGCTTACTGACGAATCCTATCATATGACTAGATATTTAATTAACTAATTCTACATGGTCCAGATCAGTTATGTACTACATATGCACCTACATCATTAGGTTAATTGGGCAATAATGTAAACTAGCCTAAAAAAGTTTAATTCTACATGTTTATTAATTAAAAGTCACACTTGATTGACAATTATTATTAACTGAATATATATGTACTTTAATGATAAGTTGAAACTTTGCTAGTTATTTTTAATTGTTGGATAACTAGAATCTTAGCAAGTAACATTGATTATTTAAAAATAAACAAGATTATAATATGTTACAATATTCACTAGTTATAAAATTATATCGTACACATATATGCATTAAATCCTTTATCTTTTATCTAGAGCTACAAAATTAATAAGTAAGATATTAATAGGTCCATTACTATTTTTTATTTATGAATATTACTTCTAAAATAACAAATCATTACATTTTTTAGTTTACATATACTCGTTTTCAATTTATAGTGAGCTCAAGTATGCAGAGAATCATTAATTACTCAAGATTTCTATAAATAAAAAAAAGAGAAAGAGAGCTGTTCTTGGAATTTTACTTCTATGGAAAACTTCTTTTGAACTCTAATATTTGGCAATCTAAAAAACTCTGTATGCCATTCGTTAAGCATTAAGCTAAATAAAATAAAAAAAGTGAATGTAAAATAGCAATTCCATTTTTTTGTTTCGTGCTTCTTCTTTGACTGAAGTTTGGCAATCAATAAATTTATTTTGTGTGTGATTTATAGTAGAAGTGGTAGCATGTCAGTAGTGAGAACAAAAAATTCCTATTTATAAGCTCAAACAAGATTACTTGGTACTCATATATTCTCTCCCGTTTGATTTCCTAAGTAATAAGCATTCAAAAATTTATTTTACTCACTGTAGTTTATTTCATAGCTACTACTCTAAGCTTGATTAATTAATAGACACTAGATGACAGCACAACAAACATATTTCATAAGACTATTAGTCTTTCACTATAAAGATCATGAAATCAGCATCCACCTTTAACTTTTTTATATTATCCCAGATAATAAGCTACAATTCAAAAATATCCTAATATTTTGAACCTAAACAATCTTGCTTGTATATTGTAATTTGTTTGTATAGGTTAGTATAAAAAATTAATGGTGGCAGCTGGATATGTGGTTGCAAATAGATCCCATTGAAAAAACCTATAGATAGATACTACTCTGGTGATATAGCAATAGCATTAGCATCTAGAGTCCATTCAAACTTGGATAATATAAGTATTGAATGTAGGCAAAAGGAATTTGTGTGGTTTTTCATAAACTTACAAATAATAACCTCAAAACCAATAAGTAGCCTTTTCATAATATTACCTGTGTGATACTGTATTTATAGTCTCTATGTATTCTTGCACAATGAAAAAATTAATGTTAACATTTTTAATATTTGAAACATATTTTGTGATCAATTAAATTTTTAATCTTCAGCAGAATTATATCTCAAAGACTTCTCATTTTCTACATGGACTTTCTTAATTATATAGGCTCTATAACCATATAATGAAATGGGCTAAATATAATATTTCATCATTCTATTTTTTAACTGCAGGTATCCTATGTGGTTTAGTGTAGTGGTAAATTGTCAGACTCTGGAAGGTAAGTTCACCCAGATCACTTCTATATCTGGCATTTCCAGTACTCAAGACCAAATTTACTTCCAACTAATAAAAATGTCATTTGACAAAAATTCGATTTTAGTTGTGCAATATGCCTTTAAGTGATGTATCTCCAAATTTGAAAAGTATATATAAAATAAAATATTTTTAAATTTCATCATTTTATCTCTAGGTGTTAATAAATAATTATTATCAAAGCAAAAGGGGAGCCCTAAATTCAATAAATTCATTTGACTGAGATTTTTTTTTAAATTTGCTTTCTTATACTGATAATCAACCCATGGACTAATACCTTTAACATCCACTATTATACTATTTTTCTATGCTATATAGGACTATTAGATGATCACAATATCTATTTATCTACTGTTGCAGCCAGTATTTATGCACAGGTATTTATCTGCTTATGTGAGAGTGACCATGAGTGCACTATAGCAAGACACACAACAATAATTACTTAATTAATCAATCCCACAAATAATGATAATGACATTTAGTTGTTTATTTTCTGAATTAAATTGTTAGTATTATATACAATAATAACTCTGGTTAATAATAAACCAAAAATATGCTATTACATCTTAAAATTAAGCATAAATATACAAATCACTATAAATATTTGAAAACCAGGCACTCTGCACAAACCTGGAGCTTAATTGTAAGTATAGGGGTTTTGAACTCAGATTATCAAACACCCTCCATCTATCCACACTATTTCATACAACTGATACACATGACCACACACATGTAGAAAAGATAAATAATTACCAATATGTGTATTTTGTGCTAAACCAGCACTCATTAGTTGGTCCAATTATCATCTCTCACACACATATATATAATCAGTGCTCAGTTTATATTAAGATAGCAAATCTTCATATTTTAATGGACAGGCTTCAATCTATTCCAACCTCCAACTTTTCAGGCATCCATATCATTGAAAATCTGATGATGAAAACCCAAATCCCATGCTAATGACAATATTATTGCCATGCCCATGTTAACCTCAAATCACTCTGACCTCTCATGTATAGGACCTTATCCATTAAATACATAGAAGAGGGATGAGTAGGATACAAGCTTGATGTGTAAATATTTGAAAACCAGGCACTCTGCACAAACCTGGAGCTTAATTGTAAATATAGGGGATTTGAACTCAGATTATCAAGCACCCTCCATCTATTCACACTATCTCATACAACTGATAAACATGACCACATGCATGTAGAAAAGATAAATAATCACCAATATATGTATTTCGTTGCTAAATCAGCACTCATCAGTTGGTCCAGATTATCATCTCCCACACATATATATAATCAAATCCCATGCTGATGCCAATATTATTTCCATGCCCATGTTAACCTCAAGTATGAAGATTTGATATCTTAATATAAACTGAGCACTGATTATATATATGTGTGTGTGTGTGTGTGTGTTGGAGAGGATTATCTGGACCAACTGATGTGTACTAGTTTAGCAGAAAATATGTATATTGGTGATGATTTATCTTTTCTATATGTGTGTGGTCATGTGTATCAGTTGTATGAGATAGTGTGGATAGATGAAAGGTGTTTGATAATCTGAGTTAAAATCCCTTATACTTATAAATTACTATCTATGTGATTAATCATAATTTCTGAGCTTACGGCTGGATCAAAAAATAAAAAGGTTGGTACAACCCTGTATGACCCCTATGCTCCCTTAGCCACTTGTGATGAAGTCTTCCATCGTCTTCTGTCTTTGCTCTTCAATCTTTTATTCAACCACATCAGGTATTGAATTTCAAGCCAGGCTGTTGCTTTAGATTTTCAGGAGAATTTATATTATCTGCTGCTATTATTCTCTGAAGTCACTACTTTAATTTTAATTAATTTTGATTTTGTTCTGTACACCATAGACTTTGATTTTAATCTTGTCTGTAATTAGCAATTGTCTAATTACTGATGTAATTAGTTTTTTCTATATTTGTCAACATTTTTTTTATTTTAATTCTCTAAGGAATTTTTTACTCTAAATGTTTTTAATTTACATTTTTTATATAAATGTATGTGCATGTCACTCTCCCTTTACTTTAGAGAACTTTGTTTTTTACTTCAAATAATATAATTTCAAGATACCTTGGTGGCTTCCACAATCTTTGAAATTTATGCTTTTCTGTTTTAAAGTTATCTTCCTCATGAATGATTTCTTCTATTTTATTTCCAATATCTGTGCTTCCTATGTTTAATTCTTCCCTTTCTACTTCAGTTTTTTTGGTCAGTATTCTTTTCTTCATTAAACTCCTGATTTGATCATACATAGGCCAGTAAATTGTTATTTATTATTCACTGTCTGATGTGATTAATTGTGTTCATGTTTTGGACTCTATCAGCACAATTTTACATGATAACAATTTAATTATCATACTTGTTAACCACTTTTTGTTTAAGAAGTCTCTGACCAAACATTTTGATCCATTATAATTTTTCTGCAAGAAGTATAATAACTAATCTTTCTTATTGCATTGCCAAATGTAAATCATCCATGCAATTTACTACTGTTACTCAATGCTTTATTTATCATCTTCTTTTACAGTTTCAATTGCCCTAGCAATATTCTTCAGAACTTTTATTTATATCTTATAACTTCAACTGCCTAATTGTTGAAGTTAGAAGATATAAATAAAAGTTCTGAGGAAGATTTCTGGGGCAATCAAAACTGTAAAAGAGGGTGGTAAATAATGCATGGTGTAACAGTAGTAAAGTGCATGGATTATTTAGTATTATATGATATGTAATTTTTCTGCTGGCAAAATTCTTGTTGTTACTATGGGGGTAGAATGCTGGTATGGCATCACTGCATAAAGAACTTCATGGACTTGCAGAGACTATAATTATTAAAGGATTGCTTTAGTTAATGTACTATCTTTTCAGATGGTCCATTTGACTCTGGGTGATATGACAGAGTACAAATGTGTTTGATAACCTACTCATTCATAAAGTTTTTAAACTGTTCTGCAGTAAAGCCAGAGCCATTATCAATTACCAGACTTTCTAGGGTTTCATGGAAAGCAAAAATCTTTTTAAAAGTTAACATTGTTTTGATGGATCCTTATTGTTAACCAGCTTATATTCTACCCAGTTAGAATATAAGTCAATTATAATCAGAAATAAGTACTCTTTGAAAAGCTCTGCATGATCCTTGTTGACTTATTATCATCATATAGTTGAGATTGACCATGAAATATATGTTTACAGTTTCTGTTCTGCATTTGATTGGTATTTTCATATACTTTAACTGTGTTTTCAATATCTTTATCTATTGCAGGCCACCATATGTAGGAGCAGCTAAAATCTTGGCTTGTACAATTTCTGTGTGTCCATCATGAATCATTTTAATGCTTCTGAATGATATCTTAAAATGGTATGAGCACTAAGTCACATACCATTATATATCTTTTATTTAGAAACATTTGGTTTTATATGTTCCAAAATGTCACTGGAAGATTGTTGGGTTATTTATATGGTCATCAATTACATTATCTCTTACATAATAATTTATATCCATCATCTGCTTTAGTCCATTTTGCTGCTACCATATTATTCAGAACCTTTGATTCCCATGTATCTATATAATTTTTAGAAACCTGTACTATTATATTTTCCTTATCATCTTGTATTCAAGGCAGTGCCTCAGCATGCGTTATAAAACTTCCCTACCTATATTCAAGTATATAACCATAATATGTTAATATTGCAATCCAACATAGCATATGTAGGTTCAGATAATCAGATAATTGTTTTGATTTTGAAAAAAATTCCAAAGTAACAGTTTATGGTCAGTTATAACTGAAAAATACTGGTGAAATCTCATAATCTCAAAGATGATTACTAAAGCTTCTTTATCTAGTTGGCTGTAGTTTCATTCAATGCAAAGTTCTTGATGCATAAGCTATAGGTCAGTCACTTTCAATCATGGAATGATCCATTACTGCTTCAACTCTATACTCAGAAAATCAATGGTTAATATTATCTGTGCATTTTTATTATAATTTATTAGAAGGTTGTACAAAATCAGCAAACTTTTTATCTTGATGAATGCATCTTTATGAATTTGGTTCCAGCTCCATTCCCAATTTTTCTCTAGGAATTCATGTAGATTTTTGCTAGATGAGCTTTTCCTTTAAAGAAACATTCAAAATATCCAATAATGTCAAGGAAAAATTTCAATTCTTTGACATTCTGAGGTATCATTGCATTTTTTATCATTTGTATCTTTTTAGGCATTTGTTTCTTGCCAGAACTGGATATTATGTATCGTAGAAATTTAATTTCTATAGTATTTCGGATATTTTTTCATGTTATCTGGCTTCTTTACTCTTTAGATCTCTTTTTTTGAGTTGGCCATAATCAAAATATCATCAAAGTAGGGCATCATACTATCAATCCCTCAGAATAGTTGGTCTACATTTGCTTCGAAGTATTTGGCCAGAGTTAAAATCTCTGCTGACTTTTCTGTTACAATTATTGGTGAAAAGCATTATTATGATCTAATTTTTCATAATGAGTAGCCCCTTCAAGGATAGCAAAAATTTCACATACCCTTGGTACTAAATAATTACTTTTAGTTAGAACTGCATTGACTGTTATACAATAATCACCACAGATGCACATAGTCCCATACTGTTTAGTAATGACTACTATGGGTGAACCCATTCTGAATTTTCCATGATTGTTAGTACTTTTTAATTTGACAATTGTTCCAGTGTGCAGATACTAGTTTTCCTCACTCATATACAGTAGTTTTTGTTGTTTACACAGCACAGATTTTGTATTTTCTTTCAGTTGTATTTCAACTAGTTTTGTTGTGGTTTCCCCTAGTTCTTTTTTTAAAACAATGACAAGAATGTATTACATAACTTTTTTTTTTGATCATGATTTTTTTTTTTACAATCATCATTTTAATGCCCATAGACTTAAACCAGTCCCTTCCAATTATAAAATGTGTTTTACTTTGAATAAGATATAATGGCAGTTAATTTTATTATTTGTCTGTACTGGTACAATAACTTTTCTAGCTATTTCAATCACCTTTCCATTTATGGATTTTGCTATAAGTTTGTGTTTTCTGGTTTAATAATTTTATTTTGAGACTGTAATATTACTTCCAATCTTTAAATGCTATTGAAGATATTCTTGAACCACTGTCAATTTCCATAATCATTATTTATGGTTTTCACATTGTGATTCTCTACTTGTCAGTTATTTCTGGTAACTGGTTTATTGAATTAAAAACTTTTCTCTCTCCTTTCAGTTATTTTTGCAAGTTTTGCCAAGTGACCTATTTCCCCACAATTTTGAATTTATTTGTCTTTCTATTTACAGATTCTAGCTTAATGTCCTGACTTTCCATAACATTGGATTTCTTCATTCATCTATTTCACTTGTTTTGGCAACATTTATCTGATGCAATTTAATTATTGTGCCAATCTGAAAGTGTTTTGATTACTCTAGTACTGTTTTATGAGTGAGATCCATTTTGATTGCTATTTTGTATGAAACATTGGTGAATGTCCATAGCTGTTCTCAGAGCCATCAAACATGTCTCCACAAAAATTGTTTGTGGCAACAAATTACCAAAAATACCATCTTTTACTAATTCTTGTAATGCTAAATCAAATTCACAGGTTCAGCAGTTCTGACAATAATTAGGTGTGTTACACATTTAGCAGGTTTAGGTTCAAATTAATTAAGCAATATATCATTTAATTAGGAATATTTTAATTTTTCAGGTTTTTTAGGTTTACATAGACAATTTGTTGTTTATATAAAGTCCTGGCCTGCAAAAAACAATAGAATGGCAATTTTTATTTCATCTTATTGAATTTTGTTAATTAAAAAATATTTTTCTATACGGCTTGTTTATAGAGGCCATTTTCTAATATTAACTTGTAACATTATTTTTATTTATTCAATTCAAATTCATAATGATATCACTTAAAAAAATTTTAATTTATCAATCGTTTTAAAAATTTCCGATTACTATTTTTGACATGTTTTAATTATTTTGGATATCTTAATGACTTCTCAAACTATATCAATTGATATATATTAATTTGTTGTGTGGGAGTGGCCATGAGCGCACTACAGCAAGACATACAACAATAAATAATTAATTAACTAATCAATCCTGAAATAATGACTTTTACCATTTATTTTCTGAATTAAACTGTTAGCACTATTTACAATAAAAATTTTGGTTAGTAATAATCAATAATATGCAATTATATTTTAAAATTAAGCATAAATATACAAATGACTATCTTGAATTAATCATAAATTCTGAGCCCTAAGATTACCAAAAAATAATAAGGTTGGTACCACCTTACAATCCCTAAGCTGCCTTTGGACCTACAGTGGTGAGCTGCACTGAAACATTAGCCACTTCTACTGAAGGTCTTTCATCACCTTTTTTCACTCTTTGATTTCCATCCACTTCAACTATTAAAATTTCCAGACAAACTGCTGCTTTAGATGCTTAGGGAAATTTATATTATCTGCTGCTAACGTTCTCTGAAGTCACTACTTTAATTTTAATTAATTTTGACTTGGATTTTGATTTTAATCTTATCTATAATTAGCAATTGTCTGATTTAATATAAAAAATACACATAACATCTATATTAAAAAAAAGCTTTCTTAATTCTTTAAAATAAAAATGTAAAATATATCAATATATTATACTAAGCATGACTACCAGTTAGTCGAAAGGATATGTTGATATATTTTACATTTTTATTTTAAAATATTAACCAAGCTTTTCTTAGTATACATGTTGTATATATTATTTATTTTTTATGTTTATTATATTGTATATATTATTTATATTAAACTACATTTTTCTGAGAAAAAGTTTAAAAGGTTGGAATTACAATCGTCTAATTGTGGATGTAATTAGTTTTTTCTTTATCTGTCAAGAATTTTTTACTTTAATTCTCAAAGGAATTTTTTGCTTTACTGATTTTAATTTACATTTTTTTTATTTGATTATCCATGAACCAATATCTTTAACATCCATTACTCTACTACTTTTCTATGTTATTTATCTAATTATTGCAGCCAGTATTTATGATAACATATTTATATAAAATTGTGTTGCTTTGTGTAATAAATATTGTAGACAGTAGATGATTTTTTTAGGCTGGTTTAAAATTTTATTATGATTTTCATAGAACAGATTTGTGAAAAATGTACTGTACCTGTTTTAGATTTTCATATAAGGTAATGAGTCTAAAAAAATAGAATATTGTAATAGTACATTTCAATCATTAAATGCTATTAAAGATATTCTTGAACCACTTTCAATTGGTCAAATATTTTAACACATAGCATTATTTGATCATTATTGATGCTTTTCACATTCTTATTTTCTACTTGTCAGTTATTTTTGGTAACTGGTTAATTAATATGATTTATTAGGATTAAATATATTTACATAATATACAATCAATGAATATACTGCCTGGTATATAGTCTCAATTAATGCAGTGATAGACATGCCTGAAAATTCGACTCATTTCCAGCTGTATGTAACAGCTTGCCTCAAGAGTTTGTATAATGTCTCTTCTGGCTGTACCAGACAGCTTGCCTCAAGTCAATTCTGGTCTTGGCAGCTTCCAGTCCTATCATGGACTTGCTCACTGCATAGACCGATAGTGTAATGACTAAAAGGGAAATGCTCAATGTTAGCAGAGCTTTCAAGGAGAATGCTTACCATTGCTTAGGTTAGACAAATGTTCTCTGCCTTACCTCTAAAAAAACTGACTATTTTTTGCCAAATTCCAACCTCACTGGAAGCAATCATATTCAGAGAGTATCACTGCTTATTGGCCCATATTAACCATTGGCTGATTTTTATATATCTGTTTGCTCATTGACTACTGGCAGTGAATGCTTAATCCAAACTGATCTGGAAGGAATCTGGTCTAATTCACTCCTGAAGGTAAAGTGAAATACAACATTAACCATCTCTGTTTCCAAATTATTGGTTAAGCTTCAGTTAATTACTCTTTACTGGTAATAACATTTTCAATACACAGACAAGTAGCTGCTTCTTGCTTGCTATTATTCCATTTTAGACTTAATCACTGCTAGTCGATCTACTAGTCTACCATTGACCATTCTTTACTGCTGAACTGTTATCATGTCAAATCAATATTAACTTTAATACAGTCTAACCATTTTAGCTGCTTCTTTTCTCTTCTTCATTTACTGGGGGATAAATAAATATATATGATCTAATTTGTATGCAACTAGTTTTATTTGTATGCAAAGATCTATAATTTTGGTATGTTCTCTCCAGCGAATTTCTAGAATAAATTTGTCCAATAAAGAGAATGTTATTTAAGTGAAGAAATCGATGTGTATTTGCTAAAATAAATAATCTTTTGTTTACATATACAGTTTTATGCATGTGGAAATTTTATATAGTCAACCAAATAATAATGATTATAATAATCATAATAATTGGACTTCTAGACAATATATACTCTAAGAGAGATACTAGAATTTTTTCCCCTGAAGTTTTATTTTTTTACTTAAAAAGGAATATTTGAATCATATGACTATCAACTGACATTATTGATGTTTTTGTTTCCTATTATGATTTTGTGTTCCTGGAGTTTTAATAGATTGTATGCCATCATATTTAAGATATGCTTTAGTAACCGTAATTATTCTACTTACTCCAGTTAATAATTAATGTAAGGTATAGCTGCACATTCAAAATTTTTCAATAGTTGCTGTTTTAGTACAATAACAAATACTTTCCTCAGAGCTTCTTCTTTCTAAAATCCTAAAAATGTGTGAAAAGTGTGAATTAAGAAAATTAAACAATATTTAGAAAAAGATATTGGAGGATAAAATATTTTTTTAAAACTTCTTAACCAATAGAATTTGAGAATGAGGAGAAAATAACAAAAAAAATGATGATTTTAAATCTCACCACACACATTCTCATGACTTGAGAAGAAGTTCTGAGGAAAGTACTTATTATTATACTGAAATGCCAGCTATTTAGCTATTATATTTTTATTACATGGAAGCTCCAAGAAATTTTATTATGAATTCATCATTTATCCATGAAAATTAATATATATAAATTATTATGTTTTGGGCTAAACCATGTGTTATTTTCCATTACATATTGATATTTCGACGAACTAGCATCCGTCATTGTCCAGGTTAACTTTTGAAAGTAAAATCATTAGATCTCAAACAGTAATGTGACTGAGTGAGAGATGAGAAATGAGAGTCAACTTGAAGTAGTTCAGCATTCACAATATGAGGCTTATCAAAGTGTTTATTTCCCTCAGTTTTTTCACCTATTAATTTTAAGTTAATATTAGAAGACAGAGATAAAATGAGAGGTTTCCACATTGCTAGAATACATTGTGCTTCATCAGCCCTATTTAAACCAGTAGGTCTCTTTAATATTTCAATTGACTCCTCATGTTTCTTAAATCATACCTTTCCAAATTTAACATGTATTTTTGCATTGTCAAAGTTAGGTTTGTGACCAATTTCTTAAAAAATGGGAAGTAAAAACTGATGTCTTAATTTTCTGATTGAAAGCATTTATATGTTTCTTAATTCTAACATTTATTTGTCTATTAGACTGGCCTACATAGATTCTTAAGTACTGCAAACATGGAATTTCATAACCCCCCTGATGTTCCAAAAATACTCTGTCTTTAGGTTTGTGTAAAAAATCACCAATTTTCTTGCCAGTAAAAAAAGTTGTCTTTATATTAAAACTAGACAGACTTCTACTGATCTTATCAGTAACTCTTTTAATATAAAGTAAAACCACTCTATTATAGATGAATTGTCAATTCTATCCTCTTTTTTCCCTTTAGCATCAATGCTATGTAAAGCCTTACATATAATGTTTCTATTATAATCATTAGAAAGTAGAATATTTTTTGGAAGTTCTATTTCTTGACTTTAGATCTAATGTCTGAAATCCTAACTCCTTACTGAGGTGAGCCATAAGCTTGAAACCAATTGGTCTGGAGATGAGGATTTTCTGGTAGAGATTTTGAATTCTTTCTCTTTCGGCACTTATAATTTAAAACTTGTTAGAAGTTACTACAAGCTTAAAAGCAAGTTACACAATTTTTGTCTTGTTTTATTAATTATTATAAGGGTATATTATAAGTGTACCCTTGATGGCTATTGTGATGTTATATTGCTTTGGCTATTAATATATGGCGAAACTGAACTGATTTCAGACCCATATAGCTATCTGGTTTATAAGGCTGGATTTGAAGACATTTATGTGTCTGAAAAATTCAAGTTTTTAAATTGATAGGTGCTGATGCTTGAGTTGGAGTTTATATCTAGTGTCTGAAATCCTAACTCCTCACAGAGGTGATTCATAAGCTTGAAACCAATTGGTCTGAGGATGAGGATTTTCCGGTAGAGATTTTGAATTCTTTCTCTGTCGGCACTTATAATTTAAAGCTTGTTAGGAGCTAGTGGTAAGCTTCACCTAGTGAACATTAAAGCAAGTTAAAATTATAACTATTCTAAATTAATCTTTATAATTAATCCTTAAGCATATTTTTATTGTGATTTAAAATAATTTTGAACAGCTTGATTAGTTATCATTAATGAATATAGATAGAGAAGTATTAATTGTATACACATACCAAGCTTTAATTGGTCTATTTTTTGTACAACAATGGTCTTTGCTAAAGGTATAAATAAGCTGACATAGACAATATAGGGGAAATTAAAAGAACAAGAGAAAAGACAACAACCTCTAAATTATAACAGAATTTAAAACCAAGAAAAAGCTGAAAATTAATAACATTGGATTTTAATTTGAACCAAATTAAAATGTTAGTCAATTATATTTTGACTCATAAATAATGGAGTACAGAATCTCGATAACTTGCATGCATTTGACCTATTGTTCCATCGTTTGACAATTGCCAGGATTTCACATTTAAAAAATGGGAACCATTTTGGAAAACAAATACTTCACTAAAAGGGATTTCAAATTTAAAACCATACAAGAAATCGTAAGCATGAAATTTTATTCTATATATTACTACAATTTTAATTATTATATTTTTTATGTGTGTTTAAAGATTAAGGATGATTTGTTTGAAATGGCAAGAAGAGAGAAAAGAAAAATATTCTGTGTCATTCATTTGTAAAATAAATATAAAATACTTTTTGCCTTTATTCGAAATGTAATACGAAACAGATTACAAATAATTAGAACAAAACTTTCTGAATTTAAATTTTAAAAAATGAAATTGACTTTAAATGATATTAAAATTCACATATATTATAATGCGTGAATTTAATTTATATTTTTATCAAAATATTATTCTGATAATTTTTTTTTTAATGTTTGTTTACTTAGTTGTTAAAAATGAATATTAGAATACACTTACCATATTGGTAAATGCAAAGGATATTTAACTTATAGCTTAATTGAATATACTTAATGCAAATCTTGATGAAAGAAAACAATAACAATTTATAATAGTATTATGAAAGAAAACGTTTAAAGATGAAAAAAAAGTAAATAGCAACTTCTTAATTACTATTGTGAAATGCTGGAGTTAACACTAGTTTAAAATATTAATAAAAAGATTTTATAATACTTTAAAATGCAGGAATCATTTTTAATTATTCCAATATATTACCATGAGTGGAAAAATCATAAAGATTGTTTTGAGAAAAATTTTCTTTTGCAGTCAAAGTTGAACATATTATTTAAGCTACAGCTTAGTTTTTAAAAAAAAAAACAGACCCAAAATTTTGAAAAAAATATTTATAAGCATTACTGTATGGTTGTTTTGTTTTCCAGAAAGTCTTAAATGTTTTATTTACTTTACCATAATAAAATATGAAGAATATGAATGTGTCACCTTGTAAAATAGTTTACTGGTCAACAATGACATCATTCACCCTCGTCAGTCAGCTTATAGCAAGGAATTTAAATTACAGACTATGGGAATAAAATAAAATATAATGATTTTTTTATTGTTCATGTTTATTATTATCTTAGTGGATATGCTATTAAGATATATATATATTCTTTTATTTATGGTATAAATATGCAATGACTCTGAAAACAGATTAAGGTAAAATTATATATATATATTCTTACTGGTTGGTTTAAAGTTATATTAAATTAGGCTTGTCTAGATAGAGAGATACATATATCTTATATTTATGAGAATTGTTTATTGACATTCTATCTATGGGTAAACAGACAGAATAATTTGTCAAAAGCATAATAGTATTTACTTATGATGACATAATTATTTTATTATATGGAGTTTTCCATATAACCAGGTATACATTCATTTTATATTTTTATTATATTTTGCCTATAATTTAGAATGTCCACTTTAGTTTATAGAATTTATACTATTTTTTATTGACTGTGTGTTTTTATTATTGCAAATTTATTATGCTTTTTAAAATATTTTATAGATGTTTGACTTACAGTATGTTTGTTAGCTTCATACACTATCTAACATATGCATTGTTTGAGGTTGGATATTTATCTTTTTAGCTTTTAATACAAGAATTATTTTATCTTGACATTGTTTTGATGAGAATTTGTGTTTGTTTCCATTTGATAAATATGAGAAACATAATTTTACTAAATTTTGTATCATTGATATTATGCATTGGTAGATGAAGTATATTCTCCCATTGCTTATTCCATGAGAGGATTATATTGTTGAGGCTTATAATTATTTTATGCTTAGCTAATATAGTTTAATCCCCAGAGAGGATTGTTTTCATGGTATGCATTCTGTTCTCCTATGTTGAGACAATGTCCATACATTTTGTACCTAGGAAAAAGGTATTGGAACCTTCCATATTGTTATACAATTATATAATGTTATTCTGATGAGCCTTTCTTTATTGTCTGATCCCTCATGATGAGATCTAGTTATTTTCCACTATGTATGGTGAAGTTCTTGCTGTTTTAAAATTGTGTGGCAATGATAAGGTAGAGTTAGCTTCAGGGACACTTGTTTATCTATAGTGTTTAGCTAAATGAAAGTAGTGTATATATTGTGCTGTTGTACCTTGTCAACAGTTTTCAAGCAAATCAACAAAATTTATTAGTAATTTTAAAACTTATCTTGTGTGTCACATAATAAGAGATATACATATGCAATGTCATTTCATTTCCATCAAGCAGTTGTTTGCTGGCGGATTGGTAAAACATGTCAATAGTTAAGATCATTATTCTATGGATATAGGCAAAGTTTAGTATCCAGTATATATTTGATTTCTGGAGTTTGTTCACATATTTATATAATTAATTGCTTCATGCTAAACAGTAATTATTTCATTTGTACTTCATATGATAATTGTCATTATCATATTACTTATGAGTAAAGTTCAGTTATACTTTAATGCTGTCAATAGCATACTATAGATGGATATTATAAATAACAGTTACTAGACATATCAGTGCATCCAAATTGTTAATAAATCTAAAGGGAATGTACCTGTAACCAAATGAATATACCTTGTTATATGTTGTTTCTGAAATATATGTTTTTAGTTATTTATTATTATTGTATAAATTGTAAATAGTGTAAATAAATCTTTTTGTTTGAAAATATATTAAGTTGTTTGTGGCCTTATTGCTAATCATCCATATTATTATTATTATTATTGCTATCAACACATTATCTTATTGTTTTAAAATATTATTTTATTATTATTTTATTATTTTATATTATATTTATTATTATTATTATTATTATTTTATTATTATTTTATTTTATATTATTTTTTATATTATTTTATTATATTTTTTTTATTTTTTATTATTATTATTATTATTATTATATATATTATATTTTATTATTTTATTTTTTATTATTATTTTATTATTATTTTATTATTATTATTATTATATATTATTATTATTATTATTTTATTTTTTTTATTATTATTATTATTATTATATTTTATTATATTATTATTATTATTATTATAATTATCTTATTGTCTTAAAATCATCATCAATCAATATAGTAGATTTTATTACACATTAAAATATCACAATGAGTTTTGGTAAGCTCTTATATTTAAAGTACATTTAGAATTTATGGCTTATTGATCAGAAAACTGTTGATTTCAAGCACGTCTTATTTTAAATAATATTTTAATGATCTATTGGTTTTGGAATAGTATGTTTATCTAAATCATTAGATACACGATTCAGTAATCTTGATCACATGGTCCATAATCATTAAATAAAATGTAATGCATAGATTATTATACTGACTTTATTAAGAATACATGAAAATCTCATGAAATTTAAAGTCCATTTATTAGTAATTTCATATTTGTTTCATGAGCTATCTCTGGTTATTATATTTGATAGTGGCAAAATCCTTCTCACTGATCCAAATATATCTTTAAAAATAACAATGTTTAAGCATTTGAACTCTGGGATAATTAATTTACTGATTAATAATTTCAGATTTAACTATATTGTTAGTTTTCATCTCTTAAATTATTTATTAGGTTTTGATTTGAGTTTTTATGTTTACCTTCACTGTTTTATTGATTCAGTATAGCTTTAAACTGTAAATTTTTCTTTTATTTAGAATTAAACCACTAAACATCATATGATCACTACCTCTATACTAGCACATAATTGTTGTAAACAAAGGCAAAACTCTCCATACAGTAGTGGCACCCTATGCCAAACAGAGTAATCAATGGATGCCAGAAGGATTGTGCATAAAATCCCTATCTAGTGCCTACTCATCCAATATCCCCAGACTAGTTTCTGGCTTGTGACCATCATCAGTGAGGAGCCTTGGATCTAGGTTGTGGCCATCATCAGTGAGGAGCCTTGGATCTAGGTGCAGTGCTCTCAGATCCAAGGCTCCTCACTGATGATGGCCACAAGCCAGAAACTAGTCTGGGGATATTGGATGAGTAGGCACTAGATAGGGATTTTATGCACAAGCCTTCTGGCATCCATTGATTACTCTGTTTGGCACAGGGTGGTACTAATGTATGGAGAGTTTTGCCTTTGTTTATTTAGAATTCATAATCTATTTTAATTTGGAAATTAAATATTTTATTTCATTTTAATCAAGCTTACTTAATTAGATACATTCTTGATTATTAACCACTTAATAAAAATATAAATTAAATCAATCTTTTAGTATCATATTTTAGGCTTTAGTAATTGGTATAATTAAGGTAATTTAATTAATATTAGATTTAGTCCGTAGTGCACTTTGTGACTTTCCCCAAAATTTGCATATGCTAGCCAGCTAATTTTCATATAGTACATTATATGGTCTTTTATCTTAAGAATTATGTTTTATGCACATGCTATGATATTCAGAATCCCTTTATTATAGATGTTTAATTTTTTGTTCTGTGTGTTTAGTGTGCGCTTCTTTTTATATTGATTATTGCCTTGGGTTGGAGGTTACAATATATAAAATAAAAAGAAATACATTTATAAAATAAATTCACACTGTGTATATATATATATAACTAAAAAATGCAAAAAAATGAAACAAAATAAAATAAAAAATTCACTTTTGTTTATACTTCTGTTAATATATCTTTGGTAATTAAAGAATTATTCAGGAAAATTTGAAGAGCAAATTGAAACTTTATTTAGAGAATAAAATAATTTTTTAATGAAAGCTATGAGGGTATTTATATATATATAATATCCTCAAAACTTTTTTAAAATTTTATTTAGATATTTATAAAATTGTTAATATAAACTTTACCTTGTATATATAAAATAATAAGTGAAATGGAAATAGAACCAAATGATGCAGTTTGCTAATAATCCCGCATGTCAATTTCTCTTATCAGATCAGCCTTAGAAAAAAGAACTAATTGTTGTTAAAAATCTGCAGAAATAGAGCATCTGTATTAAAAAATACAGTACAGTATTCTATAAAAGTAATTACAGTATTTATATTTAACAATAAAATTGCTCTGGCCTAATTAAATATATGTTAACGGAAAAAGAATAAAGTTGCATTTTATGAAATAGTTAGTGTCACTTATTTAACATGGGACAAATAGAATTTAATTTTGTGAGTGCAGTATATATAAATGTAAAACCACTAAACATCACATGATCACCATGTCTTATGCTAGCATATAACTGTTATTAAAACAAGCAAAACTCTCCATACAGTAGTGCCACTCAACAAGCCTTCTGGCATCCATTGATTACTCTGATTGGCACTGAGTGGCTCTACTGTATGGAGAGTTTGGCCTGTTTTAATATATAAATGTAACCTGTAGAGGTTTTTTTAAAAAAAAAATTTAAATTAAATGTTTTTCTAAAGATTTTATATAGGTAATGCAAGTAATGATTTTATATAAGCACTAGATTGCAGTTGAAAATTGGGGAAATCTTAAGATATTTGAATCTATCAGCATTGTTTTTGTCTTTGGAAAAATAATAATTTGAAAGCATTGGTAATAGACTCTTTGGCATTGCAGTCTTTAATTAAATCTTCCCTTTTTTTTTGGCAATAAATAATCTGCTTTCAGAAATAGAATTTAGAAATACATGTTTACCCTTAGAAGTTTTGCAAAAAGTCATTAAGTGATGATTAACAGATTAAATTGGGGAAAGTATAAATCCTACATTTAAGTGATTGGTGTCATTCTTTTCTAATTTTATCCCATTTTAAAATAATATTGTCAGAATTTCAAAACCACTATATATATTTTATGGGAAGAAATATTAGAAATAAGTATTTTTCCATAAACTCCATCAAAATACTGTACACAAGTTGAGTGAGCCCTGAAGGATTGGGCAGCAAAGGCAGGGGTGGGTGCTAATAAAATTAAAATTTGATAGCAATTGCCTAGTCATTTCATGTATGAGGCTTGTCCTGGTTCCATAGTATATAAAAATCATACGGATAAACAATATCATTATATTTAGAAGAATTGGCCAACATGTACCTTAATAATTCCTCACTAAAAAGTCCAACAGTAATCCATTTGTCAACTTGGGTAAATCCTTCTCAGAACATCAAATTAAGATTTATATAAAACTTTGTTAAAAGGACAGCTAAATAAACTGAAGTCACATATTTGAAAAATAAATGCCCCTGAGTAGATGACAGGGTTAGAGGAGACATTTTTGCAAGCCTTTAAACTAGAGAATTATTAATAAAAGATTTGAATGAAGAATTGAAAATTGCATGACAATGTTTCAAAAAGATCTTCAACAAACTTTTTGGGAAATCACAAGGTAGGAAATGATTTTAAGTTTAACAAGAAATGAGTACAATATGTCACTCAAAGATTATTTTTTGGACTTTCAAATCTTTTTTTCCAAAAAATCTAGGGGGAATGAGTGAGAAAGCTGGTGGGTATTTTTAACAGTAAAAGCCAATAGTTAGAATCTTAAGAGAGACTTTTCTGAAGCAAAATATAATAGGAAATCAAAGTTACTTCTTAATCTACAGCTTAGACTTTTTGATCAAAAATAAATAATGATATAAATACATGATTTTGTAAATTTTAAACTGCATACCATTCAAAAATCTCACATGACACACAAATTTTACACACAAATAATTATTAAGTGGCCATATTTTCATTCTAGAGACAAAAGAAAAAAATAATCCCAATAAGTTGACTAGGGATGGCAATTTCATAAGCCTGATTGTAATTTGAAAAAAAATACCTGATCCTGATTTAAACCGGTTATGCCAGATGTATAGTCATAAAATTGTTTATTTTAATAATGTAAGAGAATTAAATCTGTAGAAGATTGCCAAAAAAAAGCACTTGTTTAAATTAATTTTTAAATTTGGGCAAATCTAATAGATTCATATACATAATACCGAATATGAGTAAGAGAGAGTTAAAATCAATTAAACTTTGCGTCTATCAACACTTTATCTGCAAAATAAACGTTAGACGAAAACTTGAAATCTTTAAATCCCCACTGAAAAATATCATTTTATAAAGACAACTTTTGGTAGATTTTTAAATTTTAGTGGGAAAAAAAATTATCTTTTATTCGTAGACTAACTAAAGCATTCAATTAAAGTATAAAAAAGGTTTCTTATCAGAAATCATTGCTGTTTGCTACTTTGAACAAGTGCTCTAATGCTTTCAAAAATATTTAATACATAACTAAATCCATTCAAGTTTATCTTGCACAAGTAAGTTTTTGTCAAGTTTTGTTTAATAAACTCAAAAATATTTTATATATAAAAATTGATTCTGAAAATGCAGCTTTAAAACTTTGTATCACTGCTGATAACGTAATGGTCTCTTAGTGTAATGATTATCGCATCCACTGCCATGAACTGAGTTCGAATACGGGAGGACGATTTTTGCGGTAAGTTGGTATCTTTTTCAAACAATCATCACATAGATAGTACAATTGGCCTCAATGTAAATGAGAAAATAGGTAGAGAATTTACTCTTAGCTGAATCATACAGAACGCTGAGGAAGGCTCATTAGCTGATGGATGACTGATCTAGTGTTTTATCCACAATTTTTCCATGAATATATATTAGAGCCATCTTTACAATTGTTTATATTAAAAAAGTATAAATATCTATTTATTTACTTGTTTGCTTTTTTCATTTCCCTTTAGTAATAGATAAAATGATACAATAAAGAGTAAAGCGTCTCTAAATACCAGGACCGAGGAATAATGGGGAAGTTCCCACCTATTCAACTGATGGGCCTATGGAGGGTTTTCCTAGTTCACTAATATTGTTAAACCCTCTAGAAATAATAACTAATTATGTATTTATTGACCAATGGCTAAGGATTACTTATCTGAAAGAAAAACGCACTTGAAATCGTCAACAACTGATTTTAAATTTTACTCATATTTAAAGCCCAGGTCATGAACACAACAAATAAAAATATTAATAATGTCAACACAATATTTTTTCATGTTTAATGCTGTTTTTAAATTTATGCAATATTATTCAATCCAATTTTTAATATATATCCTGATTTACTATAAAAATTTTGATACTTCTTACCTATTTTGAGAAACAATGTCCCATTTAGCATTGAATAGAGCATACACAAGTCACAAATCAATTTACTTTTATGATGATCTTCTCATTCACCAGCCTATGCCAATGACATTTTGTGCCGATACATTAAGACTATTCTTTAATAAGATCATGATAAGTTATACATAAAAAAGTAATATAGCATGTTGATATTTATTGGATAACATAACAAAGCCATATTGGATATGTAAAATTACAGTTGTTTTTCATTTTCATATAGTTTTCATGATTTTATATGCATTATATTAGTCTTATTTCAAGCATAAACTTTAGTAACTTCACAAATATAAATGGTTTAAATTTATTTAAAAAACATTCATTTAAAATTTGTTTATATTCTGCATCATCATCAATATTTCAGAATGAATCTTTCATTGAATTTAATCAACCCCCCCCCCCACATTCTTCCATCAAATGTTTTTTTATATCCATTCAGTACATGTATTTTTCTTGCACTTGCCATTCCTTAGGATCTATTTGAAAGTTCCAAAGATGGGATGATTGTGTTAGGAGGATTGTTGAGTGTTATAGTGGTAAGGAATAAGATAAAAAAATAGATTTATTAATAAAGAATAGAGAGTTAGAGAGATGGAGAACTAGTATGGAGAGTAAAAAGAGTTTAAATATATATATAGAAATAAACAGAATATTAGGTGCGAGTTAAGGTATAATAATAGTAAGGAAAGTAGTTTATTGTTTAAGGCTTGGGATCTTTAGCAATAAGAGAATATACATGTAAATGGAAAAATATTTGTGTGAATTAGTTTGTAAAATTATGTAAGGAAGGAATAGAAAATATTAGACATCTGTTAATTGAATGTAAATGCTTGAAAACAGAAAGGGTACATATAATGAAGTTATGGAAGAATAAATATGAAAAAAGTGATTATACAGAAAGTGGATTATTGGTTTTTATGCTGGGTTTGGAAAAAGATAAGAGGGGTTTAGATATAAAAGCTATAGAGTTGACAAAGATTATGTTGTGGAAATGGGATGGAGCAGAATATGAGAAAACTTAGACTGGGGAATGAAAAATAAAGTGGCTAACAGGTTTCTCTGGGCATAATTGCCAAGAGATTCTTGACTTCATTTAAGGAGAAGATACAGTACATCACATCACATATAGAAGCAGAACTGGACCAAAACAAAGATAAATATCACCAAAGAGACTCTACATTGATCAATACAAGAATAAATACCAAAGAACAAACTAAAAACAAGCTCAGGAAAAGTACACAAAGTAATTATCTAGACAAAATCATGACAATTAAAAGCCAAAGCTTGAAAAAAAATAGAGGAAAAGTTACAGAAACTCAGCAGTATCCAGTTGAACCTGCTGGTGAAAGCAATAATGCAGAACTAACACTTCTATCATTTGCAGAAAAGTTAAAGAAGGATACAAAGACTTCTGAATGGCAAGGTTTCAATACCCCATATGTCAATGGTTTTAAAATGGAACAGGGGGTTATGGGCCTTGAGACAAAGTTAGAGATAGTGGTCAGAGGTCATGAAATCAATCTGAATAATGCAAAGTATGGGGAAATTAATCATGCTGGCTTCTACCATGAAAGTAAATTTGAGAATGGCTTAATATATCATAATGTTGAGTCAAGTATGAACAACTTTGATCAGGATAGAAATAATTTAATTCCAGAAGATTTTCAATCAGTCAATGATGAATTTAATAATAGAATTTCTCAGAAATTATTTAATTCCTTTCTTAGTTTCCAGAATCAGTATACTTTAACATTGAGCACAACGAATAAAAAATGTGAACTTTTCACATTTCCAATAAATGAGCTATTTGTCTTAATCAAGGACTTAAATATCATTGATTCAATAAGAAGGGTCTACTATCACCCTAACAAAAAATATGTCACACTAGAATTTGAAAACACTTTAGCCAAAGAAAGATTCAAAAGATCTCAAATATTTCTAGATGAAAAATATTTAGTGAAAATTGACCTGGAAAGACCAAGATTGATAACAGGTATGGTGTGGAATTGTCATGTGGCATTTGAAAAAGATGAATTGCAGGGACTATTAGTGCACTTTGGCTATATTCAATGGTTCACTTTTCTAATCGAAAGAAGAGCAGAGATTTGGCTGCCATCCAACAACACATGATTTACAATGAGATTGACTAAAGATATCAGTCCACTGGATATACCATCTGTTCTTGAGCAGAATAAAAGCCCAATATACATAGTAATTCAAGGAATTCAACCTCAGTGTTATGGATGCAGGATCACTGACCATTTAATTAGGGTCTGTCCAAAAAGATTATGCACAAAATGTGGGGAAAGCTATAATGTACAATAACATCAAGCAATCCTTCAATAATAAATCAACAATTAGAACTAGAATTACAAGAATCTCATTTAAAAGATAGCAAAGTGAAACCAAATAAGCTACATTATAAGGAAAAATCAAAAAACCTTGCACAGTAGATTTGAAGATGGGACAAATGCAGGTCAAGCTAGAGATATGGCTGAAGAGATAAAGTAACAATTAGCACAGGCAGAACTGACCAGCCTCAAATCAATACAATCTGAAGAATCTGAAGGCACATTAAAAGAAATTGGTCAATTAAAAGAAGATGACATGTTCAGTGATACTGAACTAAGTGAGAACAGTTCAACTCAAATGAGTAAAATGACACAAAGTGCAAATTTCAAAAGAAAAATTCAGAATGGCTCTGGCTCACAAACTGATGAGCATAGTGTTGTGGGCTCAAACATTGAGCTGTGTGGTAAGCAAGAGGAGAAAACTGAGGGTCTCTCAAGAAGAAAGAGAAAAAGGAAAAGAAGATGGAAGAAGAAGCTGGTTCAACACAAGTCAGCGGATGAGATGGAAACTGAATCAGAAGGTCAGATAGTCAATGACCCAGAGGTAATGGAACATGATATTTTAGCTCATCTCATGATCTTCAAATGTATTGTTGAATCTAAAGGAGCATGTCTTTTTTAGAAGAGGCATGTATGTAGTGAAAGTGAAATAGGGCAGGTAATCTCAGAAGATGCAGATAATCCAGAGGAAGAAATCAATAACATAGAAGAGCAATGGAGCGATGAAGCTCATAGTGACAGGTCCAGTAGCAGGCAAGGTGAAGTGGCACAGGTTATCTCAGAAGAGTCTGATAATTGAGTGGAAGAACTTGATAATGTAGAAGAGCAATGGAGCGATGAGACTCATAATGAGTTCTGGAAGCGAGGAAGTAGATGGCTGTCCAAAGGAAATGCAGCAACAGATTAGTACTAGCCCTGTGTGTATTGATGAAATAGAAGAAATCACAGATGATGAAGAAATAAGCTCACAAGAGGAAAATTTTGAAGAAGACTCGGAACAGGAAAGCAATGGAAATTCAGAAACGGTTTGTATGAATTCCATAGATGTGGTTTATACAAAGATATGGCAACATGGATGAAGTTCTAAAGATCTGTGAATTAAAGGACTTGGCAATTCAAAAGACTCTTAGGAATAAATGGAGAAGACTAGTGTTATTGACTGTAGTATGATCTCAAGATTTCTTTAAACAAATGTATTTACATCATGTAGCGGGTGATCAGTCACCTGCATTTCTTTTTCCTTAATAAATAGAAATGTGTTTAAATTTAATTTTCTAATTTTTTGGCAGAATATAGAAAAATTCATAAAACAATTATAGATTGGATTGTAACCTTTTAATTTGCATTTATTAAAAACAAAATCAATCTTCTTGTTTTCTTTTTTTTTTAGATTTGCGATACGTTGGTAATTGTGTTATTCCTGCGAATTTAAAACAAGATCTACAGAAATTTCTTAATGTTTTGAAAGTAACTAACAAATACTTCGATTTAATAATGAGTATTCAAAATCAGATAGTAGTATGGTTGGGATCGTTATCAAATTCACAATATATATGTATCATTTTGAAATATTCTTGATACTTTTTAGATAGAAAAATAAACATGGATGTTGAAGTGCATCATAAACTACTGATTTGCTTCTATATTTATCAATATATAAGAAAAAGCATTTCATTTAGTGGAATATCTATTTCAGCTATATCAGTTTTATAGAGCTGTCACTCTCCCAAAATATATTGTACAGAAGTGAGATCTCAGGGTAACATTTAGGCAATGGAAAATATTATTTAAAGATATTTTCATTAATATTCTAAAGATATAATGGCAAGATCACAGTAATTACCAATTTGTATGTTTTTGAATATACTTTTAAGCTGAGCATTGATTGTATATATGTGGGGGGGTGATAATCTGGACCAACTGATGAGTAATGGTTTAGCCCGAAATACGAATATTGGTGATTATTTATCTTATTGACATGTGTGTGAGCAAGTGTATCAGCAGGATGAGATAGCTTGGAGAGTTGTGGGTCATGTGAGAGTCTGAATTCAAACCTCCTATATATTACATATTGGAGTGCAGATATGAAAAAGCTTGTACTGTAGAAACAATTCATATATTAAATATATATATTAAGTTTCTTAATATTAAGATACATCTTCAATAGATTGGGCATATAAAACACATAACAGTATTTTATGGTCAATTTGTGTACTGTTCATGAAGAAGGTTTAAAAAGCATATCTCATTGATTGCTTTCATTGGGAGAAAATGGCTGAGAAGAATATACTCAAAAATATAATTAAGCAAAATGTTGAAATCTTTCAGAAAAAAACTTGCTGCAAAAATTAAAAACAGAATTACTTTGAGTCAAATAAAAACTTGTGTATTTTAGCCACAATATAGAGTCTTTGCATATATAAAGACTTCCAAAAGATTTTATGAATTTTACACAGATTGATGGTCCACAACTTAAATACATCTTAGCCAGAAAAAATGTAAACATATTCCTGAATATATGATATATGTAAAAATGATCGAGGCTAATAGAATTGATAGTATATATACTTGACAAAAAAATCATTTTAAACATTTTATTCTTTCTGTGAAGGCACAGATTACACTGTAAAACAATATACATGACTTCAGTTATATGCTATCTAAATAAAAAATATGTATACAAACAATCAAAAATATAAATACATAAAGAAAAAAAACATTAAAATTTATAAATTTATTAATTTTACAATACTCAAGCAGTCATTTTTATATCTCTGAAGGTCATATGCCATCATGTTTAAAAAAAAAATTCAGATTTGTAAATAATTGTACAATATGCCAACAGTTGTTTTTCCATCTCAAAACAATGTACATAATCATGTATATTAATAACATTTCTTTGCTTTAGATTAAAAATACATACATTTTATTATTCCTTTATTATCATTTTTGAATTTGATATGCAGTATTTTGCATAATAAAATGTTTTCTGAGCATAATTTAAAAGTTTTACAAAAATTTAGAACATGCTTAAAGTTATCATTGATTTACATACATCAAAACAATAAGACAAATCGCATAACAAGGCAACTATTACATCTGTAAAAGACAAAAGTTATTGAAAAAAAGAATATTGCCTTGAATATAAATAATTGTTATGAAAGTCAGACATTTCACTATTTACTTGGTTTAAAAAATAAAAATATGTTACAATGAGTTTTTCTTATTATTATTATTTTTACAATTAATGAATGAGTGAACATACAATCAAATATATGCAAATGTGTTTCCTAAATTTACTATTTATTATTTTTTTAAAAAGATTATGTTATAATTTTAATTTATTGAAGCATATTACAACATGTGTAAAAAGTATCTGTGTTATATATGTGTGTGTTGAAAAGTACTGCACACCTACAGTTCAATAAAAAATACATAATCTATTCTAGGAGAATTTTCTCACTAAAATGTGTTATTTATACAATATACACAAAGGTTCCAGGAACAAAATATAATATAATGGATATTGTGGCTCCACTATATATGTTTTTTACCTACAAAAGTTTGAATAATAATAATATACATAGATAAATTTTTAAATAGTAAATATATAGCTGCTAATAATATTGAAACAGACACATTGTTTCACAAATATATTTTAAGAGTTATTTTCCCCTTCCACTTAAAGTGATTGACTGAAGTAAAACAGATGTATATAAAAGAAACCAACTTTTCAATAATGTTATTAAAAAAAAGCAAAATGCTTAAATTTAAAAAAGAAAAAGAAAATCATTTTAAATAATGATTAAGAGTTTAAAAAAAAATCTTCATCATTGATTGTTAAAATTTTTAAATCATAAAATAAATACATCTTTAAGCATTTAAAACTGACATTTATTAAAATATAATATTTTTAATTTTTGAAACATTGTACACAAAGTGTAATAATCGCTTGAGGCAAACTTATCAAATTGGAAAGCAAGGCATTATCTGCCTAATCCCTCATCTGTTCCTGTTGAACCTAAACAATCCAATCATCAAAAAGAGAAAAGCACTTGGGATTAAATAAAAGCTGTTTGACAAATCTGATACAGTGGAGTCATGCTAGATTAATCCAGAGACTTGATCAGGGTATAAATAGTGGAGTTTGAAGTTTAAAAAGTTCTATCTATGTGTTGTTTAGCTGTTTAGTTGCCAAGTGATTTTAGTGCAGAGTCACCTTTTGAATAGTATATTTTTGGCCACACAGCTTGTTGGACATTGAAAAGAAAAGTATTAATATGGGAAGCATGAGGATGATAGGCTAGTCAGTAATAGCTTTTTCTCTATCTGTAGCCATGAATCTCCAAGCCATGCCTGGGTGAATACCAATGGAAAATAAATTATGCCATTCAGCTTAAATAAACCAACCCCTTTTTAAAATGAAATAGTGACCTGAAGTGGATGAATGCTGAATGAAAATAAAGGTAACGATTTTATAAAGAATAAATACTTATATGTTTATAATCAAAATACATCTTTCTTTAAATAAATCATAAATGATTATATTTTTATACGCAAATACATTTTATTGGAATAAATCATAAATGCTTATACATATTATATACTAAATAAGTCTGTATTGAAATAAAGAATAAATAATTATATCTTATCTGCAAAATATGTCTATAATGGAATAAATTATAAATGATTATGTTTGATATACAAAATATGTCTTTGTTGGAATAAATCATGAATACTCATATTTTAGACACATGCTATGTCTGTGTGGAAATTAATCCCAAATACCAATATGTTTATAACCAAAGCATCTTTAATGGTATAAATCATAAATGATTATATTTTAATAAAATACATCTGCATAAGCATAGATCAAATATACCACATATATCAATCTGGAAGAAGTATAAATGCTATATAATTGAAATACATCTCTAGCTGGTGGAATAATAAATGACAAAACACGGTTATACCTGGAAGAATTAGAAAGGCTTAAGAAAATAACACCCATCTTTAAAAGAAGAAATTACAAATGTTTATAAGAAAAAATATAACTGTACATGGATCAAGGATTAATATTTAAATCACAACTAAAGAATTAAAGAACACCGCAAATAAATACATCACCAATGAGGAGTAACTGATCAATGGAACCTAAGAAAATATGTGCATACCAGAAAATGGATCCTAAAGATGAACTATGTCAAAAATGAACTAATGATAAACTTTATAGGCTTATTGTCCAAAATAACTATGGAGAACTAATGATCTTAACAAATGTTATGAAATAAATTTCATTGCACTTGTTTATGAGAATCCCATGCCTCCTGAGATATGTCCCATAACTAGACCTAGGTAAGTCAGGTTGTAGTGAGATGGAACGCTAGTGGCACTGTTTGGAGAAACCAAACACATAAATTTCTAGGTATTTCCAGACTCTATGGTGCTACATCCTCTGATGAGCAGGAAATATTGTTGTAGGTGGGATGATGTCTGTATTGAGGAATGCCAATCGATGGTTCCTTCCTACAATATGCTCATCAGGAAATAAATACAACTGATGTAAGAGGTTGTATGGGTGTGGCCGGTTACAATATATACATATAAATTTTTAAAATAATAAATGTATATCAGTCATCTTCATTTGAGAGTGATTATTCTAACACCATAAATATAAAAAGAACAAATAATAAAAATTTAAAGCATAAAGAAACAAAAAATATAATAACATTATCACAATTAGAGCAAAAAAATGGCTAATATATATTGTAATAGAAACTAGATGAGAAGACTTTTGTAATGACTATTTGATAAAAAAAAATCATCCAATATCAGATGATAAACATTATAACCTATAGATAATCTGATTTTACATAATTAATATTTATGAAGATGTTGGTGATGATCAGGCAACATTCTCCATTTAGTAAAAAGTATATAAAATATCTCTTTAAAAAATTATGGGATATATTTCCATTACCATACATTTTTTAAGAGTTACATCAATGGATAATTTCATTTATAATCAGGATTTGATTAATATGTGCGTAAAGCAATATTTTCTTATGAAAAATATCACTGCTAATGCAATACCTTAAAATAATACCATACTAACTTCTTATCTATTCACATTGCAAGGATATCTTTGCTCAGATTGTGTTTAAAACACAACTTTAGTATACATTTGGAATAAGAAGGACAATTAAAATTGACAATAGATACTAGAATTAGCTTAATGTAATAATACAATATTTATTTGATATGTTTGATTAGTAAATATTATTCATAATTAAATACACACAGATATCTATAATATATTTTTGAATTTTTCAACTAAAGAGAAAATTTAAGTTTTAATGTGCTGCAATTTCTACCCTCATCATTACTCATCAACAAAATGTATACATATTACGTTGAGTTTTAGAGAAGTATTGGGTTTGTCTATAAATCTTTCTAAATAGATGCCAATTGTCATATTCAAGCCATCACAAAATTGATTATAATAATAATAATTCACTTCATTATTTAATATATATATATATATATATATATATATATATATATATATATATATATATATATATATATATATATATATATATATATATATATATATATATATATATATATATATATATATAATATAGAGAGAGATCACAAATATATATATATAATATAGAGAGAGATCACAAAATAAGCTCTTAACAAACTTTACAGAATATCCCAGACTGGTTTCTGCTACTGGCATCCTCAGTGAGGTGCTAGGATATTCAAGCATTAGATTAAAAATACCAGGACAAGCCCAGCACTTTATCTAATGTATAACTATTAAGTAGAAAATCAGAAATGTTCAGACATCCATATGTCTTCCAATCCAGCTATCTAAATAGGACTAAAGATAATATTTTTTTAAGCCAGCTCTAGTGAATTGTCTAAAATCAAATGGCCTTATTTGCAATGCCTTTATTGTAAGTTTTATTATTATGCTCTTTTTTTCTTATTATATAACTTCAGAGAGCAATTCTGGGAAATAATTTTATGCAAGGATTTAAGAAATCTTGTTTTTCATCTCAGCATTAACATGATATACTATTTAGATTATTTAATTTTAAAAATTTATCAAAAAACCGATTGAATTTTGATGATAGCTGTCTTCCACATAATTACACCCTATTTCAAGATGGCGAGTACTAAAGATATAAAAAGCTTTGAGAAATGCTTTTCCTATCTATAAATAGTTCCATAAGTTTGAGAGATTTATTCACCATAAAATTAAGGTGCTGATGAAAGAAGCTATTATTGAAAAATATTATTCCTAAATTTCTTTGGTGATCATTTGTTATGACTTTAGAGCCATAGATATAATAGAAAACCCTTAAGATTTTAGTCTTCCTAAAGTAAGAATCAATGGAGCACTTAACAATCTTTACATTTATATGATTATTTTTCACACCATTTCAAGAAATTATCTACATCTCTTTGAAGTAAAAAAATAATCATTAATAGCACAGATATGCTTAAAATTTTGCAATTATCTGCATAGCACAGAAAGTTGTGAGAATTTAATATAATTACTAGGGTTCTTAATATATATCTTGAATAATAAAGCTGCAAGAAGACTGTCTTGAGGTATCCAAGTGAAGCAACAATAAGATAATAAAGTTTTATTGTTAAACTTCACACAAGACATTCTATCTTTAAAAAAAATTCAAACCAATTAATTAAGCTTATGGAAAAACCAAATCTGTAAAACTTTCTAAAAAAAATTTTATTATTGACTTCATCAAAAGCTTTGGTTGTATCAAGATAAATAACAACCAACCTAAATTAATCCTCATAATTGAATGGGAAATGTGATCAAAAATATTTAGCAGATTTGTTTCATTTGAACAATTAGATATAATAATAATAATAGTAATAATAATGATAATAATAACAACAGCAATAATAATAAATTATTATTATTATTATTATTATTATTATTATTATTATTATTATTATTATTATTATTATTATTATTAATGATGACAATAATAATACATTTTAAAACTGATAATAGTAAATATATTTGACAAACATGAGAAAATTTTACTTACATTTAGGCTTAACCATATTTGTGTAAAAGTTATAAGATAAGTGTATAAACTTATAGATTGAGTTATTTATTCTAAAGTATATATTTTATCTCTTTATAGCAATCTGTTAATATCTTCATATGAGGTCCTTAACTTCTCATCATCACAACTGTGATTAATTCTATATTAACTTCTTGGTTTCAAGCTCCAGGATTTTTTATTTTTTCCAGCTGAATATTTCTGCAAGTCAACAGGTTAAGCTAACTTTTGATAATGCTTCAGATTCAGACAATAAACTTTAATTTTTATGAAGACATCATTTTTAGACTATGAGTCATGAAACCTATTCACTTTTGAAGAATTATAGAAGAAAAGCATTGAACATCACTCCTAATGGTCTTTCAACACATCATGTTGAAAGTCATAATGTTGAGGTTTTCAGTCATAGTTGAAATATGAGTAGCAATCTAAAGTGTTTCACAACTAGATGATTTATTGGTATAAATAGTTACTACAGGATAATTATTGCAATGGTGTATTGATGTACTTGTAGCCCACTTCACTTTTATTTAATGTCTTCATGCTGTATGCTGATCAAAATGTAATCATAGTCATACAACTGTCTGCACTATATATCAAAATATTTTTCTTTTTTCTAATAAACTTATGTTGGCCCTCTCATTTCACACTCAGAACATTCCACAGCTTAAAAGCCCAAACATCTATTTTTGCTAAGTTGTTCTTCTATATCATTAATTGATAGTTGTTTCCTGATTTTAGATTTAAGTAAATCAACTTGAGTATATTAAGAGCAAGCTTTATTTATATGATATCTATTAATTTTTTCAAAAAAGATATTTATTTTGACTCTGATTTAGTATTTTAAGTATCAGTTCTTCCAGCTAAATTTTCTAATCTTTGTATTCTATTTCACGTTTATATTTTCTTTATACATAATTGAATGCTTTTTTTATTTTATTTTTCTTTTAACCTGATATAATTTTTATACCTAAGTCATCCTGTAATCATAAGTTGAAATAAATAATCCAAATGGATACACTTCTGAATTTTTACATTTTATAACAATGCATATTTATTTTACATTCAGCAAAGTGTATTTTTATGTTTATTTTAAAAATGAACTGATTATTACACATTATTACAAATATCTTTTCCCTTCCCTTATTCTTGAATTTACTGATTTTAACATACTTTAATTTACTAACAAACCATTATCTAGATATTAACAAAAATGAACACCTGCGTTACATTTTATAATCATTAGAGTTCAGTTATTTCCCTTTATTTATGCAAATATATATAAACATTATCCATCAAATCATCACGTTAAATTATTTAATCTTTCCTTATATTACATTTTTCTTATGTAGTCTCTGGTATGAAATTTAGAATGAATTCATTATTAATTAAAATCATATAATTTCAATTTATATTTTAATAGTACACTATTAGCTATACTGTTTTTAAACTAAGTTTTAATATTACAGATATGTGGTTAACGATATGAAAAAAATATGGAGGGGGAAAAAGGATCAAATTACTATAAAAGATTCCACACTTCTATATATTGTTAAAATTCAAATTTCATTAAAATTATAAATTTGTGTGTCCGTTATTGCTATGTATAAATATGAAATCATGATTTCTCTTGGTATTCATTATTCAATAATTAATTGAAAATAAATTGTAAATAATTTTATAGATTTATATAGTGTATAGAATGTTAGTCTTTTTAGGAAGTGTGTTTAGGAATGAAATGAAAAAATAGAATAAGAAATTGATCTTGTATCTAAAACAATTTTAGTTTTTATTCTGTCAAAAATGTGGAAAAGAAAAAAATGTGACTTTATAACTATCTTTATAATTAGAATAAAATTTATTAAGATTGAATATAAATTAAAATTGTTTGTAAATTAAATTTGTGAACTTTAAGTCCAATAAATATAAGATAATTAATATGTCAATCTATATCCAACTGTAAAAAAGTTCTTAATTAAAGTACTTAATCGAATAGGTTAAATAACAATGTGTTCACCAGTCAACTCAGTTACATTGGCAGTTTGACTTAACATAAATACAAGTGCTGCATGAAGACAATATTCTTTTTTTTTTTTCTAATTCAAACTTTCAGCTATTCAAATTATTTAAATGATTTATTATATTAATATTCCAGATTGGAAAGCTATAAGTAAAAATCAGGAGAAAAGAGTTAACAATCATTTGAAACTGAAAACTAAAGTCACCAATAAGATAGATAATTGAAATATCAGATAGAATTGTAAGTCTGAAGTTATGGTAATCCTCAAGAAATCAGATGAATATAGTTAGACATTCTCTTTAGGATAGTTGCTTTTCTCTCACAAACGTAGCCCTGCAAAAAATAAGAAGAAAGAGCATTCATCTTCTAATGTCAAAGAAAGAAAATATGATGTGCTAAAGCATAGTTGGAAAATAATTGATTTGTCTTCTTTATATTGCTTGCCATAAAAAAATAAATACTAAAAAAAAACCGAAAGTCCAAGAATAAATGTTAAAAATAATAACAGTAAAAGAAAATTGGTGTACGAAGACTGGAAAAAGAAAGAACTTGAAAAGTAAAATCTATATGAGCTCTCTCAAAATCTTATAAAGTGCATGAATTACAAATATAAATTCTAGGGGTCATTTCAAATTTTATATAATTTAAAAATATATTTTTTAAAAGATCTTAGTCTATAAGTAATCTAATTAAAATATTTCTATTTTGTAATTTCTAATACTCTTTTTTTTTTAATTTAATAATTGTCACATTTCTGTGAAATACACACTGATTAATCTTCAAATCAGTGTATAACACACACGTTTTGCAACTATTTCATTTTAAATTAAAATAAATAACTGATTTATCTAACATTTTTTTACTAAATTAAGTTCTGCATCATTGATAATTTTTATTCTGTAAAATACATTTTAAAATAATGCATTATATATATGTGTGTGTGTGTGTGTCTAAAATAATGCATACAACTAGGAAATGTGAGCAGTAATATTTGAAGAATAACAAGTACTAATAAAGACAGCCTATCAAAAAATGATAGTATCTTCCATTTAAGTCAAGAATAAAAATCATCTGAGAACAAAAGTAATACTGACAACCATATCATAACATAATATATAAATAAATAAAAATAGAGTCGAATAAATAAATAGAGTGGAATAAGAGTGTAAAGAAGTGGATAATAATTATGAAATAGTAGAATTGATTAAATTTAAAATGGCTGATTCAAAACAAGCAAGTTAAATTATAGGCTAAAAATAGTTTTAAAAAAGTCCTGGATGTTCTGGAGAGAAAAGTATTAAATGAAGGAGATCCAAATTGAAAGAAATATTTTTTAAAAAAGAATTTTGATTGAAAATAAAGTGAAGATCATAAAGAATATATACAAATTGCAACAAATGCTATAAATAGCTCATTGGATCTAAAACAAAGGGGGGGGGACATCTAAAGAAACACAAGACAAAACATGAAAATTCTAAAAAATTCAAAAATGGTAAAAAGTCTAAATGAAAACTCAAGGAATAACAAAAACTACAGAAATTAGAAGAAAAGGCAAAAAAAAATGATCAGCTTGAAAAGAAAAATGGAATAATGTAAAATTGAAAAACAAATTGAAATCAAATAAATTAATACAAAAAAAGATAATAATAATAATAATGATGATGATGATGATGATGAAAAATGTCCTAAGAAATGAATATAAAAATGAATAATAATGAAAAAATAATTCAAAAAAGGAGTATAAAAATACTTAATAATAAAGAAAAAATGATTCATAAAATGAATGCTAAAATGGATAATAAAAAGATACAAAAAATGATTAGAAAAATTAAGGAAGAAAATAATAAAATTATAGAGAAAATGGAAAATAAGATAGAAGAAGGCATAAAATAAGGCTTAGAGAAGATATTGCTATATTAAAGTAAACAGTACACCTCAAGCAAATAAAAAGCTAATTAAAACAGAAGAGCAAATTAATAGAACTGTTGAAGTAATGAAAAAAATAAAATTAGAAAAGGAATAAAAATGGAAAGCAAATATTATCAAAGCATCGAAGGAGTATAAAGCAAATGAAAGAAAAACATAAGAGTATAATTCAAGAAACCATAAAAAAGTATATTCAAAAGGAAATGCAGAAAAAAATATAAAAACTAAGAACTACAGAAAAGATTGCTTTGACAATAAATAAATTGAGATTCTTGGTAATGTTTAGATGTGGACTGCTTTCATGTATTTACATAAATAATGAATTATTAAAAGTGATAATATATTTTATAAATAACTATAATAAAGCACAGAAATACTTTCAGTTATTCTCCTAACCTTCTTCAACACTGAAAACCATTTAAATTCAAATATAGTGGAAGTATACGGCATCAAGTCATATCACAAGATTTATGAATTCTAACAGTAGCAATTGTCTTATTTATAGACATCCTGTTTCTATTTATAAAAATTGCCTCTTTATTTTTTTATTATGGGAAAAGAAACCATAATAAAGAAAAATTAAGGAGGCAATTCTTACAAATAGAAATAGTAATATGTAAATAATAGACAATTTGATAATGTTAATATTTATTTTAAGGGGAATATTACATGATGACATTTATTTTCACTATATTTAAATTTAAATGGTTTTCAGTTGAAGAATGCTAAAAAATTAATTGAAAATACTTCTGTGGTTTATTATAGTTATTTATAAAATATATTATCATCATTATAATTCTCTATTTTTATTAGAATAATTATTCCATAATGGACATTTTGTATTCTTAACATATATATTATAATATTGTAGATAGAGAACAATTTTGGCCATGATAAATATTACAAGATTATAAATAAGTAAAATTATAATGGGGGATATATTTAAAATTTTCATATGTTTTTAATATTAATTGATTTAATTAAATGTTTTTCTTTACCAAATGATAATATGAAAATTTGAGACAATTTTCTGTAAATAATAATATGCATATTATTTTAATATGTTATAAATGATTGTGAAAGGGAAAGAAAATTATAAAATAATGTAAACAATTTTTGATTCTGTTTCTTCAGTAATCATTTACTAGTTTTAATGCCAAAATAAATAATAGAATAAATAAATTGTTTCTCCTTAATAAATTATTAAAAAAATCTTAATTTTATCTTTTAAAAGAATAAGCAACGTTTTTTTAAAAAAAAATAAAAATTTAACACTTTTGTTAAATTTTGTTTTAATTAGTTAAAGTTGATCTTTTTTCTTTTCTCCTTCTCTTTATCCAAAACAAAAGGCTATGTTTTGCAAAATAGTGTAATTAATTGATTATCTTGTTTTTGTTTAATAACTGCATAGAGTTTTTTCTTATGATTGGAATTTAATTGTTTTATCTTTGACACGTTATTTTGCAATTTTAATTTTGAAGGAGGGAAATAATCTTTTGTAAAAATGAATGCAATTGGTCAGGATTTAATGCAATCATGTGAAAGACAAAATGTGATTGTATGGATATAGAATAATATTGGGAATACAGTAAATCAATAGATGTCAAATTCCTGACTCAGCTGTTGAAGGAGACAGAAGCAGAAATTCAGCTCTCAAGAGCACATTTAAAGTACAAAAGTTTTTTTTAAAATAGATTTGAAGAAAACCATGTGCTAGGTTTTAGCTAGAAGCTGCACATCATCGAAACTTCATTGTGTAACCTGCTCACTAGCAAAATGTAAAGGAGAATACTCCTAGCTGCAACAAACTGTATCTTCATCTAAGAGCATGACTGTCTCTGCCACTGTTTTAGTCTGACCTGAAAAATTATTAGATTTTTAAAAAATGGATAAATTCATTCCATGTAGAAGCTTAAAAATATTATGTTGCAAAAATGAGAAAATTTGACTTTTTGCATTATCTTAGAAAGATGTATTAGTAGAAAACTTCTATAAGCCTACAAAAAAATTCTTAAACTCAGCAGTGGAAGCTAACAGGAAAGAAAACTGATAATTGCACCTATCAAAAAAGGACTCAAAAGAAAAAACCATAGTAAAGGTATTTTAATGTGCACATTAAGACTACGTGTACAGATAAAAAAATTTATAAAAATAATTACTGGGAATATTGAAAATTTTTATTAACTTAACATTTTCTTTTGAAACATGTTTTTTTTCTTCATATCATTTTATTTACAAAATTATGAAAAGGGTTTTAGCTAATTTAAATTTTTTTACCTTTATTAGATAAAGTTTTTATATAAATAATATAAATAATAATTGATCATCATAAACAATTTTATTAGTTTAGCATTTTCTTTTAAAATATATTTTTTTATTATTCATTTGATTTTTGCCTCCAAAATTACAGCTCCCAGTTAACTCAGTGGAGAGCATGAGACTCTTTAAAATTATAAAACGAGTTTCTAGCTAATTTAAATTTCCTTATCCCTAATTGTGAAAAGTTGTTTTACAACTTTAACTATTGAAAAAAAATTCACTGCATATTAATTAAATTAGTGAACAAAAGTCAATTACTTAATCAAATTTGTTATAAGAAATTATATTTTTTGATAAAATATATTTAAGTTTGAATTATCACATTATCATGTCATTTTAAATATTTTTACATATTAATCATTACTTTATAAAATAATTGTTTAAAAAATAATAGTTTTAATGTCAGTATTCCACCAGCTATCTATTTTATGAATAGACAGTGTGTGTGACTTGGATTTTATTTCAGCATAGTGTTTTAGGGATTTATAAATTATCCAAGTAAGATTGTTTTAATAATATTATAATAAATACATTTCTCTTTCTCTTGCTCATAGTCACACTTCTTAGGTCTTGTGATCTTGAGCTAGCTCTAGAGAACAATAATTGTTGTTATTTATATGTGAGGATCATGTTTTTGTTTGGACATTTATATGATAACTCTGAATGTCACAAAGGTATCATCTTTAAAGTCCATTCACTGCATTTTTTTGGCTTATTAGAAATTTAGTTTATAGATGGCTGGTACATTAATGGTACTATGCAACCAGAGCAAAGATGATGACCAGCATGCGTCAGTATCCCAGTATTACTTTTTGTTGCATGAAGGATGTGCATCCAGATGATTATGTTAGATTTTGCCCTAAGTTTGGTAGTTGCTAGGTTATAATAATATTTATAATATACCTCTTTTAGATAGTTACAAAAGATGGCTGTTGATTATTAATGATCAATGGGATGTTGTTTATAGATATATTCATGCTCCTTATATATTTATATTTTTATTTTATATTTATTCCATAAATTTTCCTTCCTTTTATAATTATTCCTTTGATATTTGCTCATTGTATTGTAATTTATTGGGAATGATGATGTTTCCATCTCCCCATTCTACCCCTTAACACCCATATCATTACAATATAATATATGAAAGTACCATACCTATATTGTTTTCGCAAAAAATTCAGGCTATTCTATATTTAAAGGGAGGGGGGCTGTTACTGAAATAATATAGCTATAGGATGTGTCAAATATTTTATATAGATTTCTGCTAGTGTTATGCACTGCTTCTATTTCATATATATATAGTACCAGTTCAGGCTACACTTAAAATAGTCTAACAATAATAGTTTTCTGGTCATGCTATAAAATAAATATACGAAATAAAAGAGAAAGAAAAAATGTATGAAATTAATTTCACTTTTATAAAAATTAAATGAGATCAACGCAGTTAGTTCACATATTAATTAATGATATCAATGCATTTTAAAAAAATTATGAAAACTTATCTTAGCGAGAAGATAACAACATATAAATAATATTGACTTAAAGGTAATTAGTTGGAGAATTTAGATATTCTATTTATAATAATAAATTCCTAAAAGAGTTATGGTTCTGAACAAAAATATCCAAGTCAATATTATTATTTTTATTTATAATATTGCAATTCTATTTCTTTTTTATCTTTCCATCAATAAAGTATATTTATATTTTAAAAAGAAAAAAGAAAAAGAATTAATTTAATTCTTGTACTTTGCTGTGCAAAAATAAATAAATAGATAGTCTACTTAATTATGATAATTTAAAAGAATTTTATTCTTTATCTAGCGTTTTTATGAATAAAGAAAAAAGAGAAAGCTGAATTTGGAAAAATACCAATAAGAATAAATGTAATTAGAAATATTGAAGATAAAAAGTATTTCTTGTATTTTATTTATTTTTAAAAGATAAAATATTATTTTGGGTATTTAAAAAAAGTGGTATGTAATTCAAACTGATTAGGTGATGACAATAAAGGTATCTAGATGAGGTTGAGTTTGATGATGGATAGCATTGATATAAATGGGATGACAGATACGAGAAGGTTTTAAAAAAAAAGAGCTGTAACATTGATACAGGAAAGGGTGCTGAAAAAAAAGCTTGAAAAGAATTGACTTGTGGCTCAACTCAACAAGCTAAGAAACTTTGTTAATAACATTTTAGAGAGTAAAGCTGATCAGAACAGTATTTCATAGTCATTAAGAAGCTGCTAACTCATGAACAATTGATTAGATAACATGGAAAAACAGAATATAACAAACTTTGCCATGCTGAGATAAAATCTCTTATTAGTACACTGGTTGTTAAAACTTGAAATTATATAGCCTTCTGTCAATGACATTTTTAAAAATAAATTGGTCCTGACTGCACCAACAGCTAACTGATAAAATGGGAATAGGTAGTGCTATTATTTTATACTCTATCCATGATGAATGCACAACCTATCCATATTGATTCCCTGAAAGTACTCCAGATGAAGCATTGAACTTATTGATCTTGACTGAACTGTAAATCAGTTATCCAAAAGAGTTCAAACCTTCTTTTACTCATCTAATGCTAATATCAAAAGTTCTGAAAGTTCAGATAAGATCTATTTTATTTAGATGAAAGGCTCTCAAAAGAGAAAAAATAACTGTAGCAGAATTAAAATTGTGTGTAATTATTCTCTGCTTAATATTTGTAAGCTCATCTCATATAGATTTAAATTTTTCCTTTGCTTTATATTTAACACATAGGATAACATATGTATTTATTGTTTCTTTTTGTCAATCTTTACTATTATTATTATATTTATAGATTGATGTTAATTTAAATGTATTTATTATACTCTGACACAGTCTCTATTTCATGCATCATATCAGAGCTCATGGATTATATTCAGTTAAATGACTTTTCTTTGATATGAACACATTCTCATCTAAATTGTAACTGATTGGATTACATGGCCCACAACAACATAGTTGTGTGTGCACATATGTACATATAAAATAAAATAAAAGTAGAAATGAGCACAGACATAATTTTTTGTAGATATTTTTCTACATTAACTGGGAATAAAAATAATAAATAAAGACTTAATAACTAAATTTAAAACAAAATTTTATTATCAATTAAAACATTTAAAAAGTCTAATAAATATAATTTGTAATTCTGATTTGAATTTAAAAATATGCAGGTCAAACTGATAATTGTAAAAATTTCTATTATTTATTTTTGAAATCTTTTACTTAATTGTTAAATTTCTATATCTAAGTAAAAACATGTCCATCATACTTTAACAAAAATTTCAAATAAGTTTTCAAAAGAAAAACACTTTTAATTAAATGTATTTTTATCACTCAATCCAAGTCTATAAAAAGTTAAATAATTTAGAAACAATTATGATTTAAATAAATCATTTAGGATTATACGCAATAAATCAGTTATGATCAATCATTGGGAATCATTCAATTAAAGCATGTTAAAACTAAATCAGTTTGAATAAATCAGAATAAAATGTATACGCTGAAATTAAATCAATAAATCAAGCAAGATTTGGGATTTAAAGAAAGAAAATAAATTACATTTAACTTGTAAGTTTAGAATACATTATTATTTTGGCCATAATTAATAGGTTTAGCTAGCTTTTAGGAATTAACGAAGTTTAGTTTAGAAGTTAAGTTGAGATGGATGGAGAATTGTTACCGCTTTAAGTTTCTCTGCTCTGGCAAGCTGGCTTTATCTTGAGGTTTCTTTGGCTGGCATCAGCTTTTAGTTCACCTCTCTCCACATCTTGTAGCCTCTCGTGGGATCTGGAAAGCAAGGGAATTGTCTTTTCTAGCTCATGATCATCATCATTACCAATTTATAAAATATTTTTAACAAATTGAACTACTTGAGTGCTGAAGTGAATACTTAAGAGTTAAGTGAATCAAAGATGGCTGAAGCAACTTATATACTAGTTTACCCCCCCCTACCCCTTGTCTTAGTAATTTCAGATCTGCTTTTCTAATTACCTCACTGTATTCTCAGAAATCTCAGAATCCCTGCTGTCATTGATTTCTTTTACAGGTGAGCTCTTCCTTCAGTTGACCAGGATAATTTATTCATACTTAATTTTAAAATTTATTTTTACTCTTAAACTTGTAATTAGGTCAATATACAGCGAGAAGGATTAAATTTTGTGAAGGCATCCTTTTTAGAAAAACAAATCTAAAGATGGAAAACATTTTGTTATATATGTATCTCAATTATGTAATTTAGTGATATATGCAAAAAATATAATAATTTCAAATATTAATTTTAGAATAAATATTCTAGATAAAGAAATTTCTAATGTTTTAATTCTATTAACATTATTCTTTCCCGCATATATGTAGTTTCGGTAGTTATGATTTACACCACATATGGCCATGGGGTGATGCTGCAGTACCATCAACAACCGGTAAGAAGCCTGCAAGTGATAAATAAAATTTTCAAAAATGGCTGAAATGATTGATGGAAAAAAAAAATTAACAAATCGCTGAAATAGTCGATGGAAAAAAGAAGAAAATTAAAAAATCACACTAAAATCATCGATGGAAAAAAAAACACTAAAATCATAAAAAATAAATGTCTAAGGCAAAAAAAAAAATTAAAAAATCACACTAAAAACATCAATGGAAAAAAAACACTAAAATCATAAAAAATTTGCCCAAGGCAAACAAACAAATTCAAATTGTAAAAAAAAAAAAAGAAAATATTATAAAATTCAAATTAAAAAAAAACAGATATCGATGAAAATATGACCCCCCCCCCCAATCAACAATTCATCACTTCTCAGGCAATGTATATCAAACAAATACATCGAAAATAAAAAAAGCACAACAAAGTGCTATAAAATTCAAATTAAAAAAACAGAAATGGTTGAAAATAGGAAACAAACAACAAATCGACAAAATGAAATGACTAAATCAAACGAACAACAATGGAGGAACGTGAGAAAATCGGAATGGAAAAATTGAAATGACTAAATCGCACAAACCATCAATGGAACCAAAAATAAATAAAAAAATCACCTCAAATCATTGATGGAACAATAAATAATAAAATCCCCTCAAATCATCGATGGAACAATAAAAAAAAGCCCTGAAACAAGGCAAACGTATAAATGACACCCTCCCAATAAAGAATTTCTAACCAAAAGTAGTTGAAACGGACAAATTGAAATGACTAAATCACACAAATCCTTCTAATATAAAAATTAAAAAAAACAAAAATCAAGAAAAGGCCATGAAATTCAAATTAGAGCAAAAATAGTAAAACTATAATGTAAATGTCTAAAAAAGTAATGAACCTTACTTACTAATAATGGAGGATGGGGTGGTTTTCAAAAAAAAAATACTAAATTTTATCAGTTTAAATAAAGAAATAAAAGACTTTCTAAAAAGCAATAAGAACATTACACCAGAGAGGTTCTAATTGTCTCCCAAAACTTTATCAAATTAATTTTTTCTCTGTTTTCAAATTATGTAAAAGCATCAAAAATAAGTATGTTTCAAAAAGATTCTAAAGCATTAATTAATATATATTAAAAGGCAATAATAAATGTACACGGGAACTTATATTTATCAAATGAATTATATTCTGCTTTCAAATTATGGAAAAGCATTTAAATATTTAAAAAATAGATTTAAAGAAATCTTCAAGAAAAATTATTACCCAATTTTTTCAAGGATGACTTGTAGCAGGTTTTTTCAGTCTTTTTGCAGCCCATAAGCAATAACATTGAAATTTTTCCACCTCATGGAGAAGCTTTTTTTCAAACAGATTTCATTTAGCACACTTAAGTAATAACAACAGATTTAGTAATGGTCCTTGTTTGGTTTAAAAAAATAAAACAAAGATAGTATAAATTAACAGCAGACTTTTTTACAGAATTAAATCTGTACACATTTATCAATTAAAGATTTAAAAAGAGAATCTACTCACAGTTTTATACATTACACGTCACAGTTTAGTTCCGCAAAAAAAAAAAAATAGACAAAAAGAAAGTTGAAATTTTTAGACTTCGATGCAAAATCATTGGTAGTAACCAATTAACTAAACAAAAAATAATCTCAACAACTTCTATTTGTAGCAGTACAAATTATTAAATATGTCATAATGAAAAACTATTTTATATAGCACTATGTTTTTTATGTAATAGTGATATTAGCGATTAAGCCAATGCACATGCACTTTAAAGATAAATTATAAATGAATACTCAAATTTTCACTAATATTATTATTAAATATGTCTTACTAAAAATAAACAGATATTTTAAGGCTATTGATATATATAATGCAAATACGTAAAATTATTTTAGTGAGCCTTAATATATATAATGCAAATACGTAAAATTATTTTAACGAGCCTTAATATATATAATGCAAATATGTAAAATTATTTTAGCGAGCCTTAAAATATCTGTTTATTTTTAGTATGACATATTTAATAGTAATATTAGCAAAAATTTGAGTATTCATTTATAATTTATCTTTAAAGCGCATGTGCATTGGCTTAACCGCTAATATTACTATTACATAAAAAACATAGTGCTATATAAAATAATTTCTCATTATGACATATTTAATAATTTGTACTGCTACAAATAGAAGTTGTTGAGATTATTTTTATTTTTTGTTTAGTTAATTTTAAGGCTATACATATATATAATGCAAATACGTAAAATTATTTTAGCGAACCTTAATATATAATGCAAATACGTAAAATTATTTTAGCAAGCCTTAAAATATCTGTTTATTGTTATTATGACATATTTAATAATTTGTACTGCTACAGATAAAAGTTGTTGAGATTATTTTTATTTTTTGTTTAGTTAATTGGTTACTACCAATGATTTTGCATCGAAGTCTAAAAATTTCAACTTTCTTTTTGTCTTTTTTTTTTTTTGCTGAACTAAACTGTAATGTGTAATGTATAGAACTGTAAGTAGATTCTCTTTTTAAATCTTTAATTGATAAATGTGTACGGATTTAATTCTGTAAAAAAGTCTGCTGTTAATTTGTACTATCTTTGTTTTATTTTTTAAACCAAATAAGGACTGTTACTAAATCTGTTGTTATTACTTAAGTGTGCTAAATGAAATCTGTTTGAAAAAAAGCTTCTCCCTGAGGCGGGAAAATTTGAACATTATTACTTACGGGCTATAAGAAGACTGAAAAAAACTGCTACAAGTCAGCCTTGAAAAAAATTGGGTAAGAATTTTTCTTGAAGATTTCTTTAAATCTATTTTTAAAATATTTAAATGCTTTTCCATAATTTGAAAGCAGAATATAATTAATTTGATAAATATAAGTTCCCATGTACATTTATTATTGCCTTTTAATATATATTAATTAATGCTTTAGAATCTTTTTGAAAAGTACTTATTTTTGATGCTTTTACATAATTTGAAAGCAGAGAAAAAATTAATTTGATAAAGTTTTGGGAGACAATTAGAACCTCTCTGGTGTAATGTTCTTATTGCTTTTTAGAAAGTCTTGTATTTCTTTATTTAAACTGATGAAATTTAGTATATTTTTTTGAAAACTACCCCATCCCCCATTATCAGTAAGTGAGGTTCATTACTTTTTTAGACATTTACATTATAGTTTTACTATTTTTGCTCTAATTCAAATTTCATGGCCTTTTTTTTATTTTTTTATTTTTTATATTAGAAGGATTTATGTGATTTAGTCATTTCAATTTGTCTGTTTCAACTGCTTTTGGTTAGAAATTTTTTATTGGGGGGTGTCATTTATAGGTTTGCCTTGTTTCAGGGCTTTTTTTAATTGTTCCATCGATGATTTGAGGGGAATTTATTATTTATTGTTCCATCGATGATTTGGGGTGATTTTTTTATTTATTTTTGGTTCCTGATGATTTGTGCGATTTAGTCATTTCAGTTTGTCCATTTCGATTTTCCCGCATTCCTCTATTGTTGTTGGTTTGATTTAGTCATTTCAATTTGTCGATTTGTTGTTTGTTTGCTATTTTCAACCATTTCTGTTTTTTTAATTTGAATTTTATAGCACTTTGTTGAGCTTTTTTTTATTTTTGATGTATTTGTTTAATATACATTGTTGATTTGGGGGGGTCATATTTTCATCGATATCTGTTTTTTTTTAATTTGAATTTTATAGTATTTTCTTTTTTTTTTTTTACAATTTGTACAATTTGTATTTGTTTGTTTGCCTCAGGCATTTCTTTTTTATGACTTTAGTGTTTTTTTTCCCATTGATGATTTTAGTGTGATTTTTTAATTTTTTTACCCCCATCGACGATTTCAGTGATTTTTTAATTCTTTTTCCATCGACGATTTCAGCCATTTTTGAAAATTTTATTTATCACTTGCAGGCTTCTTACCAGTTGTTGATGGTACTGCAGCGTCACCCTGTGGCCACATGTGGCATAAATCATAACTATCGTAGTTTCTTGTTACACATACAAAGCATTTTTCATTATTTAATGATCAGAAATATATGTGTGTAACCCAGAAGAGAGCAACAGTATACTTTGGAAGAATTATGGAGAATAAGGAAAAACAGCTTTAAATTGTCTCTGTCGAAAACCATTGCTAAATATATGCACACATACACAACTAGTACATTTATTATTAAAATTAACATGATTTTAGCATAATATTAGCATAATATATGAGGATTTGGGTATAGTTATATATAAAAAATACTACTGTAATATATAGTAGGTGAAACAGAAGGATAGACAGATCTGACTGTTTCAGTATTTAATCTCTAGAAAATAACTACTGCAACTAAATTAGATGTTTATAAATCAGTTATTTTATCTCATTTATAGTATGAAAGATTTGAACCCCCTATCAATGTAACATAAATGCAATAGGAAAAATTCATTTAAAGTTGCTTCATGAAATTTTATGGCAATTTTATAAAACTAAACTGTATGTTTTTCAACATGCCAAATGTGATATTATAGAGTCCATATTACTGTAAAATCACAACTTTATTGAATTATGAGTGTTTAAAATGAAAAAAACAATGCAAGACTTTATTTTTTTTTTTTTAATAAAAAAAGACAATTTATGAGATGGTGTGAGGATGTTGTTAAGAAAATTTTAAAAAATTTCATTATAATTATTATTACAATTATTATATAAAATATATAATAATGAATATATTAATTTATATTTTACCTATTTTATATTTGTTAATATATAAAATTTTGAGTTGTAGGAGTAAGAGGGTTTTTTTTATTTTAAAAAAATAACATTTCATTGTGTTTTTTGGAAGGTTTTTATTAATAAAAAAATTACCACCACCGCCTAAGCAATTTAGCTAAATTAGCCTTCATTTTTTTGTAATAAACTTTCTAAAAATATATTTTAATGTGAACTTGAACAAAGTTTTTATGGAAGAAACAGACATCATTTGAGTTAAAAAGATTATCCTTAAGATATTCTAAAGAAAAGCAATATTGATAATTTTTCATGAGAGAAAAGGGAAAGTCTTTCAGAAAGAAGAGTTGGAGACAAAATAAGTTAAAATATTAATAGCAGGATAATGAACCAATATCTTCTATGCATTGACATACTTTTATATGCATCACAAAATTCATCTTTAGTGTATTTTTTAGTTGTCTTTATATCTTTTATAACCCCCCCCCCGTTTTTGGATCTGGAATATCCCTACTCATTTGTGAGGGACTGCTGATTAGAATCATCAACATTGAAAAAATATGTGTAACATAAAATACAATGGCAAGTATCAATTAGATAAGATGTTGAAGTTTTTCAGAAAGAAAAATCACTACAGAATTTAAATACAGCATCTCAATGCACCACTGCATTTTATATAAGAAGGAACTCAGTTTAGCAGAGTGGTTTATAGTCATTCCAAAATTCATCTCTATTTTGTTTTATTTCCTGGAGTTGGACTAGTTGCTGTTTTGATCTAGGTTATAAATACCTCATTAAAATTACCATGTAAATATTGAAATATTATAATAAATTACATGAAGAGAATGGCAATCAATGATGAAGTGTCTAATATGATCATTTTTCTTGATTCCAGCATTATTTAAAGCACTCGGGCTTTAATCGCCAAAGTAATAAATTGGCAGATAAATGAAAATTTATTGACTCTTTTACTTTATTAATCAATTAAAAATTGTAAAATTAAAACCAATATTCCAATAATTAGATAATAGGGTATTTGAATGGATTATTATTAGCAATTTTTTTTTTTTTTAAATACAATTTATTAGGGTATCTCAAAAATGTTTAGAGCGGCATTAAAAATATTTTACATCATTAAGATTAAGAAGCATATACAGTACTATATATACAAATACATTCACATTTTTAAATTTTTATATTACGCCTCTCTACATTTAGACATACATGCATATAAAAATGGGCTTTTAGAAAACTAGTTTTTATTGCTTAATTGTTTTTACGACATTTTTTTACGAAAAAAAGGTGCTACTATTTACGTGAGTGTTATTAAATGCTCGAGGCTATAATTATTAATTGTGCTTTTTAAATTTTTTAATGAAAAAAATATTTTTTTAATTAAATTATAGCAGAGTATAATGCATTTGTATTTGAAAATAACTTTGATTCTTGATAATAGCTTGCTATCCTTGGCACAAACACGTTTTCTTTTTAATTATAAATCAGAATTGAAATGTTATAATATTATTTAAGAAGAAAACGCTTCACAATATGTTATAAATTATAATAATGAGTCTAAAATAAAATATTTTATTTTAAAATATCAAAATAGATTCCAGACTAATCATTTCTATGATCTGGTTTAAATCATAGGTATATTAAGGTCTCGGTCCGAAGGCAGATTGAAGTACCGAGACAATCGAATATTGGACCACTTAATAACACTCGATCATCATAGAATTTTCTTTTAATTTCCATTCTCTTAATACAATTTATTTTACCATCCCATTATTAAAAGCTACAGTGCTTAATGAGACCATTATATCTTTAATATATATTTATATAGTAAAAAAAAAAAACATTCAAAGATATATAAAAATAACGTACTCGTAAGAAGGTTTGATACATTATAAAAATTTAGGATGCAAATAATTTTGCATATCATCTATAAACGCTTTCTTTATCAATCAGATCGAAGATAAATGTTTCAATAATTTTTAGATTACTGTAGTTAGTTTTCAGGTTGAGAATATTAGTAGTACTTGTCAGACTGAAATATGGATTTTCTGTGTCGATGAATCAATGTGCTGCAGCTGTATTTAATAACTTAAAAAGTGTACTTCATCATAGTTGTACACATATAAAGTTGCTTTAGTTTAAATTTATTGTATGGACTTGAGATATGAATCTATTATCAACATAATGTAAATTTAAGAATGTTCCATATTTATTCTAAAATACAGTGGCAAAACTCTCCAATCAGTAGTGCCACTCAGCATAAGCCAAAGTAATCAATGGAAGCAGGGGGTTTTGTGCATGAAATACTTATCTAGTGCCTAAAACCCCAGACTGTTTTCTAGCTTGTGGCTTTCAGCAATGAAGGGTCTTGGATCTGAGAGAACTGCATCTAGATCTTAGGATCTAATGCAACCCTCCAGCAACCACCTTTTACCTTATTAGCTAACTATAAAGCTTTGAATCCAAAGTGAAAACACAATAATGTTTTCAATTCAAGATCATTAGCTTGTATAGTCATACGGATCTGAGCTCAGTTCAGCATCCATACTTTTGGATGTTTTTGGTTCTTTAATAACCACAATCACCATATTCCTTTTGGGCAGGATTGATATTAAATCATTAAACATCACATGATCACCATTCTTTATGCTTACACAAGCTGTTTATATGGAAGCAAAACTCTTTATACAGCAGCACCAGTCACTGCAAGCCAGAGTAATCAGTAGATGCAGGAAGGTTTGTGCATAAAATTCCTATCTAGTGCCTATTCATGCAATATCCCCAGACCAGTTTCTAGTTTGGATCTGATGGCACTGCACTTAGATCTTAGGATCTAATGCAACTTTCCAGATGCCACCTTTTACCTTATTAGCTAACTATAAATATAACTAGATAGGGGTTTTATGTTCAAATCTTCCTGCATCCATAGACTACTCTGGCTTGCACTGAATGGCACTACTATATGAAGGAGTTTTGGTTCTGTGCACATAGCTTGTGTAAGCATAAAGAATGGTGATCATGTGATTTATTCTAAAAATAAGATAGTAGCATTATAAATCCAATCAATGTAATCTTCAGCTTTGTTAGACAGAATTGCAACTGTCTTCAATAAAAGTTGTTTGCTTTATAAGATGGCTGAAATAAAAGTAGTTTCTATATATTAAAATAGCAAGATAAATGTGTATATTTTAAAATTATAACACAAAAATTCATTTTTTGAAACAAATAATTTAAAATAACAGAGAAAGTGTTTCTATATTTTAAACTTTAACCAAACAACTCAATATATATGTAAACAAAGGGAATAAGTCACTCTCCCCCAGGTTATGATTTAAAAGCACTCTAAATGTTGAACAAAGGATCGAGAATAGAATGCATACCTTTGTCAACATTGTTGGAATTCAGAGTGAAATTAATATGGCACTTAAGAGTTATTAAACTCATAATTAACTATACAAAACTAGAGACATCATCTCACTTTTAACACTTTGATTGTAATAATTAAACAAGATTTAATAAGTGAATTTTAAATAATCAGTCCAATGCATATGTAAACAAAGGGAGTAAATCAGCCTCCCCCAGATTATGACTTAAAAACACCTTAAATGTTGAACAAAGGATCAAGAATAAAATGAATCCACCTGTCTTGGTAGCTCTGATATTTATAAACATACCTTTGTCAACATTGTTGGTTATTCAGAACAAAAGTAATTTATCAACCAGATGGAATATGGCACTTAAGAGCTATTCAACTCATAATTAACAATGTTGACAAAGTTATGCTTATAAGCATCAAAGCTATCAAGAATAAGTGGATTTATTCTATTCTTAATCTCTTGTTAAACATTTGGAGTGTTTTTAAGTCATAGTCTAGGGGAGGGTGATTTACTACCTTGGTTTACATATACATTGAGCTATGTTTATTTAAAGTTTACATATTAAATCTTGCTTAATTACTACAATCAAAGTATTAAAAGTGAGATGTCTCCATCTTTATATAGTTAATTATGAATTCTATAAGTCTTAAATGCCATATTCTATCTGGTTGATAAATTAATTTAGTTGTGAATTACCAACAATGGTGACAAATGTATGCTTATAATCATCAGAGCTACTAAGAATAGGTGGATTCATTCTATTCTTGGTCCTTTGTTCCACATTTAGAGTGCTTTTAAGTCATAACCTGGGGGTGGGTGATTTACTCCTTTGTTTCAATATTTTAGAAAATGAGTTCTATTTGTAAGAAAATTTTTATTTCGAAAGATAAAATTTCCATGAAAAGAGAAAACATTTTTGTTCCCCTTGAAATCTTTGAAATGCTTAATGAATTTGTCTTTAATCTTTTTAATTTTATTGCAATATTGTAAGAAATAACAATTTGTATTTTGTGTTTTGAATTATTAACACTTAAAAAAGTAAATAAACATCACATGATCACCATTTCCTATGCTTGCTCATAACTTTTATCAAAACAGACAAAACTCTCTATACATATTGCCACTCAGTGCAAGCCAGAGTAATCAATGGATGAGTAGACACTAGATGGGGATTTTATTCACAAGCCTTCTGGCATCCATTGATTACTCTGGCTTGCACTGAGTGGCAATACAAATAGAGAGTTTTGCCTGTTTTGATACAAAAGTAAGTTAGAATACCACTTTCATCTGATTTTCCATCAGAATCAATTTCTGTACAAAATTTGGCATTGTATTATACATATCTATTGTAATTTATCTTTACTTGCAAGTTAATGTTGGCACTATTCAGGGTGATTAGTAATATGAACTAAAAAAACCAATCCTCGTATCCTTCGAAAAATGGTACATCTTAATCTTTGACTTCAAAAAACAAAATTATTTTTTATATAAACAAATAAAAACTTCAAAACTTTATATCAAGATAACCAATGAACTTCTGCATAACCTTTAAATTCAGATTCTAAATCCTTATGAAATGCTACAAATCAGTCTTCCTTGGATTCAATAAATTTTACAATTTTAATTATAGTCTCAAGTAGCTGGTCCATTTTTAATACTATAATTTGTAGATGAATAGAGCAGTGGAATAACTTGTTTTATTTTATCTGGATAGATATTTTTCAACTTTGCTGTAAATCTTAATATGAGTTGTAATCTTTACCTATCATTGCTTTAGTACAATGTTGTCACAGTAATGAGCTTATCCAAAGAAAGTTTGAATTTTTCCAAATATATCCAATCAAAAATATCTTTAGTATTGATTTTTTTATGGACAAAAATCATTTCTAAAACTTTTCCATTATTTTCATGTTTTCTCTATAACCATAAAAGAATGCAGTACACCTGGGTCTCATTTTATGCGGATTATTTTAATGCGATTTTGGACTTATGGGATGCATGTTTCTTCTTAATATCTTTCATATTTCACTATATTAGATATCAAGAAATTTAAATTATTAATAACTTATTTTGACTTGAAATACTTTTTCTTTTCAAAAATATAATGTTATATTAGCAGCTAAGTGAATATGGCCCGAAGCTATATTTAGAGCTTCTATGTAAATAACCTATTTATACTAATGAGTAAATAATAATAGATTTATACTTACATATAAAAATATCACAATAAATATTCAAAAAATTGAAACGTTCAAACCGTATTTTGTTATATATAACAGAAATAAATAATCTTTTAGATTTTTTAAAATAAAAAACGAAGATTTTATAAACTGAAAATAATCTTTCTAATGATAATGTATAATCTTTTTGTTTTGATTGAGATCTCATTTTTTAAATATAGAAACAGAAAACCATTAACACAGCACAAAACTAAAAGTGGCACTAGTTTGTACATCACATCACGAATAAAAATAAAGTGGCTAACAGGTTTTTCTGGGCATAATTGCTGAGAGATTCTTGACTTCGTTTAAGAAGAAACCACAATACATCACATCACATTGAATCTGATTTCTTACCAGTTTACAAATGAACGCTACCGGTAATGATTAAAATATGTATGAAAAATGTAAAATTAAATACTGTAATTAATAAAAAAAGTAAAAAAAGTTTGTCTTGTATTAATTTTTTTCAAATATTTGAAATTTTTTATTAGTCATATTTTATTTGCTTATTTTTTTAATGCGAATTTTAAAGTAATTTTTCCTTGTTGCTTTGCTTTTATGCGAATTCTGAAAATTACAAAACCTATCCCCCATTTTTCAAGGTAAGTTAAGTCTATTTTTGTGTGATTTTTTTTAATGCAGGTTTTCTGTGGACCATATCTTATCGCATAAAACGCGACCCAGGTGTACATGAAATATCCTGTACCCTTTTACTTTCAGCAATTGCAATTGAAAAGCCCATGATTATTGCAGATATTTCACACAATTGATCACCCAGATTATCTAAAATCTCAATTGTTCTATTAGACACTGAATTTTTTTGATAAAGATATGTGATATAATTGCGCTTTTTAATTAAAGAAGACTTCAACAGCTTTTATCATACATTTTTTGATTAATAAGCCTTCTTTAAATGTTTTTGAGTATCTTTCTAGTAATGAACTAATTTTGTAATTAGCTGTCATTATTTATTTATTGCTTTTTATAATTTCTTTTGCCATGTGTTGCTGATTTTGAAGTGATTTTTTTGAAATTTTTATTTTTTTTCTTTTAATTTACCTTTAAGCTTGAGTACAATACTTTGATGGTTTATATAGTGTTGGATAATATTACATTCTTTAATTATTCCATTGCATTATTTACTTTTTTACAACAAGGAATTTCTGGCCCCCTCAAGCTTTTATTTCTAGTTAAATCTAAAAACTCCAATTATGGTTGAAGAAACATTTTTTTTTCTTTTTAGTACATGATAAATAAAAGCATTTAATATTTTTTTAAAAATATCATTTATTATTATTCATTATTTTTAAAAATATATTTATTGGAATACATAATAAATTACATCACAAATCAGAAATATGAAGAAATTAATATAATAGCTGCATTAAAAAATTCTCACATTCAATATATTAATCAACTAAATATTGTTGAAAATCTATTTCCTAAATTATAATACAATGCAAAGCTGCAATTAGGCAAGGTGTTGAAGTCTTTCAAAAAATAAAGCTAATTGCAGAAGAAAGCAAAGGAAAAAAAAATTGCAAGATGGCAAACAATCTGACAAAAAGACCTTCATTATATGTTATATTTTCAGACTGATTTGTATAATCATTGTAAAACATATCTTTAATTTTTTCCTTGTCAATTTTCTTTTCTATATTTTATTTAATTCTGTTTTATTTGTCTACCTCTCTGAGAAATCTTGTAATTGTGATGTGCCATAGTTTCTTCTTTCTTGGAGTTGGAATCTCTCAGCCACTATGCCCAGAGAAACTTGTTAGACACCTTACCTTTACATTCCCCATCTTAAATTTTTCCCATATTCTTCCCTATCCTGCTTCATCTCATTTCCACAACATTATCTTTATCAACTCTATGGATTTATATCTAAATCCTCCATCTTTTCCCAAACCCAGCAAAAAAACCAAGAACCCACTTTCTGTATAATCACTTTGTTTATATTTATTCTTCCACAACTTCATTGTTTGTATTCTTTCTACTTGTAAGCATTTACTTTCAATTAACAGGTACCTAGTATTTTCTATGCCTTCCTTACATAACTTGTACTAAATTACCCATATTTTTCCATTTATGTGTATATTCACCTATTGCTAATGATCCTGTTTGAGCCTTAAATAGTAAACTAGTTTCCTTGCTATTATCATAAATTAACTTGCACCCAATATTCTGTTTACTCTCCATACTAGTCCTCAATCTCTCCAACCCCTTATTTTTTATTAATGCATCTATTCTTCTATCCCATTCCTTGCCACCATAACACTCAGCAATTCTAACCCAACCACCCCACCTATTGCATAAGTGTACTGGCAAAGTCTTTATCCAAATCTACTGCATATCTTATTGCCTGTCCTTTATTCATAACCCAGTTAAATGCTATTTTGGTTATTCTCTTATTATCCATAAATTGATATCTATGGAACATTTTCATTTTGCTTTTTGCATCTTTCATATAAAAACTTGATCATATTATTGAATTGCCCCCTTTTCTGTTTACACATTTGCATCTAAGGCATGTCTTTTTACATCTCTTAGTACTTTTTCTAAGTAGTCTAATACCCTTTTTTAACATAACACATAATGATCATGTGATGTTTAGTGGTTTAATACTAATCCTGCCTAATAGGATAGTGGTGGCTGTGGTTATTAAAAAACCAGTGTATGGGTACTGAACTGAGTTCAGACCTATAAGACTACATAAGCTAATGAGTTTGGATTGAAAATATTGTGTTTACAATTTTGGACTGATAGTTTTGTAGTTAAGCAGAGATAAAAAGTGGATGCTGGAGAGATGCATTAGATCCTAAGATCTAGGTGCAGTGCTCTCAGATCCAAGGCTCTTCACTGATGAAGGCCACAAGCCAGAAACTAGTCTGGGGATATTGGATGAGTAGGCACTAGATAGGGATTTTATGCACAAGCCTTCTGGCATCCATTGATTGCTCTTGTTAGCACAAGATGGCACTACTATATGGAGAGTTTTGCTTTGTTTTGAATTGTTTAATAACAATTGTGCTAGTATGAGATAGTGATCATGTGATGTTTAGTGTTTTAGTAATTAAACATAAAGTAACATCATTATTAATAATGATTGTTCCACATTTAATGACATTTTTTTCCAACTTGCCTTGTAACTTACAGATAGGATGCAGTCATTTCTAAACTCACCTTCAGAAAATGGTTTGAAAGTTGTTTTTTTTAAAAAAAAAATTGTAATTTACCTTCACAGGATTTTCTTGTTTGGACTTTTATGAGACAAGTTAACCATTTGATGAAAATTCTTTACAAGTTTTCTATTTTAATAATTCTTTCCCAACAATTATGTAGGAATTAGAATGTTTAATAAATAGTGCTTTATTAATTGAAATACTTTCCAGATATATCAGGCATATGGATTTCCTTTATATATATGTGTTGATCCATTTCTATTAAAATAAATTTTCTGTGAGATTTTTTTTTTATCTTACTCGGCGAAGCATCATAATGAAAAAATAAAATGCAAAATAATAATAATAATAAAACAAAGTAAAATGCTAATTTTATTTTTGCAAATATACAATTAGTATGCAAAAATCACTATAAAAGCAAACAAAATGCCCCCATCATAGATTAAATCTAATCACACAATATAATTTGTTGGAATATTGCACCTCCGATAGAATGAACTAGAACATTTATACGATAGAATGAACTAGAACATTTATAAAGATTGGATGTAATTTAGAAAATATTTTATTTTACTTAACTCTTAATTTAATATTTGACCTATGCACGTTTAAATAAGTTTTATACAATGCCAGTTTATATTCATTTTTGAAATTTTCTGGGTGCTATATTGAGATTTAAAGCCTAAAGATGGCTTCAGAGAAATTTCTGGGGGGGGGGGGGTGTATTGAAATTTTTAAGGGCCAAAGGTTCCTCATCTCTGACAAAGAGGATAGACACAGCAATAGGTTTAGTTGAAATATCCAGAGGTTTTTTTTTCAAATTTTAGATATGCATCGTCTTAGTAGCAATTACAGGCAGCAGCAATAATATTTCTACTTAGAATGCTAATTAGCCAGAAATTGATTACAGCAGATTATTAAACTTCATCTTGTATGTTTATTAACTTAATGCATGAAAATTTATTAGAGTCAAAATATACCATTCAAATCTTAAAATTGATTAATCTTATAAGCAAATAAGAATGGGAAATTCTGAAAGCTTCTGTTGATTGCTTTATTCTGATATATCAAGATAAAGGTAAATCTGCAAAATCTTTGAAGGACAATTTTTCCCTTATTTTGATTATATACTATAAAAATTCATTAAAATTTTAGGGCAATTAATATTCTTTAGCAAACACTTCATTAGAAAATGAGAGCTAAACATGTAAAAAAGTTTTGCAATAAAAAGAAAGTATTCATATTATAACACTTATATGGCACACAATAACATAGTGTGTGTGTGCAGATATATATATAAAGTTGAAAGGATAAGTAGAAATAAATCACAGACAAAAATTTTAGTAGATATCTTCTACCTTCCTGGAATAAAATAATCCTAGTAAAATGTTAAATAATTCTAAATTTAAAATAGAATTTTATTATAAATTAAACATTTAAAAAGTTTTAATAAATATTTTTATTTAATTCTGATTTTGAAATTAAAAAAAACAAGCATGCTTTATTTTCAAAATCTTTTCATTAGTGCTTGTATAAATTCTATACATTTTGAAAACTTGGTAATTTTATTTTTGATAAAACTGTCAAACTTGCTTTCAAAGGGATTTAAGAGATAAGTTTTTAATTAATTAATTGATAAATCTCTAGAAATCTTTATATATCACACTTTGATAAAAATTTCAAAGTTGCTTTCAAAAGGATTAGAATTGTTTTTAAGCAAGAAAAAATAAGTTTTTAAATTTAGTGTTTTTATCACCCCATCAGACTATTATAAAGAGTTGATAAAGAGATTAGAACAGTCTGGTTTTTAATTTTGGTTTTAATATTTTTGAGCAGTTGACAGAAAATATAGCTGGCCAGTCAGTTGGCTAGCAGTCATCCTGATCAAGTCAGAAAACCAAAATAAAGATATGACTGCAAGGAGGGAAAGTCCAAGGGCTGCTGATTCACTAGTCTGGAGTTTTAATTCATGAAGCCTGATCCTGCACAAATGTGAACAAAAACAGTTTGCTTGCCTGAAGTCTGCAAATCCTAGACAGAAGGAACATGATTCAATGCCATCATTTATCTGATTATACCTTCCTGATTATGACAATCATGGACTGGTCTCCAAGAGAAACTATCAGCTTGATGAAGTAGTTATACATATGCTGCTGTCTATACAGAGAAATACCAATAAACATGTTGTTTTTAAATAATTCATTTAAAAAACATTTTAAAATTTCTATACTTAATTAAAGATGATTAGGTAAATGTGACCTGTGATGATGATACATATATAAAGAATAATTTTCAATCGTTTAAAATTTATATTTGAAGAAAAATAATAACAATGCAAGTAATAACTTTGCTTGGATTAAAAATAAGTCAAGAATCAATTCATTGACAATGATATTTTAAAAGATAAAGATTTCCAAAAGTCTTTTAGACTATAGCAAAAAAATAACACAAAGTTTTGTTTGGATTAAAAATCAAGTTTACCAGAGTATATATATTTTTAAAGACATTTATAAATTTCAATCGTGATCTGCTATGGGACTGTTATAGGATAGCACAGAGTTTTTTTTTTTAAAAAAACAACAACTAATTGATAGAGTAGAACTTACTATAAAATAATGAAATTTATATATTTTCAACAGAATTGTGAAAATAATTTTTAAGTGTTGTATCAAATTAAAATATGTAAACATCAGTGTGTGCATATACGTGTACACACATATGTAAAATTTTAATTATTTATTGTATTTTAAGTAACAATTCAAATGACTAGAAATTATGCCACATATCTGTGCATATATATTGATGTGCATCAGATGGACACATGTAGATTTCAATCATTTTCAATTTTATTAAATGTCAATTAAAATATATTCATGTAGTAGTAAACATGTCTGTGCTCCTATATGGAACATATTTGTAAATCATAATGCAATAACTTGAATTTTGTATATTAATCATGTAAATCACAATGTGATTTTTTATTGTACATTGATCAAAATCAGATGGCTTGATTGATATGTGAATAGCCTTATTCTAAAGACCTTAATATTATTTTTATTATCATTAATAAAATTATAATCAATTGTTGAAATTATTCCAATGAACTTAATTCCCTTGGTCACAGCACAGTAAGAGCTTTTTCTGAGCTAATTCATGCATAACAATCTGATTATATGAATGGGGATGTATATAAGTGCTTAAGGAGCATTCAGTATGATTGATATATCCTGGATGGTGCTGAGATTATATTCTTTAAAGCCCCTGCACTACATTTTAGTTTAATCTGTATTAGAAATTATATTTATAGTTGGCCAGTACATTAATGATACTAAGTGGTCAGAGCATTGATGGTGGTCAGCATGTTTTAACATCCCAGCATTACTATTTTTATGGTTATATATTCTGATGGATGAGCACTTAGTTTGTGCATCCAAATTGTTTAAATAATTGCCCAAGCTGGCAAAGGCTAAACAGTTGACCTGGTCTACAATAGACTAATTTCAAATCTAGTCCCCAGATTGATTGATTTTGATATTCCCATCAATGATAATGATGGATGACTTATTGATAGTGCTAGAAGATTTATAATTAATTATGCTTAAGATAGTTAACTGGACTGATCTCTGAGATTTCATCTCATGCTCTCTTATAATATATAACATTACTTATATATATTTTTAATATTATTACTTAAATACCTTTTACTTTTATATTTTAAGATATTAATATTACTTAATATCTTTAATATAATATTTTGTGATAATATCTCTTACTAACTTATTTGGATATCCTATTTTAATCTTATTACTTGAATATTTATATATTCTTTTGTAAATTTCATTATTTGAATAATTATTTTGTACTTGGGGATGATGATGATTTGCCATCACACCAGATATGACCATCTGTTCCATCCCATTATAATATATGTAACAATAGTGAAAAAAATCAAAATCCTACTTCTTAAGGGGGAACTTTAACAATAATAAAGAGCGTGTAAGAGCCCCTTTACACCCCTCCCAAATTATAAAAATGTTGAAAAATTACAATCCTGTGAAGAGAATAAAGTGATATAACAAAGAAGATAAAAACAGTTATGAAGAAGGTATGCTAAAAGAATAAAGAAAATAAAAGTCAAGAGAATATAAAAAAAAAAAAGAAAACTGGGATATAGAATTGTGAATGAGACAAGGGGAGTTCTGATAATTTTTCTTTCGCAAAATGACTAATAGTCATCCAGTACTGATTGGTAAACAATAGCTGCACAATAAGAGTTTCAAGTTAATTTGGGTCAATAGGACAAATGTAAAAAACTGTCCATAAAAAAAAATAACTGTAATATTTATTTAAATAAAAATATTAACAAAAAGCAAAAATTATATACATTTTTACAAGTACAAAATACGTATATTGGTGATTATTTATCTTTTAGACATATATGTGGTCAAGTGTATCAATGGTATGAAATGGTGTGGAACGTTGAGGACCATGTGAAAGCCTGAGTTCAACATACTCTATATATTATATTGTTTGTACAAGTATATATACAGCCTGTATGTTAGATATTAAATAATAATTTGCATTAAATTTTAAATTATAGATATTTTTTTTATAAATTTCTTCTTTAATTAAATCCTTTTTTTTTTTTATTTTTAAATATATTGTTTCCATAATTCACTCATACTGGCTTTGAGCCAATGGTTTACATTAATTATTATTGGTGATAGATAATCTGGAAGGGTAAAGTCAAAGATAAAAACTAACCCATGAAAATTAAAAAATACACTCACACACACACAAAATAAACCTGAATGAGGTATTCTGGAAAGTAAAAAAAAGTATAAAAAATAGTTTTGTGAAAGAAAAAAGGGCTAAATAATACAGACTTGAAATTAAAAAAAAATAGAAGCAGAGAAAGAAAAAATCTCAAAAAAAGAAAGAAAGAAAGAAGTTATGAAGGAAATAATCTAAAATAATGCAAAGCAAAGACAGAAATTGGGAATGACAAAACTGGTAACAATGGCTATTGAAAAAAGCTTTGTCAGTTATCTGGATCAGATTTGAATCTGGCTAGCCTAATTGAAAACATATTCCATATTTTGTAATTACTTATATTATCTATTAATGGTGGCTATAATTATTCTAAAAAATATTTTTCAATTTAGACCATAAACATTGAACATATTATTTATTAATAATTTTTACTACTCAGCAATTAAAAAAAAACAAGAAAAAACAACAACTTTTAAGACAACAAAATTTATTATTATTATTAAATTCTATTAAAATTGATCTCTTGCAATCATACAAATGGCTTGTTCAAAACATTTTATTACAATATAAATGCATAAATTTATATACAAAACAATACAGTAATAAATTTTTTTAAAAAATTATTTGCACGTTTGGAATAATAAATAAATGATACATATTAAACAAAATTAACATTTAAAAAAAAATTCTACTTATATGTACAAATATACATAGCACAAAAGTTGGAATAGAATGACTTTGGACCCATATTTACATCATTGTGAAGCACAGAAATAGAGTATATACTGAAACAAGCCTAGAATGTGGTAAAGAAAACTTGAAAGAAAATTGATGTCAGTTTACATCTTTCAGAAAAATGTCATATCTGCTTCAATTTAATTAAAAGGAATCAAATTAGTTGAAGTATCAGTATTCAAAAGAAGTTTTGAATGCTGAAAACTTTCATTTGATCTTATAAGTTCCCTTTAATATTCCACTAGACTCTGCTATATAATCTTTTCCCACATATAATAAAAACAAATGCTTAATGGAAAAAAAAAGATTCTGCACAATATTAATAAAAGTATTAGAGAATTCTCATTATTTTGTCCAATCTTTGTATATAATATGTGAAATCATATCAATTATCTTGTCATCTAATGCTGATCTGGGATTTTAAAAAAAGAAACAGATTGACTAAAAATGAAATCAATAATTCATTTTAAAAGTTTCACTTTAATTAGTTGTCTAAACACCAGTTAAAGAATTGTATATTGAGGTATCAGCAATATAATTTAAAAACTTTGCTCTTAATCAAGTAAATAAATTAATTTTTAAAATTTATTTTTATTAATATGATTTACATTGAGTTTTCTTACTTTTATGTATTATCTTCACAACAGATTTCAGAGATTCTTTAATAGCTTCCAATCATTGCAATTATTTTCCATTGTAACTTTTACTGTCTCTTCTATTATTAATATCTGTGATTCAAAAATATTTTAGTAATTTGTAAATGACTATTCAACAATTGTAAAGAATTAAAGAGTTCCAAGATATTGTTCTATTCAATACCTTCTCCAATGCAATCCAATGCAAACAATGATCTTTCCTACTTGAGTTGGGTATGTGTATCATTCAGCCACATTTGTATAGTGGTTTATATAAAATATCTATAAACTTATAAGTTTGCAATTCAAATCAGATTTAGGTATTTAAGCAATAGTCTATGACCAATTTTTTAATACACCAAGTTATGGAAAATCTTATGAAGTCTGGTGTTTAATTTTATAATAATCAAGTCCCTTCTTATATTTTAATGTGTGTTTATATATATATAACATTAATACACAGAACAATACAAAAATATCAACAAATTTTTATAAATAAAGTTAAATTTTAAATGTTTTTTTCCTGTAATCATGTTAATATTTTTATTTTAAATTGCATTTTAACAATTTACAACTATTCTAGTAATTTATTTTTAGATTCTTGCAATAAATTATTATTTTTTTGTAAATATATCTATCAAAAAATAAAATAATAGTCAGTTGATTGAAAGAATTAGGCAAACTAAGTACAAGTTCCATTAAATTGAACCAATTATGATATTTATTTTTATAACCTATTTGGAATTGATCATGAAACCGCTGCATTTTATAAGCAGCAATTTATTCTATTATTTTATTTCAGAGCTATCTCTAGTAATCATGAGTAATTTTTGAATAAAAGATACTAATGTTAACAAATCTCAGATTAGTTTCTGGATAGTAGCTTAATCAAAGAGCAAACTAATTCTCACAGTTGAATATTAACTACCAGAAACTAGTTAGGAGATATCATCATTTGGTGATTATTAATTATTCACTTTTGCAATCATGCTCTTACTGTGGCTGTTTTGTAAATTTGAAATCATTAATATTTTGTTTGGTACAGAAGCCATTTAAGAATTATAAAAAAACAATTTAATTCTTGGAATAGGATTTAAAAAAAAAAAATTCAATCTAATACTTTTGTATAAAAAAATACATAAAACTATATCAGAAAGATATCTATTCACATCTGCATGCATATGGAACACAGGTACTTAGTAAGGTATTAAATCAATAAATGATGTCAATGGAGGTATATTTCTGGAGATCAGATAAAATATCCCAAATATTGAAAATATGAAAAGGGGCAGTAGTAAACATATGAATATCTACAATACAATATTGTAAATGGAAATGAAATAAAATCACTAAAATGATACATGGTTATGCAATCAGAATAAAATAAGATCAATGGTTAAATATAATATGGAAAGATTGTTGGTGGGAACAAAGAGATGGTTATCCAAACAAATATAAGAATAGACTAAGAAAATCTACTTTAACGTGGAATGCTAGATATATAAATACACATGTAAAATAAATATTTTTAACAATCCAATCTCAGACATACAATGCATTCCTCAGTTACAAGCTATTTTTAATAGTGAGAAATAGTTTTTGACAACATACAATCAAGGAATGTGCTGTAAATCTGAGATTTGATATATTTACATAGACACAGATTTAAATATGTGTACGTTAAAGTCATATAATGTTATTATTGTTAGTAATGATGATTTTCATGAATGTAAATATAGTTTTCAGGTTCTTTGATGAGTGTGATTGCTTATCATTATAGCACAAATAGTACCAGACTCAGCTGTTATCCATGGATTATGAGCTTTTGAGTCTACCACTATTCAACTGTACTAATCCATGAACATTGCTTTGGCTAGATCTCACTTATTATTATTTGGATACTCAAATAATGGCAGGTAAAACTTTATATATGTAAAAAGATCATGTTGAAATTATAAACAAATATATTTTTTCCTTCTTATAAAACTTAAGACTTTTCAATAAAATTTGTATTCAAATTAACAATGAGTGTTTATGTAAGCCAATGTTCCAACTGTAGCAAATTAGTCTTTTGCAAAAAAGTAAATATAAATACGTTCTTCTAAAATAAAAATAAAAACTTTATACAAATGCCTAATATTGCGCACAGCAATCAAGAAATAAAACATGATCATCAACATAGTAATTCACCATGAGGTATTTAAAATTCATTACAAATTAATTACTGCTATAAGAAGCATTAATTAAAATTAAATAATTATTTACAATGAATATCATACAATTTTTTTTATCAATGAAATTAATGAAAACAATAAAATTATAAATTAAATTATATAAAAATATTATTAAATAATAAAAGTTTAAAGTAATAAATATCATTGTAAGAATATAATTCAAAAAATAAAATACCTTAATTTCTTTTCGTGTTCAAAATTAATAATTTATATGAGATTCTCAAAAACAAACTGAAGGTGCCATTTTTATACTATCATATCTTCCTGTTTTCCTGAAGGTCTGTAATGATGGTGTTCTAGTTGTATCTTTATATTGGACTATTTCCATCATCTAATATGCGTATTGAATGTCTTTAGAAAAATTTAACTTTATTTAAATATTCCAAATACATTTAATTGTCAGTAATAGCATATCAAACAGGATAGTATATGCACAATGTTTCATGAGGTATTATTCTCCTCTCTTCTTCAGGTGTTTCTGGCCTGACAAGTGACAGTACTAGCATAGGATTCGAACTTGGGTCCTTAGATTCTTGATTGTTGAATTTTAAGGTATGGAAACCACTAATTAACTTTGCTCTTAGGAAAAAGTGAAGAAATCAGGAGGAACCTCAGTTAAGTATATGAAATTTCTACTGACTGTTGCCTTTGGCACGATGGCTCAGTTGGTTAGAGTATTATCTTACAATTCAATAAACAAGAATCTAAGGATCCAGGTTCAAATCCCATGCTAATACTGCCACTGGTCAGGTCAGCAACACCTGAAGAAGAGGAAAGAATAATATCTCTCGATATTATATGATGGAAATAGTCCAATATAAAAATATAACTACCATATCTTTCATTCAGACTTTCATCTCAAATCATCACATAACTTTCTAAACTTACTCACATGGCTCTAGGGTGACAAGAACTGTTCTTGGGTTTCAAACCATATTTTACATAAAGATTTCTTTCAGATTTCTCCAACAACAAATATTAGAACACAATGAAAATATAAGTTAGCCCTTTAGTAAGCTTTAACCTGGTAGAATCTACTATTCCTGAAGATTATGAACTGCCAGATAAATAAAATAATAAAAAAAAGGCATATAGTGTGCACCCCCTCGCCTCCATCAAAATAATAAATGGAGGATAAAACATTAAAATAAAAAAATCAGCCATTCCCAAGCTTCCAGAGACTTTATATATATATATTTTATTGAATACATTTATTCTCTAAATATTTTTAAATCAATAAGATATATATATATATATTCTTTTTTTTATAGCTTACCAATATTAATTTTCAATTGTAAATATTTTTTAACTTCTTCCTTTGAATCATCAAACTATTTTTAAATTCTCTAAAATATATATTTTTAGTTATCTTACCTAATCACAGCATTCTATTATTAATAGATAACTATAATAAGCAAAAATAATAAAGTATACTGCTTTAATTTTCTAAAAGGCAAAAAAACTTTTAAATATTTTTTTTTATATCGAAATCAGCACAAAAAATATTCACATTACTGATGCCATTAGTAATCTTTATAACTATTAGACTTTAAAAAAAAAAATTAGATATTTAAGAAGATGGCTAAAAATGATAAACTATCACTGATAATGATCAATATTATTATATGATTAAAGTAATTTATTAATCTTTGCATTTGGGCAGATATCTTAACATCCACAATATACCAAACACATATATAAATAATATTAAATATAAAATAATAAAAGTTTTAAAAAGTATTTTTATATTTGTTGAGAATAATTTTATTATTTCATGCCTCTAACTTATATATACAAATGTCTTTGGTTTCTAGCTAACTGATATTCTTCAAATATTCTTATATCATCCAATCACTGATCATTTGAGATTCTTATCATTGTATTTTAAAACTAAAATTTGAAAGTTTCAACTATATCAACTTCATAAATATATAATAGGTTAAAATGAAGTCAGCATTTTGATGGCCTACACAATTTTTTTTTACTAAAAATTTTAAAATACAAAATTTGCACAATAAAGAAAATAAAATTTTCCAAGTTTAAGCTCTTATCTTATAATTCTCCATTAGGATTCTCTGGTGTTATATTTCTAACTTACAATCCATTCTTCATCTTTACTCTTATTTCTATGGTAAACATGGCAAGATTCATTTTTTTACAAAATGAACAATAGAAAACACTTGAGCTTTACATTTTATTTTTGATTCGAATTTTGTAAATGCCCCATGTATCTATCACTAACACTACAACTGAAGCTGTGTCTATTATGTTTGAGAAAGAAACTGCTTGATTTTGTTTTTTTTTTTAATTCTGCACATTTATTTTCTAAAAATTTCCAAGTTAATAAGCAGTTTTGTGCATCCTTTTTTTTTTTTTATGGCTTAAAAATATTACTCTTAATTCTTTAAAATGGTAATATTTTGACAAATATTAAATATACATATATTGTTTAGATAGATATTGTATAACCTTAACTTGGAAGGTTTTACTTTCTTTTCCCACAAATTTATATATATATTTACATACTCCATAATCATTATATATATATCTAAAATATTAATTTTCTTTAGGAATAATGGGTATTCATATAGATGCATATAATAATTTAGTCCATTGAAACAAAAAAAAATGACATAGGTTTTCTTTATTAATAGACAGATATGTTTGAAGATTAAAAAATAAAATTTATCTTGTCAGAATTTAGTTTATAAAAAAAAACTAAATTATTATCTCTAACAATAAGGCATCGTAAAAGATCGGTAATAATTTATCATCCACTAAATTATATATCCTTTGTCAACTCTTAATATTTTCTTGAATTTCAGTTCGACAATTATTATAGTTTAATGTATACAAAGATGGCCCAATAGCAACAATCTTAGCACTTCCTAAACATTCTTCTCCATCATAAAAGACAGCATACTAAAATAAAAAATAAAATAAAAATTGTTAGTTATATGTACATCAAAAATTGTTTTATAATATTGTATAGTACTTTTTTTAAAAAAAAACATTAAATATACTTAATTTTCCTAAATTTTAATTGGTAAAAAACAATAGTTTAAAACTTTTACAAATAATAAGGAACTAATTACATAGTCTCAGCCACCATCTTGGAAAACTGCATATCCCCCCTTAATCTGGCCCTTCACTTTTAATCTGTATAGTTTATGAAGTCCTTACAATAGTTAAGTGTCTTAGCACAGCTATTAAGTCCAATATATATATATATATGCATATAATAATTTAGGCAGAGGATGCTAAGATTCCCCTGATTGCGGGCTCAGGCTGCCATTTGACGACTTTTTATTTAGGTACTTACAACTGCAGATCACTTTCAAGTGAAGGAAGATTGCAAGAGTTAGAAGAAGATCTGTCTTATATTAAATGGGATATTATTGGACTTTGTGAAGTTAGAAGAAAGGTGAAGAAACAATTGATTTAAAAAGTGGACATATACTCTACTATAAAGACACAAATATTGGAAATACAAGTGGAGTAGGATTCATTATAAATAAAAAATGGAAGAATAAAATTGTGGAGATTGATGGTGTATCAGACAGAGTGGCAAGATTAATTTTACAAACTTAATAGCAGATACCAAATGCAGATAATTCAGGTTTATGCCCCAACAAGTTCTCATAGTGATGAAATTATAGAAGATTTTTATATGGATGTACGAAAGGCTTTTGATCAGAGTAAACATTTTAAAATTGTTATGGGAGACTTTAATGCTAGAATTGGTAAACAAATGAAAGATGAAAATGCTGTAGGTAATTTTGGTTATGGTAATAGAAATGAGAGAGGACATAAACTTGAAGAGTTTGCAGAAAAAGAAAAACTTTATATTATGAATTATTTTTTTGAGAAAAATGTTAAAAGGAAATGGACATGGAAGCATCCAAATGAAGGTACAGCAGAATTGGATTATATTTTGACTAACAAAAAATACATATTTCAAGATTGCAATGTTCTTAATAAATTTTACACAGGAAGTGATCATCGATTAGTAAGATGTAAGATACATGTTAATGCAAAACTAGAGAGACAAAAATTATTAAGAAAAACATTATTTATAGTTGATATTCCTAATCTTCAGAAACATTCTAATAAATTTAAATTAGAACTTACAAATCGGTTTCAAGTATTAGTAGATTTGGAACATGATTCAGATTTGAATGACATTAATAAGAAAATAAGCGATACACTTTTAAAAACTGCAACAAAGATAGTTGGCAAAAAAAAGCAGCAATTGGCCAATAAAATTACTACTGAGACTAGAGAATTTATGAAGAAAAGAAGGAATATGATGATATACAACAATGATGCATTAAAAAAGATTGAATATCTCAAATTTTGTAAAATGGTGTGGAAAAGAGTTGAAAATGATATAAGAAAGTATAATTGTGAACTAGCAAGGAAAGCTGTAGAAGAGAATAAAAGTCTAAAGAGTGTAAAACAATATTTTAGTATTGGTAGGAAATTTATATCTGCAATAAGAAAAAAGATGGCATTATTACTAAAATGAGAGATGACATCATGAAATGTGTAGAAGACTTCTATCAAGAATTATATAGTAATAAAGAACAAGTGCCTCCTATACCTATTATATCTTCCAAATTGCCCAGAATTTTGAATGAGGAAGTGAGACATGCAATTAAATTTATGAAGAAAGAGAAAGCTCCAGGTAATGATGGAATTATAATTGATATATTAAAAGAAGCAGGTGAAGAAATAGAATTTTTTTTAGCAAAGTTATATACCAAATGTCTAAATGATAAAGATGTACCAGATGATTGGAAGAATGCAGTATTAATATTAATATTTAAAAAAGGTGATAAAGAGGATATTAGAAATTACAGACCTATCAGTCTTATATCAGTTTTATACAAAATTTTTACTAAGATAATTACAACTCATCTACAGAAAACACTTGATTTCCACCAACCAAGAGAACAAGCTAGATTTAAAAGTGGTTTTAGTACAGTAGATCATATCCAGGTATTGAGAAAAATTATAGAAAGGACAAATGAATATGAGTTGCCATTTTGCTTAGGATTTGTAGACTATGAAAAGGCATTTGATTCTATAAACATTTCTTCAGTGATTAAAGCATTGGATCATCAAGGTGTAGATCCAGGATACTGTCAAATTTTAAAGAAATATTTATAAAAATGCAACAGCAACAATTAGATTACATAATAATAGTAGGAAAATCAACATTGAAAAGGGTGTAAGACAGGGTGATTCCATATCTCCAAAACTTTTTACAGCAGTGCTGCAAGAAGTATTTTGTGGATTAAGATGGGAAGCTAAAGGAGTGAAAGTAAATGGAGATTATTTAAGTCATTTAAATTTTGCAGATGATGTACTTGTTTTTGGAAATAATGCTTTAAAGCTACAGGAAATGTTGCAGGAGTTATCAGATGAAAGTAGGACTAAAGCTAAATGTTAAAAAGACTAAAGTAATGTTTAATAGATTTTCTCAAAATATGAAAATAAAGATTGATTATGATGAGTTAGAAGAAGTTAACAGTTACAAATACCTTGGTCAGATTATTAACACAGATGGAAATATAATGGATGAAATTAATCATAGAATTAAACTTGGTTGGAGTGCTTTTGGTAGAAATAACTTGATACTAAAAGGAAATATGCCTATGTGTTTGAAAAGGAAGGTTTTTAATCAATGTGTTTTGCCAGTTTTTACTTATGGATCTGAGACTTGGACACTTAATAGAAGAGCTATACAGAGACTTCAGACCACTCAAAGAAGTATGGAGAGATGCATGTTGGGAGTTACAAGAAAGGTTCGAAAGCGCAATGTATGGGTAAGAGAACCAACAGGTGTTACTGACCTCGTTGAAAAAATTAAAAGACTGAAGTAAAGTTGGGCTGTACATATTGTTAGAAGAGATGATAATAGATGGACAATTGAAATTTTAAACTGGATTCCAAGTGATTGTAAAAGACCCAGAAAGAGACCACATGTGAGATGGATGGATGAAATAAGAAAGTGTACAGGGGTGATGTGGAGAAGAGAAGCTAAAAATAGGAAAAGATGGATTGAACTTGGAGAGACCTTCATCCTGCAGTGGATTGATAATGATGATATATATATCAAATGATAAAAAAGGAAAAGTTATTGCTAATTCTAATAATGTTATAAATCAAACATTTAATAATGTTTAACTGACTATATACTTTGGAAAGTACTACTTTTTTTTTAAGTTGTTTGCCATGATTCTGGTATACTGCATTGAAAGCACACTTGGTTATTAATATTTTTAAAAGATACTGAATCTATTGAATACAATGATATACACCCGGGTCTCGTTTTATACGGATTTAATTAAATCGATTTTGAAGTTATGCGATTCATGATTCTTCTTAATATCATTGTATCCAGTTTTCTTTTATGCGATAAAAATTATTAGATCAGAAGTCGAGCTTCGATAATGCGCTATTACTTTAAATAAAGTAATAGCGCATTATCGGAGTTCGACTTCCATCTTATAATTTCAATATTTTAAGCACTTTATAATAGTACTGTAATAGATTTTATGTAATAAAGAAGTTCATAATTAACTTAAAATCAGAATTTCCCCCATTTTATATACAAACATTAAATTTTACAAGACTATAATGTAAATCTGTTCAAACGTTATAGATTAAAAATACTATGTTTGTTGTTGTTTTTGCATTTTAAATCACGTTCTATTTTGCTTTTTATAAAAAGAGTACATAATTAATCATTTAGTGTCCGCAAGTAATAAATTTTGCAAGATTATAATGTAAATCTGTTCAAACGTACGATGTATGTTGTTTTTGCATTTTAAATCACGTTCAATTTTTGCTTTTTATAAAAAGAGTACATAATCAATTAATCATTTAGTGTCCACAAGTTTATTTTTAAAAGGTGAGTAACAGTGGTAACCACAATTAAATTTGACAATTAAAATCTGATTTTTAATTGTAATTAACAATTTAAAAATTACGTAACGAGGTGATGGGAAACGATGAAATTTGATTTTTAAACTGAATTGAAAATTAAAGGCAAAAATAAGAATTTAATTTTTAATTGTTAATTTTAATTAAATTTTGCTCAACAATGGTGAGTCGGTGTCTTTTTATTATCGTAAATCTAAGTTCTTATTTTTATTTTAAACTTTTAGTTTACTCTAACGGAGAGAAAAAAACACCCAAGAAAATGAATTTCTTTGGAAACAAAAATTTCAATTTTAGATCGCTTAGCGAAATGGGAAGAATCAATAGCGATTGGAAAACGTTTTAGTTGTATTTCCTCTTGACTTCGTTTAAGATGAAGCTACAGTATTTCACATCACATCACATCATGACGAATCTGATGTCTCAAATAGCGATAATAATTAAAATACCATACATGTATGAAAAAAAATGTAAATTACACATAAAAATATATTGTTTTGAATAAAATTAAATACTGTAGTTAATAAAAAAAAAAAGTAAAAAAAGTTTGTCTTGTATCAATTTTTTTCAAATTTGAAATTTTTTATTAGTCATATTTTATTTTATTTTTTTTTTTATGCGAATTTTAAAGTAATTTTACGTTGTTGTTTTGCTTTTATGCGATTTTTGGAAAATTACAGTACGTATCCCCCATTTTTCAAGGTAAGTTAAGTCTATTTTTGTGCGATTTCTTTTGTGCGCGTTTTCTGAGGAATCTATCTACAGCATAAAATGAGACCCAGGTGTACATGTGTTTTATTATATATATGTTTATTGATGCTTGCACCAGGTTTTGAAATGTGAGATCCAAATCTTAAGCCCATAGCTGATCTTCCTCAGAATAGAAAATAAAACTCCAACAATGAGAGATTTTAGAGTGCAAATAAAACTTCAAAAGATGTTTCAATTGAAGGTAAACTTGTTCAGTTAACACAATAAAACATAGTTAAAAAAAAAAAAAATGTGGGTGTAAATTTTTTTATAGTTTTAATAAAATTCACATTTTGGCAAAAGTAATAAAAAATATGGTATTGCTCTGCAAAGTACAGCAGTAGAGGGAAAACTCTAAATTAAAAGTTTTTGAATAAATCTCCAGCTAATAAAGTAAAAGTAACAACTTGTTTGGTCAATCAAGTGAAATTTATGCTTAGCTAATTATTTTGAGATTATAAAATCGTTTAATCTCCCAAGTAGCAGATAATGTAATTATTTTTATCTGCAGGACAAGCTTTCATGTACATAATCCTTTTAAGCAATATAATTTTTCATTGTTAAGGAAAATTTTTTAATGAAGCTTTTATCATATGGATTTGAAGAATGAAAGGAGCAAGTTAGAAGAATAAAATTAGCAATGGCGAATAATTCAACGGAAGGAAATTATAAAAGATATGATAGAAGAGAATGGGAAGGTTAAAAAAAAGATGATTTTAAAGAGGGAAATGTTATAAATATAGAGGACAAAAAGGTTAGAAAACGTGACCGGTTTGAAGACTGAAACCAGCTCTTAACAGACAAATAATAATAATGATGGGATAAAAATCCTACATCAGTTTTTTAAATGAAGTTTAGTGAATATCTCTGCCAGCTTTCTTGCCTGGACATTTCATGTACCTCAAAAATTTTTTTTTATGTGAATAGAGAAATCACATTACAAAAATTTCATTCAATAAAACCTTACCCTTTGAATAAACTCTTGCAATCATAACTATCAGCTAATGAATGTTTCTGAAGTATTTGAAATTTTCAAATGTTCTCAGTTTATATCATTTATACATCTTAAGGAATTAAAATAGCAAACTGCAGAAGAACTTTTGACTAGATCTACATACATTTAGCATAGAGATTAAAAATAAGTTTATTTACATAATTATATAACTTTATAAAATTTACGAATATAATTTATAAAATTCCAATCTTGATACTACAATCATAAAAAAATAAAAGCTAGTAATTAGTCTTTAAATAAACACTAATTTCAAAAATTGAAAAATTAGATTAGGCTGAAACAAAAATCACTATCTAAATCATACAAAAAAAAAAAATCACACTAAAAATTTATTGTATTTTTCACTGACATTTATACAACATTAATCATTTTTACACCATAATATGAATGATGTGAGTAAAACTATTGTTTCAAATAACTAATATAATCCTTACAAAAGCAGTCCTTATTTATATAATCCTATAAATGTTTATTTATATAAAAATATCTGACATATGTATATAGCAATGATAGGACAGATTTAAAAAAAAAACTTTCCATACTTTCCATTATGTTTTAACGTTGGGATATAATAAATCTTATTATTAAAAAAAAAACTATTATTTTTAGTTACAAATGTTATTAGTATAAAAATATCTTTTTCCGTTTCATTTATTTTATACATACATTTATACTGAGAATTGTTTCCTAAAAATACTTAAAAATAAAAGTAACCTGGTGTTTATGCGTGCAAAAATAATTTGTGTAATAGAGGAAGAGAAAAAATGCTGATCATCATCAACACTCTGGCCACTTACTAATTTTAATGTACTGGCAACTATTATTAAAACAGGCAAAACTCTCCATACAGTAGTGCCACTCAGTGCAAGCCAGAGTAATCAATGGATGATAGAAGGCTTGTACATAAAATCCCTATCTAGCGCCTACTCATCCTGGCATCCATTGATTACTTTGGCTTGCACTGAATGGCACTACTGTATAGAGTTTTGCTTGTTTTAATAACAATTATGAGCAAGCTTAAGCAATGGTGATCATATGATGTTTACTGGCTAACTATAAACTTAATTTCTAATAGAGACTAAACTAAATAAAATATAGTGCATGGGCTTTAAAGAATATTCTCTTTGCCCCAACCAGGATAATGATGATGACTGATGGGAAAATCATCACTGGATACCCATAAATACTAAGATACTCCCCTTTTATATATCTGAGTGGTATGCTCGAATCTAACTCAGAGAACATAAGATGTATAAATACTACTGTGATTAAGAGATGATGCAAATATTCTAAAAACCATTTAGAATTAATTTCACTGAAATAATTTAATAATTGAATACAAATTTATTATTAATAATAACAAAAAATAAAGTTAAGATTTCTAGAATAAGGCTATACACATTCAAGCTTTCTGACTTTGATTAATATACAATAAAATCTATCATATTGTGATTTATGATTAATATATAAAATTCAAATTACTACATAAAGTTACAATACATCTTAATTTTAATACCAATAAGCTAATGCACATGCGCTTTGTAGATGTCACTATATAAATGAATACTCCCACTTTTTCAAACACAAGATAAAGTCTTTGGGAAAAGATAGAATGAATCCATCTATCTTTTCGACCCAAACGTACATGTATGGGCAAATCTTAATGGTTTACAACACATATATAGATATGTGCACAGACACGTTTTATAATATACAATGAATACATTTCAATTGACATTTAATAAAATTTAAAAAAATGATTAAATTTTACATATGTGTTCTACCTGATTAATATTGATTTTAAGTTATAGTTTAATGATATAAATACTCTATGCTAGGTTTACTTAAATACATATATATAACTGCACAGACATGCATTATATTAATTGATTAACAGAACATATTTAAATTTGTCAAAATAATAAATGACATTAATTTTTAAAACACATAATTAATATATAAGTTTGTGCACGTAGAAATGTATGTACATACTGGCATTTATATCATATATTTTAACTTGTTACAATAATAAAGTTATTAAAATGTACATTTTCACAATTAAATTCTTTGTTGAAAGTGTATAACATTTACATATACGTGTGTATTTTGAAGAAAAAAAAAGTGAGTCAGTTATTAAATATAAATCTACTTCTTTCTCTTTCTTTTTTTTTAAAAAATAAGTCAATCTTGACAGGATTACTGTTGATTGATCTTTAAATTTAAGAATATAGATTTAAAATATTTTCACTTATTCTCTTGAAAAAAAAACGAATATAACAGCATGTATGAAAAAAATCTTCATTTTTAGATGTTTAAATTATTTACTTGTTCTTTAAAATGTCATTTTAAGAAATTACTTAATAACCTATCAGTTATGCTTCATATATATATGTTTATCTGTGCTTCTCTGTTTATAGTTGAATCAGCATACATATAAATTAATTCTTCAGCAACTGATGGTTTCTCTTGATAAGGCCAGTCCAGGATTGTCTTATCAGGAAAGATATAGTACAAGTAGTGTCATCATTGGAACAGGTACAATCAGTTAGCTGTTGAAATTTACTTGGTTCCACTTAGACTTCAGGTAAACAAGCTGTCATCTAAAACACATTTGTAGCAGGCTAATGAACACAGAAAGTGGGTCTGACTTTATGTGAAAAACTCTTCTGTAATGAACCACAGAATAGCTTAATGGACTTGCCATCCTTTTTGCCTTCCATTATAATTTCATGGTAACTATTTATATAACTCTGGAAACCAATTAATCAATTCTGCCAACTGCTTCTCAAAAATATTATTAGCCAAAAACTATTGAAAAAACTACTAACCAACTCTTATCAAAAAAATTACTAGCCAAACTAAACTAATCTTTTTATCAACTCTTTTATATGGTCAGCTGAGGTGACAAAAACATTAAATTAAAAATTAATCATATATATAAATAAGCATTTATTTTTATAGCGTCTGTATACAATTGTAATTACATTCGAATATCAGCCTTTCAAGCCAATTGTGCAAACGCTTTGCGAGTGTTAAATAATAAATGAATACCCTCTGACCAATACAAGATATAGAATTTATGCAGGAATAAAAAGAATCCCTCTTATTCCTACGACTCAAATATTTATATATGAGCAAATCTGAAGTACTGGCACAGAAGGTGTGACAATATAACGGTCACTTTAAATTACTATATACAATGTCTGAATGAATGACGCCGATGAAATTTTCTAGAATTTACTAAATGTCATTCCAACTGAAACTTAATCATATATATAAATAAGCATTTATTTTTATAGCATCTGTATACAATTGTAATTACATTTGAATATTGGCCTTTCAAGTCAATTGTGCAAACGCTTTGCGAGTGTTAAATAATATATGAATACCCTCTGACCAATACAAGATATAGAATTTATGCAGGAATAAAAAGAATCCCTCTTATTCCTACGACTCAAATATTTATATATGAGCAAATCTGAAGTACTGGCACAGAAGGTGTGACAATATAACGGTCACTTTAAATTACTATATACAATGTCTGAATGAATGACGCCGATGAAATTTTCTAGAATTTACTAAATGTCATTCCAACTGAAACTTAATCATATATATATAAATAAGCATTTATTTTTATAGCATCTGTATACAATTGTAATTACATTTGAATATTGGCCTTTCAAGTCAATTGTGCAAACGCTTTGCGAGTGTTAAATAATATATGAATACCCTCTGACCAATACAAGATATAGAATTTATGCAGGAATAAAAAGAATCCCTCTTATTCCTACGACTCAAATATTTATATATGAGCAAATCTGAAGTACTGGCACAGAAGGTGTAACAATATAACGGTCACTTTAAATTACTATATACAATGTCTGAATGAATGACGCCGATGAAATTTTCTAGAATTTACTAAACGTCATTCCAACTAATCACTAATATTTCATATAAAAGAAAACCCTCAATTTTTTTTGTTGTAGGGACCTTATTTTTAAATATGGGGATGAATTTTATAAACAAAAAGAGGGTTTAAGTATGGGTAATAGTCTGGGTGGTTTTTTGGCAGGAATATATATGTATAAGTCTGAAGAACAATTTTTTAATTATAATAGGAATAAACCAATTTTTTATGTTAGATATGTTGATGACTATTTTATGGTTTTCAATGGTAATAAAAGAAATGCAGATAATTTTTTGAGTTATATTAATGGTAGAGTTGAAAAAATAAAATTTACTATGGAAAAAGAATATATTAATGTTATTGAATATATGGATGTTAGAGATTTTAAAAAAAATTGAAAGGAATGGTAGTGTTATTATAGAAACATCTGTATTTAGAAAAAAAACATTTTTTGGATTATCAAATAATTGGTTTTCAGATATTGATAATCATAATAAAATTAATATTGTTAATAATAAAATTATTAGGGCAATTAAGTTATGTTCAAATAGTAATTTGTTTGAGAATGAGGTTGATATTATTAGGAATGAATGTTTTATGAATGATTATCCTAGGGGTGTAGTTGAACATTTGTTTTCTAATAAAAATATAAATAAAATAAGGAATAGAATGGGTTTATATAGGAATAGGAATAGAGAAAAGATTATTTATGTTGGTTTTAATATATCTAAAGATTTATTTATTAAAGTTAAGAAATTAGTTAAAATGATTAATAGGAAATATAATGTTTCAATTTGTCCAGTTTATAAAAAGAAAGCAAATTTAAATTTTTTAATTAATAATAATAGGGATTATAATAGATTAGACATTATGAATTCAGTTTTTTAAAATGTTTGAATTGTTTTAGAAAGAATGTAGAAATGACATATATTGGAACTAGTAAAAATAAATTAAAAACTAGATTAAAACAGCATTTAGGTGATAAAAATTCTGATATTTACATTCATAAGAATAAATTTAAGCATGGGGATTTTGAAATAAAACTTTTGGAATGTATTAAGTCATATAATGAAAGGATAATAAAAGAGCGTGTATACATAAATGAAATAAAACCAGAATTAAATAGGATGTTAATAGAAAAAGATAAAAGAAAATAATAGGTTTTTAATTAAAAGTTTTTATTTGATATATATAGATTTTTAAAAAGGAATTAGTTGTGTTTAAGTTGTGATTGTAATAGGAAAGGGGAGTGAGATAAGGTAAAAAAAAAAAAAAAAATTTTGGTTATGAATATATTTTGTAATTTTTAATTAATTTAATTTTTTTTTTTTTTTGGAATATGTGATATTTATTGTATATATATTTTATTTTAGTGTGCCTTGAAAAAGACTATAAAAAATAGTCGAAACGTCGGATTTCTTTTTCATGATTATAGTAATAAAAAAATCAAGTTTTAAAAAGGAGTTAGTTTGTTTTATTTCTATAATAGATATACTTTATGAAATATTCAATAAATAAAATAAAAAACACTTCCAAAATTATTTAGCTTAATGCATTTTCGGTATCTATCACTATAAACCATAATCATAGCATGTATATATATACACAAACATATAATCCAACAAGTAATTAATAAATGCTTAGATTTTTTACAAAAGATTTTCATATTTATACAATTAAATTACACACAAAAAAAATCAAATCAGATGTTACATGACTTAATTTATACAATTAAATATACTCAGATGTATATATATATATGTCAAACTTAAATTCAGGATTATCTGATGGCAGTATTATCATTATTAATGAAGTGATATTTGATTTCGACAAATATAGAGTTCCTACAAAAGATTTAGATAATTTTTTTAAAGAATTTTAAATATTATTCAATAAATTATACAAAAAAAAAAAAAGCACTCATATTTATAATACACCTGGGTCTCGTTTTACACGATAGATAGGTTCCTCAGAAAACACGCACAAAAATAGACGTAACTTATCTTGAAAAAGGGGAGATACGGACTGTGATTTTTCAAAAATCGCATAAAAGCAAAGCACCAACGTAAAATTACTTTAAAATTCGCACAAAAAAAAAAATAAGGAAATAAAATATGACTAATAAAAAATTTCAAATTTGAAATAAATTGATACAAGACAAACTTTTTTTAACTATAATATTTAATTTTATTCAAAACAATATATTTTTATGCATAATTTACAGTACAGTAATTTACATTTTTTTATACACCTTTTAATTATTATCGCTATTTGCCAATAAACAGATTCGTTTGCAAACTAGTAAAAAATCAGATTCTTCACAAGAGGAAATACAACTAGCGCCAACTTCACTCTCATGTTGTGTTAATGGTTTTCTGGTGACAACGTAATTAGTAATTAATCTTTGAAACGATGATTTTATTAATTGTTTATGAAGCTCGCAATATCCAGACATACAACCATTTAGCTCTCGTTGGAATTTAAGAGCACGTTCGTGATTAGTGTCATTAATAAGAAAATAATTTGCGAACTGATTAGAAAGTTGAAGACCTTCTCGAATCATTTTTGCAGTGAAAGGAACAGGTTCCACTTCTGTTTCATTATCTTTTTCTACACTTAAAACTAACAACTAAAAATTAAATTCTTATTTTTGTCTTTAATTTTTTAATTTTCAATTCCGTTTAAAAATCAAATTTCGTTTCACATCACAGGTCACCTTAAGTAATTTTTAAATTGTTAATTACAATTAAAAATCAGATTTTAATTTTTAATTGTCAAATTTAATTGTGCCCATTGCTATTACTCACCTTTTAAAAATAAACTTGCAGACACTAAATGATTAATAATTGATTACGTTCTTTTTTAAAAAGCAAAAATAGAATGTGATTTAAAATGCAAAATTAACACACACGTTTGAACAAATTTACATTATAATAATCTTGTAAAATTTAATGTGTGTACATAAAATGTGGAAATCATGATTTTAATTTCATTATTGCATAAAATCTTACTATTATAAAGCACTGAAAATATTGAAATTATTAAGATGAAAGTCGAATTCCAATATTACTTTCAATATGATGTAAGTGCAAGAAATTTATTATTTAAAGTAATAGCACATTATCGGAGTTCGACTTCCGAAGAAACATGAATCGCATTAAATAAATCCGCGTAAAACGAGACCCAGGTGTATAAATGTCACATATCATCCAAAACACATTAATGTGTAATATAATTTCTCCCATATTGTTATGAGCATGCCCTTACTACTGATGAGAACACTGCTACTCAGCATCTTTAAAACTGTCAGAAGGTAGAGAATAAATACAGCATTCTTGATGGATTATCATGAAAAATTGTTATCAGACTTAATTTAAAATATTAACCTATGTTTCCTTTATTCTCTATCCTGTGCAATAATTAAAATGTTGACATATGGTATACTTGGTGACAGAAATGAGACAAAACACTAATTGAAAAGTAAAGTTAACTATAAACTGATAACATGCCCATGCTGCATGTCCCAGTTACAATTTGAAAAAGAAAAGTCCCCAAATCTTTCACTATAATACTGCACAAACACAACAAGCTTAGCCGAGTTTGTTTTTTCCTATATTATTTTCTCTTTTTCTGAAGTTATTCTCTTTTCAACAAACCAAATCGAAAATATTAATCATCATAATATTTACCTCCACCTAATTTTTCCAGAAATACGTTCATGTTTATATCTTCAACTCATCAGCACTAATCCATACCTCATTCTTCTCAAGTCCCTACCATTTTCTCAAATTTTTCCCTTCTAATAGCTTAATATCAAATATCTTTTTCACTTTTTAAAATCATACATTTTAAAAATATATATTTCATACTAACTATTCCACTCCCATTATTCATACTTTCCCGGTTTTGAAAGATTTAGAAAAAATAAACTCCTATTCCAACTATTATCATATACATAATATCATACAACCAATAACATATGATAAAACAAAACACTGGAATTAACTTTATAATTGTCATTATATCAATATATAAATAAATAACTGATGTAGAGCTAGCTTACAGCACAACTACCATTTTCAGTACTCAAAATGACAGTCATGACATAAATTAGCTACAGTAATTATTTATTTATTTATATACTGCTATATTGAAAATTGAAGAGTTAATGCCAGTGTTTTGTTTTAATATATATATATATGTTCAGAAATAAATGTTGTTTGATTTCATAGAACTATATATACAAAAAAAAAAAATAGATGGTTAGTTGCTCAGGAAGCCATGTAACATTCAAAAACCAAAATGGCAAATTGAATATTATAACAGTTCTATTCAAATGATCAAATTGAGATTTTTTTTTCCTCTCTCACTTCACTCAGTTGAAAATTGACTACATAACTTTTAAATCTTCAGATTGCCATTATTCCACTGCACTAAACTGGGAACTTTTATTAAAATCGTAAAGTGCTTTTATCTTTAAATTCTTCTGTATCTCTCCTCTATTGAGTAACAACCTCTTAATTCATTTATGACCATTGACTATAATTGTCTATCTCCAGAGTTTCCCATGCCTCCTTATTCTATTCATAGAATGTTATTAAATTTGCAGTTTAAATTGCCACTTGATAATATATCAAGAAAACAAGTTATGAAGGATAAAAAATTTTATATTAAGTAATGAAGTAAATATCTGTTCAAACAGTTTGTCCAAAATAATTGAAAAATCATCCAAATCATTTATTGTAATCCCTGCATATGTAATAAAAACATAATAAAAACATATTCAATATATTATAAACATAATATTAGTTGCTGTGAAAATCATTTGAGATTCAAGTATACAAGTGAAAGATTATTTAAATCATGCGCTTAGCATCAATGTCCTTTGAAGCTTCACTATATTGATCTGTTTATAGTATTTATGTGCTTTAATCTCTGGATTTCTAGATTTTATAAAGAGTATATTATATATTACATACATGTTTTTTTCTTAATTATATAACAATGTAGAGTGTTAATAATAAAAAAAAACAGTTAATAATCTTACTTAAATGAAAATAAGTTACATTTTTCATTATCCATGCAATAAGTACATTTAATATTTAATAGTAGTATCATTAAGGTTTCTCATAATTTGCATTGGAATGAAAAAACTCTCACTTATTTCCTTTAATAACAATATCTGCTTAAAAGTATGAGTCTGACATTATTGCATTATTACAATAGTTTAATTCGATTGACTAAAGTAAGAACCATGTATGTACTGTATATATATTTTCTTCAAATGAAAATTGATACAGAAATCCTGAAAATTTTGAGTCAATTAATTACTCTACTAATATGCTAAACTATATAGAGAATATGTGCAAATATATATTAAACTATTATATAAATAGAACATTTTGTTCTTACCTGACCTGGAGTCAGGGCTCTCTTCGGTTTATCAAGAGAAACTATAAGTTTGTGATCTCCACCTAAAGTCAGTGTACATTTACTTAAAGTATCTGCATGTTGAAACTGGAACAAGCAATCAAACATAAGATCTTGCAGAAGTTTTCTGGGGGGACTGTGAATCCAGTGAGGTTGAGAAGTGAAAAATGTTTGTGCAAAAAGAGAGGGATGATTAGTCCCAGGAGCCTGAAATTAAAATACATACTAACAATTAATGAATTTACAAAAAAGTTAAAAAAAAAAAAAAGAGAGATGCAATAATTTATATTAAAAATACTTATTTTCAAAACTTGGTTTATTATTAATAAATTATTAATTTCTACAAATTATTATACAGAATATGCAAGAGAGAGGGAGATAGATCAAAACTGATAATGTTATTTTAAAAAGTTATTAATAATACATTGTGTACTGTAAATTATATTTTTATATTAATTAAATGCTCTAAATAATAAAATGCTAGCATAATTGAACTAAGGGTGTCATATTGCTTAAACATAGTACTCTATTAATAACTTCCTCAACTTGGCTTGGGATAAAAAATTTCGCATATATGCACTATAGAAACATGAAGTTTACAAATTTTATTTGGGCCATGCAAAAAATTAAATTAATCTTGTTAAAATTTACTTCAATGCAGAATAAAGCACAAATTATTCAATGAAACTGAGAATGACTCAACTGTAAGAGTAGACTTGTACATGATATCCATTCCACAATTTGCAAGCCAAACAATTCTTTAAAGTCATAATGATAGTTATCAACATTATCTAAACTAATTCCCCTTACAAAAAGATGGATTCTCATCAAAACTTTGTATCTCTATTAATGATGATATATTAAATAAAAGATTCAAAACATACGATATGTAATTTAAATCACACACACAACTGAAGTAAAAAAAGCATTTGATATAAAAAATTAAAAAAAATCAAGACCAAAATTCATAAAATAATTCAATTTCTTGCAAAATATTCTATTCCATTATTAGGAATAACAGAAATCAAAATAAGTAAAAACTTAATAATAATATCTTGAAATGCCAGTCTGCAAAATGGAGTTGCTTTTATAACAAAAACAATAGCTTAGTCTTAGGGGTAATATTTAATTAATTCTGACATTATTACTAAATTAGATTATCTGACTATATTCCATTACCATGTGATATACAGCCCATAAATCTATTTGAATGTATATGTTATTTCACTATCAAAGCAAGAATATAAGTATTTTGGCCCATCTATGATTTCATTTAGACACATCAAGACTTAGCATGGGGAAAGAAGGAAACTAAATGCATAAATCCAAAGCTTAATATCTAGTCAATTTCTATATTTCACTATTATAATCATGCAAAAATCATATCAAATTTTTTTTAAAGGATGCTTGCTGTAGCTCAAATAGTTTCCACTATTGACCATATATTATTTTTGCCAGCATACTAGGAACAGTTATCTTAATGTATTATTGCATTAGAAAAAAAAAAATTAGCTGTAGCCAAAAATCATCTAGTATGTGCTATAAAAAAGGTTTGTTTAAAGAATGAAGTATGATTATCAATGTCATATCTCACCATGCCATCAAAAGTGGACTGGTCCAGATACCTTATCTTATCGGATTGAGCATTCATTCCCGCTAATGTAAAACACAGCCAATGGTTAATACTGACCAATAGGCAGAAATACTCTCAGAATCTGATGGTTGCCAGTAAGGTTGGGAATCTGGTAATAAATAGTCAGTCTATTTTTTGATGCAAGCAGAGAATGTCAGTCTAACCTAAACCACTGCACACGCTCTAACAATGAACATTCTATTATAGTCATTACACTATAAGTTTATCACAGTGATGCAAGTCCACATTAGGACTGGAAGCTGCAAAGACTACAATCGACTTGAAGCAAGCTGTCTATTATAACTGGAAGAGTCATAGCTAAAACTCACGAAGCAAGCTATTATACAGCTGGAAGTAAGTCTAATCACTTCGGGCAAAACTAGCTCCATACTAACTAGATATATAGTCATGATATTGTATTTATTGATTGTATAATATGTATATATATTTCTTACTAATAAATTATACTAATTCACTTTGAGTGTTCATATTTTTTATAACTGTCAGTTTGAGTCTGCAATTCAGACCAAACACAACAATCATGAAAGAAGCATAAAAGATTTTCTCAATATAAAATATGTTTAGAAAGGTATAATTTACAGCATTTCAACTTTAATAAACTCTTCTGTTTTCAAAAGATTGATTCATCAATAGAGTTAGATGTAGTTTTTTCAGAATGATATTTCAAAAATCAATTATAAATATATTTTATTTCTAGAGCATGAATTTTGATGTAGGAAGACGCTAGAAAAATTATGCTAAGAAGGTGACGATTTATGGCAAACTACCAATGACAATAATTAAATATTACTACCACTGGTAATAATTAAATATTATCACTTAATCATAGTATTCTATTGCTTAATTATCCTAAACTACCTTCAAGCAAAGAACTTAACAGAGTGAGTTATAATAAATTGGAAACTGTAAAAATAATTTTATTACAAAAAAAAAAAAAAGCTAGGCACGGAATCTGGAACTTGTATAATTTATATCATATAATGATGAGAATTCTTACACTGTACTAAATTACTAATGTGGAAAACTTTATGAATTATATACAAAACTATATACAATATTATTATTGAGAAACCAAATGCATTTCTGATTAAAACTAGTTAAGATATTAAATAAATCTTATATGAAAAAAAAATTAAGAATATATATTCATAACATAAAGATTATTATTATTATTATTTAATAAAATGTAAAATGGAATAATGTGCGAATAATATAATTTTTTTTAATATTTTCATTGTACTAATATTATTTTATAATTAAGAAAGAAAATAAACAACATTTTAACAGTAACAATGTTCAATATTACCAATAAAATTTTATAAATAAAAATATTTTATTAAACTTTTTTGATCTTTAGCAATTCATTTATAATACAAGTTTGTTCAGCAAGAATGAAAAAAAAAATCTTAAAAGAAATTGTAAGTTTTGGATGTTTGAAGAATTTTCTTAAAAAAGTAATATTGATATATTGTTTTATAATAAAATTACAAAGAAAAAGGAGATAATTCTTGAGATTATTCATTCAAATAAACTTGGAATAATATTAAATTATTTACCCAAAAAGAGTGATTCTGTTTACAGGAATCAAGAATTTGAAATGAAAAAGTAAGTAGCATTTTTAAAACTATATTTAAATTGCTCAATCTATTTAAATCTATTGTGTAAGCATTTTTTTTTTTTTTCAAAAAGAAATAGAAAATTATTATATTATAAAAACAGAAATTGGTCTATTTTCATATTTAATGTATTTTGGTCAAAAATGTACAAGAATAAAAATAAATGTCTACATTACAATTTTAAAAAAGGGAAATAATAGTTTTGCCATCTCAATATCCAGTACTACATTTATATGCTACTAAAAAAAAAAAAAATTAACAAAAAATAAAAATCTTAAAATTTTTAAATTAATTAGAAATATGCAAATTTTACATATATATTAATTTTTCCAGCATAGCAGCTATCGTTTTCTATTCTTACAGTGTTCTTTCCAAGTCTCACATTATGAAATATCACACTTTCATTGAATTGCTTAAATTTGTCAGTCATATTTCTTGTAATTAAATTGAAAGCAATACATGCATTTTTTTCTCTGCTTTTTTGTCTTCAAAAATTTAAAATTTCATTTGAAATGACTTCAAAACCTAAAATTAGTGATTAGAGCAATTCTACCAATAAAAAAAAAAATGTATGAAAATGATACTTATTAATTTAATTCCCCCCAAAAAATCATATTGCGAAGTTAGATGTTTGTTGTGAAATAGTGAAAGAGTAAATTCAAAAAAAAAAATACATGAATGAAAAAAAAGTCAACACATGTTCACACACTAATGCATACACATGTGAATATATGTATTTTTTGCATTATTCAATTTTTTTAAAAATTATTTTTGTTTATAATCTTAAATTATTTACATGTATATACATGTTGAAAAGCAAATGCTCTCTCTATGGACATACATACATATGTGTGTTGAAAAATATTATTCACATATAAGACAGTAGAGTGTACAGTAAATAGAATGACCATCCATTAGGAATCTTGTAACAAATATGATGAATACATTACCTCCATTGTAGATATATTTTTGGGAAGCTTTCTTATTTAAATTTACTGCTATCTGCTATACATTGACATCCATTCCCAGTATATTTGAAAACCTCACCTGAAATGAAAATGTTGTCTACAGACTATTTCTTATTTGATCTCCCAAGTTAAAAACTCTATTTGACAATGTTCAGAAGTCATAGTAAAAAAAAAACGTCACTTTAACATCCACATATGTATTTAATTATAATTGGATGTTGTAGTACATTCATTTTTGCTGACATAGTTATGAAGAGCTTAATGACCTCTACATGGCTGACATTTATTTTTTAAAAATCCATTTATTTACTATTAACTTGCAAATTTATTATTCTTTTCTTTTTTAAAATATATATAAATTATCAATTTGAGAATATAAATCAGTTTAAATATCTTGAATAGTTTTATAAATAGAAAAATGGACTATGTGATGCTGCTGCTTTTAACTAGTTAAAATGTATATATATTTAAAGATAGAATATTATTTCATCACAGGGAAATAGCTACCACAACTAAGTTAGCTGTGTATAAAATATATTGTTTTATTGAATTTATGGTATGGAAGTGAAACTTTGAACTGTATCAGTGCAGTATAAAGGTGTTAGAAAAGTTCATTTATGAATGATCCAGAAAACTTTAAAAATATAACGGCAAGATTGTAAAACCTGTCAATATGTTCTTCAACTTGTGGGTGTGATACTATTGAGTCTACTATTATAAAATCAAACCTTTGTTGGTGAAATGGTATTATTTAGCCATCATCCCGTTTTCCCTAGTTCAAACCCTCCCAGTCCATATATATAAGCTTATAATACTGTGTTTTAATATGTAATAGCATATATTTACGTGTATGTATTTGTATATGTGCGCACATCTAATAGTAATATTAATGTTTGTATGTGTATAATGTATACGCAGTTATAAAGTTAAAATTAATGTATAAATTAAATTAAGTTGTGTGAACATTGTTATATGTGTGTAACCACCTACATATATATGCGAAAAAAGTCATAATGCAATAGGTTTAAAAAGCGTTACAACTCTTTTAAATTAATATAAATCTGAATTACTCTCAGTTAAAAACTCTCTATTTAAATGCATGGCTATATAAATTTCAATTCCTGTGATAGTCTCACACACATATATAATAAAATGTCTACAAACTTAAACTCTTTTAAAAAAAAGTTAACTGTTTTTATAAAAAAAGCTGTAAATTCTTAGAAAACCATTTGTAAGCAATTAATAAAACTTGGAATCAAAATTTTAAATGTATTTTAAAAATAAAACTAAGAACAAAGAGTGACCTGTTTAACCATCATTGTTTTGGCCAAGAAATGACCAAAGGTTTCATTTTTATGGATTCTAAATTACTGATGAAAATTTTGTGGAATGTTATAAACAGCGCACTCAAGTTACCGATTTTTCTTGTGTAATTAACCTTAAATTTTGAATAGGGGGATTTCATTCTTGATAAGGATATAGTAATTGCTGCTAGTCATCTATGACTTGACTGGAATGGAGTTTGGTGGCTAAGGCCATACCATTTGCCGGCTCTCCTTTCAAGAGATTGGTCTGTGGAGATGGAAGAATGGGGAGACTGCCAAGAAGACATCGGGACGAGATCAGCCCAGCCGAGAATGATGGTGATACAGCACAGAGAAGCCTCAGCAAAGAAGATGCAGTAATAATTTTTCCCACAGAACTCTTTAAAAATAATTCTAATAAATTATCTAAAAGTTAAGCTAGCTACTAATCTATAATGTGCACAAACTTCTAAACTGTAATAATATTCTAATAATTAAAACTGATTTAAATCTGTAAAATATAATTTAAAATTCTGATAAAATAATACCTGTAAACTTGCCTATTTATTAAATTAAACTCTAAATGCTTGTCAAATAATAACTTATTCAGTTATTATTCTATTACTCACTAATCTGTGGTCATGCCTTTCTTATTTGTTTTATATATGTTTATTTTATAATTTATGCTATGCCCAGTTCAGAACGGAGATTGATTCTATGAATAAAAATTGAGGGGGCGATGATTAGAGACTCTCATAATTCACACACAAATCTCCGCTCTGAAAACCTAAATATATTCGTTAAGCTATTATGTTTAGCTTACTAGGATTATTGCTGTTAGAATTAGGTTTGCTAGTTAATAAAATAATTAGTTAATAAATGCAAGAATGAGTTATAAAGCATATTAAATGCAAGAATGAGTTATAAAGCATATTATATGTATTGCTTAAGTCCCAGATATGCTTTATCCCTCTTTTGAGTTATAATATAAACTATGTAGATTTGTTAATTAGATTATTTTAAGTATTCCTTTAAGAATGCTAATTATGAACTGGCGCATCGTAGTTTCGTGGAACGAAACTATAGAATTTTGCATACTCTAAGTTATTAATTAATATTATATTTAGCGTGGCAAATGTGTGTTTAGGAAGCACATATGTACATTTATGCCTTGCTGTGTTTCTTATATGAATGGGCGTCTGGTTTTAATGGATACCCCATCTACTTAGTTCGGACAGCTCTTCTTTAGAACTGGAACATGAGGGTCCAGATTGTTTTATAAGCTACTCCATTCACAGCAAGTCATATGGTCCATGGGAACAAGTATGTGGTACTGAATACCCTGAGTAACTACACATGTGATACGCACATATCTCTAGTAATATATATAATGCCATAGTATCTGAAGTCATACTACAAAGCTCCAGTTCATCCCTCCATAATGTAATAAGATTTCAGCATTGATCTGAATATGTAATCTGGTTTTGTATGTATATAATCTGCATAGAGAGCCTATTGCAGCTCATTAAGTATTATTAAATGATATGGTAATAAATCATCATTCTTGCAACGACTTAATCGTTGCAAACCTAATAGGGAGGGCATAGTAAAATTAAGGCATGAATAGACCGTAAATTATTAAATGTGTAATAAACTCTTTTAAATCATAGTGTATCAGATGAGATTCTGTTCTCAAACTTGCTCATCATTGTTACACCTGCGTCTGTCGTTCAATGCACTCATGTTTATTTAACCTATATTTAATAATTAAAATATATTAAATTACAATCAATGTGTTGCGTATCATTCATAATCCACTCCAAATCTTAGTTAAATTTCTTAATACTAGTGTTAATTATTGATATATGCATTGTCTAGCCAGCCATAGAAGTGTGTATTTGGTTAAATTTTTAGTAATTTAGTTAATATTCCCTGAGTCTCTTGCTCCACCCTTTCCTACTGCCAGCACACGAATTAAAAAACTCCGAGTGTAGCCTCATATATGTCATTCATAGGGTAGTAAGTCATGGAGTGTTGATGAAGGAGCTGAGGTGCGATCTGATTCGAGGTCTCAACCCTCATCTAGATCAGCTTTGGTGTAATTTTCCAAAACTGGATTTTTTTTTGAGAATGTATAAATCTGACCGTCACATTGGATTGGACATGTAAAACAAATGGAAGATTTCTTAAAAAGATATTTCAAGGTAAAATTGAGTATGAATTTGTAGAAGACAGTTCCTGTCTATGTTATAAGTATTATCTCAAAAATATTCCAGAGATATGCAATATCAATTGTTTCTATTGGGTAAAAAATAACAGAGAATAGAATACATTGGGTAACAGCAATTAGACGAGGTATTAGAATAGGTCAGAGAAAAAAGTTTTCTGTTGAGGAAACTAACAGACAACATCATAAAATATCAAGTAAACAGAAAAACAGATTAGCCAGTTCTATATATTGACAGACTGGTTTGTGTAGTCAATGCAAATCTCATTTCTAGAGTAGTTTTTTCTCATAGTCTTTCTCCTTTTTTTTTTAGTTGGAATGGCCATACTCATTTGAGTGGCTATTTATCATTATTATTATATAAATTACTTGGAATAATTAGAAAAGAATTGTATAGTTAGTCATTTACAGGATAGAGGATAACATGTATAAAGACATAGGTTGATATTAAATAGAATTTATGATAGAATATTACATATTAAATATAAAATTAAAATTAAATAAATATAAATGGACCGTGTTATTATTAAAAGAAAAAAAATTATTAGAGTTTGCAATTTAGTTTTTATCTAGAACAGCTCTATTCCGAATAATACTATACATAATATTAATTACATCTCTTAATATTATTTAAATAAAAAAAATACAGATGGTCCTTAACTTATATAAGTAGAACCATCCACATAATGTTAAGAAATTTAAAAGATGCATAAACATTAAATAAAAGCACATAAGCAAAAATAAACTTTGTTTGTCTGAAGGTTTGTAATGATGGCATTTTAGTATTAATTATATGTTGGATTATTTCCATCATCTAATATTAAAATGTTGAATGTCTTTAAAAAAAAGTTTTAAACTTTATTTAAACTTTTCAAATACATTTAACTGTTAGTAATAGTACATAGATTAGTACATAACATAACATTTCAAATGATATTATTCTCTTCTATTCTTGCATTGCTGGCCTGATTAGTGGCAGTACTAGCATAGAAATCAAACATGGACCTTTATATTTGTGAATATTGAATTTAAGATAATGCTTTAACCCACTGAGTTATTCTGTCTTTGGCAGCTTAGCTCAGTTTAGATGTTTCCTTTTCTGTTAATAAAATAATTTATCAAAATTAGGATTATGGATAGTTTCTTTGATTTTAAATAACATAAATAAGTCTTGCTATTATTCTATTTACAAATATATTATTTGTTAAACCTAACAAGCATAAATAGTTCAAACTACCAAAATCTTTCAGATTTATGAGCATTCCACCAAGTTTGTTATAAACTTTGAACGTTTGCTCAGTATAAAATTTTCCAAACCAATCTAATTCACTATATATATATGCATTTCCTCAAAAACCTTAGTTTGTCAGGTGAGAATTGAATTATCTGAATATCCACACAAAAATTAGTCAGACTTTTCTATTTATATATCATAATTATAACCAATTGGATTTTGAAGACTGAATGTTTTAATAACTTGCTGTATACATGTAAGATGTTTAACATACCAATTCTTCAATATTTAAATCTCATAATGGATGGAGATAATTCTTTACAGTGACATATTTCTTCAGTGTAACATGTTTCTTAGAATGCCATATATTCTTGTTTCATTGAGAATTACAATATGGATTTTTATTATTATTGCCTATGATGAGATATACATTTTTGAATAATTGATGGATTAAATACCACATATATTTACACACATACACGCAACTGATGATTAACATTTAATCTCCAAATATCGAATTGTTTGTAATTAAAGCATATAAATAAAAAAATCTATTGGTTTCTGTGTGATTATTCAAATGTTTCATATCTCTAGTTCACCTGATAAACTGGAGTTTTTGGTAAAATGTATATACAATAGTTCAAAATATATCACATGACCACCTCCTCTTATCCTTGTGTATAACTGTTGTTAAAACAGGCAAAACTCACTATATTTATTGCCACACACGGCAAGCTAGAGTAATCAATGGATGCCAGAAGGCTTGTGCATAAAATCCCTATCTAGTGCCTACTCATCCAATATCCCCAGATTAGTTTCTGGCTTATGGCCTTCGTCAGCGAGGAGCTTTGGATCTGAAAGCACTGCATCTAGATCTTAGGATCTAATGCAACCCTCCAGCAACCACCTTTTATCTCCATTTAACAACAAAACTATGAGTCTTAAACTGAAAACACCTTAATGTTTTCAATCCAAGCCCATTAGCTTGTGTTACAAATCTGAAAGATTTGATTAGTTTTATATATTTGTCAGGGATATCTATTAATTTATTATATATATATATATCTTACATCATATTTGCTTTCTATTGATTATTATAATACTATCATTAATAATAACCCCCATCTATTATGAAATATGAATGTTGAAGAATTGATAAATTAAATTACATTATTACAACTAATTTCTAAAAACATTTAATCTCTGAAATCAGACTGACTATAAAGTCTGTCCATCATTTCTTTGTGAATGTTTAGGTATTTCAGTTTATGTGATGAACTGAGTTTTCTAATGAAATGTATAATGAGAAAGACAAATCTGAAAGGTTTTGCACTAGTAATAGTTTATGAAGCCTAAAAAGTACATCACATATTAGAAAGATTTGATTAGTTACATATTAGAGTGCAATTTCCACTTTATTGTATATACAGTATATTACTTTCTAGGAATAAAGTAGATCTAATGTCTAAGACAACTTTTCCAAATTAGGATCTACAGATCTGATGCAGTGGTATTTAGAATATATCTAGAAATATATGTTATTGTTTTTTTTAAAAACTAATGATGTAAACCAAGTTTAATTTTTTTTAAACATTAAATTATTTTTTCATAAAATGTTATAGTTAACTTTATGCATTCACACAAGTCATGGTCCTCAATAATTAAGTGGACATGTATTTTATATCTGAAGTCACATTATAATTTAACAAATTCTAATCTAAGATAATCATATCATAAATAAACTATTATATCATAAAAACAACAATAAAAAAATACCACTAAAATATCTTGAGTTCCAGGAATTTTTTCAACTACAAAAAATTTGCTTAATTGACTTTCAAGATGAATTCTTTGACCCAATGTCCATAAATGAATTCCTAAATAATTTAAAATATATGTATATATAATAACTATGACATAGTAAAATTCACAATAAAATAAAAACAATGTATGTAATCATTTTACATTTTAACATAAAAGAGTATTAATTAATATTAAAAAAAAAAAAATCACTACATAATTACAGACATCAGAAACATCTACTGTTGATTTTAAGCAATCTTAGAACATTAAAATATGTTACAAATTTCAAAATAATCCTTGGCAATAATAATTTGAATTTTTTAAAAACTTTATACAGAAATTAATATATATAGTTCTAAATCGTTTTTTTTTTAATTAAATGAAATCATAAATTTCTGTGCATAGGCTATATGCCAGAAACCCTATTAATCAAATTACACATTGTTTCCCTCCAAAAACTTTACAAATTATAATAAACTCATCTAGTTTTTACTTCTTATTTCTCAATTATTTCTATAATTATCGCCTATCGTATTCTAATAAAATCTATTTCAATATTTCCATTATCCCATCCTAACATTCCCCAATTTTATTATAAGAGCCTAAATTTTAAAAAAATCATAAAATCACTACTTTTTCATCTTTAAATTTCTTCTATTCTCCATATAGTGATTCTATTTCAACATCTCAATATCCTACACTTCAAAAATAAATGTTCAACACTTTCTCATTTCTGCATAAACTTAAATCCTTATTCCATTTTTGCTTTCTTTCTCTACTATTTAAAGCTCTCGTCCTTATATCAAATAATAATTAGTTATCTTTAGCATATATTCTTTATACATTTATTTCATTTTTTTAAATAAAAAAATATATGGAAATAAACTAATAACTGCGTATTGTAAAATCTTTATTGCTCACCTTCCAAACATTTTAACTTTACTTTTGATTTCCATCATTAAATTAAAAAAGTCCTTCTCATTCCATCTTATACAGCCTCATTTGCTGTCCACAATTCAGCACCCAAGGCCGCCCATCTACCTATTTTTTTCTATATTCTATTTAAAATTTTATGATTTTGTCTTGTCAATATACTTCATATTTATTATGTGAGATACATGCCGTATTTTTAATTAATTCTATTTTTGCTTTTTTTCCTCAACTCTAATTCCTAATTATTTGTCCTATAAAATACATAAATATTTATCCTCCTGCAAAGACAAATGATTCCTTCCTTCAGTTTTATCCTTCATTTAAATATTACTATCTTAGATTTTTCTTCACTGAATTTAGATCACACACCTGCAAATATATATATTATAATGATACAAACTCAGTGGGGTGAACCTGGGGTGATGGAAATCATCCCCATGTCACTACAAAATTTAAATATAAAGATAAAAGGAAATGAATATGATGAATGAATATAATGAGCATGAGAGATCAGCACAGAACTAACAATATGTAACTATTTTGTCAGCATTACACAAAAGTAATAACCATTAATCATCGTGAATGATCAATAATAAAATCAACAGTCAATCTTGTGACTGGATTTGAAATGGGTCTACTTTAGGCAAGGCTAATTATTTAGTCCTTGCCAGCTTGGGACATATTATTTAAACTACAATTTGAATGCACAAACTTAAGTACTAAGCCATATCAATACAACAGTAAAAAAAATGCTGGGATACTAAAACATGCTGATCATCATCAATGCTCTAGCTACTTAGCACCATTAAAGTACTAACAACTATAAACTTTATTTCTAATAAATATCAAACTAAATAAAATGTAGTGCGTGAAATTTAAAGGATATCCCCTTTGCACCAATCCAGGATCATCATCAACTGGAAGTCCATAAACACTAAATAGGAACCCCTTTTATATAACAGATCTTTATACAGGAATTTAGCTCAGGAACAAAAGCTCTATAACTTATTGTGAACAAGAGATATAATAATTTATAATATTTTAGGATTAAATAAATTTACTGGAATAATTTTAACAATGAAATATCAATTGATTAATAACAATTAAAATGAAATTAAGCTCTGCTGAGAATGCCATAAATACAAATTCAGCATTCTGATTTTGATTAATATACAAAAAAAGCTACCACACTGGGATTTACAAATATGTCAATATATAAAACACCTATATATATCAGCACATAGATGAGCTTGTATAATTGTTATATTATAATAATAAAAATATTCAATTCGTTTTTAATAATACATAATTAATTTTTTTTAAACTATCTCTTAAATTAATATTTGCATATTTTCCCATACTTACAATCATTTTAACTATCATTCCATCTCATCCTCTTGCTTTTTCTTTTTGTTATCCACCTACATCCATCACTCTATCCATCTCATAAATTAAGATCTCTAATAAATCATATTAATTTAGCAACTTTCTCTTATTCAAAATTTTCATTACAAATTCGATAAATATTTTTTCAAGTTCTTCTGTAACCTTATATGCTCTTATCTATGAAATTAACAATATATTGTTTTTGTTCTAATTTGTTTTTATCACATATCTCCACAATTTTTTCACAATTCTTTCCAGCACTGCTAATTTCTTCTAATTACCTTTTTATTAAGTTCATCCTATTATCATCTTAATTCTATTCTAGTTATTTCTTTAAGCAGCTATCACACTTAACCTTTATCTCCTCTTTTCTCATTTGCTTTTTAACAAACTCTTTATAATCCCTAAATGTTTTCTTCTTTCTTTTACACTTTCTAACATTATTTATTCTCTTTTTTATTATTATTATCAATCTTATTGGTTCTAAATAAACACTCATTTGCAATCTTCACCATAAATGTCTATTATTCATAACATTTAAAATCACAATCTTTCATGATAGTTTTCAAAATTCTATTAAATTTGCTCAATTTAATCTCACTGCTTCCTTTCCACCCATCTTATTTAACTTTTACTTTTTCTTCATCAAATATTTTAATTACCTTTCTTTTTTAATTCTTTTTCATTTATCAAAAAATAATTGATAATATACTTCAGATTCCATCTTGAACATATAAACTCCCTATCACAAACTTAAATTGCCACTTTCAATCCACCTTTCTCACATATCCTCTTTAATAATGATCTATTCATATATCATCTACAATCATTTTATAATTATTCTTCCTAAACTCAATAAGCATTCCCAAATGTTTTCTTTTCATTCTTTCACATTCTCCCCATTTTCAGTAGCTAAATGTATTATATCATACATCCACTTGTTGTTAATTTATTCCGATATAATCCATATAAGTTCTTTACAATTTTTTTCTAAAATGCCCTCCTTAATAATAATCCTTAAATACCTCCTTTCTTACACATATTTAGATTCTACCATTATGTGGATCTCCTTTATTCCTAAATATATTTCTACAATTGCTAACAAATACAATTTTTATTCTGTAAAAAGTTTCAAGTCTCTCCATTTTTTCATATCGTAACTCTTTCCATATTTTAAAACCAAATATTTTTTTAACGCTCTTGACCTTTCTTTTAAATATTCTTTCTTATATCACGCATCCTCTGTAAAAAATTCTTTTGTGTTCTTAGATACTTCATCATTCTATCTCAGACATTACCTTTTATGATTTTCAAATTCCTAAATATAAACATATCCCTGCTTTTCATATATTTTTTCAATATTTTTCATCTTTATTTTAATGATATATCCTATTTTCCTTTTTTTGCTTTAATAGATAATAAAATTTATTATAAGTTAACTCATATAATACTTTATCCCTTTATTTCTAATAAAACTAATTCATTCCTTTTAAGTAATTTTGTATTTCTAATGAACATATGTCATCATACATCTAAAAAGTGAACATCACTATTATTACACAAACATTTTAATTTCAAATTAATACTACAAACTTTATTTAAATTTATTCCACTATTAAAATTTTACCCATTTCCCCCCTTAAAACTCACCATCATAATTTCAAAATATTTTATGATTTCTTCAGTAGTCTTATTAGTTTACACTAACATTACAACGCACTTATCTTTATTAGTTTTTCCTAATACCCTAACAATATCTAAAATCCCAGCTCTTGTCACACATATCAATCTATTCTCTCTATCATTTCCATATAACATATTCCTACAATCCGTAAGTATTGAATCATCCAATTCCTACTTTTAATTTCTATATATCCCCTCACACTCAGTAGCATATTGTAAGGCTTACTTACAATCTTATAAACATAACTTATTCAAATACAAGATCAAAACATAAAATAAAAAAATATAAGTATAAGTTTATAATAAGTAAACTTATTATATTTTTTATACATACGTACATATATGTATTTAACTTAAGCATTAAAATCTTAATTTAGATAAATAGCTACTTAAATAGTTGCTAATTAAATTAAAATATTAAAATAATTCTTTTTCATATATATATGAATTATTTGATTAATATTATTAATCAAGACATATACATGGAGATAACCCCAGGTCAATATCATATCTTAGCAACTAAAACAAAGAAAATAGAATCCAATTATAAATTATAATTATTTCAATAATAGGAGAATATTAAATCATAAAAAGCAAATATTATACATACTACTGGAAGTCAATTCCAGTATAAAAACTAAATCAAATAATTTTAAATTTAATCCTATCTTTTGCTAAGGAACTAACCACTATACTTGATTGTTCTGCTGTGTTCGAATTTTGAACATCTCAAAGAAGATGGATCAATAATTTTAAAGAACTTCTTCATGACAGAAATTTAATTATAATAGAACTCCAATTTCATCCAATAAAAGGAATAAATATATTATTCTTTAATATTATTATATTTTCAAAATGAAATTATCTACATATTTTTGTTTATTAATTATATAAATTTAGAATATAATTATAAACTGAAATTCTAATGAAGAGAAATTTATTCAAAAACTTTCATAAAAATTGAAATTCAAATATTTTAAGAAGACAAGAATTATTAAAAATGCATCGTAGCTAGATACCACTTGTCATGGGACGAAATGCTAGTGTTTTAATTAAAGTTGATGGAATTATTTAATTCTACAAAATGCCTAAAATATATATGTATTTCATAGACATAATTTTCAATGAGGATTCGATTGGTAGTGAAGTAACCTGGAGAAAAAGATGCTGACTTCACATGATAGGAGAAATTATAAGCAACAGAATATTTTGATTGCCTCTGCGATGATTGATAAACAAAGAACCTTAGGCCTATATCATTGATGAACATTCTTAGCTTCATTATGGAAGGGAATAGGATATTATTCAATTCAACATCTCAGATTACATTCATGTGTTATATACTTTTGACATCTAAATTTTATTTCCTTTACTTCTAAAAATTGTTTATGCTGCAAATCCTCCATTCAAGAAAATTATTTAGATGAAGAGAAATAGAAGATTACGTTAAACTTTTTTTTTTAATAAAATTTAGGTCTTCCATTTAAGAAAAATGACATTGATTGAGGTAAACTTAATGCAAACTCAATATGAAGATAAGATTTTACTTTCTTCATATTGGACCTATTTATGACAAACAGTTTTGTTTATTACTAATTTAAATAATATAATAACATTTGTTTACTATTCTTTGTGTGTATTACTAACATCCTTGAATTAAAGGCTTTTATTTCACAATATGACCGCAAGCAGAGAGGGTTATTTATAAAATTGGAATTGCTTCACAGGGATCTTATAATTTAAACCATCATCGATACATATAATATTAAATTAAGACTTAGTAATATTATAATTTTGAAATCCTAAATTTTTGATTACTATTTTATAAATTATTGAAATGTGTTCATGTTATGATGTATATTACTATTATGGCAATATGAGAAGGTACTATTTAACTTAATGTTATAATTAGTAAAAATATACGCAAACACGTGTTATAATAATTTTTTTTTATTTTGTTACATGAAATCCAGTTATATTGTTATCTTTGAATAAATATGTTAAAGTTTGTTTAAAATTCAAGGAGGTCTCTTATTTGTTTGATTTATTTAAATATTTTATGAAACAAAATATTGGCGAATGCACATACATGTATATATCATATCAATTATACATCTTAATATTGTAAATAAATTATTTATAAAATAATTTATTGAACTAATTATTACTATGGAATATTGATGGTAATACCTGAAGAGAGTTAAATGCAATATCTGCCCTGAGTTTGAATTCTGAGCATAACGGAACCATCAACGAAGGTGTAGATCAGATAAATCAGTCTAGGTTATATTGGTATTGAATAATTTAATTTTAAATTATCTTGTTTGATATAGACTCAATTTTAGATTATAATTACATTGTTTCATCCATGGCATCCTATACAAAGACCCTAAGTCTGACTATAGTTAGATGCGATCACCTTGATTATCTGAAAAGGACATACTGTTACAATATTCTTATAAGAATCAGAGCATTGAAGTGCCTTCTCCTCAGCTAATCATGAAATAAGGTATTATAAAAAACATTTTCTTTTATTTTACAAAAGCTCTATAGAAGAACATCTAATGCTCTGAATAATATAAGTTTCAGCTCTTTAATATAATAAATTATATAATGAAATATTTTATATTTATAATTATATCATGGAAAAATCATAAACTGCACAAACAATCCTCTTTATGGAAGTAAGACTGGATTAAAGTATTAAGTTTAACTCAGAGGAAATATTGATTAATCATCGATTAAATAAATGTTTTGTTGAAGTCATGTTGGAAATTCAATCCAGATGTATTAATATGTAATAGATAGTATAATATTCAGTTTATGAATTTCTATTTTAAATTTATAAGTTAATATTTAAGTACATTATTTTCATATTAGAATCCTAGTCCTCACTAAAGAAAGCAAAAGTCAGAAATCGGTTTGGAAATTTAAAGCAATACATTATCTGGCATCCATTCATTACTCAAGATACAATAGATGATGCTAGATAGTAAGGTCAAAAGAATTGGTTTTAATTATATCCAAATGATAATTTTTATCATAAACTCTCTAATAGTTATCTGAGAAAAAAATCAAAAAGTAATTTTTTTTTCATATTCAAAAAAAAAACATCCAATTTTAACACCCACCCACCCCCTGAAGCTTGTGGATCATTTTGTATTAGTACACTTTAATTTTTTTTCTTTCTAAATCATATATTTATTTCATGCCTTTTAACCAAAAATTTTTTAAAAAACAACTTTTCATCAAAGATATAATTTAAAAAAAATTCTATTCACAAACTAAGAAAGAGTAGCATATTGTATATGCAAGTTTAAAATTGTCTATTTTCTACTAGAGATATAATCAGTGATTAGCTTCTAGTACTTATGTTTATAATTTTACTTTAATAAAGATTTTGCATTGGTGGTCGAGAGGTCAGCGCGACTGCCTTGCACTTGCAGACAGTTGCCCGGGTTGCGGGTTCGCGTCCCGGCCGATGCTATGACACTTAAAAAAAAAAAATAAAGATCTTTATCTCTTTTTTTTTTTTTTTTTTTTTACTCAAAGAAGAAAACCAATGTTTAAAAAATCATAAGAAAGTGAAAAAAAAAAGCAATTTTGATTAAATGTGAAGAAGCCAGGAGCTAACTTGAAAATCCTTGGATTACTTTAAAATAATGAAAGGTCAATCAATCAATAAGATTAATTCTGAGCAAAAATGCAGTACAAAGTCTGCAATTTTAATATAAATTCTTCTAAATTTTGAATGTAATAATTAACAATTAAATCATGAAACAAGTGATCAAATAATAATAAACATTCTTATACACCAAATCTGTATTCACACTTTTTGTCTATGAAAATTTTTGTTTCAATATAAAAAATAAAACAGCAAAGAATTTTTCAAGAGCTCTCATAAAGAAACAATGAAAGAGAAGGCAATACTCATCAATTATTGACTAATAGAGATTTGAGTGATTTTCCATTCTTGTTTTACCTGTAGCAAAGAATAACTGGAAACCCATACCTGGGAGAAAATAATAAACCTCTTGAAAAAAAATTAATTTATTCCAAATTCAAAGCCCAAGTTGTAGTCAGGCAAGTTGATGAATTATCTTTGCACCATCAATTTCTTTACTTGATTTTAATAAATATATATATATATATATGTAGATGGAAATGGGAATGCATATTGATGAAAAAAAATACAATATTTATTTATTCAAGGTTGATAGGATTAATCAAACAATTTTCTATTTGTGAATAAGATAATTATCAAATTTAAACAATTTTAAAAATTAACAAAGAAGTTATATGCAAAATTTGTTTTAAATAATTAATATTTATGGATAAAATAATTAAATCATAACAAAGACTTTTTTACTGGGGCTTGATGGGAGTTCTTAAACTGATACAAATTTCACTTTTAACTCATTTGATAGTAAAACTAATTGTGTTCAATGCTATTTTGGAATAAGATTTTGTATATTTAGTACTTAAATTTTACATGCACAATAATAGATTAAGCATTTGAAAGACAGACATATATGATTTGAGAACATTCCCTTACTATTTCAAATAATAAATATAAAAAACAAGAAATTTTATTAAAACTTTTTATTTGTATGATAAAAAAAAATATTCAAATTATAAATATAATTATTGATTTATAGATTTATAATAACTGATAGTTTAATTAATAATTAATTTTTCTGTTTTTTTATGAAGAAAATTAATATTTTCATAATTCAACTATTGATTAATGTCACTGTCAATAAACATTAATGATAGTATTGCACAGCCCAGGCTATTTCTTAAATAATTTTTAATCTGTTTGAAAACAGAAAAGAATGGTTTCTATCTTGCACTAAATACAGGTAAAATAAAAAAAATATTTTCAAAATTGTCTCCACATTCAATGAAAGTAGATTGCAAGCTATTAATTAATAATATCATTGGAGTTTTTTGTTCCCCAATGACTTTGACTGAATAATTAATTAGTCTTCATTTATAGTTTGGTTATTTTACAATGCAGGTTAGATTTAAACATTTTGGAATTAGTGAACCATTAATAAATTTTGCCATCCATATTAGAGGCCGCTGCTAAATGAGGCCCAAAACATATGCCTCCTAAGCTCATGCAAAAATCTTCAATCACACAAACATACAAATACTATACTAACTAATTAAATGTAACATAAATCAGGACTAATAAATATTAATGATAATTATTAAAATTAAATTTAAAAAATGATGACTTTCATTCTTCTTCCATTAAATCATAATTTTTTTTTATTTTGTATATAATTTTAAAATTAAATATCTTTTATTTCAATAAACAATTAAAAACAACAATAATAATATGCAGTCAACAGCATATAAAGAATTACATTTAGAAATATCCATAATAAAAGAAAATGACAATGTTAATTAGTCTTTCTTTTATTAAATACTTAATGAAATATTGTACAGGATATTTTATTGTCACTTTTTTTCTATATATTTATTATCTCTCATTAAAAAAATATCATTACTCTTTAAAAAAAACAAAAAACAATATAATTTATAAATTAATAATAAATAGATATTTTTTATTTTTCAATACTGAAATCCATTGAAAAAAGTATGAAACCCTTTACATACTTCTCAACAAAATTAAATACATATATAAATAAATATTAAAAATAAAATATTTCCTTATTTAAATTTTTTTTAAAACAATATGGGATTGCTTTTTCAAAAACAAAAAAATCTATAGACATCAGTCTCTTTTGAAAATATTTCACTGCATTAGAATTTTTTAATAACAGGACAAATAATTATTTTAAATAAAGAAAACTAGAAACTAGCAATATATTGCTTTCCTTAGCATATTGTTCTGGTATTCAGTTCCATTCATGCAATATATACCTCCATGAGGAACTTTTTTATACTATATATTCCATTGATAATGAAACAGTAAGATTCGCATTCGGATCTTAAGTTTCACCTTTTTCTATCATCTCTCACCCAACCACCCTATCATCTCTCACCCACCACCCTCTCATACCCAAATTTAAACTCTTTGGTATCGAATTGTGTGTGTAGCAATATTAAAAATGTATAAATATATGTAAAATTCACCATAAACACACACACGTTTCGATAACAAATTTAAAGCAATAAATAAAAATAAATGATATAATTTAGATTTCTCTTTTAGTTATATAATTTTATATAACTTTAACTATTTATTTTAATTTGTAAAGTTCATTATTTATTGCTGTGTATAAATTTTGTATGGCTGCAGAAAGGAGTTTGCTATTAACTGAAAGGACCTTTTTCCTCTTTCTGAAAAAGAAAAAAAAAAGAAAAAGGAAAATTCCTAATTTCCACCCAATACTTCTTGATGTGGGAGCTGTTAAAACTATGAGATTATACAAAGAGAAAAAAAACATGGAGGGGCCACCAACACAAATAAGCCAGGGGGGGGGGTTTATGGGCTTTTAACTCTGAGTTTAAGATCAAGAAACACCATGTCTTTCTTCTCAGTGCCTGATAAAGCAGAATGAATGTTTGTAAATATAAATATTTTCCCAATACATATATACAATTATACAGACAAAAATAAACATGCCTTATTCCCAGGAGCTAAATCACCAACCAAGCACTTGGCCGAAGGCGAGTTAAGAATCCCTGATCGACCAGGCTCATTTATGACACTTTTATTTAAGTACTTACAACTCATATCACTTTCAATGAAGGAAGATTGCAAGAATTAGAAGAAGAACTGTCTTATATTAAATGGGACATTATTGACTTTTGAAGTTAGAAGAAAAGGAGAAGAAACAATTATTTAAAAGTGGACATATACTCTATATAAAGGCACACATATTGGAAATACAAGGAGTAGATTCATTATAAATAAAAAGGGAAGAACAATATTGTGGAGATTGATGGTATCACAGAGTGGCAAGATTAGTATACAACTTATAGCAGAACCAAATCAATAATTCAGTTTATCCCCAACAAGTTCTCATAGATGAAGTAGTAGAAGATTTTATATAACAAAACTTTACAGAGAAACAACATTTTAAAATTTAGAGACTTAATCTAGAATGGAGACAAATGAAAGATGAAATTCTTAGTAATTTTTATGTAATAGAAATGAGAGAGGACATAGACTTTGAGATTGCAGAAAGAGAAAATTTATATTATAATTCATTTTTGAGAAAAATTAAAAAAATAAGAAGCATCCAAATGAAGACAGCAAATTATATATTTACTAACAAAAAACATATTTCAAATTAATTTCTAATAAAAACACAAAGACACATATAAAAATAAAAAACTAGAGAGACAAAATTATAAGAAAAACAATATTTACAATATTCTAATCTTCAAAACATTCTAAAATTTAAATAGAACACAAATATCAAGTAAATAACAAACAGATAAAAATAATAAAAAAAAAACACTTAAAAACTCAACAAACATACTAGAGAAAAAACAAATAATAAAATTCAAGACTAAAATTTAAAGAAAAAAATAGAAGATATAAAAAAAATAAAAAAAAATACTCAATTTAAAAAAAAAAGAAAAATATAAGAAAAAACTAAATAGCAAGGAAAAGAAAAAATAAAACCAAAATAAACAACATTTTTATAGGAAAAACCAATAAAAAAAATAATATATAAAAAAAGACATCATAAATTTAGAAATTTTTACAAAATAATAGTAATAAAGAACAAACCTCCTATACCTATACATCTTCCAATTCCCAAATTTTAAAAAGAAGAGACATCAATAAAGAAGAAAGACCCAAAATATAATTAAATTATATATTAAAAGAACAGGAAGAAATAAAAAATTTACAAATATATACAAATCTTAATATAAAGATACGAAGATTGAAGAATCAGTAATAATATAATATTTTAAAAAATAAAGAAATATAGAAATACAACTATCAGCCTTTTACATTAAAAAATTTTTACAAATAATACAACTCACAGAGAACTTACCACCAACCAAGAGAACAACTATTTAGAAGTATACAAAACATACCAAAGAGAAGCATAGAAAACAAAGAATATATTTTTTTATTTATTTAAATAAAAACATTTACTATACACATTTCCAATAAACAACACAAATAACCAGATATTCATATTTTAAAGAATATTATAAAAACAACACAACAATAATACATAAATACTAAAAATCAACATTAGAAAGGAAGACAAGGGATTCCAACTCCAAAACTCTTACACAGCTCAAGAAGTATTTTATAAAATAAATAAAGAGGAAAGTAAATGAGAGTATTTAGATTTAATTTCCAGATGATGTAGTTGTTTTTGTAAATAATGCTTCAGAGCTGCAGGAAATGTTGCAGGAGTTAACAGATGAAAGTAGAAAAGTAGGACTAAAGAAAATGTTAAAAAGACAAAGTAATGTTTAATCGATTTGCTCAAAATATGAAAATAAAGATGATTATGAAGAATTAGAAGAAGTAACAGTACAAATACCTTGGTCAGATTATTAATACAGATGGAAATATAATGGAGGAAATTAATCATAGAATAAACTTGGTTGGAGTGCTTTTGGTAGAAATAACTTGAACTAAAAGGAAATAGCCTATGTGTTTGAAAAGGAGGTTTTTAACAAATGTTTACCAGTTCTTACTTATGGATCTGAGACTGGACACTTAATAGAAGAGCAAACAGAGACTTCAGACCACCAAAGAAGTATGGAGAGAGTATGTTGGGAGTAACAAGAAGAGACAAAAGCAAGTATGGGTAAGACAACAAAAGGGTTAGACTTTATTGAAAAAAAAAAGAGAAAGGAGTGGGCGGACATATTGCTAGAAGAGAGATAATAGAGGACAATTGAAATTTTAAACTGGATTCCAAGAGATGTAAAAAACCCGAAAGAGCCACATGGAGAGGAGGAGAAATAAGAAAAGGCAGGGGTGTTGGGAGAAGACAAAGACGGAGAAGAGGAAAACTTGGAGAACCTCACCCGTGGATGAAATGGTTGGATGTTTGTATTTAATAATAATTTTAGAAATTTGATTGTAATTTAAATAAAAGTAAAAATAATTGTATACTCCCTTTTGTATTTGAAATTTTGCAAGTAACAGTCAGTGAAAGATAATAGATTAATTAAAAGGAAAAATTCCCTAAAAGCTTTAATTACAAAATGTAAAGGTAAAAATAAACTTGAACAATAGAAATGCAGCTTTCTAGATAAATTAAACTTACAAGAATGCATGGATTCTCCTCAGGGCAAATGAGTGGATCCAAAAATAAAATAGAATAAAAGTTTAAAGATATGATCAAAGAAAGGGGGACATTTTGAATTTTCTAAGAACTTTTAGTTAGACTTTAGCTGTGTTCTCGATCAGTTGAGAGGCTTCAGAAATCTTAAATTAGTTTACCCACCACAGTATGTTCGAGTAGAAAGCGCCCAGACTATTCTCCCCCTAGAGATGGTCGATTGTATGCCGAACCTTCACATATACGCTCCATAGAATCAACCAAGAGGATCTGCTGCCCAAACAATCAGAAAGCTGCTGCTCCTATTGAAATAAATGAATAACCTAAATGCTGGAAAGAACTGCTACTTTTGAACTCATGAACAATTTGCTACTGACCACTGAATCTGAAAACTTCATATAAACAGGTACCTGTACCCAAGCCCTAGAGTACTCTAAATAATAATCATGCTATAGCTCACTCTATATAACTTGTAAAATTATAAATTGTAAAACTATGAATTTAATGATTAATTTATTATATAAATTTCTTTAATAATCTAGCTTGCCTAATTCTATCTTTTCTTAAATACGTATTTCTAAATTTTACATTTTTATTATCTAATTATAGCATGCTTATAAGATTTCCAACCAGACCTCGCCAAATTTAAATATAGATTTTAATTAAGACGGTTGCCATCTTGTCCAGCGACCTATAATATATTTCTTTTATATACTCACGTTGGCTGGTCAGCTCGGAAATCTCCATAATTTTCTAAATGCAAATCCATGATTGCTTGAAACAGTGGATGCGTGTCCTGCAAATCCTCATTAATATTTACTTCTATAAATTAGAATATTTTCATATAAATCGACATGCATTCAGTGCTTCATTTACTGTAATGCAGGGGTCTACTACTTAGCAAATGGCTGACATATTAGTTGTTAATACTCACCCAGCTTAACTATTGCTTTTATATTTTATTAAATTTTAAGTAATAATTCCGTAAATCGCGTTTCTTTGAGAGTCAAAAACGTTCTTTATTAAATGTTGATGATGTAGGGCCGAGTTATAAAATATATTAAATCTTAACAGAATAGTCTGTAAATTATACATGTGTTATGTTTTAGAGACATGATGACCTATTATAAGCCTTGGATACTCCGGATTCTATAGGATTTAAATTAATCCCAGTCATCCTACACAAGCGGACAAATAAATGTTCCCGTAGGGCTCAATGCCTTCACGCAGTCAGGAAGTAATCGTGGCATGAACCACTTGCCCCTGATTATGCTTATGTGACACCTTACCTTTTGGGTCTATGGCAAACGCCAGCCCGTTGTTCTAAACTCATCCACGGCTTCGCAGTTTTAATATACTGCCACCCTCATATCGCCTTTCTAGACGTACCACGTGTTTTTGATTATTAACTTTATTACTCAATATATAACTCCGTCTCTGCATTAATGACATAACTCACTCTCAAATAAATGTCTGTCCATAGTTATTAGTAAATATCTTCTTTAATTAAATAAATATATGTCCGCCGTTACGATTATTAATCCTACTTTAGACTCTTGCATTGCAAAGATATAAATCCCGAAGGCATGATCTTGAAATACTTGCTCGAGAATTTAGGTAGCTAGATTACATCAGCCAAATAAATGTATCTCTTTGTAAAATATAACAGTATCGGAAATACCGCTACTGAGATTTTAAATAAAACAAAATATTATTGGTTAAATGATTTCATATAAAATATTTTAAATAAATAATTTCAAACTATAAGTCTGCCGTTACATCTTTATTTATTCGATACTCATTCAATATAATATTTCCTTGATTCTGTAAAATATAAATGTTTAATATTATTGTTGTTATTGGCTGACTCGAAAATAAAGTCTTGAATCTCTTGCATCTCTATGACCACCATGCCTAAAGAAATATTTATTAATGTAGCATCAGATGCGTTGTTTCATAGATTGTATTGTGGAACCGATAAACTATGTTCGAACTCAGTACTATGGGTGGCTTCACTACCTAGATGATGCTGCAGTTCTGTGTGGTGGTCGAATTCTGCACTGTGTTAACGAATCATACGAACCTGACCGTTACAATAAATATATAACTTCTTTTATTACATCCATTTTGGAAGATATTGTGTCAAATTATTCCATTTTACTCCAAATTTTATCCTATTCATTTGAAGATATAAATAATGAATTACTTTGAGTTTTCTAAACAGAATTTTTGGAATTAAAATTATAGCAAATTCTTTTTTTTTTTTTTTCTTTTATGATACTGTAGTTTTGTCTAAGAATTATAAACATTTATTGTTTTGAAGCTTTTACAGAATAATAAATTTTAGAGATATATATAAAATTCCATGTATAATTCACATGTCAAAGCAATTTATCATATTTATTCTATTTTGATTATCTTGGCTAAAAATTTTTATAATACTTCTTAAATGAATACTTTAGTTCATTTTAATTTTGGAAAAAAAAAACTGATACTTTTATACTTTTAGAATACAAATGATTATTATAAATAAAACAAAAATTAATATATTTATTTATGGTAGTCATCTATCATGTTTTATAATCATTATCTGGAAGCAATTATTAAACTAGTATGTAATTTTTTCTTTATTTCATGTCTCTCTGCCTCTCTACACTTGATAGAAAATAAAAATTGAATAAGTTTTTTAGATGAAAACATTTAATATAAATAATATACTTTATTAACACTTTTTTAATAGCAATTGATATTTTTTAAAATTATAAAATAATAAGAATTAAAAACAAAATTTTATAGCACGCACACACATACTTATGCATACAATATACAGAAACTCCTATTATTTACAATACTTATATTTAAAAGACAAAGAATTTAATAAACATAATAATAAAAGCAATGCAATATCTGTATCTTGAAACTAATATGTGCTTTATTAACTTGCAATCCATCTTAGCTACTCTGCCATACCATAATATTCAGCAGGACCAAAGAGTATGTAGGTCCACAAACAAATATATACATTCAGAAATGTTAATATGCTTTACAAATGTGAATTACAAAGAGAATAGTATAAACTGCATCTAAATGACAAACATTGCAAGAATATCTGGTATTTACATTTGCAAAGTATGCATTTATATTTCTGAATATATAAAAATTATAGTTATTGCTTTGTAGATGTGTTTACTATTTGAACTTGTCAAACAATCACAATGACAAAATAAAACTATTCAGAGAGACAGATTGCATTTTTAAAAGCCAAAGGTTTGTAATAATGTTGTAAGTGTAAATTTTATTTTAAAGACATTTATATGTATATACTCACCTTCATGAGAACCAATTACTTTCCCAGTTTCTATATTAATAAAATGTCCAGACTTGGATTCAATATACTAATAACATAATGTATATATATATATTGTAGGAAAATTTTCACAGATAAAAGATAGAAACATATATTTCAGACTAATCCATATATACATTCTCTGATGTTAACATTAGCATTATAAATAAAGTTTCTACTAGATTTCACTAGCCATCACTTGGTAATAGAAATCACTTAAGGATGTTGAAAATGCCCAAAAATCAAAAATGTTAATATCAAAACAAAAAAATGTATAAATGGAGAATTTGAAATATATGTTCACACAAGCATACATGTACATACAAAAGAAACACATAGATTAATAAAAAAATATATATAGCAAATTCTAAGTAATATATATAAATAATTTTTTTAGCAGCAATTCCATAACTTGTTTTTTTTTTAAATTTAAAATTGCCCTTTATGATTGTAATAATAATCAAAAAAAGATAGCAGACAAACAGATGAACTCACTGGATTGTTTAGCTAAAGGAATGACTACATGTAATGTATTTTTCTCTAGCAAGATAACCAAAAAGTTATGCATTACATATTATAAGTTCTTTACGGTATAATGATTAGTGCAACCACTTATGCTGACAAGCAGAAACTCAAATCCATGTAGAACTTAAAATTTTGTTTAATAGCTTAAAATTTGTAAATAATCCAGGATATTATACGTAATTCAATTATTGCAAGTAAAATAGTATGTAACTATTACTCTAAAGAAAGATAAAAGATATTATTAAGATATGCCATGCTCTATCCTCTGACCTGCAGGCCAAGTTTGACCCTTGAAAACTTTCAATCCAGACCCCAGACATTTTCACAAACATGTATAAAATATACCTGTATAAAACTTCCATTTAAACATGCATGTAGTGCAGTGCAAATATACATGCAAATATTGAATTGAGAATTAAGTAAAATAAAATATTTAATTTTTTCAACTACATCCTTTTCTCTCTTCAATCTTTATAATACTACTTTATTCTATCAGACATACAATATTTCAAAAATTATGGTTTATGTATGATCTATCTATCTTCAGATTTAATTTAGAATGCTGAGAGCATTTTGATTATTTTTACAATGATTTCTGCAGGTGAATGTATAACTAGCAAAAGGAAATCTCAAATTTATTTCATTTCATTATATTTTACATTTTTTTTTTTTTTAGTAGGATGGAGTAAGATAAGAAAAGTTGACACAGAGAATCATGACTTTGATAAGAAATGGACCAATGCATATTTTTCTTTATAGAAAGAAATAATAAACCAATGTACCTGATATGCCTGAAAAATATTGCAGTCAATAAAAAAATACATTATCAAGAAATGCTATTTATCAAAACATTCTGACCAAAAGAAAATTATTGGGGAAGAAAAAATATTAAAAAAAAAACTTGAATAGGAATGTCATCAAATAGCTGGCATGTTTTATAAAAAGTATACAGAAGTCAAAAAAAAATATAATCACATTATTTCCTTCTACTTGTATACCTGTAATTGATCATTCTATTAAAATTTTGATACAAATCTTATATTAATCTCATATATCTGAAATGATCTTTTGCTTGTTATTTGCTGAAAAATAATTCATTATAAATTGCAACATTGCATTTTAATACTTTTAGATGCTGATATGACTCAATGAATTATAATCTAAGAGAAACATGTAAAAATTGTTAATCATTAAAATATCAGAATCAAAAACCAATTTATAAGCACTTACTGAAGAATATTTTTAATGTCATTGAAAATCAAATTATATTAATATTATAACATCAGCAGTTACAATAAAGCATAAAAAATTTGAACTCCAATATGTTAATAAATGATTTTTAATCAATGCTTTTTATAATGAACTGCAAAATATTTTTAAGCTATCCCGTTCATTTACTTAATTCTTTTTAAGTACCATATCATATATTGAATTAAGAATACAATACTTCCTCTACGTCCACATTTGGCTTCAAGCCACATTGCTGCTACCAAACATCATGGATATTAGTGAACCATATGATATGTTTTTTAATAGCCATAAATTTCAGGTGTGTGCACATCCTGTAAAAACATGATAGATGTGTGAATACACTGCAGACTAAAAAATTAAAGTAAATATTTCTTTTTTTAAAATTAATGTCTAATGTTTTTTTATTTGTTATGTACCAGTTTTTGAATTGTGACTACTGTCTGGTAACATTTAAGATTTATCAAAGATGAAATATGTAAGTACTAAGTAAATTAACAAATATTAGATGACTTAGACAGATTCTTAGGTCCTAGTTTAATGATTTTTTAATATAAAGTATTAACTAAATTAGCATTTTTTCAAGCAGTGATTACTTTTTATTTTGTCTTTGAGTTTAGATCTGACCACTTTCTATGTAAATATAAAAATCATTTCTTTGATTATTCATTGGAGAAAGCAACACCAATGCCTCAGTTAACTTACAACTTAGCTCTTAAAATTGCTGACCTGGCTTAAGATTTATATAGCTAAACAAATAATTGTTCTTGGCTTTAGGGTGTTTAAATTTTCAACAATTGATTTTGAAAATAAAGATGGCCAGAAACAGTACAAATTCAATGCTACTTTCCAAAAATAAACCAATAAGAAAGCAGTTACTGAAATCTGCTATACAGTGTTCATTAATTTACTTAGTATCTACATATTTTGAATTTATAAATAAGATGTCATCATTGCTTTACTTTTATTTGAGGTTATCCTCTGTATGTCACTATAGCTATATTATTTACTTGTTATTATAAATTACATATAACTACTCATTTAGGGATCTCAAAAATAGGTTTTGTTTTTAGAAATAAAATTTAGGTAACTTCAAACCCCATAAATAACTTTGATCAAAGTATTTTTGTTAATCAAAAACATTGCAAAGAAAAAGATCACTCAACATTATGTTTGAGTTTATAACTTCAAGTGTATTGTTACTCACTGAAAAGTTAAAATTGTTAATATTATAGATCATTAGCAATTCTAAATATGAAATACTTATTTGAAAAATGATAACATTTGCTTAAAGTTTTGGTATAAGATATCAAAAGATAAATTTAGAAGCATAATAAATAAAGCGAATAAATAAATAGAAGTTGCCTGCCTTCAAACAATGCAAACTTATTTAATGAGATCATCATAATTACTTTTGATTATTTTTAACCCATCACAAAAAAATTCATTCTAATAATATGAAATTTTCTCCACTTCACTCTAGGTAACATTCTTATCTCATTCATCTCTAGATCTCTTCAAATCTTTTTGAATCAAATTTATAACTTTAGATCTTCATTTATTTCAACATATATAAATGTATAAGATGAAATATTGCTAATCACATAAGTATTTGCTTTATTAGCTATAATTTATTTGAAATTTGTAAATATAGTGAGAGCATCATCAGCACATGAGGTTATCAACAACTGCTTACAGCATCAGGAAGCAATGACGGAATGTTCTTACTTACATATGAAGAGAAATTTTCAAATTTGAACTAACTAATGTTATGAATTAATATTTCAGTTTGTCAATCAAAAGTAGATCAGAATTCTAGATGCTCTATTCTTTATTCCAAATGTTTTTGTAGTTAGTGTTAGAAAAACATATCCAATTATCACATTCAGGGGTGGTAGATGTCCAGGTAGTAAAAAAAAGTGATAAATTAATTGGTTTATTAAAACATGTCTGATATAAAACATACATTAAAATTATTAAAGGAATATCGAAAACGACAAATTTTATTATGTCAATATTAAAAAATGTTGTACTTAATTTAGATTAACAAACCATTCTTATCACTCTATTTTACTGTCATCTATTGCAAATGCAGATCTTCGAAGTAAGTTAGAAGATTCTCATCAGGTGATGCTTTACTTATTAAATTTGGATTCAATGGCTGCAGCATTAGTTTTACAACTGCATTATGTTCCTTTGTCTGCTCTTTATAGTAATTTGAAAAGAAAATAGCATACTGAGTTAGATAAAATGCTTAATCAACTCAGTAGTTTTATAAACTTCTTTTAATGAAAAAGTTAACCAAGTTCCAGTGTTTAGCTGCTATGTTTGACCACAGAAATTGCCCATGACAGTGATAATATGTTTTCACTCAAATGGTTTCATTTTAACAAATTTCTTTGAATGCTTTTCTACTTCAGATCTAGTTAATATACAGTTGCCTCTGCATCTCCACAGTCAATGGCAAGCTAAGAATTTCTCTTAGTTTTCCAAATGGCGTTCTAGGACAAGTATTTTACTAAATTTATCCTAATATATCACACAAACATTTTCTCTAAAAACAATTATCAACACTTAAAAACTTGTGAAGCACAACTTTTTAATGATTAAAACCTCCAAAGAATGGACTAGCAGACCTATTATATAGAATATATTCAATTACCAATAGTATAGTCATTGTTGATTCATAGCTTCTTTTATGGCTAGTGTATTTGGTGATTTAATATTCAAACAAATAAAGTTAAAATGAATGTGGTAATAATTTCTGTTAAAAACTAGAAGAAAAAAAAACTTTTTGGATTCATAAATCAGTTTACACCATACTGTATAGCTATTTTTTTTTTCTCATGAATTTTTTGATTCTGCAAATCAACAAACAGTTGCAGACATGACATAATATACATTATCTAGAACTGCATGATTAAATTAAACCATGGTGTAGAAAATCAAAAAAAAGTATCATGAATATTACAAAATCTATAATACAAATGTATTTAGGTATAGCATTGGATTTAATTATGTCAGAATTAATCAATCAATATGTTAACAAACAAACAATAAAAAAAAAAAAAAAAAAATTGCAAAAGGTTATAATATTTCGCAAAAGATATACAAGAAAGAAAAATAAAAGAATAAAAAATACAACAACAAAATAATTAGATGGGAGAAAGCAGATAAAGAACAAATGGGATAATGTAAAAGAAAAAAACAAACAAACGCATAAATAATTAAAAAAATTAAAAAAGAATATTCATTATTTACCTCTTTTATAAACTTTTGATATTTCCGTTCTCCAATAAAGCAAATTCCCATACTCTGTAATAAAATTTGAAAGTACATTATATAATATTTAAACAGCAATTCAAAGAAATAAAAATTAATAAATACTTCCATAAACATAAAATATGCATTAATTAAAAAAAAAAATCACATTCTTCAAAAGAATTATTATTGTGACAAATAATATATTATACTTCAAAACCGTTTTTATTTTTATACTTAATATTTCTTATTTTGAAGCTGTTTTAACAGACACCATCAGTCCAAATAAAAATAAAATAAAATAAACAAATATTAAAAAAAAATACGCATAATTTATTAATTTAATTTTGATTAAGGTTAATTATAAAAAAAGATAATTGAAACATACATGATACGGAGGATAAAAGTAAAAAGATAATATCATTGGAGTTTGATATAATAATAATTAAATATGTACCAATCATTTTGATCTATGTAAAAAGATGTATTTAATTTTCTTACTATTGAAGAGACCATCATTTTACAAAATGAGAAATCTTCTACAAGAAGAATTTAAAATTACTGCCAGATAACAATGTAAAATCTTGCAGATCTTCAAAGACATAAATGAAGCATCTTCCACTACAATAAAGCACATTAAATTCCTTGACATCTCTGTATAGTGCAAATGCAACAAAATCATTTTTTTCATCAACATACCAATGCAGTACGAATTATTTTGGCATTTAAATATTAAAATTTAAGTTTAATAATTTACTTTAATGAGAGCCTCATAATGTAAATTAATATATTAGCTTGCTAAGTCCATAACACTGAGTACAAATCCACTCGAGCTAACTAGATTTTTTTTTTCTATGTAGCCAAGGATTTCTCCAAAACATCTTATGATTTTTCCAGTAGCCAATCTGTAATTCTTCAGCTAACTAGTCAAAATTATGGACAAGATAAAATGTCACAGAATGATGGACAATTGAACCCATAATTCATCTCTCACCATTCTAACATTTAATGTGTACGATTTAAATTTTACTATTCTTTCAAAATATTCTTTATTAATTATCTTACATTTATTTGATATTATGTAAGAAAGAAATTACACATTCTGATATTATATAAAAAAGAAATGAAATATTATCAAATGACATTAAAAATATACATTTATTTCAAAAATGCTTTCATTAAAAGCAATTTCTTTATAAATAGTACAATTATATATTTTATATAAAAAAAAAATTTTCATGATATGAAATAGATTTCAGCCATTCTAGTTTTCATATAGCTCAATCTAATTACCTTTTCTCATTCATTCTTTTTCAAAACTTATTTATATATGCTGAAAGATTTTACTCTATCCTATTCCTAATTATTCTAGTTTCTGAACTATACAAAGCTCTATAAATTTAAAACTAAATACTCAAGAAGTATATATCTTAATTACAGAAATCTATAAAATAATTTTTTTTATTTATTAAAATTGAAAGATCTCAATGTGGTATTATTAGTGCATTGGTTGCTACAATTCTTCCTTGACATAAAAATCCAGCTTTTTAATAGCTGATTAATACTTCAGATAATTAATCTTGCTACCCATCCAATAAACATCAGTAAATAGATATCTTACTAACATAAACCATGAGCTTGATACTTAGGATTGCTTAGCTGAAAGATAAAGATCAGAAAATAATCAGAAATAATCATTTGAGTATTGATATGCTATCAAAAAAAAAAAACATTTCTAATATGATATAGTTTTCACTGCAAATGAGGAATACATCATACAGCTATGAGATTTAGCGCAAAATTTACCTTCTGATACTTATAAAAAGCTTATTTAGCAATTGCAATTCACATTCTAATTTATATTTTACTAGTTTCACTTTCAACTAACCAGTATGATACAACATTTAAGAATACCCCATGTTCTAATATTTCCTATCCAACTAACATTCATCTGTGTTCTTTTTATTTTCAAATTGTTTTATTAGCATTTATTTTCATCTTTCATATAATGCAATGACTCCCCCTTCCCCCATTCAACATTAATTCTGCTTTCATTGAAACAATTCATTTATGTATCATCATAAGTATACACTAGTAAATAAATTTTAAAGATGAGTTTTGCAATGAACATAGGAATTAATTAATCATAATCTCAAATTCACATACATAATACACTGGTTTTTTAGACTATTTTTTCATCATTTTTTACAGCTAACATCATTTTTTGTCAGCTTTAACACTGTATTTACATGTAATTCTCCGTTGCATTTTATCTTCATCATATGTTACTAATTAAATCACCCAATATTGCATGTCTTTTGAATGCCTTTGAGATAATTTTAAAATACAAAAGAGGTTTATCTTTCATATGAAAACTTTGCTCAAATTCTCTATAAAATATTTATTACACAAAAATATAAAGAAATAGTAGCTCTGGTTTATATTTCTATTTAACCTAGCCCTTCTAAAAATAATTACATAATACAATATCTTCTGCATTTTATATATGTATGTTGATTTCTCTGCCCAAAAGATGACTAAAAAAAAGATATTTGTCCATCTGATAAATTCTATTTCAATCTAAATCCTTTTAAAAATACCTATAAACTAAAATAGTAATAACTTTTTTTTACCTCTGGCTAAATATGTTTCTACAATAATTCTCAATTCCAATTGTTTATCTCTTCATTTATATCTCTCTTTAATGTCAAATTGTTTTTCAAATAACAAATATATTTATTCTAAAAAAGTTTTATGTTCAAAATTCTCAACTAAATCTTATTTGCAGGTGAAATTACACTAACCACTCTGAAATCCATAATTTCAATTCATGAAGTTCTTTCACTAATAGAAAAATAATGATTGAAAAAAAAAAAAAAAAAACTACAAATCACTGATTTATATAATTAATTTCTTTATAAATACCAACTGGTTCTTTTGCAATTGTTATACCCATAGCCTTTAGTAATTACAATAACATTTCTGGAGTAATAAACTCCATATGTGCATAGTAGAATAATTCTTACTAGTCAGATTTTTCAGAAGTTATCTTAATAAAATTGCAAATAATGATTGGTTTGTTTTAATCTACAAACTATATGAAAATGAATATTTTCATCTGGTCTCCAAAATCTTATATGGACAACAAACTAAACTATATATTTACATCAGATATACTATTAAATATTATCAGTGCTACAGATTTAATAATGGCAATTTATTTACAAGGTTATTAAAATTAACTAAATTTATATCTTCAGTAATTATTGAGGTCTATTAAATTCTTTGTTCTGTAACATTTTAAATTATAATCATAGTTTTAATTATAAATTTATTTAAACGCACATTGATTACGTAAGTAATATTTACCAAGGCTGTAACCTCAAGAATATGCGTGTAAAAATGCGATAGTAGGGACCTCTACAGGTCTTAACCACAAGCTGTGGTTAAGACTTGTAGAGGTCCCTACTATCGCATTTTTACACGCATATTCTTGAGGTTACAGCTTTAGTAAATATTAATTATAGTTTTAATAATTTTTTATTTTATTTTTGTAAAATCAACTTCTTCCTTGAATATAGCATTTTATATTATTTTATCACAATATATCTAGCTAATCTAAGAGTGTACTTCCCACTAGTGCAAATCAATACTAACAATTAATATTTAGATAATTCTTTCCTTATGATCCTTAATAGTGTTTAACTATTTACATATATACAATCATTAACATAAAAAGGCCGGAAGGAATACATAAATAATAATTTAAATCAGTAGGACTTGTAAGACCCCTAGTTATCTGTTCTCACGTTTGGAGGCCAGATCTCCGTATTTCTGCTCCAACATACATGTCCGTGTACACAGATGAAGCTCCAAGAATCAAATGTCCGTTTGTTCATTCCATTAGTACTGAGGCATTCATTGTTTTAAAACCCTGCAATTGATTGGCTAATACTCTTTCCATCCACTTAGGTGATTCTTCATTTTAATTTCCATACAGGAATTTACATCATTATCTTTCTTTAATTAATGAGTTGCTTTTATAGCTTGTCAAATGTTTTCTTATAAAGGAATTCTAACTCGAATTCTCCTAATTGTTTTATTTCATTAACGATGTATTCTATTCTATTTAATTAGACTATTATTCATTTTAGAAAATAATCTTTTTCTAATCTTAAAGTTATAAATCTTTTACTTACTAATTTTAAAAGAATCAGTCTTTCAAAATTTTTTAATTTATTTAACTTATAACTTTTTCTCTCTATAAAATTTATACATATATATGTATGTGCATTTAAGCATGCACATACATATCATATCACATACTTATCTAACTGACTTTCAACTTTAATTAGTTTGACTAAAGTATAACATTGTTATTTTCATTATATAGTACATATTGATATAAATTTAAGATAGATGTCACAATTGTGTAATATGTAGCAAGAAAATAAATGTTCTTGTGTGATATACATAGAAAAAATAAATATCATTATATATAAATGGAAAAAATACAAGAATAAGATAATGGCATTATCATTGGAAGAAAGATTTGGTAATAAGAAGTAAATAGATGACTTGATTATGGATTTCAGAGGGAGCATATGATCTATGTACAGAACTTTCTGATTTCATCTAAGGAAAAGCCATTTTATAACATACTATACATGTGGTGGGTAAGTGTGTAGAAAAAAGAAACAGTTCTAGTGTTGGCACTCAAATAGAAAGATACAAGTCAAAAGTCATTGTTGTGTAATTATTATATATGAGGGGTGTTGTGATGTTTGCTTGATATATAGCAACAAATAGGCCATTCAGATACATAAATAGCCAAACAAAAAATAAGATATTCTAAAAAATACTATTTACACATTTACTAGAAACTAATTTATCTATGTATCAAATTTTAGAGGATATTTCTATACATAAAAACAAATAGAAGACTGTTAGTTTGTAAAAAAAAAAAAATCAGATTATCTTAAATGCTTTTGATCACTATTGAGGTTATGCATTTCAAGAACATTACAGGCTGATGATAGAGTTCAAGGTAGCAAATAATGAAATGACATTCGGTTACGAGGATTAATTGTAAATAATAAACAGTGTCCAATTAAGAATATTACCTATTACCTCATAAGATGTTGGTTCAACAAAGGCTGAGTATTGTTTCTGATACTGCCATTTTGTGATTCCTCTGCTTTTTCTTTCATTCTTTTCCTATTTTCTTTTACCTTACTGCCTTCAATCACTTAGGTTAGAACAGAGCTTAATCATCAGGAGATTCTCAAGCTATCAGTTATTTTTATGTATTGTGACAAAAGAATTGTAATTCTCACTCTAATCTTTACTATTTTATTTTTTTTACTATGTCTATATTTTTCTTTATTTTTTTCTGGAGTTAGAATACACATAATTATTTATAAATAACTGCTGATGAATGAATGACAATTGTTTATTACAAGGCAGTACTGATTAATTTTGAAGAAGTCTTAATTTAATTTCATTTTGATGAAAATCGTTACATAATTCTATAAATGAATAGAGGTTTCTAAATATAACTTTATTATTTTAAAAAACAAACAAATAAAATAGTTTTTATATGGCTTCTCTTATAAGTCTTTTTCTAATTTATTGAATTTAAAAATTTTTTCTTCAAAATTTATATAAACATACTAATATATAAATATATATTAACCACAAGAATAGCAGAGGATGGGGGTGAAACTATTATTTAAAGCAACCATGTATTTTCTTTTCAAGTTTCATTTGCTAATTGATATAATCAATGTAAAGTATAAGATAAATGCAGCAGTGAATTTCATGGATCTCCAATTATTAAGTGGTACATTATCTTTTGATCTAAAAAAAACATATTCAACATTTTTAATATGTATAAATAATTTTATTACTGTAATGTGTTATGCTGTTTATATAAGGTACTATATGTAAATAAAATTGCTTTATGTTTGTTTGCTATTTGACTGTTATTATATTTATTTTGTTGATAAATATATATAAATATGTTAAATACATTTTGATAATAGTTTACCTCTTTCTTTTTAGAAATTTTCTCAAATCCTGCACTGCAGGCTATTTGTTTCACTACACCTTTGGTGAATTCTCCTAGAGGAAAGATAGTTTTTCGAAGTGATTCCTGAGAAATTTGGCTGAGGTAAAATGTCTGATCTTTAATAGTATCCAATGCTTTCAATAGTCGAACACCTAAAAATTAATAATACCATTAAAAAAAAAAATAATAATCATATGCCATTTTAAAAGAAAAATTGTATTATCAAAAAGAACCTTAGAAGTTTAACAACATAAAGAAAAAATAAATTATATATATTCCTAAAATTATCAAAATACAAACTTTTTAAATTTTTTTTTTTTTTAATTTTTGCCACTGATAAAAAGAAAATTATAATTTTTATTTTTAATAATTTGTGTTTAATACTAGCCTGTAAGTACATGTATTAAAATGAATAGTCACATGGATAAATAATGTTAAGTACAGTTTTTGGAGATACTAAGAGATGAACCCGAAAACTATGTTTACAAACATATATATATGCAACAATAGTAGTAGCCATTCCAGCTCCAAAAAATTGAAACACAAATAATAAAACATTAGAGATAAGTTTTGTGACTAAACAATAAGCCACAAATACATCCACATAAAAAATATGCTGATCCATTTTTTAATTTATTTGATATTTTGTGATACTGTCTTTCAACTTCTGCACGTCATATATTTCTAAAATAAATATCTTAAATGGTCAGATATATAAAAGAGACAAAAGATTTCTTTTATTTACACTTCTAGGCATATATAAAATATATATCACTGGAGTCTCAATATTGGTAGGTTAGCTTCTGATATAAATTGCCAGTTATATAAAATAACCACTAATTTCATTAGTTTCAGTTCAGCTTCTTTAATTTCATGAACTTCAGCCAAGCAAGCAATCTATGTCCCATATATGGGGCTATGAAATTATGGATAAGTCATCCTGCTTTACTTCCCCAAGAGTTCAAAATCAATTAACACAGAGACTTACAATAATCTCTTTGTAGAAGATGATTTTCTGCCCTCTACAAACTAGTTAAACTGAATACACTATTTATAATAGGTATAGAGGAAATTAAAAATGATAGAATTAACAATAAGTTTTTTAATTTTTGATTAATAAAAACAAGATAACTAAATTATTATTGCTCTGCTTTTAATTTACATTTGGCAAAACAAAATAAGTCTTAATTAAATACCTCCTTTTTAATCCTCTACATAAAAAACAGATTGAAGAATTAACTATAATTAATGTGTGTTTATAGTTACATTAAACATTTACATTTTTGTCAAAATCACAAATAAATTTAATAAAATACTTGCATTAATTTTTTTTTTTTTTTTTGTGATCGATTTTAAATAATTGATAGTACTTCAAAAATATCAAAAAGTATTATTTAATCAATATTTCAATTAATCCAAATTTTATTTTAAATAATTATATACATAAATATTTTCTATGTTCACTTCTATTTTTACTTTTAAGTTTTAAATATATATGCATACACATATTACATTGTAAGCCATGAGATCAATCTGTTTCAATATATACATATGTAATAATATTATAATTCGATGTCTGTACTTCTTCAAAGAAATATATGTAATTATATAATTGAATATTTATAAATACAGTAATCAGATATATTTTAAAAATTTTATCCACTTAGTAGTGCTTTCGACTATCCTTGTAGTCTTTGTCAACTAACCTTTTGAAAGACTAACCTTCCCACAATTCCGTGATCTTAATGTTTGCTGCCTGCCTGTTAATTAAGTCATGTTTGTATTTGTATATTAGCATAGTAGTAGTGCTTTTGACTATCTTTGTAGCCTTTGTCAACTAACACTTTGAAAGGCTATCCTTCCCACAATTCCGTGATCTTAACATTTGCTGCCTGCATGTTAATTGTTATGTTTGTATTTATATATTAGCATAGTAGTAGCGCTTTCGACTATCCTTGTAGTCTTTGTCAACTAACACTTTGAAAGGCTAACCTTCCCACAATTCCGTGATCTTAACGTTTGCTGCCTGCCTATTAATTAAGACATGTTAGTATTTATATAAAGGTTAGCCTTTCAAAGTGTTAGTTGACAAAGACTAGAAGGATAGTCGAAAGCGCTACTAAGTGGATAAAAAATTTTAAAATATATCTGATTACTGTATTTATATATATTCAATTATATAATTACATATATATATATAAAGAGAAGTAATGCATAATGCTAGCTGAAACTCTGAAATATTTTCAACATCCCATAGCTATATTATTTCAGTCACACTCACTTTTGAATGGCCTGCAAAATTCAAACTTTTCTTTATTTAAAGAGGAAATGTGGTTAAAATAATATAGCTGTGAGGCATTTAAAATATATATACACATAAATATGGCTCAGAAAATTTGCTGTTAGGTGAGAGGGAATCTTTAGATTCCTCTTTGAAGTTTTAAAGTAACTGAGCAGAGCATAGTCCCACTGTTTACCACATTGTTATCATTGCAAGTGTTATAAATGTGATTATTCTTATGGTGAACAACATGGATGAGCTGCTCAACATGTCAACCAGCAGAGTAAATTTGATAGCTTTTATCTCTGAGTTTAAAATCAAGAAACATTGTGGTTTACCTTTGTAGATGCCTGATATTTATTGAGACAGGATAAATTTGAGAATGTGTATGTGGATGATCATTCACTTATATATATATTATCAATTATGACAAATAATAGCAAATTATGGTCCTTTGTATCTCAAAATCTGTAAAGTTGTCAGCCAATGCAACAGTGGGTGACAAAGGCAGAGGATGCTACGAATATTTATGTTAGGAGCTAGGCTACCATTTGATAATGGCCTTTTACAATTACTTCATTTTAAATATCTTTGTTAACAAAAACAATACATTACATAAATTTTGGGATTTTTTAAATATAATTATACACTATAAATTTTGATTTACAGATCTTTTTTTTTAAGTCTATCTTCATCTTACAGATTATTATTTCCATATCTTTCATCAAGATAGGCCAATGCTTATTCAAATTTCTTCCAATAATTTTTTGGGGAAGTACTTTTAGGCATCAATTAAGTATTTAATTCCATTTTTTACAAGTTTCTTTAGCCTGTTGTACTTTTTAAATTTATAAAAGGAAAGTGACATAATTTCTTTTTATTTGCTTAAATGCTTTACATTCTTCAAACAAATGTAAAGAAAGCTTCTCTTTTATTTTGCAAAAAATACATGTAGACTCCAAATTCATATTTAGTCTTTTGTTTAATTAAGTCATTATTGGTAGAATGTCATTTAGTAATTTGAAAATGAATTTAAGATTGGGGGGCATGTATTTTTTGAGATTCCTTCAAAATCTTCATCACAAGTATCTTACATTGCTTACTTATCTTTCAAATCCTTATATCTAATACTAATTAGGCTGGTTAAGTAAATCAACTTGCAGATCCGTATACACTATAATTAAGTGTCCATAAATGATTTTTCTTTTTCAATTTTATTTACATATGTTTAATGGTCTTTTAAAACATTCATCTTGCGCTATATTAATATATGTTTGTCTTTATATATGATACATATAATCTTGGATTAAGAAGATTAACGCCTCCTTGATTAACTAGTAATAGTAATATTGAAATTGATGAAAGATATAGAAATTTTCCAGAAATATATTTCTTTGTTATCTGTTTCGTTCTATTTATTGTTGTATTGAATAAATTAATCCAAGTGGCAAAATAGCCCAAGATACCATAATTATAGTGTTACAAATATTTGTCATTGTAATTTCATAGACTTATCAATAAAAAAAAAGCCTTTATTTTTTTTAATTAATTTTCTCAATTACCACTTTTTTTTAAGTGTCTATTCATACTATTTGACCTGTATAGGTATGTTCCCCAAAAATTGTTGGCAATGCCTGATATTCGTGGATAACATTTCCCAGAATTTTTTCTTCCAGGAAACAAAAAATTTAAAATGAATATTCCCAGAAATTTCAGAAATCCTGGGAAATTTAAAAAAGTTAAATTATAAAGAAAAATTGTAAAAATTTTGAAAAAAGTATAATAAAAATATTTTCAAAAATCAAATTTAATTCAAAATTAAAAAAAAAACATACAACAAACATGTATTTCATTTATTATTTATTCAAAAAATAATATTTTATAAAGAACAGATAGACCAGGGATAAGTTGTTCAAGGAGGACCTTTTTTTTGAACAAAAATTTGACAATGCTGAGAATACACTTTCACTTTCAATTGAGGTGGGCAATACAGTCATCAAAGCATCCAACAACTTTTGGAGATTTTTTGTTGTTTCCTATACTTTCATATATTTGTAATCCATTTTGTAGATTTTTTATAGGATTTGACATTTTTGTTTCTAACTTTTTATTTTTAAGTGCTGCATTGATAGCATCAGCCAATCTATCATTTATATCATGAACTTGTCCATTATCTTTTTCACATAAATCTTCATACTGAGTTTTCTTTTCAACTGTAACTCATTCAACAACTTTGTTGAATAACTTATTAAAAATACCACTAGCATAACAAGTAATTGTAAGCTTTGATAATGAAGGCAAATTTTCTGTAGCAGTAGATTGTAAATCCAGTGTTTGGAGAAATTTTGTTAAAGACACAAGATCTTGTTTTCTTTGTTTGATAACGTAAAATTTCAAAACCTCCAACAACTGTTTTGAAATATTATTCTTATTTTTATGTAAAGAATCAATGAAAAACTTCAAAATTGTATCAGCCATAACCAGATTTGCATCACATCTTCCCAATGCTTCATCCAGTAAATGTTAATGAATCCAAATCTTTTAATGCCTCTCAAACTGAATCAACTATTTTTAGAAATCTTTCAATCATGGCCACAATGCTATTCCATCTGGTATTGCAATCTAGTATCAAATTCAATTTTTTATCATGTTTTACCTTGACATGTTCTTGTAATATTGAGTTTCTTATCAGTGAAGTTCTAGATCTTCTACTTCACATTTTTGAGTTAAAACATCATTTGGTTTATCATCAATATCGGATTCAAAAAAGTCACCAATAGTTGAACTATATTCATTTTCAGTGCTATCAGTTTGATCAACATTATAACTTTCAATTTTTTTATAAATTACATTTACTACAGCTAAATGTATAACATGGTTGTAACATAATTGGTGGATATATTCAGACAATTTTCCATAGTTTGCCATAACAGCAGCACCATCAGTGGTCGATGCCACTACATTTGATAAATTTATGCCAAAATCAGATAGTTTTGCATTGATTAGTTCAATTATTGTATCAACTGTACAACTAACTGCAATTCTTATTAATGCTAAGTTAATTTACCATTTATTAAAAATAAATGGTTATGTTTAAATATCTCCAATTCCATAGAGTCATCCATTCAACTAATGAAAGGCTGAATTTTCTGTAAATATCTTTATGAGATTTAATTTTTGCTACTACTTCACATTTTGCCAACTTATAAAACTCATGAATTAATTTCATTACATTATTTTTGCTCATTGGTAAATTATATTGCCTATCTTTGTATGCTTGATAAATAAATTTGCTTTTAGATATTCTTTGGATTGAAAATCCATCTATAGCTGCAAGTCGCAATTGCTACTACTTCTGACAGATTGCTTTTTATTAAAAAATGATATTAGAATTGAAGGTTTTACGGATCAAAGAACTTTTTAAAATTATGAACAGGATAGTTTAATGTTAGAAATGAAAAATAAATGAAAGATGAAAAAGACTTATGAAAAACAAGCTCTATACATTATAAGTTTTTTTTATAAAAAAAAAAAAAATCTAAAACAGAAAAAAGACAGCTGGATTATATTTTGATCAAAAGAAAATATATTTTTCAAAACTGTGATATATTTGACAAACTTAACACAGGATGTGATAAATCAATTAGTAAGATTTAAGATACACATTAATGTAAAATTAAATAAAATCTATTTTAAAAAGTCAGTATTAATAATTAATATCCCTAACTTTCAGAAGTACTATAATAAAGTGAAAACTTACAAATCATTTTTAAATATTAACAGATTTCAATGATGGACCAGAATTGAACCAAATAAATAAGAATATAACTGATACTCCATCAAGAATTGCTAGATAGATAGGTAATACAAAAAAGCAACATTTCACTAGTAAATTTTCAACTGAGACATGATAATATATGAAAACAAAAAAATAAAATAAATATGAAAATATTTTTAAATAATCCATCAAAAAAATGATTTGAATTCTATAAATTAGTATGAAGAGCACTATAACAGAGATATAGCAAAAAAAAAAAGCTATAGAAAAAATAAAACTCTCAAAAATATAATAAAATATCTTGGTATTGGAAAAAAAGTTGTTTCAACAATAAAAATAAAAGATGGCAATATTATTTTTAAAAAAAGGAACAACATAATAAAGAACTAAAAGACAAGAAAACAAAGTATACCCTGCAATTATAACATCTTTTGAATGCCAAGTTAGTTAAATGAAAACTGGGACATGAGATTAAATCTATAAACAAAAGAAAAGCCCTAGGGAATGATGAAATTATTACTGGCAATCTTAAAAGCAGATAAAAAGAGAAATTATTGGCAATGCTATATACCTAATGTCTAAATGATAAACATATACCTGATGTTTAGAAGAAATGCAATAGAAATATTGATATTTAAAAAAAATGAAAAAGAAGGCACTGGGAATTAGAGAATTAATAATCATCTGTTGTTCTATACAAGATTTTAATACTAAGATCATTACAATTTATCTTTTAAAAACTATGAATTCAAACCAACTAAAAGAACAAGCTAGACTTAAAATAGTTTTAGCATGGTTGATCAAATACAAGTATTAAAAGAAATTATAGAAAGAGGAATTTGAATTACTAAAAATAAAAATTTAATTCTATAAGAATTTCAGTGGTGATTAAAGCTTTGGAACATTAATATATAGACCCAGAATGATCACATTTTGAAGAATATTTATTATAATCCAAAAATACTGATTAAATTATAAGATAATTCTAAGAATATTAATGTTGATAAGACTGTATGGCAGAGGATTTGACATCTTCAAAACTTTTTTACTGCAATTTTATGAGAAGTTTTTATGAGGATTAAAAGACTAAGCTAAAGAAATAAAAATAAATGGATCTTATTTAAATCATTTGGATTTTGCAGATAATATTCCAAAACTCAGAAAATGTTACAAGAGTTATCAGATAAAAGAAAGAAAGAAGCATCAAAAACAAATTATAAAAAGATTAAAGAAATGCTTTATGCTTTTCACAAAAGGAAAGAGTAATAATTGCTATTAATCAATTTAATGTAATTAAGAATTACAAGTATCTGTTCAGAGAATGGATATTTAACAAAGAAAGAATATTAAAACTTCAAATCACAGAATGAAATATGGAGAGAGATATGCAGAAATAACAAGAGGGGATCAATATATATATATATGGGTGATTGAATAAACAAATATTATTGGCATCAATGAAAAAATTAAGAGACTGAAATAGAGTTGGGTTGGACATATTACTAGAAGAGATGATCAATGAATAGTTGAAATCTTAAACTGGATCCCAAAAAATTGTAAATGCCCTAAAAAAAAAGACCATGAATGAAATGGATGGATGAATTAAGGAAGACTGCTGAAATGATGTAGAAAAGCTATGGATTGGAGAAATTGGATTAAACTCAGAAATCTTCATCCTGCAATGAATTGATAATAATTGAAAATAATAACACAAATGTAAAATCGTACATAAAGTATTATCACACTTCACTATAATGTAAAACTATATATTTATTACATAATTTTTATTATGAATAAATGCATTTAAAAACCCTCTATTAGGTCAATGTTGTACATAATTGTACAACCTGATAAGTCTATATATGGTAGTATTTAAATACTATCAATAGAAAAAAAAAGTATTTTGAACTTACAACTAATTCATTTAATACTGAGAATTCCCTTTTTATAAGTATATATAAATACAAAAATACTGAATATATTATTAGCATTATTTTTATCATTACTACTTTTAGATGCTGTCAATTACTTACTGTTGATCTTATAAATTGTATCCAACCAATGAACTACCATTTGATAAACTATGGTTATTGTGATGAAGGAATACTTTCACTTTATTAGTAATCATATTCTCCTTTTTTCTCATTAATCTTTTTAGCTATTGTACACTTTTCTAAGGAATTACATCATTTCATATTACATCAAAATAGACCAATTTCAATTTATTCATTTTCATGAAGGAGTTCAAATCTGATCAAATCAAGTATCCATTTGTTCATTTCCATAACTACCCATGGAATTCTCAAAAGACTTTGCCAGAATCACAATTTTTGCTACCATTCTTTTTTATTGTCCAAATTTCACATTTTTAGAGACACGGGAAATATCAGTTTGAACAATTCTGATTCTCATTTTTACGATACTTTCTACTATTTAGCAAACTTTCCAGGATTTTTACTGCAATTCTTTTTAAACTGTGATAAATCTTCTGATAATCAGATCCTTTGTTGTTAATCACAAATCCAAGAGGTAAAAACTGTTAATCATTTATAATCACTTGCTGAATATGTCATTATAATTGTCTTCTTCATATAAGGCCATAATCATATCTTTTCACTTTGTTCTGAAACTTTTCTAGTAAATGTTCAATATAAGTTTAATTTAATGATTTAATTACACCAGAGTAAGAATAAGTTATATTGCTAATTAACATTTTATTACTGATTCTTACAGATATTCTAGAGAAAAGAGAGATTACTGCCATAAAATACTGACTAAATACAAACTACAGAAGTTATATAATTTTATATATTAATAAACAATAAAATCTCTATCCATTGTTTCTCAAGAAACTAGAGAAAATAAAAAATATTTAAAAATAACTGAATATTTCCATGAAATTCCATGAAAAAATGATAGAAATAATTAAATGATTATTATTCATTGAAATAATGTATACATAGTGTTATGTATGCATGTTGCCATCTATAGTTAACTTGTAGTATATAAATAATTAAATAAAGAAAATAATTAAAGGTCATATGTTTAATAAAAAAAAAAATTTATTGTTTTGAATGAATCTGAAAGAAGTGAACAATTTATTTATTACATTTTAAAAATGAAATATTTTGTTTAAATTATTATAAATGATAACAATGACTTATTAGAATTAGAAAAGAGTCACAGGATCACAAGCCAATGTTTAAAAAAAGGAAAAGACTGCATTTTGAGTTACCATAGTGACAGAAACGATTTTAGCAAGAAAACACATACTTTCTTTGGCTTAAAAGTTTATATTTATTTCACCTTACTTTTATAAATATATTCGGGACATATAGCAGAAAATATGCATTGTGAGTAAAACAACTTAGAGGGAGGGGGCATGATCTTCCCCTTCATTTGGTATCTTTATGATTAAAATGAAATGGACATCATAAACGCTATGCCGACCACCATAGAGCTAAAATCATTCAATTTACCATTGATTATAATATCAACAGGAATAATAATTGGATATAATCTAATAATTCAAACTGCTTATGGATCTTTATGTTTGTGTTTTTGCAAGCAAAAGAGATAACAAAGGAAACAATATCAAATAATGGAATATCCGCTGAAGTCATATATATGCAAAACTGTGGTAACAGATACTAATAAAAAAAACTTTTAAATTAATGCTATCAGATAAGTTTCATTTTAAAAAAAAAAAAATGGTAAAAAAAAAACCAATAACTTTAACAATAAAACATTAAAGTTTTTTTTATTAATAATTTTCATTAATATAATTTTACTTGGCATTCATTATCATTTAAACAATATGAGAAATACATATATATATTTAAAAAGTAACAATATTAAAACTTTTATTACTTTATTGAAAGAGTTTATCTTTAGCCCATTTATGATTATATACTAAATAATTTAAAATGTATATTGTATCTATTAATTGCAATCTTAAAAATGGGGGAGGTAAATTATAAAAAATTATGATAGGATATTAGATTGCAGTTGGTAAATTAGAATTATAATCTTTATTTTACCCAGCTGAATGAGTTAATGCTTATTTCAATAATTTTACATTATTATTAATCTAAGTTCTTTGATTTGCCTATTGCATCAATCATTATAAAATTATTTTATTAAACAATTTATTTTTGCAATTAAGATAATTTATTGTACATTTCATACTATACTTTATCATCAGTCATCATTTATTGAATTGTATCGTCTTTCCCAACCAAGTTACTCGCTGGACTATTGGCTTCTTACAAATTCATGAGTCCATTGAAAATATAAATGTAAACTGCCATAGAACCATTTGTGGATCAACATACTTATTTGCCTATTTTAGATTGCCCAAATATTTAATGCATAATTGGAGAAAACCACTTGGTTTACAATTTTATTTACTATATATGATTGCCCAAATCTATGAGGCACTTTCAGGCTATCTACTCCTGCTCTGTTACAATATTTTTTTGTTAAATTCATGATTATCCAAATCTGCAAGCTATTCAGTGAACAACACTTATTTTATTTTTATATTTTGGCATGTTTAGAATAGTTTCCTTCACAATAGAGTATAATATAACTGTTAGCTTTAAGTACAGTTCAAATTAAAACATTCCCCATCTATTATTTACTATGTACAAAGATACATAATTATATTAGTAATTCATGAATAAGACCCTATAGTTATTTTAATAAATTTGTAAATAATGTCTTTATTCTCATATCAATGGCAATTTATCAATTAAATAATAAGTCTCTTCTTATCCAACCACCATGCTGTTTTATGATAAATAGATCAAATACTGATACTCATGACACCCAAAAAGAGTGCAACTTTATATTAGCAGTGATCTTCATAAAATATTAATAAAACTTATTTATAGTTTCAAATAATATTCAAGATAAATATATTAATAATTTTAATAAGCAACAAAATAAACTACTTATTAAATATAAAGTACTGAGAATATAGTCCTATTTATGATCAAGTAAACTCAATGTGAATACCATAATAATTATTATAATAATTATTTCACAAGATAGATTCTATGCAATCATTTTAATAAACTTACAAATAATATCTTCTTTCTCATAGCAATGCTAATCATCAGATAGATTTAAAAAATCATTCACTTTTATTTAACCATCACACTATTACATGGTAGTTAAACAAAAATGGACTATTTTTTTATAAAACTGATGATGTAAGAAAGTTTCCTTTATAAATTTACTGAAATGATTGCATAGAATTTAAATTATCATTTGAGTTTACTTGTTCCATGGAAAAGGTAATTTATTCTTAGTGATACATAATTAATAGCCATAGTTTATTTACATGTTTATTAAAATTATTAGAATTTGGATCTTGATTGTTATTAAAACAGACAAAACTGTCTATACAGTAGAAATGGTGATCATGAGATGTTTAGTGATCTTGATTGTTAATTGAAACTGTAAATTGATTTGATTAAAACTTTAAAAAACTCAGTGCTAATATATTTTTCCATTTCTTTTGAATGTCAATGTTTGATTTATTTATCATAAAACAGCATAGCATGGTAGTTGGATAAAAGGGGACTAATTTTTATCCAACTGATAAAGTAACAATGATACAGAAAAGAGGGCATTATTTATAAGTTTATTAAAATGACTAAATAAACTGATTTGTAAATTATTATGATATAAGCATTCATAGTTGCTCTATGAATAACATTATATATTTTCATTGTTAAGCAAAACTCACTATACATATTACTAGAGTAATCAATGGATGCCAGAAGGCTTGTGCATAAAATCCCTATCTATTGCCTACTCATCCAACATCCCCGGACTAGTTTCTGGCTTGTGGCCTTCATCAGTGAGGAGCCTTGGATATGAAAGCACTGCACCTAGATCTTAGAATCTAATGCAACCCTCCAGCAACCACTTTTTATCTCTACTTATCTACAAAACTATGAGTCATAAATTGAAAACATCTTAATATTTTCAATCCAAGCTCATCAGCTTATATAGTCGTACAAGTCTGAAGTCAGTTCAGTACCCATATATTTTGGTGTCTTTGGTTCTTTAATAACCATAGCCACCACTATCCTATTAGGCAGAATTGGGTTTAAGCCAATAAACATCACATGGTCACCATTTCTTATGCTTGCTTATAACTGTTATTAAAACAGGCAAAACTCACTATACATATTGCCACTCACTGCAAGCTAGAGTAATCAATGGATGCCAGAAGGCTTGTGCATAAAATCCCCATCTAGTTCCTACTCATCCAATATCCCCAGACTAGAAATGGTGATCATATAATGTTTATTGGCTTAAAACCAATCCTGCCTAATAGGACAGTGATGGCTATGGTTATTAAAGTACCAAAGACACCAAAATGTATGGGTACTGAACTGAGTTCAGACCTATATAAGCTGATGAGCTTGGATTGAAAATTAAGATGTTTTCAATTTAAGACTTATAGTTTTGTAGTTAAGTAGAGATAAAAGGTGGCTACTGGAGGGTTGCATTAGATCCTAAGATCTAGGTGCAGTGCTCTCAGATCAAAGGCTCCTCACTGATGGAGGCCACAAGCCAGAAATTAATCTGGGGATATTGGATGAGTAGGCACTAGATGGGGATTTTATGCACAAGCCTTCTGGCATCCATTGATTACTCTAGCTTGCAGTGAGTGGCAATACGTATAGAGAGTTTTGCCTGTTTTAATAACAATTATAAGCAAGCATAAGAAATGGTGATCATGTGATGATTATATTTTCATTGCTATGTATTTAATAGCCCTAGTTGATTTAAGTGCTTAAAAATAATTAGAATATAATAAATAATATATGTTTATATAATTTGAATATCCTAATAGTTTTATAGTTTTAAAAATCGAGATTAATATTAATTAATGATGAGTTAAGATTACTTTTTTTAAAAAAATCATTTTATTTAATCATTGATCTATTACAATGAATAATTTTACATTTTAATTTCATAAAAGAAAAAAATTGACATTTATTTACATTTCAATTAATCTTTAACATCATATTTTAAACAATCTGAAAAGAAAATCATGTCATAAAGAGTTTGTTTAGAACTTTTGTTACACACTCAGCACTTGTGTCTTTGACCTACAACTACATGAAATATTTTTTTCTTGAAACGTCCTGCATGGTCCAAATGGACACACTGTCAAGCAGTTCTTAGCAGGTAAATTAACTGTACTGTGACATGCATGACACTTTTACATGGTCTGCTCAATGTCACCATTCAATTCTGGCCACTAAACATACAAGCATACTAACTCCTTCATACTTGATACCAGGATGCCTCTTATGTAGTAAATATAGGATGCTTTTCCTGGTCCGTCATCAAAATGCAATTTTTACATGTTGATAAATTTCCTTGAGCATTCCATATACCTGGTCATTTAAATGGCCATCCATATTTTATCCATCTTTTGATGACAAGATAATTTTTATTCCTATCTGTTTACTTGGCTATGACTGCATTATTAATATTGTCTAGTTTTACTACATCTATATAATTAATCTCATATACTAAAGATTTTTGTGCCTTTTGTTCCCTCCTCTTCTTGACTTATTATTTGATGGTAAATCAACTTTAAGTGGTTGATGGTTTTATTGCAAAGCTTTAATAAATGGCCTGTCAATCTGCAACGATAACATTTGTATTTTTTAAAATAACAGATTTTTTTAAATATGGCCTTTCTTTCTGCAGCAATGACATTTCATTTTTATTGTAGCCATTTTATCACGTCTAATATTTATTCCATAAGATTTAAACCAACTTCTTCCTAGTATTGGCTTAATGTTTCATTCCACCATGTATAATGGTAATTGTTTTGTATGGCTATTTACTTGTACAGGCACTATAACCATTCCTCTAATTGTTATCTGGTTACCGTTTATGGCTGATGCTATCACCCTAGACTTTTATGTTTGCCTATTTACAAATCAAATCCAGTCTTTCCACAATATTAATGATATGCCAGTCCTACTATTAATCTCCATTTGCATATTCTGATTGAAGATTTTGACATTTAATTTTGTCACTTCATCAGTATCTTTTAATTTATTTACAAATGTCAACTTTTTAGACAGTCTTTCCCTCGATTTACTCTTTTGTTGTAAATCCTGTTTTGTCATTCATCACTTACAGAAATTTGACAAATAATCTTTAAGTCTGCAATTAAAACATCTTTTTGTTTTAAATCTGCAATTAAGTCTTAAATGTCCTGTTTTTCCACAACAATAACAAGTAGAGGGGTTCATTGTTAACTTCTTTCTTATCTCTCGTGGTTTTCCACATTTATATTCGTTTCTGAAAATCATTCTCTTTCGCATTTCTGAAATTTGCATATGGTCTAACATGGCTTCATAAGGTAAAGCTCATTCAATAACAACCTTATATATTAATTCCTTCTTGCTTAGCAATATTTCTATAAGCTTTACTTCTCTTATTTCCCATAGTAATTGATCTAGTAGCATTTTGTTGGATAAAATTGTTGAATTCACAATTCTTTGCTAACATTTGTAGGACCAAATGAAATTCATGTATATTTTCTCTTTGTGACTGCATTTTCCCTTGAAAGCGAAGACTGCCATAAATTTCAATGTTATGCATTTGAAATATGCATTTAGTTTTATAAGTAACTCTTCATAGGGTATTTGCTTGGGATCACAAATGATTTGTCACATTCAAGACATCTTTGCTGGACATCCGTAAGAGTGTTGCAACTCTAAGTTTATTCTGTTATTCCATTCATAAGCATGTACTTTTCAGTATGATTCATATATATTTGTCATTCACCCAGATTTTGTATATCAAACATTGTCATGTTATTCTGCATTTTCAATTCACTGCACCACTAAATCTAATATCTCCAACAATACTTATAAGTTTCACAGGTTGACTGTTGATTTGTGCCAAATAATATATCGAGGCTTCACAACATTTTAGTTGTTTACTGTGCCAGATAATATATCCGGGCCAAGCAGTCAGTTGGCAGCTGAATAAATATAATTGTTAATAATGAAAAACAACAAATGTTAATAAAACTTCAAGAATTTATTTACTCTGAATAATAATAACAGATATTAGTAGTTTAACTTGCTGATTTTCTAGATGAGTGTAAGATCACTTAGATCTCTTCAAAGTTCATATCTCCTTAGACATATATAAAGTCTCTTTATTTCTATAGTTTATAACTCTACATTTCTTTAACTTTATTTCTATAAGCAGCGTATTACTCACGCACATTATATCAGAGCTAATCCAAATAGATTCTTGACTAGAGCTCTTCTTTGTTAATTCCAGAACAATTTCACTTCACTAGTTTAACTTTCCACTAGTTTACTTTTTATTCTTCTTCCTGTTTCACTTCTCACAATGACACACTGTTTAATTCTTGTGCAGACTTTAAACTTTTCTTAGCATGTAAATTAATCTGTTGCTATTTTCAGTAAGTTTCATTTCCTTTCTGCATAATTAATTTAATTGTTTCTACTTTGCAGTATTTTAGCATATTTTTAATAAGAGCTTGCACACACACCTTTATTTATCCTTTAATAAATAAAATATACTTGTATGTGCACACCAGATGATTTGTCAATGATAGATGAAAAAAAAAATAGTTTGACAAATAACAGATCCATATTTGTATAATAATATGTGTTTTTTTGGATGTGATTTCAGAGTAAATTAAAGCAAATGATAAATCAAGAGATGATACCATATATGTCAAAAATATCAAAGATAAAACTGCAATTAGTTTATAAATGAGGCTATTAAAATATAAAGTAGTTAATTCATTATCAAATTTGTATAGCTAAACAAACAAGTTGGCCAGAAATTAAAACCTCAAGACATTTAAACATTTCAAACGATTACCTCAAAATATATAAGTAAAAAGTAGCTATTGGATTGCTAAAATACAGTTTCCAGTGCTTCTTATCAGAGAAGTCAATAAACAAAACTGTCAAGATTTATTTTGGAAATGCAACTTACAGAGATAGGCAAAAAAGATTATTGCTTTTAAATATGTATGTATAGTCTGTAGTGATAGTGTCTCATCTGTCAACTGTGTATTACAACAGGGCACTAATAACCTGCAGTAGCAGAATACATGACATTAGTTCTATAAAGCTATTTTGTGAAAATAATGTAGTGATTAATTTTATTGGTAAACTCAAAGTGAAACTCTACTAATTTCATTAAAATTCGTATAGCTCATTTAGGAATTTAGCTTCTAAGAAGTCTGGAAAAAAGATATCATAACATCATTTAATTTTTAAATTATTTGTTAGATATTTTTTAATATTCAAATATATATATATACATGGCCAAAAGATATAAATATCAGTACTAAGCATGACTTCATTAATTTATATTGACCAAAACTGTGATATCTTTATTTGCATTTTAAAAGTCAAAAATGCAAATAACGAGTAAAATGTTATAAAAGATATGTCACCAGTATTTGCCACCCTCTTGTTAAAGATAATTATAGTTAGCTTAAACCAAAGCAATAAAATATATAAAAGTTGATCTAGTATTAAATCTGTATAATAATACAACCAAGTTGTGTCACTGTAGAACTTTTTGTACCATTGGCTATAATAATAGGATAAAGAATTAAAAATTGTTACTCTACGGATAGAATGAAAATCAATATCCTCCATCTAAAGAAAGTCAAACAAGTATAATTAATTGCAATAGTTGTTATACTACCATCTAGTATCCACTGAAAAAAGTGATGTCCTTATAGATTTTTTGCTTTTTAAAGTAAATATAATTAGAATTAGTCATAGTTGCATCTGCCATTAATAACAGTAAAACATCTATTTATTAATATTGTATAGCCAACTGGGTTCGCTCAATATATTTAAGAATTCTTCAGCAATGCTCAATATATTTACGAATTCTTCAGCAACTTAAAATTTTTTTAATTCTATGCATGATTCATATCCAGGTCATGGACATCACATTGTAATGTATTTAACTTTTTATCCTACCAGATCCATAAATATACATCTGTGATGCATATGTGTATGTAAAGGGTTTAATTGAGTAGAAGTTAGCATATTTGCCCAAAAAAAAGCTTGAGATTTAAATCTGTGGGAAGTATGAAATCTTTTTCAATAATAGTTATCCTATAACTATGCAGTTATTGGAAGATAAATTAGTATCCAATTATCCTTAAGTAGAAGTAAAACTTTTGAAAAAAAACTTTCATGGTGTCTTTTTCTTCACTATTCTACCAACATAACTTGGATATATACCATTTGAAAAACCTTCTATAAAGATACTAATATATTTCATTATTTTTGTTAAACATTTATTGTAAAATTGATATTACCATATCAGTATTATTTATAATGCATTATTATTTTTATTATGTATGCCTTAACAATATTAGTATTTTTACATGTTTTGTAAAAATAAATGCATTATTATTTTTTAAAATTTTGTTTTAAAATTGTTTTTGATAAAAAAAAAATTTTTTTTTGGGGGGAGGGGGGATATAAATACAAGGCACTTTTTTAAAAAACAAAACAAACTTATATGATGGTAAGAAAATTAATAATCATCTTTAAATAAAAAATTAAAAAATTCTCAGAAAATTCATTATCTAAATGTGAATATTACAAAAATATTATTTAAATCACTCTTCAAAAATAAAAAAAAATGGAATTTAGAGGGACAAACTTGATAAAAAAGTTTTAAACAATAGATTTTAAATATTATATATTTATTTTAATCATTTTTTTTAGAAGGCTAATAATGCTTTTAATAAGAAAATTTTTAATCATTAAAGAGGAAATCAATCTCTGACAATACGGTATTTTTTTAATATTATAAATCTCCGTGCACTCACCCACCAATGTGAGTTTTAAAAACTTGTGAATCACTTAAGATTAAAGCATATCTATATATATATATCAACTCTTACTGATCATGCTTATATCAGGGTTTGAGTCTCTTATGTTCCTGATGTTATAATCAATTATTGAATTGTATAAATTTAGTTATCCTATCACAGAAAGAAGACAGAGTCTCATTTTTAAAACATTTATGATAAAACTTATATGACTTATAAATGTAAATCTATTATTGTAAAGCGTGGAAATTTATAATATTCAAAAAATAGTGCATTATCCGAGGTTAATTTCCTCTTTAATAATTACAAATTTTCAGCACTTTATAACAAGAAAATTTTTGTATTTTCTCTACATTTCTAATAAATATAAAACAGGGTATTCCAGAAATCAAACCTCACAAGATTAATGTAAATTGTTATACAAAATGTATAAGGGTAAGAAAGAATGAATACAAATAATTCTATTCAGAGGAAGTTGAAGCCAAAGAGAAATACTGCAAAATTACATTTCATCCAGACTGCCAAGCTTATAACACAAAGTTATAGTTATAAAGACTTCTTGCAATATCAAAATGTGGTAGATCTTCAAAAAATCCATTGACAATATGGCTGTCCTTGTAAAAAGTCTTTTCACTGCTATTTCAAAAAATATATGTTGAAAAATCATTTATTATGTATTTAAGTTTTACAAAGGTCAGCTTGCATGAAAATTAAGCAATGATAATACTTTAAAAAATTTATGCAGCAGCAAATTACTGAGGCAGCAATATTATACGTTTATTGATTGCATAAAGCATCTAAATTTGTTTACTATGAATAATGATGAACAACTGTGCAAGTTCTGTAAATAAAAGCTTTTTAAATTTGATATTGAATTTATGAGTGTATATAGGTACTGCCATTTTTATTTAATTTGTTATTGCTTAGTATTCAATATTAATTGTAAAATATTTTGCTCCAACACTCTTTTCTTAATGAATTCTTAATATTTTTATACTATGAGAATTTATAAAGTACTTTTTTTAAGATCACAATAATCATATTATAGCAGAAATCTCTATTTATAACACAATAAACAATGTGAAAGAAAGTTCAACCTATTGAAGAAACTCTACCAAAGACATTTACTATCATTGTATAACCTATTATACATCTTTTTTCAACTCAAAACTATATTACCTTTTCTTTCATCATAATGCTGCCAATCTTCACCATAACTGGTTCGAGCATAGTGTCCTGTAGCAATAGCTTCAGCTCCTAAATGTTTAGTGGCATGCTTGAAAAATGCATCAAATTTGATGTATTTGTTACAGAGAATATCTGGATTTGGTGTCAATCCTGATTGATACTCAGTCATCAAATTCCTTATAAAGAAAAAAAAAAATCAATAAAATTTTATTAAAAGTTAGTAAACTAATTTAAAAACTATATTTATAGCTTACGTAAACACATCATTCCAATATTCTTTGACAAAGTTAACTTGATAAAGCGGAATATCAATTTTTTTACACACCCACTTAGCATCTTCTAATTCTGTATCAGCGTAACATTTTCCTGTTTCATCCATCAAATCCCAATTCTTCATAAAAACACCAGCTACATTATACCCTGTTAAAAAATAATAATTTTTCCTGAAATGTTTCTGTTATTATAAATTATTTATAAACATCCAATATATATATATATATATTGATATGATCAATGATCATTTCATAAGAGTCAGCGAATAAAAAAGGTTTATTACAGCATAAGGTACTCATTCCTAATATTAGCAAAGCAAGAGAGAAAAATGGGGCCATTTAAATAAAATAAGAGAGCACACATTTAAGAAGCAAATAATTTATAATATTAATAAATAGATATGCTATGTCACATATATGTATATGTGTATATACATGTGCATAAAATATTCATTATTTACTTTTAAAAGAAAAGTTATAACTTTCCTTAAGTAAATAAAAAAAATCTCTAGTTTAGAGGAAGATTTTTTTAGAAAAAAAAATAAAAATAGTTGCAAAATTAATTAAGTACATTTAAAATATAATTTCTTAAAAATAATATAATTTAAGGTAATCTGTTAATTTTATAGCTAAGAAAACTCTTATTAGAAAATTATTTACATGGAAAAGCTGTAGAATTTGTTGAGTTTTTTTAAATTTTAATTAATTTTAAAATAATGTATCTGAGAAAAAAATGTAGAAAGAAATTACACTGGATGGATTAATCCTCTAGAACATGTGATTGATAATGATTATTTTTTAAAAAAGTTTATCATTAATTAACATTCTATATAATACTAAGGCATCCATGCTCTTTACTACTATTACACAATGCTTTATTTACCACCCTCTTTTACAGTTTCAATTGCCCCAGCAATCTTCTTCAGAACTTTTTATATCTCCTAATTTTAACATTCTTTCAACAATATTTATAGCATAAATAGATTTGGATAAAATTTATAAATAGCTGATGTCTATTCTTCAATTGCATTTGTTATGAGGCTACTTTGGAAAACAAAAAACTTCCTTGGAAGTTTGAAGAGCAATGACAGGCTACTCCATCCTATGATTTACTTCTTAGACTGAGAGTGAACTTCATTTGGAAAGCTTATGAAATGTTCATTTCACTACTATGACCATGGAATGTTTAATCTTTAATAGAAACTTAATGCTCTTGTGATCATGTTAAAATATAAAAAAAAAAATCTCACTGTCAAAACAACTTGAAAAACTATCAGAGCTCTGAAAAAAAAAAAAATTAAAAAAGAAGCCTGGTGTCCCTGTTTACAAACCTGCTTCTAATTTAAAACTGTAATTGAATGACAAATTAGAATGCAATCCTTCATTAGTTCACATTATTAAAAAAAAAACTTAAATAGGAACTATACTAAGATTAGAATGAACTTTTAGTTTAAAAATCTATTGAATATATTTTAATGAATTAATAACATGATTTATATAATTATATATATATACCTTTTAGGTATTAAATCAAACATTTTTTTTATATTTAAAAGTATTTTAAGGTGTCTCAAGTAATATTTAATCAATAAAATTATAGAATAAACTCTTTATAGATATTTATTAATAATTAAAGAGAACAAATAAAAAAATCGTATAAGTGTGTTAATAAGAGAGCTAGGAGTTTGAGCTACAAAATCTAAATCATCTTATTTTAAGGTATAGTAATAATTTTTCATAACTTTGTAATAGGACAAAGATTAGTTGACAGCATAACTGATCTGAACTGACAATTACTTTTAAGTTCATTCTTATGTGTCAAATGATCAAATGTTTTGCTATAACTTTATGAAATTTTATATGCAAGTAATTTTAGTGTATTTACTTATTTGAAGTTTATACAGATGTTAAGGCTGAGATGTGCACATATATAATTTTTATATAGAATCAATGTTAACATCAGCATGAGTGCATTAATTTATTAAAGGTTTAAAGAAGGAATTCTGTTAATGATTCTGTTATACAATAGTATATCACGATTATATATACAGATGTTGAATTCCTGCAAAAGTTTAAAGTAATGATGATATTCATGCCAATTGCTTGCCATATTAATAATTTCATATATTACAAAAGAATCCTGGTGTACAATGATTTGTTTACTAAATATTTATTATTGATTTAATGATTGCTTTTCTGGATTTATTTATGCACACACATGAATAGTGAATTGATGTTATTAGAAGATATGAATCACGTGTTGTTGTATACTGGTGATCAAAGTTCAAATAGCATCTGTCTGCCTACATTATTTTGTTACTGAGGATTTATGTGAATATAGTGTCATGACATGTTGTCATTATCTTCTTGTGAATAGCCAATTAAAATTATTAATGGATATTTATATAATTATTATTAATGATAAATCATAATGTATTGTTATACATAACATATATAGAATTTTAAGATGCTTACATGAATGGTTGACAGCTTTGTGCATACTAGGTCCTTGATTCCAATCCCTACCTAAAGATTTAACTCATATTTAAACTTGTATAAATTGATTAATCAGTCATTTGATATTGTGCACATTCATATCAAAGTGACACACTCAGAAATAATAATATTATAGAGATCAAGGAACTAATAAGAACTACTTCATATCTTGTATGCATTAAGCTCATCCTTGATAATAAAATGCATTTAAATGTTAAATATAAATTATAGTAAGATATTTCCTACTTGCACATTTTAGCCAATTTACAAATACATACCTGTGTCAACTAGAAAATCAAATATCACAAAAAATATATAGCATATATGGATTATACAGGATATCAATGGTACCATTCATGAGAAAACAAAAAACCAATAACCAAAATCACCAACATAAGACCTATCTCAATGGAGCCTTTACGAATTAAACAGCTATGAAAAGTAATAAAGGTGAAAATTGAACCATTCATACTGACAGAATATCACAACACCAATATGCAAAGAAAGCTCATCCACAGGTCAGGCAGCACTAATCTTTAAAATTATAAGTAACTTAGTTATTAAGAAGAAAAATGCTCCAATTGCAGTACAACTTGGATTTTGAAAGTGCTTTCGACTCAGTACCAATGAAAATATTACTAAACCAACTAAAGGAAACACAAAAGACCATGATCAATATTATATACAATAGCCAATCTATTTTTAAACAGAGAAATACCTATCACACTTAATGAGGAACCTCATCGTCATTCTATCCCACTCAAACAATACCACAAGGTTCACCAGTGAATACACTACTGCTCACATTCTACATAAACCCTTTATTAGAAGAAATTTAAAAAAAAAAAAAATACAGGGAGTGCTAATACCAAATACCAAAAAATATATTCCTTGTATAGCTTATATGGATGACATTACTATATTCCTAAAATCAAAAAAGCAACTGCAAGCACTACAAAACAACATAGAAGATATACAGAAAAATTCAAACTTAAAATCAATATTAATAAGCCAGCTGCTTGGACAATTTTTACAGGAAAAATAAATAAACAAATTTATCAAGGAAAGCCCAGCAGTTTTCTAGGTTTCCCATTTTATCTGGGAATGAATCAAATGAGAACAAAAATACAAAACAAGCTCAAAGTGAAAGCAGAAAGAATCACAGAATCACTATCTAGATCATATCTATCAATATACGCAAAAGTATCACTATTCAATCAACTCATAATGTCAACAATCAACTACTACTTACCAATAATTATTTTCATAAAACCATTTATAGCCTCGATTAACTCATTTTGTAACAAACTACTATGGAACAGGAAAGCAGTTGCCATTTCTATAAAACAACTTAACCAACCAACAAAATAGGAGACTTCACTCAATATCAGTGTTTCAAACACAAAAAATAAATCTGCTAATAGCCATAATCAAAAGGTTTCCAGATATTGAACCAATATTGGAAATCACACTCACAGATCACCCACTACCAACAAATAATTATATCTTTACGCTGCTTGAAAGCATTGAGGAAATCAAAAACAAAGTAACCCCGAAAAGCCCTATAAAATATACATATCGGCAGATACATGATTTCTTAACCCAAAAACAACCCGAGAATAACCAAATATCTGTACTGGGAATTGATAATATCCAATTACTTAAAAAATTTAGGAAATGGTATCTGGAACCAAAATTTTATGATTTTATCATTAGTCAATTTAACAGCATTACCTACAGCTCAACTTATAAGATATAGAAGATTCTACATAAATATAGATCCCTTGTGCATGCTGTGCCACAGGCAGAAATGACTGTTCAAGGCTTGAAAAAGTAAGACAGATGATGGTTGGCAGATATAGGAAAAATGGAACCACAATAGATGAGATACTGAAAACATTCAAAAATAATAGAATACCAACTATAAGGGCAATCACTTTCAGCTTGTAGGCATTCTGGTGTACCAGATGCACTATTACACTAGGAAACAATACAAGAAGGCACCCTAACACATATAAAAACAACCTGCAAAAAAATAAGGGAGACAGCCTTCTTGCACTGCCTGACATCTTTGCAGCAACGTGATTTCTGTTTAAAATACAGGCCACTTTGTAATAAAGGATATAACAGAAAAAGGCAAAATCAAGCATAAAATTCAATGTTACAAAAATGATACAAGCAAGAAGCAACAAGATGAAACACTGAGAGTCAAATACGTGGAACAAGGCATACAGGGAGATCTGAAATGCAAAGAGACTTTTTCAAACATACAGACAGTAATGAAATAACTATGTAACCCTCTGTATAACACAATGTATAACCTACAACCAATGTTTACCACTTGTTTTTTAATAAAGTTACCTTTGAAACCTAAATTATAGTAAGATAAAGAAAGATTAATTCATTTTAATATGATTTCCTTTTATATTCACATATGAAGTTTAGAATTGTTTTGAAGCACTCATTTTTAATTTCTTAGTTTGTTTTGTACATGAAATAACTGAACTGCTTCTTTAATTAATTCTGTATGTTGAAGTATTTGAAGATCGAATTTAATTGTGGTAAGACAAAAGGAAGTCTCATGTTTATTCCTAACCTACTGTGGAGGATCAGAACTAGAATATCTGCCAGATAAATTTCATACTATTATATAGATATGTAAAAAGCCAAAAGGGTATTAGATATTTAGGTGATATAGGTTTAAGGTATTAACCCTATTATTCGGTGGGGGCTACAATTCCAATATATATAATAGAAAATCATATAACATTAGAATACTAACTAAGAAACAAATTTTATACAATTCTCTCAAGACCATCATGGTTTCCACTATTAACAAATAGAACTCAAGTGAAATTCAAAATAGATACAAACATAAAACAAAAATAGTAATTTCATAAATCATTTCAAACCACATACCTTTAAGGTCAAAGGTTGCTTTCATGAGATTGATGGCTTCAGTTTTAAGAAGATTTATCATCAGAATTTCTTTGACTCTTCTTACCTTTAATATTAAAAGATATAAGATTGATGGCTTCAGATTTAAAATTTATCATCAGTTTTGATTTTTCATTTTAATTAAAAAAAAAAAAAAAGAAGACTTAAAGAAACTGATGATAAATCTTCTTAAATCTGAGGCCATCAATTTCATGAAAACATTCTTTAACATTAAAGGTGAGAGGTTTTTGAAGTGATTTATGTGATGGCTATTTCTGACAGTATCTATTTTGAATTTTACTTTAAAAGATCTGGATTAATAAATGAAACCATGATCATGAGAGAATTTTAGTATAAATTTGTTTTTTAGCTAATATTCTAATATTATATGATTTTCTATTTTATTTATCATTACTAATATAGTGTTAGGCAGTATTTATATATACACACATATATACAAATTCCGTAATGATTGAATTTTATTTCAATCAGCACAAAAAGTGCTTTCATCATTGTTGCTCTAATCAACTATATAAATAATAAATAAGTTGATATAAATTAAAGAGAAATAAGTTTACAATCAGTTTCTTAATATTAACATCTTCAATTACAATATGATCTATTATAAAGGCTAAGATATCACATACCAATTGTGAATGTCTGTTTATATTGACATCTAGTATCTGTTGGCTTACTAATGTTTATATAATTGATGATTTAATGCACAATTGCATATAAATAGTGAAATTAAACCCACGCTGATTTAAAATAAAACAATAAACACATTATATATTGTAAGTATTCAGATTAACTGTAGGTCAAAGTATTAATTTAAAACAAAATGAAGTTTGTTGATCTTGCTTAGTTTTCTTCTCACTTGGTCCATGGATAATGGAGATCTTGAAATACAAAGAACTAGATAACCATGGCAACCTAATACTTTAAAATAATATTGTTTACTGCTAATTCTAGTTTCAAAATCCTAAATCTGTTGTGATCAATCTCAAAAAAAAAATATAAACAGGTAAATAAGTAAATAAATTTTGGAAATAGTTAAGTGTATCATAAAAGATTACTTGAATAAAATCAACATTATTATTAAGAATTACACATTTCAATTTACGTTATTGCAATCACCATAGCAACACCTATTACACAATTAAACGTTATATGTTTCACATATATTTGTTTGTAAATTAACTTGGAGAAAAATTATTATTAAAAAATGTAAAAATATTTATATCCATTAAAATATATTAAAATTATAATAGAAATTCTTTATTTGGGTTTAAAAATAAAAAATCATATCGAACTTGCATTTCATTTTCACTGTATCCAATTTTTTTAAAATCTCCATTTCACTTACTTTGGATGGAAAATTTTCTTGAACAAATTGTTCATCATCGATTTAAATTTGAGTGATTTCCAACTGTTGTTATCACAGCAATAATGTCATCAAGAGGATATTATAAATAGAACGGAGAGACTGTAATTTGAGTTCTTATCATTTTGTTGTTGCACAAAACAGATACATTTTTCTGTGTCTTTAAAAATTTATTAAATTTTATTGTTTAAGTGGTTAATTGATAAAACTATGGAAGAATAAAAATTTTAACTATCTGCCTGTTCAATGGGGCAGCTAGCTGATGAGATTCCAGGGAAAACAACAAAAATGTAGAAGAAAAACCCATCAAAATGCATTGCATTGCAGGTCAGCTATATAAATATATTCCGTGGTTAAAAAAAATCCAGAATTGCATTCATAAAACCCCATTATGTTTCTATGGATATCGTATTTCAGATTAAGGAATTCTACGAGATCGATTAACTCAACTTATGTGTGATAATAAGTGATTTAAACTTCACTTTCGTAATCTGAAAAAAAAAAGAAAAACTAGTATTGATTCTTCACTTGATTATAACTGGATTGTGTCATTAAAGGAATTCTCTTTGTATATTATTGTCAATGGAAAAAGGAAAATTAAAGCCAGTGATATGTAATTTTGCATCTGTTGTTTTGAAAGCTGTATATTTATATATTTAAAAGAAAACATTGGAAATTAAATGCAAAATAAATTGAATTTGAATCTGTGTTAGTTACCACACGTGCTTATCTTCTCTACTGAAAGGAAAATCATCTCTACACCTTAGGTTGGGAATAAAGAATGAAAGCTATAATGGATCAGTGGATAGTGAGTGAAAATTGACAGACTCACTTATATGGTATGATTTCTATGCATATATTTTTTTTGTTAAAGAAAAGGGAATATTTACATTTTACTGTAAAAACATAGGTAAATAGTATATATGGATATGATAGAATTCATGCTAAAAAAGTGTCGGAGAGATTCATTTAGTTATTATTTGAGCTCTTCTCTGATGATATAAACTAATATGACATGATGTTTTCATATATTTAATTTTTTGTATGTACAAAATTTAACTTGAGAATATCGAATAGAAAAAGGTTTAAATATAATTTTTTTTTGTTTGTTTAATTATTTAGAAATTACATTAATAAAGAAATAAAAAACAATTTTTATTTGATCATATTTTTTTATTATTATCTGTCATATTTAAAATCTCAGAAAGATATTAAAAGTCTCTCCGTTTTTATAGATCATATTATTGTCTTGCAGCACGTTTTTTTTTTTTTTTTGGAGTTCCACACACATAGATTTTATTATTTTTATTGATTTTAGTCTATTGCCAAATATCGATTGATGTTCTGTTATATTTTATTATTACTGTTATCAATTTTTATTATAAACCAATAAATTTAGTGTTGATTTAAAATTCGATGAATCTGTTTAATTTTATTTTAATTGAATGCACAAGATAATGTTGGTAATTAAAATTTGACCCAAGATCAAACCCACCTTAGTAAATGAACTAAAATTAGATATTTTTATATTTCATACATCATTTTTTTTAAATCCGATTACATATAAATTTTATATTTATTATTGCATTTAAATATTTGTTTACTTATCTATATCAATAGTAATGGTATAAATAATTTCATTAGAATTAATTATTTATTTGCTTATCTTGTCTGGTTATAAAAACCTTAATAGATTATGTTCTGTCATTAGTCAGAGTGACTTATTTTGGCTACTTTTTAAATTTCTTTGAAGTGGAGATCATAAATTTCATTAACTAGCATAAGTGAATATTATCTCTGGCTTGGATAATAGCCAATTATTGTTATATATAGCTTAATTATTACAAGGTCCATTTTATAACCGATTGATTGGAGATTTAAGTAGATGAATAATCTCAATATAAGTCAGTTAATGTCCAATAGAAACCTAGGATATATTTCATATAATGTGATTGGGTACTGTAAAATGTAAAATTACCTAATGGAATTTATTAATAATAAATTCTTGTGGAGTATTTCATTTTTGAATATAACTGAAGGAATAATTGTGTATCGATCTACTGTACGGCATGAATGAAATGTTTATATTATATTTAACGTTTTACTATAATAGATATAAAACTGAGTAAAAGTTATTTTATTTAAGCATTATAAATAGCGTGTAGGTTTATAAAACATTTTCAAAATGTAATTATAGTTATTTAGAAACTAGTTGATTTAAATAGAATATCATTAAATATTAAAATAAATTTGAATTACTATAAGTAATATTAAATCCATAAAGTATATCAGGATTTGGTGGGTTATTGATTTGAATGGAGTTTCATTCAATTATTGATTAAATAGATATCTCAAGAATACATCATTGTTTGGGGCAATGATATGTGATTTCATTGCTTATTGCAGTTTACTTTGGAATTGTGAATATATTTGTTGATGTCTGGAACGATGATCTAGTTTGCTGTATTTTGTTTTAAATACTATCTGGATAAATTATATTTTGAAATTATTATTAGTATTTTATGACAGTGTAGTAGGCAATATAAATAATTATGTATGGGAAATATTGTTATCGCCTAGTATACTATCTGGATAAATTATATTTTGAGATTATTATTATTATTTCATGACAGTGTAGTAGGCAATATAAATAATTATGTATGGGAAATATTGTTATCGCCTAGTATGGTCGATAAATGAGATAGATAATTTTACACAGGTTGTAACAGAGTTACTATTTATCAAGGTGTGTTTTTTTTTTTTTGCTCTGTAATAAAGAAAATAAATCTTGAGGGCATTTCTTTATGACAAATGTTGATTGAACAAATGTAGAGAGGTAGTGAGATAGAAAATTCATTATTATTGTGACAAAGTAGCTATCCAATGCTAGCCGATGATAATCCTGTACAAGTAGTAATTATTACCAAATGCCAAATCAACTTTAGGGCTGTTATAAGGTAGTGTTCTACATTGAGATCTATATTATTATAAATAATGTTTGAATTCTTAAACATAGTAAAGTTTATTATATTATTATCCCATATTACAATCAGTAGTTCAGTACAAAAAGGCGACCAATAATCAGGCTGTTTTGTTCAGATTAGATTGATCATCTCCCAGGCATCATTTTTTTTAGCACATTACAATACATATTGTATACTACAAAAACAAAAAAAAATATTAATTAGATGTCAAGTTGATATTTAATCTGGATGATCTTCTTAATGTTATATTTACTGTTGTATGAATAAATTGGTCTATTTCATCATTCTCAATTTCACATAGTATTTTCAACTTTCTCATCATTTTGAATTTCTTCAATAAATAAAAATCTCATATATCCAAAACAAAATAATTACAAAATATATATTATGATAATTACAAAATTGCAAATTAGATGCATAAAGTTAATGTTATATAAAGAGAAAACAGATGTAATAATAGAGATAAAAAAATTTTTTATATTAATTGCTTTTATTGATCATGCATTAAAAAACTAGAAAAATAATTGTTTGTTCAACCACAATTAGGCTATTTAGATTTATCTTCAAATAAGAACATGGGGGGTCCAGAAATTAATTAAGTCATTTAAGTCAATCCTTTGTTATAAAAAATAGGGATTGACTTAATTAATTGCTGGACCCCTCCCCCCATGCTTTTATTTCAAGTTAAATCCAAATAGCCCAATTGTGGTTAAACAAACTATTATTTTTTTGTTTTACTTTTTAGTACACAATCAATAAAAACACTTAATATAAAAAAAAATTTCTCTCTATTATTTCTAAGCTTTTAATATTGGTATAGTAAATGAAAATGTAAAACTATATTGTACTTTAAATTGACTGGACAGTTATAGTTGATATATATCACTAAATATGTATACATCTTATATATATATCGTATTTAGTATGTGTATATAAATGACTAAAAATATGAAATATTCTTTTAAGTGAAGTGTTTGACATTTTGACAATTTTTATATAAATGCAATTTATCCATTCCACTTTGAACACGTTTTAGCAAAAAACCTTTTATTGTACATATATGCATACACAATCTTACATTTTAACTGTCCTGCAGTCTTCTTCATAGCCACTTTTGCTTTAATTTTTTTTTAAAAATAGAGTGGATAAATTGCATTTATCTAAATTATTATAGCAAAATAAAGGAAGTGGTGAATTTGGTATTATTTCTGAATTTTTATTTTTACTTAAAATAATTTTTTTTAAAAAAAAAGCTAAACAAAACTATATTATAAACAACTTTCTTATCACTTAAATGAAGTTTGCCCTCATAACAAATAAATCAATAGCAAGCATTATTTAAAACATTCTCCTCACTCTTCCTATCTAAAAACTAAGTCACATATTTAAAAAATTAATGTGTCCTATCACTTTCAAAAACATTTTAAACAAATGTACAAAATTTCAACAAGTTATATTGAACTTGAATATATTAAATATCAATTTTAAAATGTTAAAAAAATATTAAACTGAAAAAAAAAAAAATCTTTAGTGCCCTCTCACAATTTAACAGATAAACAAACAAACTGCTTTTTCAATTTCAATAAAGCATTTAAAAACAACAACAAAAAAAAAAGAGCGATTCTCCAAGATCATCTCCAAGTGATGACAAATTTACAAATATTGTATCATGAATATTTTTAGTTTCTATATTTATTGTATACTTTCTTCATAAAATGCTCAAAATCAAAACCGAAAAAATTGCTTTATCAATCAGTTGGCTATATTATTAAAGTGTTTAAACAGTATTGAGTCCTTTTGATTTTGATTATTCATGCTTTACATAAATTAGTAGTTATTGATTATTCTCACAAACTTACTGAATATCTAGAGACATGACCAATAATCACTTACAGACTGGCAATCCAAGTTATCATAAGCATACTTTGGGCTTTTGTAGTTAACAATTAATGAACTTGCTATTAATTTTCATAATACTGTACTTATAGTATGACTCATTTATATGATAAAATAAAAATTAAAAGTTTCATTTTTGCATTTTTTAAGGCTTAATTTCAAAGAAAACAGTAAAAAAATTTCTACTGAAAGAAGAACAATGACATTATTATGGCATGAAAACAAGTGTCTTTATTTTATTTAAAATTTTACATATAGTATATTTATTAACTTATATAGACAAAAAAAAAATGTATATATGTATACACAAAAAAATGTGTTTAAAAATTTTATAAAAAGATTTACTGACTGTAGAATTTCTTGTAAAAATGATAGGGCTATAAGGAAGTTGTTGATCATCATTTGTTTAAATATTTTAGTTAATTTGTTTTTTTAAATCAATTTTAAGCCAAACAGTTATTAATCAGTAATGGCCAAATATGGATTAGAAGTTAGTTTTCTAAATATGATATGCAATTTTAAATCCATTTAGTTTTTACATAATAAACAACATGCTTATATTCTATTTATTAATTACACAGAAATAAGCTTAACTATATATCCATATAAAGGAAATTATAAACCAACCAAAGTGTATATTAGCATATGGAATCACATTATACATTATAAAATTGTTACAATTAAGCCTATGCCTTCTTTTAATTGGAAAATTGTCACACAAATACCAAGAAAAAAAACTGCACTAGAAATTCTCAGCTATCTTCATTTTACATCACTTATATATAAATATTGAATAATTTGTTATGAGTTGATGACAAACACTATTGTCAGTATGCAGCCATCCAGTAGAGATAAATGAATATCTTAGCCATGTTTAATTAGATGTTATAAAATTCCATTAGATTCCAAATGTATGGCATTATCTTCCCTTTGGAGTAAATGAACAGGGATAAAAAAAAACAACAACAATGTAATAGATAAGAACTCTCCATTTTCATCACATAACTTATCCTCCAGTTATTTGCTCATTGGCAGTTAAAAAATCTTTAGTAGAGATATCAAATTATTATTAGAAACCTGCAAACAAATAAACAATGCTTTTTTAAAATTAAATAAACATACAGCATTGTTTCAAATAATAGAGTTAATGCCCTGCTTTCTAGCAATTACTTTAACACGCGTTTTATATAATAAAAAATTATCACTCTAATCAGAAATACTAATTAACAATAAAACAAAATAGCTTTCTACTTTCTTTAATCTTAGGAATTACAACAAAGACGTTTAACTATTATGTATCAAGAAAATCAATTGCCTATTGATTCGCTAATCTTAGCAATAACCCTTATCGGGATTTTAAAAAATAATTGATAGAACATTCAAGAGCCTATTTATATTATGGGTGTCTGAGCCTCAAGTTATGTTACTGGTACAAAAATAAAAAAATGTACCAAAAAAAAAAAAAACAGATTATGTGATAACAGAGATTACTTAATTCCATGGGATCCACTATGACTTAATTAAATGAAATGCAGGTTCACTACTGCATAATTATCAATGAAAACCTTTTTATTATGTAATAATACATCTAAAGTGCTTTATGTTAAGAGTTATATAAGAACCAGCTAAATACATCAAGAGGTTACTAAATGTAGCATCTAGAAGTTTTGATTTTAAATATGAAACAAATTATTTATTTAGTTTTTATAAATTATTGTATATAATAAAAATGAACTAGGGGTTTTTTTTTTTAAATAATCAGATTATTACTCGAGAATTCATAAGAAGTTAAAACACCGGAAATAATTCCTATACCTTATGCTCCAGAGTCTGCTATTCTACTACTGCATCTAATCATGCCGAACATGAAAAACACTTTAGTTTCAAATCTTAATAACGCTAATATATATTAAATAATTCCCCGAAAGCCTTGGTTAACTAAGCAACAGAGTACTATGATTAAGGGATAGCACTTAATAAATGTAAGGGACTTTAGTTACAATTGTAGCTCCAAATTTGAGGAACGAAAATAAAATATATTGAGGATACGGCAAACAATGGACCTGTTATCCACGATTAAATGTTTTGAGACTATGTTATAATATCCTATTGCCAAGAATCTAATATGCATTCTGCACTTCAACATTTATATTCTTAACAGTTTTGTGTGTATGTATAAATTACACACGTGAGTGTATTAATGTCAAGCTTCATTTGGAATATAGTTTACGTGAAAAATGTAAATAAATTACAAATTATAATCGTAGTAAGAAATTTTCGCTAAATTAGCTTAAATTAAATAAAATATATAATAGAATGGCAGCAACAAACGCGCAACACAGAACATTTATGTATAAAAAAACAAAAGCAAGAAATTAATTTAAATAAATGTGTTTTTTTTTTTAAAAAAATTGCTTGATTAAACTTTTAATGACTGACCTTTTTTCTTTAACAGCAAAGCTGCAACACAACTATCAACTCCTCCAGACATAGCACATATAATTCTCCGTAAAATTGGCATATTTAAATTAATAATTATCAAAAATGAAAAAAATATTTGTCAAACTATACTTATTCCACTCATTTTAGATAACAGCCCCCGTTAATTATTTCCAGTAATATTTTAGTGAATGGAATTATCAACCTTAAATGCACACTTCCATGTTGTTGAGAAACTTATTTCCGTTTAACTAAATATAAAAGCGGATTCTATAGGCAACTTTTTATCGCGGTTGATTCATTACTTGATTTATTGTCCAATAAAAAAGTAGCTACTATTTTTAAATTTTAAATTAGGACATGCGTGTACTATATGGTAGTATAAATAATGGCTGACATACCACGGTGGCTATCTTAGCACGCTTGCAAAAGTTTTTTTTTTTAATTTTTTATTTTTCGTGTCAGTCTTTTTAAGGTGGCGCCTGTATTGATGGAGGAAGTTACACTTGACGATCTTCACAGTTTGTTGTCTTATTTTTCTAAATATACTTATAAAGCAGTGGATAACGAAAGCCAGGTATTGCTTAATATTCATCTTTTTAAAAATAGAAGGGGGGCGTGTGCTGTATTTCCGAGATGTTTTTTCTAATAGTTAATATAATTCACGTATAAAATAATTGTTAAAGTTTAGAAAATTAAGCAGTGTACCGTCTGTCATGTTAAATCTAGTAGTTTCCGGTAGTTAATCTTTCTATTTAACTCTGGTTAAGTCTTGGTACGACTTTTAAATTATTGAATTTTATGCCTTACCATCATATATTAAATTTATCTAAATTTAAGATTTTATTACTTATAATTGATTAAAAATTTTAAACCTTGCAAAAATAAATATTTTAAATTATTGTTAATATGCAAGTTTAATTATTTGAGATTGCCTCGCATATAAGTTAAAATTGTATCCAAAAATGAAATAATAAAAGTTAAAATACCATACACTTCCAAAGGCTAATTAGTAAAACATTAGAATTGTTTTAAGCATGCATGCATTTTGCATATACTAATGCAATGCATGTCGGTGTCGCATCTCTAAAGAGATTGGCTTATTGATTATTCAGAGAATTTTGTATATATAAAAAACAAATACTTCTGCATGGTTCTACGATATGAAAAAAAAAGAACTGACCAACCTGAAATTAGAAATAAATCGCAAAAATTAAACTATTTATTAACTTTAGATTCATAACAATCGATGTTTTGATTCCTGGGAAATTGCACTATATTATATTTGCCGATGATATGAATATTTGTAAAATATATTTTGGGTCTCACTTGTTATTCATTCACCCGATTTCATCCCAATTGACGACTGATTTTTTTTGTTTGTTTACTAAGCTGAGCTTTGCCATTTTCCTTCATTGCATGCTGCGATTATTGAAGATTAATAGAGCATTAAATAGAATTGATAAAATTTGAAATGAAAATAAATATAATCAAAGCTTTGTAAACAAATAAATAAGAATAGTTGTTGGAGAAAGTTATAGAATATGTTAATGCTTTTAAAGATTTGAATTTAGCTGATGATGAAGTAGCAATAAAGAAATTAAAATTAGAATTTTAGTAGAATATATATGTGTGTGTTAAGATATTTTGTTTATATTAAAGTACAAGAAAAGTATAGTTTGCTAGTAATTTAGATATTTCATAGTAGTTATTCTATAACAAACTTGAATAATTTGTGAAAGGAAGAACAATAATTGGAAAGATAAGAATTAGAAATACAATGGAAAAATGTTGAAAAGAATGAGTAAAATAATATTTATTAAGGAAATTAAGAAAATAGTAACAACTCTATACAATAGTGTCACCTAGTGCAAACCATAGTAGTCAATGGATGCTAGCAGATTTGTGCATTAAAATCCTATCTAGTATCTACTCTGCAGTCTAGATATGAATTTTGTTACAGAAACCTAACATCCATTGATTATTATGGTTTGCACTAGATGGCACTATTGTATGGAGAAAGTTGCTATTGTTTTATCAGATTGTGTAAGCATATAAAATTGTGGTCGTGTGACATTTTAATGGTGAAATTAAGAAAAGATTGAATTTGGCATGGTATTTAAAAATAGAAAAATTATTGCATATGTTGGACGTTGTAGGGTGAGAAGATATGTAGAAAAAAAGTTGTCAGATAGTATTAAAGAAATATGATAGCTATGATTGCTTGAAGTATAGACCATATTATTTGATATGGTATTCAGAATTGATGTATGGGATTTTCCCTTTGTCAGATGATTAATGATTTTGCAATAAACATTTAAAAGGTGATGATCATAAATACCAAGGTTGATCCTTTATCACTAAGAATATTTATATTTAAGTTGACCATTTATTTTAATTTTCATTGTGTTTAATGCTAATGCATCTAATTTCTTTCTGCATATGATCACCAATACCAGGGTACATAGTAGTATCATCAGATAAAATTGTTTTGACATAAAGAATTTTACAGACATTTACATTGAAATTCATTCTAGAATTAAATGTAGTTTTGTAAATGCTACAAGTTTCCATACCTAGAAAAGATAGCTGAAATAATGAGTTTAGACAATGGTTCAATTCTAATATCAGGAAATAACTGAAATAGTGAATTTGGACAATGGTTCAATTCTAATATCAGGAAGCTCATAGCTTTTCTTGGTGGAAGATGATAAAGCAACTATTGCCATTTCTTGCTCAAAATCTGAAACTATATAGTGCAAATTTTTTTTGATTTCACCATCAATCTCTTTCTTAGTAGTTGTGGTTAAAGAATAATCGCATTTGGTAAAAAATTTTGCTAAATCATTTGTCATATCATGACTGGTTAAATCAAAATGTGAGATTGCTGAGCGAGAGCATAATCCTCAGATGGAGACTATATGAAACACTACCTCTGCTATCTAGTATTTTTACATGCCTTCATTTTCGGCTTATTATATATTCTCAGCTTAATTTTGCATTCATATATAATGATATATTCTATCAATTATAATGAAAGATAGTACAGTGTGTGAAATAAAACTGCTAAAATATAAAAAAGTTATTTAGAGTAATGTCATAATAAATTTATAATATATATTATAATGGGAGAAAATGATTTGACAATATAAATAAATGCAAATACACATTGTTATCTATTGTAATAATTGAAAAGTACTAAAGTACTTCTAAAAGTAATAATACTAATGATTATATGTTTGGCTCTAGCTTGGTGCACCATATGTAATAGAAGCAGCATGTGATTTTCTCCACTGTTTTAAAATATTATATAATCATAAAAATAATGATGATGCTCAAAAAAAATAACTTCTTTTTTTATAATCAGAATATTTTCATAATTTATGATTAGGAATGACTCATGTCTTTAAATTCAATAACTTAAGTGTTATTTAAAATTATTGTCAGCCTACAAAATATACTTCTTGAATTAAGCTAAGTTGGTATGCATCCAACAACAATCTATCCTGCTATTCCTCAGGTCAAACATTAAAGTCAATACATGATTAAACCATTATTTCTTCTAAAAGCCATCACTGCTATTAAAAAATTTTCGTCTTTGTTTTTAACTGTATATTTTTCCATTTTAGCAGACATTTGAGATTAATTTATGAGAAGCATCCACTTATTATATCAGGACCTTTATCCTTTTTAAATTTGGGTAGTGGTTTTCATTAACAGTATTATTCCAAACTCATTTCTGATGATGAAGTCTGTGATGGTTGTCCAAATAGATTGCTGTCATGACTAAGACTTATGTTATCTATTATAGTTTCCATTGGATTCATACTTAAACTTTCTCACCAATTTGTTAAATTTTTTTTGCTATTACAGGATTTCCACATGGACATGGCTATCTAATTAATAGTAATGATTTTCCACCCATTCTCTCTATTTGACTTTCAACCACTTTTTTATTTTTTGGATTTCTCTGAAATCTCTGCAACTTTTTTTTTCTTATGTTAAATCCATGATGATGATCCCATTTTATCTTTTATTAACTTTTATATTATTTTGTAAAAAATTACATCTCCATCATTTTTTTTTTAAAAAAGTAACACTTGCTTTTTGATAAGGGTTTTCAGTCCCAAAAATACATTAATAGTTATATTTAATGTTTTCAGTATTTTCTCCTAGGACAAAAATATTGTTTTTATTTATATACAGTGTATACAGTCCTTTATTTTTAAATGGAAATTAATTTTGGTGATTAAATTTCTTTTCTTTTCACCATGAAATTGATGGTTGTGCATTTACATACTGCATTTCATAATCAGGCCACTTAATCAATGGTTTATTGGTCTTTGCCTATAAACATTTGATCTACCTTACTAGAAAGATTATGCCATATTATTCTGATAATCTAGGTTTTTTTTTTTAATAAAAGATAGTCTTTCAAGATTCACACTTTTAACACCTGACTTCTTAAAGAATTTTGTGTAAAGTTCTCCTGCTTTGTACTTCTCCTAAAGTATATGATATATGATTTCATTTTTATAGTGTTCATTGCAGTAGCTTTTTAACAGAATTTTCTTTATCCTTGAAAACTATTAAAAAATTAATCTAACCAGACTTAGAATTCCTCTTCCCTCACAAATGGCTAAGTGATAACCAACTTTCCTAATTCTATTATTGGCTTTAAGCTGAAATATCTGTCTATTTGAGTGTACTTTTAATTCCTCTTCTAAATGGCCTCTAAAGGTTTGTATTTTTAAAATTGGTTAATTACTCCAGATATTATTATAACTTCTTTGGTTTAAACTTGGGCTTTCTACAGTTGCTTCTTTTTTTCTTGTTATCATAGTATTCATTTTTCTTTAAAAATATTTATGCAGAGGTTCTTTATCTTAAGATTTCCACTTATCTGCTATGACAGATCTTTATCCTTCCCTTTATGGTTGACCATTAGATTTCTTATCCATCCTAATATCTCTTCCTGGATCTTTGAAGATTCTGTTTTTTATATATGCTCATTCACTTCCCTCTTGATTTCTTGATAGTAATTATAGCAGTATTTTTTTTAGCCTCTTTCATTTCTTCTTTCTCTATTTGCATTATTTTTATCCATTCTATTATCAGTTTGATATCTTTTAATATTCTTTCAACAGTTTTCAGATTTTGCATTCTGACATCTTAGTCCTGCAGCATCACATTTTTTATCTTTTTCTGCTCTATCCATGTCAAGTAAATTTTCCAAAATGTTCATCCAAATCACACACGCATATATGTATTAAATTAAAAATTTAGATGGATTTATTATGATGTAAGCAAAGGGATAAAGGGATTATTTCCATATAGTGACTGGAGAAATGTTTTAGTAATATTGTTGCTGGGCAACTATCACTTGCTATTGATAGCCTTTAATTTAACAATATGCTTTAATAATCCACAAAATTTTTTTTTTTGTCTTGGATTTATTTTAGAAATAAATGAAGATCTATATTATAACTAACCTGAAGTGTTATATGGACTTAAACTTAGATATATAGTTTTATAAGCATGACGATTTAAAGAATTTAATCTCTTTATATCATAATTATTTAATTTAATATATATAGTTGTCTAGGGAAATGAAATAATATTTACAGGCTATAAAGGTGAGAGTCTTCTAAACTGTCATACATATAAAAATATATGTCTGGGTTAAAATTCATGCAACATCTTGAAATAGAATTTAAAAGAAATATCCATTTATTTCTAAATAAACCCAAGGTAAAAAGTATTGTGGTTTTCAATAGTAATTAATAGTTACTATTCACACCATTGTTAACTTTTTTGTTTACATAAATCTATGTAAATATTTCATTTAACATATATAGCTCTCTAGATCTGGGGAGAGGTGAAATATTATTTATTGGATATAATGAGATGAAATTCTTTCTAAGTATTCACATCTATAAGAATATATATTTGGGTGATAATATCCTTAGATTAGAAATAAAAAATCTTTCATTTCTAAGTAAACCTAGGGCAAAAGTATTATTGACTACTAGAGCAAGTTGTTAGTTTAAAGACTATCAATAGTATTTGATAATTATATAGCAATACCACTGCTAACATATTTCTCTGGTCATTACATAGAAATAATTTCATTTACTTCATATGTTAACTCATTCATGAAAATCATCAGTGAATAACTCTTTAATACAGCCAAAATTACAATCACCTTCATATATTTTAATTTCTAATCAGTAACTTCTTAAGCAATCAATTGGCAAAGGTGCTAGTCATTATTTAATAGCCCACAATTTTTTTAAATAAATATAGTTCTTATAATGCTTATCTGAATATTTGTAATAATGGTATTTTATTTCTAGTTTATGTCAGATTATTTCCATAATCTATTTAAATTGTTAAATGTTTTTTTTTTTTTTTTTAGAAAGTTTCAAACTTTTCCAAATACATTACACTATTAATAATAACATACAGGTTAGTGCCAGTGGCAGTCTGGCACAGGAATTGAATCAGTAGTTTTATATATATGAATACTGAATTTATGGTAGCACTTCAACAAACTAGATAAATATAACTATAAAAAAAATGTATAGCTTTAGTTTGAAGTCCAGATTTAATATGAAGGCATTCTGTTATTTTTCTTTTAGTTGTCTAAGATTGTTTGTTTGGCAACAAAAAATCATGTCCATAATGCTTCTTGATTCTTTAAAACCATATACTTATCTATAACCAGAAACAATCTAATCAACAAAATTCTTGAAGATACTTTTTCTCTAATGGATAATAATGATATTTCTCGATAATTAATGACCCTATTTTTCTTGTAAATTAAAACAATAGAAGTGTCCCCAAATTAGGCAGCATGTTTTCATAGTTCCATATGAACCTAAAAAATTACAGTTTTGAAGCTTTATATATCATCATATTTTAAAACTTCTACAGTATCTTATCAAGACCTATAGTCTTTCTATTTTTTAAGATTTCAGAGAACTTTTGACTTAATTATCTAGATATTTTTGTTCACATCTAAATGAGTAGATAGAAGAATATATCATTAAAAGCTCTCATCTTAATTTTTGTACCATTATTCAAAACGTGATTAATATATTCCTTTCGTATGTTTGAGATATTGTTATTATCACATAAGATCGCTATCTCATTGTAATAGCATTATATCTTGAAATATTCTTAGTAGCTGTTGAACTTCAGCTATTAAATCTCTAATACAGTTTATGAAGTTTCACATTCAGTTTATTATTTTCAAAGCAGGAAATATAACATTTTCTTTTAATAAAGTTATTAATAAATAGAAATATTGTGAGGGAAATAGCCAGAATTTTATTTTAATGAATCTAAGAACAAACTTATTTGTATCAACAGCACACATCTTAAGAAAACTCCATGCCTCAGAAAAATGATCAACTTCAAAATCCAAATTGCTAAGTTTAGTACATAACAAGTCTTGAAGTATTTCAAGTTGTATTTTCTAATTAAAAAATATTTAATAGGTAATGGTTTGCAAAACAAACTTTACATTATTAATCTTAAGCGGGAATTCAACCATTGTATATAAATAATCTAAGTAAATGAGTATTATATAATGCTTTGCATAATGTAATGCAGTTTTAGAATGGCAATTCTATATATCAAGTTTCATGGATTATGGTTAATCTGTGCCATCTCTCATGCTTAAATTTTCTATGAAATCCCAATTTGATTACTTGCACACATTAAAAACAATAAATATCATATTCAATTAATATATACACCCATTTTATAATAAAATTAAACTAAAAATAAATTTTTGTTTTAATCACATAGATATATATTTGAGAAAAATAAAAACATTGAATAAGATTAAAAAAACAACAACTTATCTTTAAATTAGATTTTAATATATAGTTTACAATAATTTAAAAAAATAAATTTCTGTTAAATTATAAAAAGGAAAAAATTAATCAGTTAATTGTGCAGCAAATTTATATTCTTTTTATTTAAAAATATATACATATATTTCACTCTTGATTAGAATCACACATTTCTAATTTGAATAAAATATACAGCAATTAACTTGATGGGATACAATTCCTGGCATATTATTTATAAGTTGTAATATATAAATATTTTAACAGCATACTTTTTCTCTTTACCACATTTTTATTACTATAAACTTTAGTAATTAATAGATGCAGATAATAGTGCTTAATAAATCCGTATTCAGTATCACTAGGCTAGTTTCAGGCTTATGGATTTTGTCATTGAGGAACTTTGGATTTTGGACCAGTCTCTGGACCAAAAGGATCTAATTTACCTTTCCTCTCCCAGCTGACATTTATCTTTCTGTTTCACTATCAAGCTATCAGTCCAATTTTGAAAAACATATAAATGTTGTCAATCTAAGCCAGCTTGTCTGTGTTAGGTTGATTGCTTAATAGTGAAACAGAAAGCTTGTAAATGATGAATGGCAGAGAAAAAATGTATTAGATTCGAATGGACCAGATCAAGATCCAGAGCTCTACTGATGAAAACCACAAGCTTGAAACTAGTCTGGGGGTATTGGATAGGACAACACTGGATAGGGATGTATTAAGCACTATCATCTGCATCTATTAATTACTAAAGTTTATAGTAAATGGCATAAATGTGGTAAAGAAAAAAAGTATGTTGCTGAAATAACATTAAGTAAGCTGAAGTCATGTGATATTTTATTGGTTTTAATATAAAAATATATGTATTTTCAAGCAGTTTTTTTTTTTCACTCTTGAATAAAATTGTTAATTTGAAAATTAAACATTATCATGTCAATGTAGGGAGGGGTTTTGATGTTATATGACCATGGTTAATTGGGGAGTTCCCTGTTCTGAAACTAAATAGTATATAGTGACAAATTGATTTTTCTTTATGCATTATTATGGACACTCTCTATTAATTCATTTATGTGCTTGTCTGTAGTTTGATTAACCAACTTTGTTTCATATATTTAAGTACATTTTGACATATAACTGAATGTGTGTTAAATAATTACAATTAATAATCATATGTATTGCAATTAGCTTCAGGGATTCAGCTTCCCACAAAATGAATACACATACAGTATATATATGGAACTTTTCAAGAGTTGATTTTGATTTTTTTTACTCCTGATTAGAATTACACATTTCTAATTTTAATAACTGCATATAAAAATCATTTATATAATAATTAGTTTAATGGTATATAGTTCCTCAGCATTCTATTTATAAGTTTTATAAGTGGTTATACATTCAGTTCATGGATAAAAGAATAGATATAATGATTATAAGGATATGAAATATTTTTTTAAAAAAATTTGATAATAACACTACACAGAATGAAAGAAGAAATGGGTTAAAAATATATCTAATTATAACAAAGAAGTACAATTTTTACAAAAAATAAATCAACTATTTCCATTTATGGATAACAACATGTATAAGGATACAATTGTTATTATGAAATTAGCAGATATTATAAAAGAATTAAAATTAAATGTACAAAGATTGATAACAATATTAATATAAAAAAAAAGACTGACAAACGAAAATAGAAAAAAATATATATAAAAAAATAAATTAGGACTAATATTAAAAAGGAAATAATAATGTATGAAGATAAAAGTACAAAACATGATTTTGGAAAAGATTGACGATTATAAAAAAAATAATGGAGGCAATGATGACTTGTGTATAGGCCCTTATAATATTCATGATGTCTTTTTTCTTTCTTTCTTTATACTTATACATTATATAATTCATAAGCACCAAAGTAAAACAAAAAGAGTGGATCAAGCTTGAACTGTAACAATTTAGGCTGTTAGTAAGTAAAAAAGGTAAATATTACAGCTGTATTCATCTGGTAGTCATTATTCTAACTTTGTGATCTCATAAAATAATGCCTGCACAGTATTTTCGGACAAATGGCAATCTAAAATTTCATTTTTTTTAAAAAAAAAAAAACAACAACAACATGTATTTACCTTAAAATGATAACATTTATTCTGATCAAAATAATGAGCAATCGCTGGGGCAGACTGAACTTTTTGCTAACCTACTAAATAGAAATGAAAGTGTCCGTTTCTTTGTGCCAGCATTTTTGCATGACATCACGACATAGTTTAAAATGTTAAATTAGTAGCTAAAGCAAGATTTTCAGTAACAAGTTTATCCCAATCGGAAGATTATGTAATACTGAGGTGAAAAATCATTTATTTTTCGTTTGGAAGATTGTAAATGTGTTCAGTTAAGTGCTAATTTACAGAATTGTTTCTGAGGTAGGGTTTCATTCACAGCAAGTCTAATAATTGTTTATGATTTTATCAAGTTTATGTATAATAATTTTTTTTTACATGTTTGGTTCGTTTTACACAATATTAAAACAATGGTTAAAAATTTTCTGAACCAGCATCTCCACAAATTTTAGTTATGAGCTGTCACTGAATGGAGGTTTTAATCATCCTCATTTTCAACAATTATTGATCCAATGCAGGATGAAAATCTCTCCAAGTTCAATCCATCTTTTCCAATCTCTACCCCTCTTCTCCACAACACCCCAGCACATTTGCTTATTTCATTGCCCATCTCACATGTGGTCTCTTTTTAGGTCTTTTACAATCTTTTGGCATCCCGGTTAAGATTTAAACTGTCCATCTACTATTATTTTTTCTAGCAATATGTCCAGCCCAACTTCATTTCAGTCTTAATTCTTTCAATGATGTCAGCAACACCTGTTTGTTTTCTCACCCGTATATTTCTTTTTTGATCTCTTCTTGTTACTCCTAACATGCATCTTTCTATACCTTTCTGAATGGTATGGAGTCTCTATATTTCTCTTCTATGAAGTGTCTAAGTCTCGGATCCATAAGAACTGGTAAAACACATTTATTGCAAACCTTCCTTTTCAAACACATAGGCATATTTCCTTTTAATATTAAATTATTTCTACCAAAAGCACTCAAACCAAGTTTAATTCTATGATTAATTTCATCCATTATGTTTCCATCTGTAGTAATAATCTATCCAAGATGTTTGTAATTGTTAACTTCTAACTCATCATTATCAATCTTTATTTTCTTATTTTGAGAAAATCCATTGATCATTAATTAGTCTTTTTAACATTTACCTTTAATCCTATTTTCTTACTTTCATCTGATAACTCTTGCAACATTTCCTGAAGCTCTAAAGCATTATTTGCAAAAACAATTATATCATCTGCAAAATCTAGATGACTTAAATAATTTCTTTTTTTTTCCTTTTAATCCACAAAATACTTCTTGCAAAACTGCTGTAAAAAGTTTTGGAGATATGGAGTCACCCTGTCATACACCCTTCTCAATGTTAATCTTTTTAGTATCATTATGTAATCTAATTGTTGCTGTTGCATTTTTATAAATATTCTTCAGAATATGACAATATCCTGGGTCTACTTTATGATCCAATGCTTTAATCACTGAAGAAATGCTTATAGAATCAAATGCCTTTTTATAATCTACAAATCCAAATCAAAGCATAATGGCAACTCATATTCATTGGTCCTTTCTATAACTTCTCTCAATACTTGGATATGATCCACTGTACTAAAACCACTTTTAAATCCAGCTTGTTCTTTTGGTTGGTTAAAATCCAAAGTTTGCTGTAGATAAGTTATAATTATTTTGGTAAAAATTTTGTATAAAACTGATAAAAGACTGATAGGTCTATAATTTCTAATATCTTCTTTATCACCTTTTTTAAATATTAATATTAATACTGCATTCTTCCAATCATCTGGTACATCTTTATCATTTAGACATTTGGTATATAACTTTGCCAAAAAATTTTTCTATTTCTTCACCTACTTCTTTTAAGATATCGATTATAATTCCATCATTACCTGGAGTTTTTTCCTTCTTCATAAATTTAATTGCATGTCTCATTTCTTCATTTAAAATCCTGGGCAATTCAGAAGATATAGTAGTTGTAGGAGATACTTTTTCTTGTTCTTTATTGCTATATAATTCTTGATAGAACTCTTCTACACATTTCATGATGTCATCTCTCTTTTTAGTAATAGTTCCATCTTTTTTTCTTATTGCACATATAACTTTCCTACTAGTACCAAAATGTTGTTTTACACTCTTGAGACTTTTATTCTCTTCTATAGCTTTCCTTGCTAGTTCACAATTATACTTTCTTATATCATTATCAACTCTTTTTCACACCATTTTACAAAATTCAAGATATTCAATCTTCTTTTAATGCATCATTTTTATATATTTTCATATTCCTTTTTTTCCTTCATAAATTGTCTTGTCTCAGTAGAAATTTTACTGGTCAATTGCTGCTTTTTTCTACCAGCTATCTTTGTTGCAGTTTTTAAAAGTATATCAGTTATCTTCCTATTGATTTCATTCAAATCTGAATCATGTTCAAAATCTGTTAATATTTGAAAATGATTTGCAAGTTCTAATTTAAATTCATTGAAATGTTTCTGAAGATTAGGAATATCAACTATGAATATTGTTTTTCTTAATAATTTTTGTCTTTAGTTTTGCATTAATATGTATCTTACATCTCACTAATCAATGGTCACTTCCTGTGTTGAATTTATTAAGAATATTACAATCTTGAAATATATATTTTCTGTTAGTCAAAGTATAATCCAATTCTGCTGTACCTTCATTTGGATGCTTCCATGTCCATTTCCATTGTAACATTTTTTTCAAAAAAAGAAGGCATAATATAAAGTGGGATTTTTTTTCCCTGCAAATTCCACAAGTCTATGACCTCTCTCGTTTCTATCACCATAACCAAATTTACTTACAGCACTTTCATCTTTCAATTATTTATCAATTCTAGTATTAAAGTCTCCCATGACAATTTTAAAATGTTGTTTTGTCTGATCAAAAGTCTTAATAAAAATTCTCAACTTCATCATCACAATGAGAACTTGTTGGGACATAAATCTGAATTATCTGCATTGATGTCTGCTATTAAGTTGAATAACTAATTTTGTTACTCTGTCTGATACATCATCAATCTTCACAATGTTTCTCTTCCACTTTTTATTTATAATGATTCCTACTCCAGTTGTACTTCCAATATTTATGCCTTTGTAATACAGTACATGTCCACTTTTTAAATTCAGTTGTGTCTAACTTTTCTTCTAATTTCATAAAGTCCAATAATGTCTCATTTAATATGAGACAGTTCTTCCAATTCTTACAGTCTTTCTTCATTTGAAAGTGATCTGCAGTTGTAAGTACCTAAATAAAATGTAGTCATCAAATGGCAGCCTGGGTCCACAATCAGAAGATTTTTAGTACCTTCACCCGCCAACTGCTATCTTGGCTGGCAACTTTACAACTTGGAAATAAGGGCTATGATTTATTGTTGTTTTTTATGTTTGTAAATGTTTATTAGAAAGAAAAAAAAATTGTTTACACACATTCATTTTGCCTTCAAGAAAACTCAACTGAATTCAGTTACGAGCTATCAAGCAATTGAGAAGAAAGACTATGTGGTTTCTTGATCATAAGCTTGAAAGTGTAAAGCCAGTAAACTTACCATCCTGGCTAATGTGTGTTGGTGAGCAGCCCATCTATGTTCATATATTATATTAATAATCACATAGTAATAACAGCTGCAATGACAAAAATATATGAAGTGGACATAATTACTACATTGTAATATAACATTATAAAAAGAGCCAAGGTAAAATATAAAATTTTATTAAATTATATAAAAGAAAACCTATTAATGGCTGAGCAAAATATAGATTTTTATATTTTGTAGCATTTAAGCATTCGTATGTGTTTCATAAAATTAAATACATAAAGATAATATATCTATTAGATTGTTTTTGACATTTAGTGATTATATACTTAAAAAGTTATTAAAGATGATTTATAATAAGTTTGTAAAAGCTATAAGTTGTGGTAAACTTAATATTATGGATTCAGAAGAAATAATAAATAATGTGTATAAATCAAAATTAAGTAGGAATTGAATTATTGCATTAATTTGATGTAGAAAGATGTATCAAAACATAACAAGAAAAAATATATCAAAGTAATAATACATAAAATAAAATAATAAAATGTTGAAAAATGGATTTTAATTATAGAAAATGTAATATTACCAATTAGTAACACTCAACATGTATTTTAAACATAAATAGGAGTTTTGGAAAATTAGTAAAAGAAATTATAAAATATAGGTATGTAGTTGATATCATTATAATGGCCAATAACCAACATGTAATTAATGCATATAATGAAATAAAATATTTGACACGTTTTTAGAAATAAATAAGCAGAGAATAGTAACTATAAAACAGTACATCAAAGAAAAAAATAATCAGTCCATATATCAATTTTAGAATCAAAAAACTGCAGGTTTAAAAGGTATAAGATAAAAAATGATATCTTAACATTAAATGCTAGAGTGAAAATGCAAAAATAACCGATTGAAAGTGAGTACATTATACAACATGATATTAATAGGATTTTAAATAATAATAATATTAATGTAAAAAAAGGAAAAACAAACACTAGTGCGCAAAAAATGGAGGGGAGATCAGTACTTTGCATAACCATATTTAATAGAAGAATATAAAAACTAAGTAAAGAAATATGAAAAGAGATTGTAAAATTAGGATGAAGAAATAAAAAACTTTTAATAAGTTAATAATTAATGTTAAAAATAAAAATAATATCTAAAATAAAATAGCAATAATTTATAAAATTGATTATGGAATATAATAAGTTTTGTATGGATCAGTTGGAGAAAACAATAAGAAAAGAAGCATGACAGAACAACAAACGAGAATAAAAAGTCAGGCTGTGTAACCATTTTTTGAATATAAGTCACAAAGCAGATTGTAAAACGAATATGAAAGTTATAAAATATGTTAAAAATATTAGAAAAAAAAAAGTGTATTGAAATTTTATATATTCAAAAGCATAATTTTTTTTCCTCTTTTTTCGCACAACTATTATATATATATATATTATACAACAATGAAAATAATAATAACTGATCATTTAAATATGAATGGAAAGTTATATAATATATTTATATAAATGTAGATTTGTAAGATATTTCATGTATGTAGAAATGTATGTATACACATTGTGCATTATAGTTAGTGTACAAATAGATATATAACATATTGTATATATATATATATATATAAATGATGTACAATGTAGAGACTGTTGTTATATCTCCAGGATCATCTGACAAGTTCCAATATGAAATAATATATAATGATAAAATAGAAGTTGGTTTCTCTATGTATAGATATGGGTGACTAGTTATGAATTCTTTTATATACTTGGTCTGCTTTTTGACTACCCAATTTAATTAAAATAATTATATATTACTTTTATTAGTTATCTGAATTTTCAGCAGGATATGGATGCTTTAAAATGCAGGGAAGATTTATAGTGAAGATAGGATGAAAAATATATTGTTAAATTATTTTTAATCCATAAAATTTGCTAAGTCAGAAAGGTTTTGGAACCAAGATTTATTATTGCACTTTTTTGCTTTTTCAGTGCAGATATTAGTACAATTCAAGAAATATTCCTTTCATTTCTAATTATTTAATTAAAAATATTATATTATTTATTTATTTGTCTAAAATGAGAAAAAATATCTTGACAATTCTTATCAAATTGAGAATGTTGTAAAGGACCATAGCATTGAGAGAACTGAATATAGTTATTGTTTTATGTAAATATTTTTCTATGTTGATTATTGGCTTCCATCTTAAAAAATCTGATTTCCCTACAATATATGCAAGTTAGAACAGATGCTCCATGTAGTTGTAATCTGCACATATGTTTACAATAGAAAATTGATTTTTTGGAATAAAATAAGGAGTACATACCTGTAAAATGACTACACCATTTTAATAATTGATAGATTCATCCATAATTTTTTTTTATGAAGGTATATTATAATGAGTAAAATATATGAATGCTTTATTTCCATGAGGTTGTAATATATTTATGAATACACAAACTGTATTAAGATCAAAGCTTTATTAACAATAAAAGTATTGGGGTGCTTAGCATGTTATGTCTATGACAATTATCTGTTGAAAGCATGCTAAGCACCCAGTATTTTTATTGTTAATAAAGCTTCATTCTTAATACCATCTGTGTATATGAATGTATATTATGTTGCAATAAAAAGGAATATTATCCAAGAATTTAAAGTCTCTAGTTGTGTAGATGATTGCAACTATTAATAAAGGTATTTAAAAAGGACCAACCTACTTATGAAAGCAGATTCAAATTTTGTGTGAGAAGTAATAAAGGCTTGAATCCTGAGTTTTTCAGACTAACTATTAAAAAACCTTACTTTAAGATAAAGTAAAAATCTTCAAATTGTAATTATCCAATTCTTTCCATACTCTATCACTGACTATCAGGTTATCTAGATTGGGTAGTATTAGAATAAACTTCATGCCCTCTATATAGGTTCAAATAAAGTTTGTAAGATCTAATTAATAGAGAGATTGTCCAAAAAAATACTTATCTGTCTCCTGCAATGATTGAATATTCAGCATATTCTATTATTGTTGGGCTGGTATTACGATTTTTAATTAGATGTTAGTATGTTCATATCTCATTAGTACCTTTTCATATAATTTATATAATATAGTTATGAAATTGTCCAAATGTTATGCAGTAATTATTTTTTATATATTTATTTATCATAATTTTGCTTGGAAGTCAAACAACCAAGCACAGCAAAAAAAAAAATTGAAATTTCATTTGATTCGAGCTTCAGATCACAGGTTTAGCAGGAAATTGCTCTAATTACCACCTATGAGCTTCTTACATATTTATTTAAACAATTTACATCTAAGTGTAATTTTATCATTAATATTAGTTGTAAAGTTGTATCTGTCTTTTTCTCTTAATAAACTCAAATTCATCTTTGCTTTAATAAGTTAATGTGCATTTTCAGTTTGCAAATTTATTTAAATTGTATAATGATTTATTTTTTAAATATTTTATTGTATTTTTTTTTTTTTTTGCATATAGGCAGATGCAATTCTTAAGAAATGTCAAAAGTTATTAGCTAAGGATTACAAATACTCAGTAAGTTAATATATTTGATTTTTTTTTTAATTTTTAGTCGTGCATATTTAGACAATATATTTTAATAAGTCACAATTTAAATTATTAGTTGCATTTAGTTTTATGCTCGTTATGTGAACTAAAGGACTTCATGATGTCATTGTGATGCCAATAATCTAAGTTTGAATCCAGGATGGATAAAACTTAAAAAAATTTCAGTTTTCAATTAGACTTAGGATTTGTTTTATCCCCAGAAAGATGATCCATACCAATACAATTTTAACCATCTAATATTTGTCAGTAAATGAATATCTAACCATTCATAGTTAGAGACTAAAATAAGAATGGAAAATTATTAAAATCCTTATAAATCAGCATTTGGAAATCTTGTAATATTTGTTTCCCCCAGTATTCTTCTATGATGGCTGTTTTAGAAACCTTTGCCCTACAAGGAGCTATTTAACGGCTGTTTTATCATTATGTACCTATATGAAATAGTTTCTTTTATTTAAAAAAAAAAAAATTAAATACAGCTTTTTTTCAAAGCACGATATCTTGAAAAAAAAAAAAACCCTGATAGTTATTTCAGTATAACTGAAATTTATCTTTTGCAATAAAATTTATTATAATAACTACAAGACATTTATAAGTATATGTATTTTTTTAAGCAGTTTTTAAATTGCTGTATGTATTTCATTTATTCACTTTAAATACATATCATCTTAATCAGCCTTCAGTGATGTGGATGATTTGTTTCAGTATGTTTAAAATCAGACAGGCTGCTTAATGTCCAGCTTAGAATAATTAAGTATCTGATATACATAAGCCTAATAATCTTTTTATCCCCAAAAGGTCCCCCCTCCACCATTTGTATTGCTATTTTCAAATAAGTTGTAATTATTGTTCATCAGATTTTCTTCTTACATAGTTATTGGTCATTAAATTTTTGAGATTAGTAATATCATTGTGACAGCATATTTTTAATTAATAAATGAAACTTGGGAATAAAAAAAAAACTGATCAAGAATTATTTGGAAAATCTAATGAAATTAGGTCTCTAAAATTATTCACAATTATAGATAACAATTGTATAAGTAAATTATGGGCTCAGAATCCTTACCCATGGAGGCTGTATTAAAAGTGCAATCATGATTTTGTTCTTTTGATCATCACAGTGATTTTTGCTTGGTTGTTTTATAGTTTTGTCATCTAAATATCTATTTATTGATCAATATTGGATGGATTGTTTGTCTCTTAGTATCTGAAAAAAAAACCTAAGCTTTTGAGAGAATTCCTTAGCTATGTGAAGTAATTTTCAAAAATTAGTCAGATTTGAACTCCAGATTCTAAATATGGTAGCTAAATGCTCTAACTACTACATTATGCATAGTATATAACCCATTATTCAATTAATTACAAAGTTTATCAATAATTATGAAAGTTATGGTTAGATTATATATTATTTATAACCTTACTTTTATGAATTTTAATGGTTACTATGATCAAGTGCTCATCATATTTTGGCTTATCATCAGACTTCTTTGCAGATTAAATTGTAAATATGTACAATTTATTAGTTTATCATATTATCTGTTTGCAAATCTTGATCCTTCACCAGGCAGATACCTTAATATATAGGATATATACTAAATATTTTGGGGGAAGAATTCCAATTAAGAGTTTATATATTAGTATAAACTATTGAGTATGAAAACTCTGAAATGAGTAAAGTTCTAAAAGCGTAAATGTAATAGAATCATAAAATAAAGTTGTATTGATACAGAAGAAAATTCTTTTAATTTTATTATAGAAAAATATAATAAGTTACATCTTTTTTTTTTAACTATTTTTATGGTGTGATCCCCTTTTCATTATATTATTTTTGTGCATCCCTTTTTAAAGTTTAGTAATGTGAAATTAGGATACTTTTTAAATTACTTATGCTTATATTCATGTTCAAGTGCATAAAATATATATTTATCAAGGGCCTTCAAATTTAGAAAGAAGAGAGAAATAAGTAAAGGTACATATTTCTATAATATTGTTTTATTGAATAATTTCATACAAATTTTGAAATAATAATAATGAAAGTACTTAAATTTGAATATCGAAACATGGTTTAATATTATTAGTTAATTAGATTTAATAATTAACAATAAAGATGGAGCTGTATTTCATTTACAAGCTTTGTAAATATCAAGTTTAAACTTGTCTTACGACTTGTAACTCTACATTTTTCAAACATTTTTTATATTAATTTCAAAGATAAATGAAAATAGAGAATATTTTTTAAACTAGCTCTTGTGAAGCCCATTAGATCATGGACTACTAATTAAGAACCTCATATTAAATTGGTTTGTAGAAAAATTAAGCTTGTTACATAGGTTTATAAATGAAATGCAAAATTAATCTTTCATTAATTAATTAATTAAAATTAACAAGAAACATTAGGTCATAGGTCAGTTTTCAGATATTATTATTATCATTATTATTACTGTAAATTTGTATGGAATTATTCCAATAAAAATAATATTATAAGAATATGTGTATTTACTTTTTTTTTTTTCTCTTTCCAAAGTTGAAGGCCCTTGATAAATAAATATTTGATGTGGTTAGTGTTTTATATATATATCTTAATATTGTCTTTTTTCTTAAAGTATCTTTGGGCTATGGCCCTCATAACCAATAAAGTTAAGACAATTCTAAATATATGTCTAATTAAAACTTTTATAACCTTTATATAAATATCTATGTATTTTCAGCAGATTTGAATATAATCTTAGAATTATAGTGAAGAGTATCATATCCTGCATTGGTTTAAAATATGCTAATACTTACTGGCATACTCAATACAGGCAAACAATAAATTGATTTCAAGAATAATTAAAAATAATTAATTCCTTGATTGTTTTGAAATTAATATGTATATCATTTGAAATAGTCCTGAATGTCTTAAAATTTAACACAATTAATAACATAGCAAGAAATAATTAATCCTGTAGGTATTACAATCCTGCATTTATTCTTAATTTAACTATTTCAATAATGATCAAAATTAAACCTCATAGAAATTCTTGGATTGGAAGCAATTGTTTTAGATGCAAGGCCAAATAACATGTATATGAAAGTCTGATACAGTGGAAAATAACTTTACATAATTTGGGTATTTATAGCATTTAATAATAACTTAAAAGTATAAACATTAATCTTCGCAATAGCACATGAGTAGAAATCTTCCATTAGTTTATACAATGAAATCCAGATAGCAATATTCAATGTCTGTATAGTTTAAATTAATTGTAGAAAGTCTTTAATATTATACTTATAAAATAAACAAACAAAAAGATATTGTGTCTAATTGACTTAATTATGTTTTTGTTTTCCATCTTCCAATGAATCCTTTTTTATCAAGTTGGAATTTGGGAGTGTCTTCATATGCATAATAAAATAATATACTTTTTTCTTTTGCTTTTTTAAAATCAACAATATATTTTATTGGTAATGTTTCTGTTTATAGTTTTAATTGTCTAGATGTTTTATTCAGAACTGTAATTCATAAATGGATTATATTAGTTATATTCCTGCACATATTTATTTACATTAATATTCTAGATTCATGTGCACTCACACTTATATGCATATATATGTACATTGCTTGTCTTTGTACAAAAAATTATATAATTTTTTCTTTCTTGTTTTTTATTTAAATACAAAAGCATTATGTATATCTATGCTCATTAAAAATAATCAATTTAAAACAAAATTGAAATAGACAACTCACTATAAATAAGAATATTGTTTAATGCATCAATCTGACTTTCATTCCTTTATGGAATCTTTTCAAGATGTTTCTTTTTACATATCACCTGACAATTATCCTTCAGCAACTCCCCCAATAGACATTATTTACATTATATTATAACAAATATAATTATTAAAATACATACATTAAATGTAATTAGTAAACTACATATATGTACATAAAAATGATTAAGCTTATTACAGTTCTTTTTTCCCCCCATAATATATATATATTTACAAATAATCTAAAAACAATAAAAATAATCCCTTTTTTCTATTTCTAAAATTATAACTCAAGTCCAATAATCTAACAATGCCCATTTTCCCTTTAATTGTTCTGGACCTTTAACCATGTTTTTACATTTGTTTAAATTTTCTTGAATATACAAAGTCTCATAACATTTTCTTTCCTTGTAATTTTTAATGTACTTTATTACTTGAATATTTTTTTCATAATTCATTTTATGTCCAGTATCCAAAAAATGTATATATGGCCCTGATCTTATATCTTTTTATTAATTACCGTATCATGCTCCTTATCTCTTTCCATTGCAGTCTTTTCTATCTGATCTATATATATCATATTGCAAAGGTCTTAACTAATTTTATAAACCAACCCTATTCTGTTTTTAATGTTACCCATCTTTTTTGAGTTACACATCCATTCCCCTAAAGATTATTTTTCCATCCTATTTTAATATCATCAGGTAACTTTTCTTTTATCAACGTCTTATATAAATGTTCTGAATATGGAACTGAAATCCACTTTCTATTTTTATACCTATGTCTTATACTACTTTTTGTATTATTATTTCTAAAAAAAATTTAATATCTTTTCTTTTATATCCCATACTAACATAATCATTCTCAACTTTCAATTTCTGTTCAAATGCTTTTTTTATATTCAGTGTTAATCTATCATTCAATTTAATATAAAAGAAGCATTTGAACCAAAATTAGAAGTTGAGAATGATTCTGTTAGTATGGGATATAAAAGAAAATATATTAAGAAATTTTCAGAAGTAATAATAATACAAAAAATAGTGTAAGGCATAGATATAAAAATAGGAAGTGGGTTTCAGTTCCATATCCAGAGCATTTATATAAACATTGATAAAAGAAAAGTTACCTGATGATATTAAGATAGAATGGAAAATTAGGGAAATGGATGTGTTACTCAAAAAGGATGGGTATATTAAAAATAGGATAGGATTGGTTTATAGAATTAGTTGTGACTTTTGCAATATGATATATATAAATCAGACAGGAAAGAGGTAAGGAGCATGATAGGGCAATTAATACAAAGGATATAAGATCAGGGTCATATATACATTTTTAGGATACAGGACATAAAATAAATTGTGAAAAAAATATTCAGGTAATAAAGTATGTTAAAAATTACAAGGGAAGAAAATGTTATGACCCTTTGTATATTATATTCAAGAAAATTTAAACAAATGTGTAAGCATGGTTAAAGGTCCAGTCCAATTGGGGGGGGGGGGGTGTACAGTGTTAGATTATTGGAAACTTTAGAGTTAGAATTTTAAAAATAGAAGGAAACGATTATTATTATTGTCTTTGGTTTTTTTTTAGATTAATTTGTAAATATATATATTATAGAGGAAAAAAGGATTGTAATAAGTTTAATTATTTTTATGTATATATCTATTTTAATAATTAAATTTATTGTAATGTAATGTAATGTAAATAGTATCTATTGGGGGAAATGTTGTAGGGTAATTGATCATGTGATTGTTTAAAAAGAAACAACTTGAAAAAGTTTTATTAAGGAATGAAAACCAGATTGATGTATTAAATAATATTTTTCTTTGTAGTGAGTTGTCTACTTCAATTTTGTTTTAAATTGATTGTTTTTTAATTTTATATATAGAAGGCAACATTATGGACAAATTTTAACATTGAAATTTGATCATTAGAGTATCTGTGCACATGTATTCTACATTTGCATAGATATTATAATTGTAATGTCATATAGAAATTAATAATGAAATGGTTATTGATTTTCATAAATTACAATTTATTATATGATTTTAATATTGTAATACATTTGGCAGTTTACTCTTCTGAGGAAGATGGCTAGAAAGTTGAAACCCTAAAAATACACACATTGATAATTGAAAATTGCTAGAAATAGCATATTATTTTATTACAAATAAAAGTAATGCTAAAAAAGTAAATGTTTAATAGAATACCTTTATATGTATTGCAACAAAACAGCTTCATATTCACATCATTCTACTCTTTTTTATATTATTCACCAGTAAAGTAGATTTAATTATATATATATTAATTTTTTAAAGTTCATAGCATGACTAACTTCTAGAATCTTAGATTAAAACTGAAATTAGTGCCTTTTCCATTTATCTCAATTTTACTAATAAAATTGACTTGATTATTTTCTCCAGTATAATTTGTATGGTACTTCTAGAAAATTATTCCTTGCTCACATGAAAACAAAAAAACTCCATCTAAAACAAAGCATCATGTGATTTTCTAAAGTAACTTTCAACACCTATAATAAGAGCAGTAATTCTTATTTATTCTAATCCAAAGCATCTATTGTAAGCTTGAGTAATCAGTGGATAATAGATAATAGTGCAATATACAAATCCTCAGATTAGTTTCATTTGATGAAGATCAATATTGAGAAGATTTGGATATAACTCTCCCATCTTCTGTTAATAAATTATTTAGTTTACAATAAATGCCTCCTGAACAATGTAAACAGAGTGAATTATGACTCTCAACACAAAAACAATATCAGAGAGAGAAAATATGTTTGTTTAGAATTCCATGAAAACAAACAAAAAATGTTGCTGCAATCAAATGTTTACTTATAGTCTGGTGACTTTCCAACTCTTTGTTTTATCATCTCCTGGTATTTAAAGTAAGTGGGAAATCTATTAAAAAATATTTTTCATATTTATAATAACATATGCTTGCCTAAATCTGAATCATAATAAATCATCTCCTTTCTCTAAACATGAAAACTATATATATTTGTAAATAGAAATAAATATGAATAATAATGAATATAAAAATATTGAATTAAAGCAAAATATGACATATCAATATTTTATTCTGTGTGTGCTATAAAATTAAATTACCACCCATATTTATATCCTTACTATTACTCTTCACGTGTATCTAGAATTGGACTGATCAATTTGGTGCCTGGGGAAAGCCTTAAAAACTATCTTTTAAAATTGTTTAGAAGAATCTCATTTTGCAAAAATAACATATCTGTCTATTATGAATACAAACTTGGGTTCAAATCCAGGCTAAATGTAATTCTTTTCAAGAGGCTTAGAAAGTTTAGCTAACCATTAAACATTGATAAGCAAATGAAAAATTAACTGTAGAAATCACTTAAAACCTCATAATTTAATTGGAAAATGTGATGAGTACTGTCTTTTTCTTCGATGTTCTTGTATGAGGGGTTGATGGAGACTTTACCTTGCAAGGGTCTAGTTATTACAAAATATTGTTTTTATCTATTTATTTAAAATCATTACTGAATAAAATAATGGATGTAGTTAGATATAATAACAAAAAATATGTGTTAAAAAAAAAAAAATATATTTAAAAAAAACATACACACACATATAAATAAAACTAAAAAAATACAGAAAAATGAAACAAAATTAAAAAAAATATCATTAAAAAAGTACAATTCATTAAATTATTTTTTAAGCTTTTGTTACAGCCAATAGTTTGATAACTTCTGTATAATTTGTTGTTTTAGATATGGATTTTTTTATAGAAATTATTGCTAGATTGCTTAATTTACCTAAAAAAACTTTTTACTTATAAAAAAAATTTTTGGCTGCTGTTTTACTTTTAGAAAAGATTAATAAAATTTTTGGCTACAATATTATTGATAAATATGCATTTAAACATTTTTTCACATATAAATTTCTAGTACAATCAGGATTTAATTATTCATTTCCATTGAGTTCAGTTTTTCTTGTATCCATCTTGCAGGGAGTAAAAAGTTATTTTAAGCCAATAAATGTAAAAAATAAATAATTAAGTGATACATTTCCCAAATATCACTAGGTCTTTTTTTTTATATCTTTAAAAAATGCAAGTAAATTTCAATATTTGTTATCTCCATTCTCAAATGACCATTTAATTTTATTTTATAAATTATTTTTTTATAATTTTATAAGTACATTAAACTAACTATCAAAAAAACATTTATATTAAATAACACTTATATAAAAACCTAGATTTATCTTCAGGGTCAGTATATATGATAATACAGTAATATTTTTATAATTTATTTATAATCTTTGATCTAAAAAAAAATCATAAATACATAATATAATGGTAGCAGCACATTGATTAGTCAATTTCAATGGTTTAAATTAAAAAAAAAAAAAACACAACACTTATGTAAGTGATAACCGAGTATGGGTGAGGGCAATTACCTAGTCTATTAACTACGAAGTATGATATATTTTGCTTCAAAATGGCATATCATTTGTAAATAAGTGTAAAATGTAATCATATATATATATGTTAAGTGTATATCTTGAATTAAATAAAATAATAATGAAGTCTAGTGATAATCATCCTAATGACAGTGATGATGTTCCAAATGTCCAATTAATATCATAATGGGTATAGACACTTAAATAAAGTGACTTTTGTTAGTACTAATGATTCGTCGTTGGCATCATGATGATAATAATAGATCACTTTATTCACATAATTCTAAACTAAAATAACATGGAGAACAACACAGCCTAACTTATACCCACTACTATTCTAGGATGTGTTATAAAGCAGTGGTCAACAACCGGTGGTCTGGATCACTGGTGGTCTGTGATGTAATTTTAATGGTACACAAATCTATTATTTAAATTTGCTAAGCTCATTTAATAAAATTTTTAAATAAAAAGTAAATTTTGTTTAAGCCATATTATTGTATGTAAAATAGAACAAGAACATTATACTGATAATCGATTTGTTACAAAATACAGTGATATGCAAAATATGTAACTCAAAGGCATTTAATTAACCCCTACTCGGTCAGCCACATAGAAAAAGTAACAAAATAAGAATACCAAATTCTGTATAATTGACTAGACATCAAATTTGACTACAGCTCATTTTTGTGTTAAAATTAAAATTAGTAATATATAAATAAATTTATCTTGTATTAATTCATACCTTTAAAAATTATATTAGTGTTCCACGCTATCTAAAAGCTTGCCGACCACTGTTATAAAGTATAGATCAAGAGACTGATACATATGTATAAATGCATAAAAATGTGAACAAATATTTATATAGGATTATAAATAATCAAATAATTTAATAAATAAATAATATATTATTAAATTACAATATAAAAAACAATAAAGTTCAATGGATTAATTGATGGATTCCTATTTCATCAAAATCAAAAATAGGAATTATTAAATTACAAATATATCATCAAGAACAATGTAATAATTCATCTAGGCTATTACAAATTTCAAATAAATTATTTATGCAGATACAATAGTCGAAATAAATGTATTTTTTATTTAGCTAAATATACAGTCTCTAATTATTTTCAATCAAAGATAAAATTATTTAACAAATTTGCAACATATTTTTACATGATTTTTAAACAAATTATCAATACTTTTAAATATGTGTTAGTTACCAGCTCAAGCAAAAATATTATATATATAAAATCAATAGAATTAAATTTTTACCTTCCTTACATCACTCTTTTAACAGCTTTTTCTTATTTTCCCCCCCTTTATTTAGCCTGCTTAGATCTCTCATCTGAGGCAGAACCCTAACCCTAACCTTTTATTTACCATATGTCAATCTCTTGAGGAAGCTTTTTATTTCTTCTTTATTCAACTTAGTTCTTTCCTGTCCTTCAACAGGGTATGAAACCATTTTATTTTAAAAAGTTTTTAAATTGGTTCTGTTATTTTTAAAACTAAACTTGATATAAACATTTCTTTCTTTCAATAGAAACTTACAACATACTAATTATTTTCCATATAGATAACTTAAAATAAATAACTTATTCTTAATATGTTGTATTTTAAACTAGATTGATTTTGTTTTAACTAGATGTTACTTCTGGTATATTCATCATACATACAACTTATAATGATAGTGTTTTTTTTCTGTTTGTGCATATGTTTCATGGCATGTAATTATAAGATATTAAATTTTTAGTTTGTACTAAGACTAAATTTATCAGAAGTTCATGTTGTCAGCTTTATATAAGTATGACCATATATTCTTATAATATTATATTCTTCTGGAACCAACTGGTTTCATTAGTCTAGGCGTGAATTACATATTGCAACAGAATTTATGTTATTTAGCTACATTGCTCCACTTCAGAAAAAATAGCAATGATGGATCTATGATTTGTTTAGTTTTGCATACTTGGTTTGGCTGCTCTTGTTTTGATTGGCATGAACAAACCTGGCTGAACTAAGATTAAAAAAAAAACAGATTCTCTGAACTCTTATTTATATTTTTGTAAACATATCCTTTTTTCACTAAAAAAAATTACTCAGGAAAATCTTAAGAATAAATGGGAAATTTGTTAAAATATCTCAAACCTTTTTTTTTTTTTTAATTTTATTTAGGAAATTTTCTGCTCCTAATTTAATAAAAATATTTTTTCATTTTTGTACCTGTCCCATTTTAATATCTGAGGTAGTTGTCTTAGTCTTCTTTATTGAACTGGTTCTGCATATCTAATTTGCATTTATGCATATTATTATAAATATTTCTATTTATGTGATTTTTTTTTTTTTTTACATTTTAAAATATTAAATAAGATTTAGACTTACCATTATATTCAAGCATAATTAAAACTAGCTGGATAGATCATTAACCAATGATATTAGAGTCATCCACTTTAATGATTATATCATCTATGTTTATAATCAATTTTGATGATTTTTCATGTGATTGCTGGCTGAGTTTATTTCATAACTCTGATCAGTGAAAAGCATCTTCTATGCTTTTCATTGTAAGTTTCAATATTTATAAATGAATCTGACCAATCAGTGAATTCATAAACATTTTATTGTTTAACATGAAGATTGGAGAAATTGCTTTATAAATGTTTTTTTATAAGAAATTATTTTATGTAATTATTTTACAAATATGTGTTTTACATAAAAAACTAGATTTGAATTTGTTTTGTTTTATGTTTCAAAGGCACTTATTGATATGTACATACTATACACACTTATGATATTAGTAATAAAGACAATAGAAGTATGTTTTTTAAGTACTGACTGTAATCATAAAATACCCTTTTTCTAAAAATAATAATAATACAGAGCTTCATAACTTTATTTACAGATTATTTATAACACAAATGGTGAATTAAGTGGTAATTATCCTGCACAAATATTTGCTTTAGAAGCTCCATTAACTGAAGGTAATGAACCTGGAAAAGGGTAAGTTTTATTTATTTATTTATTTATTATGTTGTATAGATTTTATTGTTGTTGTTTTGTTGGCATTTGTATGCAATTATATTTTGCTCAGGAGGTTGTGGAATAGTTGAGCACTAATAATGAAAGGTTGAGCTTTGATTCAGAAACTATTAGCTCTTCAATTTTTCCATTTTATCTAGGTGCTAAACTATAAAGGCCTTATTACTCCTCATTTAATTACTGCATATATATAATAGTAGAGTAATAAACTTTCTTATTTAATTAAATATAAAATTAAGGATGCTTTGTAATTGTTAATTAATGAAAAGGTAACTAATTAAATGCAAATGATTTTGTAATATCTGTATACTTGTAATTTCATAATGGCTTAATAATAGGTATCTTAGTGCTCTGTGCTTTAATTACTATTTCTATAACCAGTTTCTAATTGATGGTGTACAATATGTATTAAATTCTGTATCTGCTTTAACATCTAAGAATGCCAATTTTTTTTTTTTTTTTTATTCTATTGTGAATTTAATTGAAGAGAACATGTTGATATGTGTCCAGAATGCTTGTAAAGTATCTAATTTTTTTATGTATTTGGAATATTGCTTTAAAATATGCACATTTGAGATAAGATATGCTATCTTTATATATTGTAATGATCAGTGATGGCATGGGGTAGGTGCGTAAATATAGTTGATAGCGAAATGATTTAACTGTGTAATTAACTTTCTGAAGTAAAACTGAGGGATCTAAATTTTGTATTGAGTAATATAATAATATTATGGTTATCATGGATCTTTTAAACCTCCGTCACTCATACTATATATCTAGATTCATCCTTATAGTTCCAAGCTAAATCGAGAATCATTATCAGAAACATAATATATATATATAATGAACTTAATCCAGCTTGTGTTATATTGTTCACATTCAATAGACTCCCTTATGTGTTTCACCTCTGTATGTAGATTCATAAATATGGTTATGGTGGAAGTAAATTCAGTTGTATTTGTCTTGCATAACCTACATATTGTTAATAAAGAAATCATATACAGAAATATACAAATAACAAATGATTTATGTAAAATCAAATAATAAACAGTGAATAAATGAATGGCTTTATTGCTCAAGAATTCATAAGTACTTTGAGCATCTGAAGTCACAGAACAGGATGTGATTCATGGAGTTCCAGAGTCTGATACTCTACTACTGCACCAAACCATACAGGGAAAAATAATTGAATGTCTTTATTGTTTGGAAGATTATAAGTTCAAATGCAAAAAACCAGAACAGGAATCTATTTAAGTTCCTTATGCTCCAGAGTCTGATACTCTATTACTGTACTAAACCACGCAAGGCATAATAAACAATAATATAATCATAATGACATTAACTTCATTATTTAACATTACTTCCTTCTCCCTCCTTATCTCATAGAGTTATTAACAATTATTCCATGTGCATTTAATTCAAACAATTATTATTCACTGTGTGTGATAATAAAGATAACCAATATCATATGCCTTATATCAATATGAAGTTATATAAAAAAAATTTAACTACTTATTAATACATTTATTTGGGTTACATTAGCTTGTATCTCATTCATTTTCACTAGAGAGATATTGAATTATAATAAATATTTATATAATTAATAAATTAAACGTATTATTAATTTTGTGTATTTGGGAGAAAACATTGGAAATATTGAGGACCTTTTCCAAAGGCAATGAAAAATGCATTAAGATGATAATATTTACATTATTGTTCCCAATATATATGGTAGTAGTATTATATTAATTTATTAAATTTCAGTGGTAGAGTTATCTTAATTATTTATTTAATTAATTATATATTTCTGTCAACAATCTAATTGCTAATAATATATTGGTGATAAATGTTTCATAGAATCATTGTTTATGTTATATGTATTTAAATGTTATTTTCATTGATTTTTTTCATCATATTGTAAATTGCATTTATCTCATATAATAATATTATATACAGTAATAGCATGAAATGATTACTTTAAGATTAATACTCTTCATTTATTTAATAAATTGCAAAGCAAATAATCCTGGTAAATTTCCAAGAGAATGATAATATCAAATGCAGCTAAATATATAGACTTGAGAAGATAAAGATATTTTCAGGTTTTATTAACTAATAATGTAGATTTATAACCCTGACTCACTTATCATCATCAACAAATTCAATGTTCATGGGATTTTGTGTTGATTATGCAATATTCACTATACTTCACTAACATTAATATTTATATATATATATGAAGTTTTAAGTGGGATTACTTTCTGCTATATCTGGCTTATCCATTATAATATAATAAAAAAATATATGAACAGATTCAGGTATTATGTGTTGATAGGCATGTTTACCACCTTCAACTTTGCCCTTAAAATATTTCACTAAAATATAGTCTATATTATCTTTTTACAATGCCATCAATAAACTTTCATTCTCTTGATTAAGGGTATTTACATAAATAATTTAAATACTCTTTTCTAAATAACACTTTAATTGGTCTAGATTAAATTTTATTTATCCTAATATTAACTTTTTTTCAGATATATAACAATTCCTAATATTGTATTTTCAGACATTTAAATGGATTATTTACCATGTATATTGATGTGCTGACTGTGGATTAATGTAGTGTTAAGAGTGTCGGATTCTGGAGTGTAAGGTCTGTGGATCAATTCCAGTTCTAACATATTCACTGCTCAAAGCTCTTATTAACTTTTGATCAATAAAGCCATTTAATTATTTTTTTAATTCTAAAATAATAATATTTATATAAATAATTATTTATAGTAATTATATTACCCATGAGTTTAAATCAATTTCTACTTGATAGGCATCTATATGAGAGGTAATATATGGTTATGCTGAATTTGTACCCAATGTCTGTATACAATTTAATGAAAAAGTTTAGTATAAAAAAAAAAAAAAGATAATCATATTTTAACAAATTTATAATTGATCTTTTGAGTGATTGTTAATTAATAAGATGTATGTCATGCTCTCAAGGCTATGACATTATCAAAATTTAAAATAGCATTGCAAATATATGTAGTTATAATTTATACCTAAAGACTAATCTTTCCTTAAAAGCAAAGTGTTTATGTGACAATGATATTATGACTTATTTGAATTTTTTTTTTTTTTAATCAAAGATTATATTTGTTTATATGTGTAATTGATATTCACATGTAGTTAAATCATGAATTTCACTGATAATTCATTTGTCCTGTGCTGATTGAATAGCACTATTAATCTACTGTAAATCTTTTACCTATATTAGCAATGGGATTCTGGAAATCTTTCATCAGCATTAATGATTACTTTTCAAATCTAATTTTAGTATATTCCTTTTTATGAAACATTTGACAGTATTTGTACATTCATCTGGAAAAAGAAGTAGTAAGTCTTACTAACTAATAAAGATCAAACATTTTTTAAAATATCATTTATTTAATAATTTGGAACTTGATCTCGACAAAATTTTTAATCAAAGAGAGAAAAATGTATCCCAACAATTCGCTCCTATATATTTACAATTATATATTCATATCTATTCTGTAACATTACATAGTCTAGAGAAAGATAGTGATGTAGCATATATGATTATATATATTTAGTGTATATAAAAATTATACTATAATTCTGTTAAGTTATTCACTAATTTAAGTTTCCTTTATGAAATGTTCTTTAAGAATTTGGTATGTTGTGTTTATTTATTCATATAGCAAACTGTCTGACTTATCATCTTCCTTTTTTCCCATATGCATTATTTGCAAATGCTATTTCCCTTTGCTTATTTTGAAACTCTTTAATTATTATAATCTCTCCCTTCCTTATATAATTTTTTTATAACTCTGTGTTATTTGATCAGTATTAATTAAATTTTAGACATATAAAATATACTGTTAAATTATTTTAATATATGTATATATAGAGAGAGATTGAAAGAGAGAGAAAAAGGTTTAAATATTTTATAATCCAATATAGTGTAACGGGCACCTACGCCGTTACATTATTTTTTTTATTAAACATGAAATTAAAATAAAAAGTTCGCATTTAAAAACTTCTTTTTTTTTTAAGACATAAAAATTGAAAATTAATTCTATCTTAAACTCGTATATATATATATAATTGCACAGATGTAAAAAATTATTAAAATAAAACTTTATTAAAAATAGAAAAAGTATTTTAAAAGCAAAAACTTAAAAAGATTTAGAGATAAAAATATATCTTTAAGTTTGCAAAATAATTTAATTAATTCTATTGTATAAAATGGAAATGATTAATTTTAATTAGTAAAAGTAAACCAGCCCTTGGGCATTTCAAAATGCATAAGCAAAGATCAGATAGAAGAGGAAAAACAATAGGAACAGAATGGCCAATGAAAGAAATCCATCGGGGAATCGGACCTCAATGGAAGGACCATCATCATCGATGACGTAATGTCCATTGGATCCGAAAGTTACATGTAAAAGAAAAAGTTTGGAAATAAATTTTTAGTGAGTAAAGAAAGAGCTGGGAGAGAAGAGATGTGACTATATGTGTTAGTGTGGAGAGAGTTGAAGGAGAAGGGATTGAAAAGACACACTCTTCAATCCCTTCAGTTTTGTTAAAAGGAAAAAGAAATGACATTGTTTTTCCTACATTGAGGACTACAGGACATCGGGGGAATTAACGCTGGCTCCAAATGACAAGCAACTGCAAGAAATTAGAAACTACGGACTTGTTAAAATCGTAAGAACTTTATGAAATCTAATAAACATTAATTAATTTGAAAACACTAAAAACTCTAAAATATAAATTTTCCCAGTATTTAATTTATAGAAATAGAATCCTATCTGACCAACTTAATTTGTTAATAAGTAATTATATTTGATATATTTCTTTTTTAAAATCATTTCCATTTATTTATTTTTTTGTTCTTTTAAGTTTTTATTACGATTTTTTTGTTTTTCGTTAAACTAAATTGTATAAATGATTTAAATGCATTAAATTTAAGTTGGGTATAGATGCTTGCATAGATTCGTTATCGGTTAATTATGTTTTTGGTTTTCATATTTGATCAAAATGTATAGACATTCGGTAAATAATGATACCTTACGGTGAATATCTAAAATGTATTTATTCGGATGTCTTTTAAGTTATTGGTGTCAATGCGGCATCTTATGATGAATGCCATTGGGTTTCTTATAAATTTCCCTCTGCAATTCCATCAATGACTTTATATTTTGATCGTTTATGTTTATTTTGAAATGTTTTTAACCATGTAATCTATGTAACCGATCTATACTCAACATTATAAAACAAACTTTTATAAATCCATCTGTGCGAACTTATAAAAATTAAAATGTAAATTAAAATCTAAAATCAAAGTTAAAAATGTAAGTTAAATTTTTAAATGTAAAACTGATACTAAAATAATTTTAAATCTTATATATGTTTAAATAAATGTTTGTATGTTATTTCTGGCAGTGGTTTCCTTTATATTGAAAATGTTTTTAGATAAGGATTATTTTATTATCTCTGTGTCTCCACTGAGCTAGTGACAATGGGCTAACGGTCAGAATCAAAATATATAAAATAAATTTTTTTTTTTACTTAACTTATGTATCTGCCTACTAAATAAATTTTCTAGGTTCAAATGGCCTAGTGGCGCCCTCGTAGTGCAGATATGTTAAGACTCCCCTTCACCCCGATCGTTATAATAGGAATAAGAACATTAATTAAATCAAATTTTTTTATTATCTGGAGAAAAACTTCCATCAAATTCATGATCAAATAAAAAATATATAATGAAATATGAACAAATCCATAATTCAACCAAATGAAAAATTTTTTTGTCAAAAGTAAAGTTGACATACATTTAAAAATGGTGAAATGTTGCATCTGCTTACTACCTTTTTTTGTATGAATGTTAATCCTGGACAATTAAAAAGGATTTTATAGGAAATTAGAAGTTTTTTAATGATCAGTAAAATATTTGAGAATAAATAGATAGTCTGAATGATGACATAGAGTACGCTATTATTACAGATCTCTTGTTGCACACAAATATATATATATTCAAAATTACTCCAAATTCAAAACACAACCAAACTAGCCAAGAAAATAAAATCTACAACACAACCAATGATTTCACTGCTATAATCAGATTTCTCAAGTGTAAAGAACTACAAAACAACAACATATTTATATTAATACTCACAATTCCATTTACTTTCTATCCATCCTTAATATTAAAAGAACTTTTAAATAAGTTAATATTAAGGGTGGATGGGAGGTAAGTGGAATTGTAGGGATTATTATTAATATGTTGTTGTTTTGTAGTTCTTTACACTTGAGATCTGCTTGTAGCAGTGAAACCATTGGTTGTGTTGTAGATTTTTTTTTCTTGGCTAGTTTGGTTGAGTTTTGGATTTGGGGTAATTTTGATTATTTATTGACTAGTTTAGCTTTATGCTTTTAATGTTTATATATATATTGTACTGGGATGGGGTATCAAAAGTGGAAGGTACATGGGGTGATGGAAAATCATCATCACTCCCAGTCAATTTAAAATGCAAAATCAAGAATTTACAAAATATATATAAGTAAGATATATTTAAGGTGAGCATGAAATAAAGAGATTTCAGAGAGATCATTGGGAGATCAACCAGTCACTCCTCAGAGCAATTATGATAACTATATATCAATCATATATCAACCAGCATTATAATTAAAAAAAAAATAAGTACAAGTAAATAATCATCATCATTGATGGGAATAAACAAATCAGTAGTCAATCTTGTAACTGGATCGGAAATGGGTCTTCTGAAAACCAGGCTAACTATTGAGCCTTTGCCAGCTTGGGCATTTATTTAAACATTAACTCAGAGGCACAAACTAAGTGCTTTTCCATCAAAATACATAACCAGAAAAATCTAAACAATAATGCTGGGATATTAAAACATGCTAATCATCATCAATGCTCAGGCCACCTTTACTGGCCAACTATAAACTTAACTTTTAATAAGACTAAAGTAAAATAAAAGATAGTGCATGAAGTATTCTCTTTTTTGCCAACCAGGATGATGAGATTGATCATCTCTGGATGCCCAAAAGCACTAAATACCCATCCCCATTTATATATTCATCCCGTGCACGAATCTAGCTCAAAGAACACAAGCTCTATTACTGATGTGACCAAGAGATGATGGAAACAATTTTTAACAATTGAATATGTTTAAAGTCTTATAAGATAAGGTTCTGATTTTGAAAAGTATACAAAATTATATACACAACTAAAAATTTTACCTTGATTTACAATATTTTTTAATAAGTATCTATAAATGCATACATATATCTATGCACAGACATGCATTTTATAATACATAATGAAAACATTTCAATTAACATAAAATAATTACAAAAAATGATTATAATTTGCATATATGTCCTATTTGACAAGCATTGACATATATGTGCACACATAAACATGTAGTACAATTGACTTATATTACAATCGTCATATAAAATAATAAATACATGATTAACCTTTTACAGTTGTATATAAAAAAAATACTATAAATATTTAAATATTTACATATGTGTGCGTGTATTCGCACACTGACATCCATGCCGCGAGATGGCGCGATTTATGTGCTAAATATATAAAAATGCCGTTTACGCGGCCGACATTTTGCAGCCCTGTTTATGTGTAATTCAACAATTCTGTTGAAATACACTATAATGATCCGGAGAAGCTTGACTTAACGTCATCTGCACTACAGGGCGCCATCTAGGCATTTGAACCTAGAAAAATTTATAAAGTAGGCAGATACGTAAGTCAAAAAAAAAAAATTTTTATTTTTATTTTATATATTTTGATATCCGGACGTTAGCCCGTTGTTACTAGCTCAGTGGAATAGCATTTTAAAAAAAGAATAAAATAAGCCACTGCCAGTAATTAACATACAAACATTTATTTACGCATATATATATAAAATCTAACATTATTATTTTAGCATGTTTACTTTAACATTTAACATTATTTTTAACTTTTATTTTAGATTTTAATTTACATTTTAATTTTTATACTATTATAAGTTCGCACAGATGGGTTTATAAAAGTTTGTTTTAAAATGTTGAGTATAGATCGGTTACATAGATTACACGGTCAAAAAACATTTCAAAATAAACATAAACGATCAAAATACAAAGTCATTGATACCGTCAATTGCATAGGGAATACAAGAAACCCAATGATATTCATCATAAGATATCGCAGAGACACCAATAACTTAAAAGACATCCGAATAAATACATTTTAGATACTCACCGTAAGGTATCATTATTTACCGAATGCCTATATATTTTGATCAAATATGAAAACCAAAAACATAATTAACCGATAACGAATCCATGCAACTTCCATACCCAACTTAAATTTAATGTATTTTTATTTAGAGTGTCAAGTATGAATAGACTGCATAGATTTGCATTTGAAAGAAAATATTCTATCCTTATTTAACCTTAGGCCAAAAGTTCGCAGTCAAACTAACGTCAATTCATCTGATATATCGATGCATTCAATGTAATACGAAATACGGCAGCACAAAAGGTTAAGAGAAGAAATTGCCTCTCATCAGATAGGAATATGACATCTATCTGACAAGAAGAACAATAAAAAAAAACTCCATAGGAAAGGACTGTGGCCATTTTGCCGACTTACGAATCGCATTCCATAGGCCAAAAAGGAAGTGTGCGGCGTATAAAGCGATTCTGCCCGTAGCGAACCTCATACTATATCTACTAATTACACCAATATATCCAATCCATTGACCCAATTTAACTACGAAACAAATAACCTAAGATTACCCTCCCCTAATATAACTTTACAAATCTATATAGTCATTCACGCCCGACTTAAGTTTAACATTTATATAATTTAATTTATCGCATGACAAAAATCATAAACAAACTTAAAGAACAAAAAAAAATAAATGGAAATGATTTTAAAAAGAAATACATCAAATAAAAAAGAATTAATAACGAATTTAGTTTGGTCAGATAGAATTCTATTTCTATAAATTAAATACTAGGAAAGTTTACATTTTAAAGTTCTTAGTGTTTTCAAATTAATATTGTTCATTAGATTTTATAAAGTTCTTATGGTTTTAACAAGTCCGTAGTTTCTAATTTCTTGCAGTTGCTTGCCATTTGGAGCCAGCGTTAATTCCCTCGATGTCCTATGGTCCTCAATCTAGGAAAACGATGTCATTTCTCTTTCATTTTTTTAACGAGATTGAAGGGATTGAAGAGTGCGTCTTTTCAATCCCTTCTCCTTCACTCCACACTAAAACATATCTGCCCTCTTGTAATAACTAACTAATAATTTCCAAACTTTTCCTTTTATATTAATTTTAAGGATTCAATTGACTTTACGTCATCGATGTGATGGTCTTTTTGCTGAGGTCCGATTCCATTGTTTTTCTCTCCTATCTGACCTTTGCTTATACATTTTAAATGCCCAAGGGTAGTTTACATTTAACTAATTAAAACAATCATTTCCATTTTCTGATTAATTAATGTGTTTTCCAAACTTAAAGATATATTTTTATCTTTAAATCTTTACTGACAATTTAATTTTAAAATACTTTTTTCTTTTTTTTTTTAACAGTTTTATTTTAATAATTTTTTTCATACGAGTTTAAGACATTTAATTTCAATTTTTTAATTCTTTAAAAAAAAAAGTTTTATTTGCGAACTTTTATTTTTTTCATGTTTAATAATAAAAAACAATGTAACGTACATATGTGCCCGTTACAACACATTACAGACCACTTTGTTGCATCGCAGTAAATTATTTATGCTGAAAAAAAGCGGCATTCCAAAAAAAGCCTACTAAGTTTAAAGTTCATCACATGACCATCTCCTCTTATGCTTATGTATATATTGCCACACACAGGAAGCTAGAGTAATCAATGGATGCCAGAAGGCTTCTGCATAAAATCCCCATCTAGTGCCTACTCATCCAATATTCCCAGACTAGTTTCTGGCTTATGGCCTTCATCAGTGAGGAGCCTTGGATCTGAGAGCACTGCATCTAGATCTTAGGATCTAATGCAACCCTCCAGAAACCACCTTTTATCTTCATTTAACATATATGACTATATAAGCTAATGGGCTTGGATTGAAAACATTAAGGTGTTTTCAATTTAAAACTCAATAGTTTTGTAGTTAAATGAAGATAAAACATGGTTGCTGGAGGGTTGCATTAGATCCTAAGATCTAGATGCAGTGCTCTCAGATCCAAGACTCCTCACTGATGAAGGCCATAAGCCAGAAACTAGTCTGGGGATATTGGATGAGTAGGCACTAGATGGGGATTTTATGCACAAGCCTTCTGGCGTCCATTGATTACTCTAGCTTGCTGTGTGTGGCAATATATATAGTGAGTTTTCCTGTTTTAAGTTTAAAGTTTGTTTGTGTGATTTATTTGTTACATTTTCATTTACTATTATCAAACTCCCTCCAATCTCAACCCCGACATCATCCATTTTTGCTAAATACAATAATGATTATTACTAAACATCCTCGAAACTAGAGATTATCTCTAGCACAGATATACTCTTTAAACCTCAATTAAAGATTAATATATATGATTTTTTTGAATTTACCACATACGGAATTATTCACCTTTCTCTATCCAGTATGTAATATCTTTATAGATATAATAAACACCTCCATACTTCCCCATACTTTTTGATTTTTTGTGTACCAAAAAAAAAAAAAAAAGCTTAATAACTTTGAAGTTTGTTTTAAAATGGGTAAAAAAAAATGTTATTTTTACAAATAAAAAAGCATCATAACTTTTTAAAAAAAGTCTACTAAGTTTAACTTTTTAAAAAAACAAAAGCCAACGAAGTTTCGAGTTTGTTTGTGTGATTTATTTGTCTTTAAAATAGTGTTACTTCATAATTATATTGATGTTATTTTTTTAAAAAAGCAGCAATACCAAAAAATGCCTACTAACTTTTGAGTTTGTTTATTGTCTTTAATTGTGTATAAAACACTGTAACTTAATCATTTTGTTGAAGTTAGTTTTTTAAAAAAGTTGCAAGCCAAAGCATAAATGTAACGATATACAGTAGAATTTTTACAATATGTTGATTTGATTTTATCTTTATTTATTATTTGTTGGTGTTAATAAAAAAAAAAAGAAATAAAATTTGTGTTTAATTTATTTTTAAATAAAAAAAAAAGTTAAAAACCAGCAATTCAAATTGAAAAAAAAAAGGCCTGGGAATGTTCATAATCTATATTTTTTCAAAAAAACAACGACATCCCTCAGCGTGGATGTCAATAAAACAACTACCTAATAAAGTTATATTTTCCTAATTGATTCTGTTTGGAAAACATCACGCCATCCTGCGGCATGGATATCAATAAAACAACTACTAAATAGAGATATAATTTTAAATTCTTTATCAGTTTGTAAGTTCTTTTTTTTTTCCTTAAAAAAAAGTAGTCAATCCAGGCAAAATTATTTGCTTCACTTTTTAAATGTCTCTTTTTTCTTTTTAATAAATGAAAGATAACTTCATTTTATAGAATCAAAAAAATATAAATTTCAAAATGTCTTTCTGCTTGATTAGTTAATGCTGATGAAGTAGGCAAGGTGAGATAGGAAAAGTGAATACATGAACTGCAGCCTCCCAAGCCACGGTAACTACCAGTACACAATGCCCCATGACATCACGAGAAAATACTTCATCTTTAAGCACTACCTCTCTTGTACCTAGAGAGATCATCCACAAGGAGTATCCATAGAAAAAATATCAGCCACTGAGCCAGCTCTGTTCATCTTCTATGAGTCTTTGGGGCCTATACATGAGGTCTATCCATGAGACCATGGCCTATTCATGAGTCCAATATATGCTGCTGGACTATTCTAGGAGCTCAATCATCTAGGTATGGATAGTGCCGAGCCTACACTTTGGAGCATCATGAACACACTGCATCCGGGCAGCCCTGCTCAACTATATACCCACCATAAACATGAAAAGTGCAAATTCACACATCACTTCCAAAATGTCATTTTACTAAAGAAATTATTTAAAATTTCATTATCATATATAACTACTCATCAACAGCTGTATATATGTTTATCTGTGCTTCTCTGCCTTTAGATACGTCAGCATATGTATAATTACTTTTTCAGCAAGCTGGGGTTCCCTGGGCAAGCTGGAAGATTTTTCTTGGTAAGTTTGGTTTTAGTTATTGTCATCATCAGGAAAAACATAATCCATGCAAAATGTTGATCTATAGTTGGTCTCTTTCTGTTTAGGATTGTTCTAGGCAAGCGGCAGTCTTGATTTGATAGATTTCAGGCAAGCAACTATCCTCTCCACATTTAAGGCTATGACTTTCAGCACAAAGAAGTAGGTCATTTTCTTCTCCATGTGAATTCAAACTCCTGTGAAGGAAAATAGTAGCAGTTCCTGAATCTACTGTCCTACTTTCAGCTACATCAGTTCATGGTAGCTATTCTGCTAACTCTATGGTCAGCTAAAACCAACTGCTGCAAACTTCAACAAGCTGCAGCAAAATATTGTAACTAACTGTGCAGCTGACCCGTTTTTACAAAAACTACTATCCAGACTGCAGCTGATATTTTTATCAGCCCTTTTATAGAATCATCTGAGGTGATAACAACACCTTGATTGAAAACAGAGGTTTTTTTTATCTCTATAATCCCTTTTGAAAACAAGCTTGAAAGTTTTGTCAAAGGGTGATATACATGTTTTCACTTAGGGGGTTTCTAATAGATAGAAATTTTGTTTAATTTAGAAAATTTCAAAAATAGCATACTATCAAAAAAACAAAATACCATACTTGTTTTTAAATTTCAAAATCAGAATAATAATAATAATAATAACAATATTTATATTTATTCAGATCTTTTAAAAGTTAAATTTATAAAAAAAAAATTTATTTTAAATCAAAGTTATTATTTATTATTATTTTGTTTTAATGAATATAGAAAATATCTACTACAATTTTTGTCTGTGTTTATTTCTACTTTTTCTTTACTTTATATATATATATGCACACGCACTATATTATTGTGTGCTATGTAACCCAACTGGTTACAACAGATATATATATATATTGTAATAGATCATGATAAATATAAATTCTGATATCTGTCATTACTTGTAGTGTTTTAAATAGATGCATATTCTATCTTTGAGCAAATGTGATGGAAAAGAATAAAATAAGAAGATCGAACTTGCATCTGCATCTTTATACCTATATCTATAGGCTTTATTTGGGCTAAGCAGTGCCACAGTTAAAAAATACATTATAATTTATATGTGCAAATATTTTTTAAAGTTTATAAATTAATTATTCACTGTAATGATGTGGAAATGTAAGAGATCATAACAAACAAAGTATTCTCCATAATGTATAATACTCTCTATAAGTTATCTCAGTTAATATTTTAATAACACAAGATAAACACAAAAAGCTGTGACTTTGTTATAGTATTTGCTCATAAGTAAAACTGGTATAAGCTCAAATTACTATAGATTCATGAATGATGATCTGCACTTTCTTTTATCATTGAAAACTATTAATCTGATTTAACAATCATACTATTAACAAATTTATCTTTCATAAAGTAAATAAATGATTAAGTAGATAAATATAGTTATAAATTCACAAATATATAATTCAATAAGTGTCTATAATTCAATAAATATGGGATTCAATGAATAGATGAATCAGTACATCATGTAAAAGAATCAAATGATGCCCTTATTGATAATTAAATGAAAATTTATTAACATCATAATATTAATCACATAACAAAAAAATAATAATAAATAAATTATATTAATTGTCATAAATTTAAAATCTCTTTTCTAATATAATCTATCTTGACTTTGTTCCCATTCTCCAAAATCTCTGCAGATTTTCCTTTTAAGACATCTACTAAATATAACTTTAAAGTTACATAAACCAATGTTTAGTAATATAGAGATCTTTTATATCAACATTCAGATATAAATCGTAGAATTTAAGATTAGTTATGCATCTCTTTTAGATAAAGTAATGCTTTCATGTAAATTAAATTTTATATTTTCCAATATATATATATATATTAAATATATCCTTTAGATTATTTATTAATTTTAAATATATAAACTAAATTAAATCGTAGTTACTTAACTTACATCTTACATTCATTTTAAATAATACCATTAGAGAAAAATAAAATTATTATTTAAAATTGTTAAATAAAAAAATGTAATAGATTTTTTTATTTATAAGAGTGTATTTGTTTTATACTCAGTATTTGCCAATGAATTCAGGCATCTTTTGATGTTCCTTCAGCTGCAGTTCCTTTTTCATGTATTCTACAGAATTCCAACAATGACCAGTGATGGTGAAATTTCTATAGATATTATCCATTGATGACTTCAGATATTTGACATTACTAGATTTTTTCTCTTTTCCCTTTCACGGTAGAGATGATTTTAGTTCGATCAGCATAGCATTAACACTTACTCTTTGAAGAAATGATTTTATTTTACATATTGCTATTCACTTTAGTCATTGTCTTGAAAATATCAATTAAATGGACCTTATGAAATCTATCCCAGTATCATTATTATCTGTCAATAACTTAATAAAATGTTAAATTTATTGGATATAAAAAAATGATCTAATATTATAAAGAAGGGACAAACTTCTGGTCATGTGCTTTTACGAATTTACATGTATTTGCCTCTGAGAAAGTATAAGTGTATGCTTATGCTTAGAGCTTATTTGTTTATAAGCTAATCTTTTCTCATCATGCTGAAGTCAGGGCCTTAATCTATTATATACCTGAATTATAAATTAAGTGAATTGTACAAATTTATTCATTCTGTAGCAGGAGAGAAATAGAATCTCATTTTAACTACCTATGATTAAAAATATTAACTAATATGATATTTTTTTAAACAACATTAACAAAGTTCTATTTGGTTACTAGTCAGTGTTGTTTTATTTATAAAAAGAATTGCTTGTGAAATTCTTATTCTTAAATATTATTCAATATGATTATTTTTCTCGCAATTCAAATAAAATATTTTTAAAACAAATATATATATATAATATGATTTATTTATTATTTTATTCACATTTATGTTCATTCTTTTATTTATATTGAGTTTAAACCTTGTATCTAACTAATATCATTATAATTATTTTAATCTATTTTAACATTAAATAAATTAAATATTCCATAAACAAATGATTCACCATTGTTTTCTTTATTTATAACTTATTAAAATGATTCCTATCTTTGAACTTAAAAGTGAATTTAATAAAGTAAATGGACATGTGACAGGCCTACCTGTTACAATATATATATATTAGGTATAAATATATTTATCTTATACATATTATTAGAGTAAAAAATTGTGTAGACAAGATTGTAAGAAAGGAAAAGAAAATGGATGGATAATATTTAAGAATGGTTAAAGATTGATTCTAACAATATTATTCATAATTCTACAAATTCTTATATGATAATATCAATTTTTTTTTTTTGTCTAAATTATAATCTGCCATAAATTTACATTTTTTCAGTTTTTATTCTCAATTAAATGCCTACAGTATTTTTTTAAATTTTTTTATGTTAATTTGAATATTATAATGCATCTAATAGTTTTAAACATTGGTATTTAATATATTATGTATATGTGTATGTTTATATTTTTTTTGCAGTGAAAATTCAGTTATTGTAGATGCTGTTAAATTAAGAGATTTGTTCACAAAGGCCAGATTTGCTCGATGCCGAGCTAGATTTCCTGTTCCTGTAATATTATTTGATGGAAAAGTAATCTTTTTTTTTTTGTTTTTCCTTTTTCCTTTTTAAATAACTATTTTTTATGCAAATATTTTTTTTTTTTCTCAGTTTGTTTGCCGTTCTGCAACATTATCAGGAGGTCCTGAAATTTATGGAAGGACAGGATATGATCTTCTTTTTTCTGGTTAGTTATTTATTTATTTCTGCAATTTTAATCATATAATTACATAACCATTTTCCTAAAATTTAACATATTTTACCTCATATAACCTTGAACAGAATATATAAAGGAAATATAGGAAATTAGTGTGCTTATTTAGGAGTGGGCAGTGGGAAGGAGTCAAGAAATATTTTAAATCTTATCCTTGATATGAGAAAGAGTGAAAATAATTACTTAGTTTTATAATAATCAAACAATAATATTTAAACAGCATTAAACTGTTGCACATGCGCTTTGGATTTTAAATATAAAATGAATGAATACTAACACTTCAACCACATGATAAAGTCTTTGGAAAAGAAAATTGATATCTTGCAACAAAACAGTCAATGATTTTCATTATAATGATATAAACTCATTATGTTAAGAAGACTCAAAAAATGGTATTCTAGTATTGATGATGATCAGATTTACCACTGATTTTAATACTATATTGTCTAATGCCTGCCTTTAGATAGATAACATATATGTATATGTTTCTAGAAGTTAGTTATCTATCACGAGTGATTTTTTTAAACTGCATTTCATTATGTAATGTTTAACATATATCTAAACTTGGATTTTTATGAATCTATGGTTTATCTTACTTCAATACTCTTCTTTTACATATATACATATAAAAAGTCCTCATGATAATTTTTTGTATATATTCTTGCCATGTTTATGATACTGAATTCGAATGTATGTAGAACTTGTGAGATTTTTTCACTTAGCTAAAAAATTTTCTTGAAAGTGTGATATCCTCAGTATGATATTCATTTATTGGGAGCAAATAATTTTACCTAAATAATCTAATCTTGATGAACTAGGAAGTAAAAATACTGAAGCCCTCACTGACTTATTTTTAATTAGTGTAATGAAGAAAAACATCTCTTTACTTTGTCTTAATAGAAGAATACTGGAGAGGTCTTTACTCTGTAGTAGATGTTTTTTTTACTTATATGTAAAAATATATAACAAAGGAGTTTATTTTAAAACAGTTTGATAGGTATTATTTATTTTAATCTTTTTTATTATTATTATTAATACTTCAACATAAAAAAGTTCATTATTTTCCTCTTTTTCTTTTAACTGAAAAATTTTCATTATTATTATATTTTGATGTTTTGACTGAATTTAATTTTCCATCCTCAGTCATAATTACAAAAAAATTTGAAAATGAACATGATAAACAATTAATAGTTATAATTACATAAATGTAATAAACCAAAAACTTAACATTATTTATAACTCTCAAAATATTTTAATCTTTGCAATATTTAACATTATATAAACATTAAAAAAATTAAGTTTATATATATATATTATAGAGCAGTGATGTGCTATCTATAGACGCATTGCTTTACCTTAATATAATTACATCTTTTTTTAAATTTTTCTCCTATAAAAAATGACAAAATGAAAAATTTATTAGCAATTTAAATATTAATTTGAAATCTAATTTTTAAGGTTTTTTTTTTTTTTACTGCTATGGATAATAATTTCTCTGTTCAGTTGAACCATCACAATATTTTTTAAATAAAATAGTATTGAAAAAATATATATTTTGAAATATAATGTAATGTATATATTGTGACTTATTGCAAAGATTTAAATATTTTGAATGTTACAAATAATAATCTGTATGGTTTTAGATTTACACATGTATGCAATTATCATTATTAATCGTTTTCAATTTTTCATTGTAATTATTTATTTTGGATAATCAACTAAATTGACTTAAAACAATAAAATATAGTTACAAAAAAATGTTTTCCAGTTGAAAAACTAAAAAAAGAATATGTGGTTGTTTATAATTTTATTGACATTTATAATAATAAAAAAATATGAAGAATATTATGAAAGATTGGTTTTTACTTTTACAATTTTATTGATATTTGTAATAGGAAAAAAACATAAAGGAGTTTTATGGAAGATTTTAGCAGATTAATAAAAATTTACAATTTACACACAGACGCACGCGCTTGTGTGTGTGTGTGTATAGTTTGAGATTGTTATTGATATTGGGATTATCTAAGTGTTGATTGCTTTTTAATAATATATAATACATTTTAAACATATGTTTTTATTTTAATTTGATACAAATATTTATTTGATTAGTTGGCATTTTTATATTTATTTCCTAATTTTTGAAAAAAAACGTTGCATTAACAGTAAACTGTTAGGGGGAAATGTGATAACTATTAGTCTATATTGAATCACAGAATAATATTGCTAATAGATTATGAATGATTTTGATACATTTTGTTTATTCTTTTTTCATTGATTATTTTGTACATCAATGTTTTTTTTTTAATATTATAAAATTATGTTTGAATCTTTTATTTGATATTAATTTCTTTAAAAAGATAATTGTACTATTATTAAAACATCAGCCTCTTGTTGAATATGTGAGATGTTTTACCCATGACAATATTTATGTCAATATATATATATATATAATTAAATTACATTTATATAGTATGCTTCATTTAAATTTATAAATATACAATTGATTCTTTTAGACGTTACTATTTGTTAATCCCTGAAAAATAGTAAAATGCAAGTCCAAGAGAAACTTTATTTATTAATATTTTTTCAAGAATTAACAGTTATTAACATCTAAATGAATATTTTATTGCTTGCTTAATTGATAATGCATTGAATTATACAGCCTATATATCTGTGTAAAGAGTAAAACAGCTTTATAATAGCCTACTGCAGTGCATAATCTCCAACAACCTTTCAAAGAGAAACTGTGAAGGGAAAAACATTTTCCAGAGATTTATATGGTGAGGGGTTTAGTTTTATCTTCTAGTTAAGAATAGCGAACCAGTTTTTTGGAGGAAAATTTTTTTTATCTTTTTAAAATCTAAAAAATTTTTTAAAGCTCTTGATCTGTTGAACTTAAACTGTGAACTAATAAATTATTATGCTATTATATTGTGAGACTTCTCGTATATATATATATATGATTTTTTTCTTCATATATTTTATTTTTAATAAATTTCAGAATTACTAAAATAGATTTAGATTATTTCACAATACTTCAAACTACATGAAAGACCTGCTAAGAAGATATAAACAGATAATAGAATCTTTTTAAAAGTCATACATTTTATTAACCATAGTAAGTTTACATGGAATATAGATTTATGTTGATTCAAGTTTTATGAAAATGTCCTTCAGTATATTAGATCTGACATTCAGAAATTTCTTATTGAGCTATATTCACTACTTCATATTTGTTTCATTCTTATTCCATGTTTGGTTAATCGGAATCTGTAACTTAATATGACTATTGCTAACATTGGTCAGCGCTATATTCAGGATATGAGAAAAATTGGATATATACTAGATGTCTATCATATTGAAAGTCTAAAAATTGAGTTTTGGCTTTTTCTTTACCTAAAAGAAAAATCTTAAATTTTTTTGGAACCTGAAAAACTTTCTAATGTTCATCTGACCTTGATTCAAACCCAGATTGTGGACATAGCAGACATTTTTTTCATTAAAGTATTTGTTAAAAATGTCTTTTTTTTTTAGGTGTCTTTATCATTATATTTATAGTTAAACAATTACAATCTTCTTACACCTTTTAAGCAAAAAATATTTTTATAATTAGTGTAATTATATTTATAGTTACATATACTTTTTAAATTTTATTACATTATTTTATTTTTATGTTTAATCTCTTTTAATTTTTTTTCAATGTTCTGAATGAATTTTTTAAGGTGGGGAAAGTATTCCTGCTGAAGATGATTTTGGAGAATTGCCTTTTCCTCAAGCATCAAGGTAATTTTTTATTTTAGAAAATAATTCAAAATTATCAAAGCTCTTGTTAGAATTGGAGTTATTAATTTTTTTTAAAAAAGTTAAAATTTATATCCTGTATAAAATTTAATGAAAGAAATATATTCATTGTAAACAGATTTTAAATAGCTGGAATCTACATATATTTGTTATTTTAATAGTTATTGTGGTTAACACTCAATCATGACAGACAAATCTAAATTATGAATCTAATTTGCATTACAACCAGGACTTTTTTTGTCATGTATCATAGTGGAACGGTGATCTGGCACCTTTTTTAGTGTACTTTTAATGTTTCAAGCATAATTAGATGAAATAATATCCCCCATACATAATTATAATCCATATTTATATAATTCGAACAAATAAAAAAATATGGTGCTTTATGAATCAGATGAAATATTGATGGATTCAAAATTGGCGCTCTCATATAATGAGAAGTAGACTCATCCACATCCCCATTGATCACTCGTGGGCAACGATTGATTACAGCAATGCATGGGTAACCGGTAATATTTGACATTTGTGATTGAATGTACCTGCTTAGCAATTGACAATGGGTAGAATATTTAATTTCTTTATTTTTGCATAAATCTGATGTTATTTTTATTTTATTTATTTTTTAGTGTAAAAGTTTACCCCAAGTTTAAAAATGAAAAACATTTTCAGTTACTTCTCGACTGTCAAAGTCCAAAATGATGACAGAAAAATATGGAAATATTGGTGCAAGTTGATGTTCCAGAATCATCTCAAGTAGATCTTGAAATGCAATACCGAACTCAAAATGATTGGCTGGATTGCTAGTCATTGAATCAAAAAAATGATTTACGCTCAAAAAATGAATGGTTGAACATGCACAAAATGAAACTTGGCTGGACACCTTGCAGAAACATTAGAACTCTTGGAAATGAAGCAACAATGGGAATGAAAATTTCCCAAGAATGGGCCAACAATATCACCTATTTTGGGAAAGATAGTAACTTACAATTGATCTCACTTCAAAAGCAGTGTATTTTTTAAGCCGAAAAAAGGAACATTGAAAACATTTTTTTAAAATCATTATCTCGTGAAAAAGTAATATCATCAAAAATTTTCAAACTGCATGTAAAGTAGCACAAAAAAATCAGTCATTCTCTATTTTTAAAAATAAAATTGTATCTGCAAGAACTGAATGGAATTGAAATGAGTCATACTCTTCATTCAACAAATGCATGCATTAATATCATGAATCATATAAGTGATGAAATGAGAAAAAATGTATTTAAAGAAATTGTTCAATCGAAAAATATAATTGCATTGATAATTGATGAATCAATTACCACAAGCAAAAAAAAAAAAAACACTCTTATTGTGTTTATTTGATGCTATATTGAAAGTGTTGAAATGAATTCATCAATTAATTTATTTTTAGACTTGATTGAACTTTAAAACGTAACAGCAAAAGGAATATTTGTCTTGAATTTTAAGATATGTCAGAAGATTATTTTAAAAAAGGTTTAATTTCAGTTGCATGTGATGGTGCTGCTGTGATGTTATGATGTAAGAGTGGAGTGAAAGAATTGCTGACACAAAAATTTCCTTCCATTATAATTTGGCATTTTGCTAATCATAGATTAGAATTATCAGTAAGTGATGCTGTAAAAAAAATTTCAGGAATCAATACATTCAAACCATTCATGGGTAAACTTTATGTTTTATACTATATGTTACTGAAAGACAATAGAGAGTTACATAAATGTGCAAAATCACTGGACATTGAGTTGCTAAAAATTGGAAGAGGTTTAAGTACTAGATGCATTATTTTGAAGAAGCAATGAATGATCTTATAAGAGATAAAAATGATAAATGTACTTACAGTGACTTAAAGAACAAAATAACATTTACAGCTTTTTTATTGGATCCTACAACAGATAAAAATGATAAATGTACTTACGATAGCTTAAAGTAAAAAATAACATCTACAACTTTTTTATCGGAGCTTATATTGATGTGTGATGCTCTCCAAGAATTGTCAGAACTAAGTTTGGAACTATTAGATCACAGTGTGAACCTTTACATTGCAAATCGAAAAATAAATGCACTAGTTCAAGTTTTTGAAGAATGAAAACAGAATTTTTGACCTTTTCATAAATGTGCTGTAGCTGCTGTATACAATTTGCATTTTTGTGGAGTTTTACTTCACATAAAAGTTTTAAAAAATGATCCTCCTATTGACCCGAAAACATTTTATAATACATTGAAAGAGTCAATTAAAAAAAGGATGCTAGATAGCAAAAGTATTGAGTTTGCACTTTGGCCTCGTTTACTTAACCAAAAATATTGGCCTGAAGATACTACTGATATTCAGTTGACATTTGGAGAGATGGAAATTAGAAACATGTCAGTCAGACTACAACTAAACGAAAAATAAATAATTCGTGGATTTTGCAAATACATTCTCAAAAAGATATATCCTGAAAAACGATTGCTTTTGATATATACTCTAAATTCTATTCCCATTTTTTGATGTGAATGTGAGTTTTCGCAAATGAATCTAATTATTATCCCAATAAGGACTTCATGAAGATCAAAACAGTTCTGACACTTGTTCATCAAACTCATCGGATCATCTTTGACACTTTTCGATTCTTCAAAATACATTGATCTGTGGTTACTCAGAGAGCATCATTTGGCTATAGACATTAACACTAAAAAAATGAATCAAGACGATTTGTAGATTTGGACAAAACTTTGGAAATCATTATAAACTTTTATTCAATTGTATAAAGTTTTACAATTTCATTTTACATTTAGTTATCAGTTGTATATCTGTAAATGGTTTATTTAATTTTAGATTTGATATGTCTAAAATAAAAAAATTATCATAAACTTTGTTTAATTTTTTTATTTGCTTCATAGCATTGGAAAAGCTGCTTTAAATTTCATATAACTGATATTTGAATATAATTTTCTTTAGTAAAAAGCTTGACAAGAAATGCATTCCAACATTTTTTTTTATTAAAAAAAGCCCTCATTACAACCATGACAGTGGGTGATAACTGAAAATAGAAAATGTTAAGAATTTTTTGATTGCAGATCTAGGCTGCTACTTATTGATGATTTTTTACTTATTAACTTATAAATGTTGATCATTTTCAAATAAAGAAAGATTGCATGAATTGGAAGAAAAATTGTTTATTATTTAATGAAAGATATCACTTGCAAAGTATTTAGATTGTCCAATGAGTTCTCATTTTGATGAAGAAATAGAGGATTTTTATTTAGATGTATAGAATGCTTTTGATCAGACTAGAGGACATTTTAAAATTGTGGAAGACTATTACTGGTATTGGAAAAGAATTCAAAGATAAAATTGCTATATGTAACTTTGGATATGGAGACAAATATAAAAGAGAAAATAAATTTGTTGAATTTTTAGGCAAAAAAATATTTATGTTTTAAATTGTTTTTATTTTTACTTTTATTTTACAAGAATAATTCAAATCTGAATAGACATATAAGCATTCGACTGAAAAATATATCAGAGTTAGATTATATTTTAACTGACAGAAAATGTATTTTAAAACTGTAATATATACTTAATAGATTTAACTTAAGAAGTGATAATTGATTATGCATTAATGCCAATTTAAAAAAACTCAAGCCACTAAGAAAAAGATTATTAATAGTTAATGTTTTTAATCATCAGGAATATTCTGAAGCTAGAACATGTAAATAATTTTAAAATATTAACAGACTTTGCATTTATCTCAAACTTTAAAGAATTCAAAAATAAAATAACTTTATACTAATGTAGTGTACTGATACTCTATTAAGATTAGCTATGATGTAATGTATGAAGGAAACAAGAAATTTAAAGACATTTAAAAATGATTCATTTACAAAAATTGAATATCTGGCATGTTTTAATATGGTATAAAAAGGAATTAATGATACAGTAGTGAATTGGCAAACAAAGCTATAAAAAAAGAATAAAGGTTATAAAAAAAAATAAAAGTTTAATGCAACATTTTGATATTGAAAGAAAAGTTGTTTTAACAATGTGCACTATTACTCAAAAATGGTTGATGTTATGAAATATATGGAACATTCTGTAAAAAAAAAAACATTATATTAATAAAGATCACCAAACATCCCATAATCACCATTTTCTATGCTTACCCAAGTTGTAGCAAACTCTCCACATAGTAGTGCTACCCAATGCAAGCCTTAGTAATCAGTGGATGCAGGAAGCTTTGTGCATAAAATCCCCATCTAGTGCCTACTCATCAGCTTCATCAATGGGTAGCTTTGGATCTGAGAGCTCTGCATCTAGATCTAAGGATCTAATGCAACCCTCCAGCAGCTACCTTTTAACTATTCAAATAACTATAAAGATAGGAGCTTAGTACCAAAACACATTAATGTTTTCAATCCAAGCTCATTTGACTGTATAATCATATAGATCTGAATCCTCACCATCATTCCATAGGCAGGAGTGATATAAAACCACCAAAAAAAAAAAAAAACTCTCCATGTAGTAGCACCATCTAGTGCAAACCTTAATAATCAATAGATGCAGGAAGATTGATGCATAAATCCCCATGTAAGGCCTACTCATCCAATATCCCTAGACTAGTTTTTAGCTTGTGGCTTTCATCAGTGAGGAGCTTTGGACCTGAGAGCACTGCACCTAGATTTAAGAATCTAATCCAACTCTCAAGCAGCTATCTTTTATCTGTGATGAAAAGCAAAAGATATAAACTAGTCAAGGGATATTGGATGAGTAGGCACTAGATGGGGATTTTATGCATCCATCGATTACTAAGGCTTGCACTGGGTGATATTATTATATGGTGAGTTTGCTACTACTAATAGCAGCTTGGGTAAGCATAGGAAATGGTGATAATATGATGTTTTGGTAGTTTTATATCATTCCTGCCTATGGGATGAGTGGTGACTGGTTTTTGATAAACCAAAGACACCAAAATGTATAGATGTTGAGCTGAGTTCAGATCTATATGACTATACAGGTGAATGAGGTTGGATTGAAAACATTAATGTGTTTTCATCTTGAGCTCCTAGCTTTGTAGTTAACTAAATAGGTAAAAAGTTGCTGCTGAAGGATTGCATTAAATCCTTAGATCTAGGTGGTGTTCTCAGGTTCAAAGCTGCTCACTGATGAAAGCCACAAGATAGAAACTAATCCAGGGGTATTGGATAAATAGGTACTAGGTCGATATATTATATACAAACTTTCCTGCATCCATTGACTACTAAGGCTTGCACTTGGTGGCACTACTGTATGAAGAGTTTGCTAGAGACAATAATAAGTATGTAATGGATAAAGAAAAGATGTAGATGTGAAGGACAGAGTGATATTGAACATAAAAACATATAGTAATGTTTACAGAAAATGAATTGAATGAGGAGGGAGAAATTGAAAAGTGGAAAGGCGAGATGTTTAGATGATTAGGCAACAGAAATGGTGATGAATTTGGGAAGTAGAACAAAATTAAATTTATATCATGTTTTAATAAGATAGCACAGAAGAGAGAATTTCCAGATAGCTGTAATAATACAAGAATAAGGCTATTTAAGGGAAAGGGTACAGATCATAGGAAGTTAAATAATTATAAACCGATAGCGATAACATCAGTGTTATAAAAGGTTTTTGCATATATGGTGGCTGGAACGGTCGCAAAGTGGATAGGTGTATAGGAGATAGTTTATTTGTAGTCACACAACTTATAAATATGATCAGGAATACAGGAAAATAGTTATATATAGTCTTTATAGATATAGAAAAGACATATGATAGAATAAATAGAAATAGATTATGGGTAAGTTTAGTAAATTTGAAAATGAATGAGCTTTAGTGGATCTTATTAAGAGATTATAATTACTATACGTATCAATTAGAAAATATAGAATTAATTAAAATTTAAAATGAGATGAGACTAAGGCAAGGATGTCCTATTTCACCTATTTTGTTTTTGTTATGTTTGAGAGAAATGGAGAGAGAGCAATAGAAAGACTAGAAAAAGGGGTAGAGATACCATTAATAAGTGGCAAGGGAGTACATACATTATTCGCTCTTTTATTTGTTGATGATATCTTCTTGTCCACAGAAGTAATGGAAGTTAGACTGAAGACATGCACAAGAGTGGGTAAAGAGATGGAATTAAATTTAGTGAAGAAAAGTAAAAGTAATGATAAATGCTGAGGAAAAAGAAGACAAAGAATTTTTATTGGGGATATAAAGTTAAATATGGTGAATAGGTATAACTATTTGGGAATCGTCTTATGTAAACAGAGAAATTGCTGGGATGATTGGGAGAAAAAAATCGTAAATGAAGCAAAGAAAACAAAGGGATTGATAAAGAAATTAACAGTATTTTTATATAATAAATATGATGTAGCTAGAATAGTATGGAAGGAAGTGGCAGTAGCAGGGTTAACTTATGGTAACAATGTGTTCTGTGTTAGTAAAGGAGTGTTAGATTACTTAGAAAAGTACAAAAAGAAGTAGAAAGACATGCATTAGATGCAGATCTATGGACAGCAAAGAAGGCAATTTAAACAGAAATGGGATGGTCAAGTTTTTATAAAAGATGAAAAAAGCAAAATGAAAAGGTTCAGAAGATTGCAATTTCTGGATAATAAGAGGATAGCTAAAATAGAATTTAATTGGGTTACCAGTAAAGGACAGGCAACAAGATGGATGAAAAAGGTAGTATGGTATGCAGAAGATTTGGATAAAGTCTTTATGTCAGTATACTTGTACAAAAGGTGGGAGAATTGGGTTAGGAGAATTGTTGAGTATTATAGTGATAAGAAATGGGATAGAAGAATAGGTGCAGTATTAAAAAATAGAGAGTTGGAGAGATGGAGAACTAGTATGAAAGGAAAAAGAGTTTAAATTTATATAGAAGTAAACAGAATCTTGGGTGCGAGTTATTTTATGATAATAGCAATTAAAGTAGTTTACTGTTAAAGCTCAAACAGGATTATTAGCAACAAGGGAATATACACATAAATGGAGAAATGTGAGTGATTTAGTCTGCAAGTTATGTAAGGAAGGCATAGAAAATATTAGACATCTGCTAATTGAATGTAAATGCCTACAAGCAGAAAGGGTACAAATAATGAAATGAAAGAATAAATATAAAAAAAGTGATTATACAGAAAGTGAGTTCTTGGTTTTTATGATGGGTTTGGAAAAAGATAAGGGGATCTAGATATAAAGTCTATAGTGTGGATAAAAATTATGTTGTGGAAATGGGATGGAGCAGGATAGAAATGAATATGGAAAAAACGTAGGGTGGTGAATGGAAAGGTAAGGTGGCAACAGGTTTCTCTGGGCATAGTTGCTTAGAAATTCCTGACTCCGATAAAAGAGAAGCCATAATGCAATGCATTGCATACTACTTATAATAAAGATCAAGGAAACAAGGTAGTTTCTATGATTACAACATCTGAATTTGCCAAGAATTTTAAATGAAGAAATGAGATATATTATTAAATCTATAGAAAAGACAAAAGCTCCATGAAATGATCTTATTGATATCTTAAAATAATCAGGTGAAGCAATAGAAATTATTGGCAAAGCTGTATACTAACTTTCTAAATGATAAAAAATACACTAAATGGTTGGAAGAATACAATACTAACATGGATATTTAGAAAAGTGAAAAAGAATACATTATAGATTTCTCAGTCATCTATCAGTTTTACATAAAAAATTTATTAAGATCATATTTGATTTACAGAAAACTTTGGATTCAAATCAACCAAAAAAGCAGGCTGTAGTTAAAAATAGTTTTAGCATTGTTGATCATATTGAAGTATTGAGAGAAGTTATAGTAAGAACTAATAAATATTGATCACCATTATGCTTTCGATTTATAGATTCTGAAAAAGCATTTGCTCTTTAAGCATTTTCACATTCTTGAAAAATATATAATAAAATGTAACTAGTAATTAGATTACAAGATAATGTTTGAGAGGATTAACATTGATTTGGATGTATAAGAGGATGATTCCATATCTCTAAAACTTTTTATAGCAGTTTTATAGTAAATATTGTGTGAGTTAAAATAGAAAATTAGAAATAAAAGTAAATGTAAATTATTTAGATTTTGTAGATAATGTGGTATTATTCTTTGGAGCTTCAAGAAATATTTCCAGAATTATTAGTTGACAACAATTAAATAAATGTAAAGATAAAGCTAAAGAGATTGAAGGAATGTTCAATGCTGCATTTCACATAAAGAAAAAATAAAATTTGCTAATAATCAATTAGAAGAATTTAACAAATTACAAATAATTTTTTACAGATTGACACATAATATATGAAATTAATGATAGAATTAAATTTTATTGGAATACTTTGAATAGAATAAATATGTCTGAGTGATTGGAAAGGAAAATTTTTGAGATTGAGTTGAAGAGTGGATTTGAAACATGACATCTAACAGAAAAGCAGTTCAGAAATTTTAGAACATATAATAGAATATGGAGAGCTATACAAAATTCTAAAGCAACAATTATCACTATATCATTGAAAGAGTTAAGAAGCTGAAATTGAACTGGGTTGGGCATATTGCTAAAAGAATGATGTAGATGACCAGATAAAGTCATAAACTAAATTTTCAAGAAATTTTAAAAAGATTAGAAAAGGTCACGTGAGGTAGAAGGATAACATCCTGATGTTTTCTGGAGCAAAATTGAAAAAAAAAGAAACTAGGTGAGAGAAACTATTAAATTTGATCTTTATTTTGCAATGAATAAATAAATAATGATTAAAAATAATGTTAGTGATGGATAACACATATATATATATTTTTTTTAAAGTCTAATAGTTTTATATTATTTTACTTTTTTTGTAAATATTTTTATTTTATTTTATATATCTAAGGAACACTGGAGTGCTCTTGTAAAGCAATTAAGAAATTTCATCTTATAGAGGGCGTTTTGACTTCTGAAATATTACAAATTTTGTAGCATTTTTATTTTAGATGTTATGATGATTGATTTACTTTATCTGTATTTTTTTTCTTTTCAGCAGTGACTGGCAATTATTTAATCGTATCCGGGGTCTAGATATAAAATTATTAAAGGCTCTCAACATTGGTTACATTTGTGATTTAATGGTGGAGAAAAAGAAAGTCAAGTTTGGCATGAAGTTAATAAATTTGCAATTTTTTATATAAATTTATATACAAGATCTTTCTTGAATACAGTATTTAAATGTGTTTAATTTAATTTACAACTAGTCAAACTATTTTTTTACTTTAAAATCTTTGATATTATATGATACACAACCAGTCATTAGTATCCTATCCCTTGATAATTTTTTTTATAACAGAATATCTGTAGGAAAATGTATTATACCTTACCTAAAGAATTACTAATTTAAAAATATTCTGTGTCATTGAATTTTCTAGTATTAAAATTATGCACCTTTAAAGAACTGATATTCTTTAGTAAGACCTTTACATGTGTACATCTATTTATGTTGAATATTTTTTGCATATGAAATAGAATATTGGCAAAAGTATTGTGATCAAATAATGAAAATGCTTGATCATCATCAGTGATAGTTTGTTTAAAAACAAGATTCATTTTGTACCATTCATTCAAATTTTAAGAAATACTTTCTCTATATAAGAATAAAATAATTAGATCATCTGTCATATTAGTGTTATGTTTTTGGTATAATCCTTTTTTTTTTTTTACAGATAGAATATGATAAAGTTTCTGGTAGTAAGTTAATATTGTTTTATAAAATATGAGAAAGAATGTCAGACTATGTTTGATTTTAAATGGGGTCAAACTAGTTAATGGCTGATTAGTCGGAGCATTAATGTTCAAAACTGAATTATTTAGTGTTTCATGATGACCATTGTTGAAGGTGATGAGTGCATTCATTAAAGGTGGGAGAATGAAATCTGTCAGAACTAACTGTGACTGTAAATCATTGCTTACTGAAAGAATTCTTTTGACATTATAAAGAATTTTAACTAAAAAACACTTATCAGAAGAATAAATAATTGCAAAAGTCTTATTTTTCATAGCATTTTCTTAATCCACTAAATTATTCTGAATCACACACAGGTGAAGACTTTAAATGTTGGGCAAGAGGGATGAAGATTTCATCCTATGTACAAATATTCTTTCAGTTATTATAATTGTTTTACAAATTACTAATGTTCTGTTTTGTAATAACAGTTCACACAATATTAACTATTCTTTATGCATGCAGGCCTTTCATGAACAGCAAAGTAATAAGACAATTTCTTCTGCTACTATCTCTTAGAGAACTGGAGACTTTTTCCATAAAGAATGTCTTATTATCCTTTAAATATTATTTAAATGTTTTACAATTCCACCTTCATGGAATATAATCAGTTTTTTTTTAATGCAAATAATGTCCAACATCATATTAATAAAAACATCACATGTCAAGTTCTTTATATTTGCAGTTTGAATCCTTTTTGTTCGCAGATTTTCCAGAATAAATTTTATAAGTTGTCTGTAATTCAATAATACAAGTATTACCCTCTCATGATATATCTCTCATGTTTTAGATCATAATAGATTTGAAAATTTAAAATATATATTTATTGTAAATAATAAGTATTAATTTTATTGTTTTTACATTATTCAATGTAGTCTGTATACTATTTGAAAAAAAAATTTTTTTAGATCTCAAAATGTGTAAAATTATGTAATTAATGCATTACAGAACTATAAGCTGTTACATAATAGTCAAATTATAAATTATAAACTTTGACAATAGTTGGCTCATAGAATCAATTTTAAGAGAACTTTTTTTTATAGCTGAATTAAGCCCTAAACATTATTAACTACAAATCAGAAGAGATTTGAATCTTATTTGTGTAAAATTAGATTTTACTTGCTTTATTTTAAAATGTGAAAGATAAACTGCACACTTTGTTTTTTTAAATTTATATATATATATGTTCCATGATAATATTATACCAGTTTTTAATATTTTGTAATTAAATTATATATATATATATTGATATAATAAAGTTTTTACTATTTGTTTAACTGTCATTTAGCATAAACGGTATGAAATTGGGTTTAAAAAAGTTAGTGATTAAAATTTATTTTTTTGTATTGATTTTTTAGCAATTGTTTTAGAAAAAATGAAAATCACTTATTGAACAATTTCTCTCGAAGCCCAAAGTGATAAACTAAGAAAGACATGCATGTCTGCCTCAAGCATATTAATTTTTTTATTGTATTGTGAATATTTTTTAATTTTATTTTCAAATATATATATATATCAATCAATAAATATTGCATAAGAAATATTTCTTGAGTAAATCTTAACTTATGGTAAAATATTTTTTTCATATTTTTTGTCTACATTAAAAGAGGTATTATCAGTTAGTCAATTTGTATTACAAAAATTTTTTCATCTATAAATCAGAAATGGCAAATGATGAATAAAAATAATTGTTGTTGCTCATGATGTGGTGGTTTTTTAAAGCATTATATGATTTAGTGTAATATATTATTCACTTGAAAAGTTATTTACAAAGTTTCTTATCCTGCTTATATATATATAAACCAAGAAATTAATAACTACAATAGAGAAAGAGTAATAAAATATTTAGTTTAAAGCATGTAAAATATTATGCAGACACATATTTTTTATCATTTATCTATATTTTCACTTATTTTGGAAATATATATAAGTGTGTGTGTATTATTTAAATGCATACAATGTTTATGTGTAGTTATTAGATACCATTTTTACATCTAAACTTCAGAAATGACAATATAAGCATTGAGAAAAAATTTTATATACTAAATCAGGCATGGGCAACCTTTCCTAGTTCAGGGGCCAAATTATCTTTCTGTCTTCGAGTCAAGGGCCGGACCAAATAATTAAATAGTACAATATAATAGTGAATGATAAAGAGCTACATAAATTTCATAATAATGACGTAACAATTTAATGTGAGGATTAGCCTTGTACTTCAACAATGAAACTATCAATGTTGATGGGAATACTGCTTAAGAACAATCACATAGAATTTTCAAGGTTTTTGTCAGTTATTCTTGTCCGAATTTTTGATTTATTAAATTCCATTCTAGAAAAAAAACTGTTCACACATATATGTGCTGCCAAAAAGACAAAATTCTTTTTGAAAAGGTACTACATTTCTATATTTTTCTTCCACCAAATGTTTATAAAAATCCATCAAAGCAATGTTGTTAAATTGTAATTTTAGCACTAAATCTGCTTGAACCTCAATAAGTTCCATCTGCAAATTTTCTGGCATATTATTTATATCAGCATCCATTGGATGATAAAATATAGTGAATATGGAGTCTTTATTTTGGAAGTCAGCGAACCTTGTATCAAATTGCTCTATTAATGTCTTCAGTTGATTTCCATAACAAATTATAAGGGATATTTTTATGAGTTGCTAGAGTAGGAAAATAGTAACAATCTTTAGCTCTTATCTGACTTTCCAACAATTTTACTTTATTACAAACAGCACTGACATGTCCATACAGTTCATGAATCAATTGTCCTGGTTTTTGCAATTTAAGATTTTCATTTAGGTATCCAGTGATATCTACAAGGAATGCTAAATCAAACACCCACTCATCATCTCTTACTTGGTTAATTGTTTTTCCTTTTATGTTCATAAAATCTGCTGTCTTGTCTCAGATCATAAATCATTTTAACCTTTTACCTTTACTCAACCACCTCACATCACAATAAGACACATTTTCATAATCTGAAAATAAGTAGGCCAAATATTCCTTAAATTGCAGTGATTAAGTACATGTGACTTAGTAAAGTTAATACTGATTACTACAACTTCCATAACATTTCTAAATTTAATTGATTTTGCACACAGATTTTATTAGTGGATAATGCAATGAAAATTTGTTAAATTTTTTAGATGGATCTGTAATTTTGTTAATTTTTCATGAACTATTCCAATAAATCCCTTCCATGCACCAACTATTGCAGGAGCTCCATCAGTGCATATGCCAGATAGTGAACTCCATTTAAGCCCAAATATCCTGAAGACTGTTTTGACTTCTTCAAATATATCTTCACCAGTAATTGTCTGTTTTAGGGCCAAAGTAAAATTCTTTTGTGATATTAAATCCACATCAACTCCCTGAATAAATATTGCTAGTTGTGTTGTATCAGAGGCATCAGTGCTGTCATCCAAAGCAATTGAAAATGCTTTGAATCTAGCAATCGTCTCTTTTAAACTTTTTTGGATATCATCAGCCATGATTTCTATCCACCGGACAGCAGTACATCTCAACAAACTAATATTCTCAAAATCTTTTCTCTTTTCAGGACATATTATACATGCAACATTCAGCAGACATTCTTTGATCTTCTTCACCAAATGATTTAGAATGCTTAGCAAATTTTTCATTTACCACAAAGCTTCCTTTATGCTTCCATGCTGCATTTATTACTTGGTGGACATGTTCTGCTGGGTATCCAAGTTCTTCAATTTTTCTATTTCATCTTTTCATAGTTGTCCATCAATTTTTTGGTGATCTGCATGTTTTGAAGTAAAGTGTTTCTTCAAGTTGTATTCTTTGTTGACTGATATGGATTCATTGCACAACAAACATATAGGCAAACCTTTATTCAGAATAAAATAGAACTTGTCTGTCCAGCTGTCCTGAAATTGATGATCCTCTGTATCTAGTTAATCCCTGACATTGTTCTAAATTTCAAACTATATATTCAGAACTGTCAAACAAAGCTGTTTTTAACACTGCAGATACTGAACAGAAAACAATATAAATACAGGCACTTAACAAGACACAAACCCAATGTAAATATTAAAATAAAAAAAACTGATTTTTACACTCCAGATAGAACACAATATAAATACAAGCACTGAACAAGGCACAACCCCAATGCAAGTATCAAAATGACACATTGTAACATGTTCACACACTGCTAGTCAAAATGGGAAAAAGATCTTGATGAGAGAAAACAAATGTGTTTTGCAGTATCATATGATGTCAGCTTAACTATTCAAAATATTAATTCTGAGAGAAGCTAAATAAGACAAAAAAAGTGATTTTCAGTAATTGCTAATGATTATAACATAATATTTTTATAAAACATTTATTATTAAACCAAAAAGTACATTACTAATAGGGAATTGTCTTTGAAAATATTTTCTTTTAATAAAGATTGCTCATAGGAAATATATGAAAAAGCAGAAATCGCCATTGCTGGCTTTACAAAAATTGCTTTTGCAAAAACAATAGAGAATAATTTTTTAATAACAGTAAATAATTTATTAACTTTTATAATTTCTTTTGTTTCTTTGATGATAATTAGTTGTGAATGTATCATTTTTTTTAATGTTATAAATTTCTAATATTTCATTCTGTGCCACAACATTTTAACTTGGTTTGTAAATTTTCAAAGATTACACAAATACGGCAATAACCAAATATATTTTTTAAAATGTAATCTTACGCGAATTTATTTCAGCCAAATGTACACTGAATTAAGTTACTAAACCAGATTAAACAGGGACACTCAAATATGACATTTAATATATTTTATTATATTCACTTTTAATTATAAAAAAAAAAGCATATTCTCTTTTCCTATAGCATTTCCAACTGACTCGAATCTTTTTTTATATATAAAGAGCAAATACAAGCTTAAATTAAACACAAACATTATCATTTTTTTAAAAAATACAGTACAAATTATTTAACTAATATTCTTTTTATTGATCTTTCAAGATCGAGCAGTTAGCATTATTAGGAAAAATGTAATCTGATTCACACATGAATTATAATAAAATGCATATAAAAAAAACATATTTAAAGCATATGAGTTTAAACTCCTCTCCCTTTGTTTTAACTCATTTAACATAATATAATAAAATTACCAGCAATAATCCTACACTCTATTGTTGAAACAGTTAAGACACTTAATAGTATATATATCTATTTCTATTACGCAAAATGGAAAGTTCACTCAGTAAAAGTTTATAGCTACCTTGATCAATCAGTGATGGTCCTGTGGGAGAAGTATTTCATCCTATGCTTGCTGTGGTTTGCCCAGTCACTAACTTCAGAAAAATTCCAATTAATCTCAAACAAAAGACAATCACATAATTTATAGTTTATTTGTTGTTTTTTTTGCAATGTTACTTATAATCCTGAGGAAACATTCCAAACTGATGAGCGTAATAGATAGCACAAAAATACCTCCACTATCAAAGTCTCAACAATAGAGCTAATTGCAGAAAAATTGTATACTGTACTTTCTTTCTCCTTCTATCTTTAAGAATTTCTAAGAATTACAAATAAAACAAAAGACAAACTTTTATATATATATATATAAAAAAAATCCTGCAAGATCTTATGTTTTGTCGTCGTCCCCCCCCCCTTTTTTTTTTCTCGATTTAATTGATTTCAAAACTTTTAAAATTCCCTTTAAAAAAAAAGAAGTTTTATTATTTATTTTTAGTATAGTTTTATTATAAAATAATATATACGCGATTTTAATAATATATATATGGGCGTATATACCTATAAGTATGAGCTGGCAGAAAAATACCAGATCTATTCTAATCTTTTCAATACGTTCCATGCAGCTAATTAAGATGTGCTTTTTTGCTATTGCCAAGAACTTCGTTTTCACATTTATTTTCATTATTTTAAAATATTAATAATCTTAGTTTTTAAATTTTAATCATTAAAAGACTTAAATAAAGATATAAATTTATTAAACAACATAATTATTTAATTGCACAAAAAGTAAAAATCAAACGTAACTCTTGCTAGACTCTATTCAAAAATTTGACAGTCGGAATCAAACATGGCTGAAATAGATTAGTGGCGGGCCGGATCTGGCCCATATGTGTACTAAATAGTAATGAAACCATCCTTTTTAAATCAGTTAATTACTTGTTGGGCTTTTGGTAAAAAACAGTGATTTGCATTATACTTATTCAGTGCTATTTCTGTAACTTAAAAATCCTAAGATTTGAAGCAGTCCAATTTGTGTATCAAAGTAAGGCCAAAAACTAATAATCTAATATTTGAAATCTGATTTTCACTGTGAAATATTGTTTATTATATTTATTATATACAGGGTGTAGTTTCTTCAATTGCTGAAAGATATTATTATTGTCTAAATAATTAGCTGGAAATGTCATTATTATTATTGAAATATTAGTGAAGAATGATTTAAATTTTAACAAATTATTCTATATAATGCTAAAGTATGTATATGGTTTTTATGCTTTCAGTATTACATCTTCTGAAAAAGTTGACAAAGAAAATCGTTACTCTGAATTTTCAATTTTATCGGTCCCTTATCCTGGTTAGTAAACTTAATCAAATCATTTATATTTAATTTGTTTTATCTTTTTTTTTTTTTAAAAAAGATTATTAATTCCAACATTTTTTTTTAGGATGTGAGTTTTTCCGGAAATTTTGTGATAATGGATATACAGCAGAAGGTTTAATGTTTGATTGGGGTCAGGTGAGTTTTTTTAATAATAAATTGATATTTTTATAATTATCTAGTACAGTTTCATTATAAAGGCAATATATCCACTCTTCTTTGAACACTTTTAGCAAAAAAACTTTTTATTGTACATATATGCACACACAATCTTATGTTTCGACTGTCCTGCAATCTTCTTCAGAGCTATGATATAATGAAACAAAATAAAATACATAACTATGTTAATAATACCACAAAAAAATGTAAACAATAAAATTAATAAAATAATAATAATAAAAAAGTAAAGACAACATAAAATAGAACAAAACATATTAATCAAACCCAAATAAAATAATCCAGGTATTATAAAATAAAATATACATTATAAAATAAATATAAATTACACGTGTATGTCCTGACTCTATATATACATATTCATGAATAATTATTAATTTAAATATAATATTCGTTTTTATTATTTTAATAATTCCTAATTATTTCTATTTCTTATAAACTTGAACTTTAATTTTCTTATCCCCACATTAATAAAATACTTATTTAATTTCATATAATTCTCAGTTCAACCATAATTCATTTATTAAGAATATTCTTTTTAGTTTTTAAATTATACAATATCTATTATTTTCTTATTCATTCTTCTTTTATTAATTATATTTATCTTCTTTTTTTGCCTTAATATATGAAGCCATAAATATTATAATTTTTTAACTTACCCACTTTTACTTTAATTTCTTTAAAAATAAAAAAAACCGTTTTTTTTAAAGAATTATCTTCTACCTTAGTTTCCTCTACTACATATTATTTAAACTAACTATATCTATAATCACTACAACTCTTTCTTTTTATTTATATATGGCTTTTTTATATTTAAAAAAAGAAAAGATAAATATAAAATATTATTAATAACTGAAAAATGAATAAGAAAATAATAGATATTATATGATTTAAAAATTAAAAACAATATTCTTAATAAATGAATTAAGGTTGAACTGAGAATTATATGAAAATAAAATAAGTATTTTATTAATGTGGGGATAAGAAAATTAAAGTTTAAGTTTATAAGGAATAGAAATAATTAGGGGATTATTAAAAATAATAAAAATGAATATTTAAATTCATAGTTGTTCATGAATATGGACATATACAGTCAGGAATACACATGTATAATTTTTATTTAGTTTATATTTATATTGTATATTTTGTATTACCTGGATTATTTTATTTAGGTTTGATTATATTTATTTCAGTTTTATTATGTTTTGTTATATTTTATGTTGTTTTTTATTATTAGTATTTATATATTTTGTTTCATTATATCATAGCTCTGAAGAAGACTGCAAGACTGTCGAAATGTAAAATTATGTGTACATATATGTACAATAAAAAGTTGTTTTATTAAAAAGTGTTCAGAATAGAGTCGATAAATTGCATTTAGTTCTTGTATTATGCTGAAATAAAATTATAATAATTTGTTAAGGAATAATATTCTAAAACAAATTAAGACTAAAGTTAATTTGTATTGACAGGAATAATTAATCTCACAACATTTATTTTTTAGCCAATATATGGAAACATGAATAATTGATAAATACAGATGAGTGGGTCAAATTGATCTCCAAATTACTTTCTGGCTATTGCTTTCTTAAGGAATGTATTTTTGCATTGTATTCATTCAAAAGTCTAAACTTTTGAATCCAGATACTGTCATTTTGGCTTAAAATCTTAGCGTGTTTAAAAATTTTAAATCATTAATTTGAATTTCATAAGAGAAATGAAAGTTGATTGCCAGATGAGTATAGTTCAAAAAGGACTCTATATTGAGAATAACCAGGAAAGAGAAATAATTTCAGGATTTGTATGATACTAATATGGTAATCATTGGTATGTCTTACATGGATAGCTCACAAACAGAATAATGTAAAGTGGATTAAATGCTGATAAATCAAAATTTTGAGAATTTCAATTTACATTCAAAGAGGTATGCAGTCAATTAAAAGAGCAGTAGTTAGATATAGATAAGAAAATTACTCTGCTCATATATGATGAGTAATGTTATAAATAAAAAAGTATCCCTAATTTTCACACATAAACATGCCAAATTTTCAAATACATTTATATTCATTTTAAAATAATCTCTTGATCAAATGATTTATGGGCAATTCTTTCAAGGATTAGTTGATTTTTTTTTAATCTAGAAAATTTAATTAATGAAATAAATTTTGATGTCTTATAACTAAATGTGAATTATTATTTATAGAATATAAATTATAAGTCAAATAGGAAAGTATACATTCTTTAAAATTCACATCAAAAAAGAAATGACCACAAAGCATCTCTACAAATATTTTATGGCAGCTTCATTCAGAAAATAAATGTAAAATTTTATAAGAATGTAATAGTAGTGAGGTTTTTAGATAAGCTATAATAGTTTTGAAAATGGGAAGTTAAGTAACGTTATATTGATGCTATAATTGGAAGCAATATGTCTCAGCATATAAAGTTTAAATAGTTTTTTGATAAAAATGAATATGTTTATCCTTTGATATTTGTCTAAAAATCATGGGCACTGGTAGTTTCTGGATATTATTAGCTTATTAAAGAGATCTCCTGCTTAGATAAATCTCATATTAAGTGCAGTTCTAAATTATGCATTAAATAAGTAATTAAAACAGGCAAAATCACTATACATATTGCCACTCATTGCAAGCTAGAGTAATCAATGAATGCCAGAAGGCTTGTGCATAAAATTCCCATCTAGTGCCTACTCATCCAATATCCCCAGACTAGTTTCTAATTTGTGACCTTCGTCAGGAAGGAGCCTTGGATCTGAGATCTAGGTCCAGTGCTCTCAGATCCAAGGCTCACTGACGAAGGCCACAAGCCATGAGTAGGCACTAGATGGGGATTTTATGCACAAGCCTTCTGGCATCCATTGATTACTCTAGCTTGCAGTGAGTGCCAATACGTATATAGTAATTTTGCCTGTTTTAATAACAGTTATAAGCAAGCATAAGAAATGGTGATCATGTGATGTTCATTGGTTTAAATAAATAATTACAAAATAAGAAAACTGCAATCTATGTTACACTTGATTAATTGGTCTTGTTGTGAATTCATCATTCTTAAAAGTTTCCTTTCTCAAAAATCAGTGCATTATTATCTTAATCATAATTTAATAATAGTAGTGAAAATAAATCTATAGATTACTTGGTGGAGATTTAAATATTAATTTCATATCTTTCTCAACTTTTTTAAGTATATTAATCATCTAACTTGTACTTTCTTCTGAAGGTTGCTAAATTTTTACTCATTTTTTTGTTTAATATGTTTATTTAAAAAACATGTATCTTTGACTATATTTTTGTTCTACATATCTTCAGGATTAAAAAAGTAAAAAAATTATATATACATATGATATATAAAGAAATGAATGTTATAATTGCAAAATTTTTAGCTCAAATTATGGCAGAAATTATGAATATTTAAAAATAAAATCTTTTAAAAAACATTATTACTTAGTTTTTACACTTTATTTTATAAGCGTAAGCTTGTGTTTTAAGACCTATAGAGGTCTCTACCTTCGTATTTTTCAGACGCTTATTTCTAAGGTTACAGCCTTAGTAAATTATTAATAATTATTATACTAAATAAATGATTCTGGCCTAGTTTCATTTCTCAGATATAATGGTTTTGCCTAATTTTAGATTTCATTCATTGAGGAAATCTAAAGCAGTCAATTTTAAATTAGAATAAACATTCATGGATAAACCTTAGGCAGGATATTAGGAAATCAGCAGTGTCCTCGGTTCTTGATAAATTTTTTTCAGTCTGTGTAAAAAAAAAAAAGAAAATGCTTTACATACTGAACATTTCAAAAACAAAGCATCATGCAATTCACAGCTTACATTTAAAATGTTCACTGGCAGATTTTTTTAGTAGTAGATAACTGTGACCAGATGTTTGACTAGTCACATGATTTGTTAATGCTTAATTTATGATTTTTGTTACTGAGATGATTTTCCTAAAAATTATTTTTAAGATGAACATGCCCAAAAATTTCATATTTTTGAAGGTGTATCATACTAAACACCATAATCTATATTTCTAGTGTAATTTAGTCAATTCATTTACAATTGAAGTTAGTAATTGCTTTGAGAAGTATTTATGGGCACAACCATTTTCATTTATGTCTTAATATTTATTATAAATATCAATGGTGTAGAACTAATATATTTAATCTTTTTTCTCTTTGATCAATTACATCAGTCATCTTAATGATTATGGCATGTAAATCCCAATTGAAATAATAATTTTTATATAACTTTTATTCTTTTAATCATATGGGCATAAAAAAAGTAGAGACTTCTTAAGTAAACCATTCATAAGTTTGGCCTATGATAAGCATTACATGTTAATATAATGATGGGCCTGAAAATAATGAAAATTAACAAAAACATTAAATAGAAAAAGAAAAACCTAAAACCCATAATAAATTCTGAATACACTGTCCATTAAAACATGAGAGCTAACTAGGAAAGTTGTATAGAAATTATAGATGTTTTGGCTGCTACAAATGAATGCAAAGAATGGTGATATGACATTCAAAAAGAGGATGGAAAAAAAATATAGTAAAATCACAAAAACAGTGAGCCAATATGAATTACAGAATAAATGTGATAATAATTTGACTGCAATTATTGGAGGACTTTGACACACAAAGGAAAAACAAGCCAATCAAAGATATGGAAGCAATAGCCATACATTTTACTATTATGAAGGTTAACCCTTTGAAAACCAGGCGGCCATTGTTAATTTTTAGAAAAATTTACCCTAACTCTAATAACTTAGATATTTTGTGTTTGAATGTAATAAATATTAAAAAAACATGCTGTAAAAGTAAGGTCATATATGAAAGAATGTAATGAAGCTGTTAAAATAATCATTTCATAAAGAAAAAGTTAAAAAAAAAAATATTTTTAATAGTTTTAAGAATGTTTATTTTTACACTGATTCACAAATCCTAAATTTTGAAATTCAAATGATAAAATGACAATTTCATAAACAGCTTCATCACATCCGTCACAAAATTTCAAAAAAAAAGATGTATTGGAAGTCTTACCTGAGGTAATTTTTCACTGAGAAAATTACTAAAACAGCGGCCTTGCTGTGGTCCATTTTTCTTCTAGAGCCAGTTGTGTCCATTTGGTCAAAAGTACCTATAACAATATGAATGGTTTTTAGTGGAGAAAAAAATAACAGAACAGTGTATTCAAAAATAAATAAATAAACTCATAAAAAATAAAATGAATAAAAATAAATCAATAAAGATAATTTTTTATTATTATTAACAATGATTACATGTGTGGAAGAAAGGCTGAGTTCAAATACATGGCACTATAACACAGAGTGGATGGATTGATGAAGCCAGAAACTGTGTATAAAATATCCTATATTACATGAAATTCCAGTTGTGTAGCATAAACTTGTATATAAATATATTTATTGTTTTGCATAAAAAATATGAAGAAAGGCCGAGTTCAAATACATGGCACTGTAACAATAAGTGGATGGATTGAGGAAGCCATAAAATCTATACAATATCCTATATTACTTGCCTAAAATTGACACAAATCAATTGTGGGTCATAACTTTAGCACTGATGCAATAATTCGTCCATAAATTCAAACTTGGTCACGTGTGATACACTATTCATATTTATAATCATGCCAAAAAATTCATCAGCTTATGCAGTGACAGATTACCTCAGTCCCCAACTTTTTTCCATTCTACAGCATATTTATTTGAAAATATTATAATTTATTATTCTATAGCATATTTATTTGTTTCAGTAAATCGAAAATATTATAATTTATTATTCTATAGCATATTTATATGTTTCAGTAAATAAAAAATATTATAATTTATAAAAAAATATATATATATAAAAAAGTAATTACATACTCTTGAATGTTATCAAAAAACGTTTATTTGTTTCAGTACATCGAAAATATTATAATTTATTATTCTATAGCATATTTATTTGTTTCAGTAAATAGAAAATATTATAATTTATAAAAAAAAATATATAAAAAAAAGTAATTACATACGTTTTCCAAAAACGTAATTTGAGAAGAGGGCCCAGAATCACGGACAACTTCAATGGAAAATCACAATAAAATCTTCAGTAATTGATCCAACCATTGTGGAATAACTTTTTTACGATAAATAAACTGATAAAAATAAAAAAAAATAAAAAATTTTTAGGTACCCTTCGCTAAAAATATTCATAAAAAATCTAAAAATTGTCATACAGAAAAAATTCTTAGATTTTCAGGTAGATATCAAAATGGCGCAAAGAATGACGTATTGCACGTATGTGTGACGTTTACTGTTTATGCGTAAACTCAGCTCAGAATAGAAATTTCTAGAAAAGTCGTACAAAAGTCGTATTAGGGGTATATGTGTATATGCATACACATATACAAATATATATGATGTTTTTACAAAAAACATTTCAAATATATTTATAAGTAAATTTTTAAAAAAAAATTATTATTAATTTTACAAGTTTATTTCTTTTATTAAATATTTTCAATAAGCTTATTGTATATGCATATTGTATATTATGAAATAACATGGTCTTTTGCTTTATCAAAAGTAACCAAAGAGAAAACAGTGAATAAAGTATTATATATGCATGTCTAATATGTATAACTAGTTTCTGATCATTGAATTTGTTAATGAATAAAATTTTCCATTATTTGGGATTTTATTTTTTCAATATAAAATGTATTTGCATGATCTAAAATTTATTAGTTTTCATGGAAATATCTATAATAGAAAAGGAATAAAAATATTTTTGATTATAATTTATATGAAAACCTCAAATATAGTGATCTTAAATATTAATTTAGAAGAATCACTAACAGTCAAACATCAGAAAATTTATTAGCTTCTTAATAATAAATATTAATTGATGCAAAAGATAACAATTCTGAGTAAAATACTGGCAAGAGAGAGACGGTAGTTCCAAACTATATTTACAAATTAAATTTAAAGTGTTGGAAATTTATATGCTCAATGATGATCACAAATCCAATTCAAATATATGTAAAGGAAAACTTTTAGAGATAATATGTGTTGAGAACATTGAAAAGCAAAAGCCCATTAACTATGAGATAGTATGTTCAAAAACTGTATAGAACAGTGATAGCCAAACCTTTTGAGCTCGGTGTGTTAAAATTCCCCAAAAAACTGAGCATAACTCAGTTGGTGTGTCACTTCAAGAAAAATCCATAATTTTGTGATATTTGTAGCTCTAATAACAAAAAGTTATAATTTTAATATTATGTACTATATTTAATAAACCAAAAATAAATAATTCTTTACCTAACCTGCTTCATAAACTATTAGAAAATATTGAGTATGATATTTTTCTCAATTTACGATCGTGTAAAAGTAAAGAATTTTTCCTAAAATCTTAAACAATTTTTCTAAAATAATTATATTTTCAGTATATTTTATCAAAATAACTTATATTATGTAAAAAAAAATACGGAAAAAACACTCTAAAACATTCATTTTTATTTTGAATATCAAAACAAAGAACTTGGCGCCATGACACATGTGTCAGCAAAAATGTCTCAGTGTGTCACTGCTGACACACGTGTCATAAATTAGCCATCACTGGTATAGAAAAACAATATGAGTTTGAGCCAAGATTCACAGTTACTCTTAGGAGTTCATAATGAAGAATTTTTTGGAAACGAGCAAAATGATATAAGCAGGATCTCCATAGTCAAGTAACTCTGGAGAAGATTAAAAAAACATATATTCTCTCAAGGCTAACATAATGGTGTATTCCTTAAAAATAGTCAATTAGGTAATATAATGAATAGAAATATTCTACTAAATATTGTACCATGATTAGATTTTGAGATATCATATAGTAACCATAAGTCAAACCTAGCTTATCAGGAAAGAATATGCTGATTGTGACAATAAAAGTGTTGGGAAGATTAAAATGCATCATTCGGCTATAGAGATGATTATTAAAATGAGAATTTGTCATTTAATACTAAAATGCTAGAGCTTATGATAGTCAACTTCAGTATGTTGAGCTGGGATCATAATGTTGATAATGACATGGCAATTATATTGAAAAAGCTTTCAAATCTGACTTTTGCTATCTTTTTTATAGATGTCAGCTAAATCTTTTAATAATAATCCTTTATTTAATTAAAGTAATAGTTTTGAATTTATCTAAGTTTACAGCATGCCTTGGGACTGCTAATAGTTTGTTGACACACTATATATTATTGTAGAAGTAGTTTAGTTTTTATTGTATATTCATTGTATTGATTCACAAAATTAAAAACCAATTATTATTGTATATAATTATGTCTAAAAATATATTACATTTGGACATGTATATATTAAATGAAAATATAATTAATTTATGTAATAAATTTTCAAAAGTATATTGCAGTTTTTTTATGAAGCAGTAATTATTTAAAATTATATACAATATATCAGTGGAGTTCAACTTAGTGATTATAATAATATACCAACTCATTGTGCAGAAAAGTATTTTTTGTAATATAATTCTAGAAATTTATTTTCATTTCATTTCTTATTAAAATAAATTTCTTCAGAGCAGAGACTGTTGATATTTAAAAAAATTGTTTCATATCAAGAAAAACTGGATATTATTGTAAAAGTTATAATTTTTTATGATAGCACATTAATATATTCCAACATATCAGTTAAAAACCACGATTTATATTTTATATATTGTTATATTAACTTATACTTTTAATAGCTTTAATAATTATTATTTAAAAAAGAAAAAACTTTCAATTTGTTACAGTCACACGTTGACACTGAGCTTGACATTCCACCAGAAGGAAAGAATTTTTTTCATAACATTGAATGGCATATTTATAAGGTAATATTTTTGATATAAAACATGCATAAAAATAATAATTTTTTTAACTAACAGGGTTTCTAGATGTTTCTTATATAAAACATGATATTTGCTCTCTTTTGTGATGGTTTCATAATTTTTATTTTTATTTTAAGTATTTGTAATCTAATTATTGCTATATCTAGAGATTTATTTTTTTCTTCTTGCATTTGGGCAATCTTTTCAATTTGTATTCCCTCTCCCTCTTCAATTAAACCATTTACAACTTTCTTAAACACATTAACAATACTATTTTTTTTTATATCAAAACATTATTCTAATAGTTTCGACTGTCCTGCAGTCATCATCAGAGCTACAATATTCAAATATATAATTATACAATTAATAAATTTTAATATTGTAGCTCTGATGATAACTGCAGGACAGTTGAAATTGTTAGAATAGAGTTTTGGATATAAAAAATAGTATTGCTAAAGTGTTTAAGAAAGTTGCAAATGTTAAGATATGTAAAAATAACATTCAATACATAAGAAAAGGAAGATGAAAAAGAAAAGGTACTATTCTGATAGCCAGGCATGGCCACTTGATGGTGTTGTTTATGTGCAAAAACTCATAAAAATACTGTTTACGTGGCCGGATAGCCTTTGCAGGCTGCTTGATGTCGTTGCACAGAAATATTACGGCCTGTTTTTTGCTTCGCTACACTTTATGCGAATTTGCACAATTCACAGTTGGCTACTGTATCGTCTGAGAGTGGTTGGATTTCAAGTAGCCATAACTTTTGAAATCTCCATAACAGAGTAATTTCATTTCTACTTAAATCATGCAGTCTGACTTACTAAAAATGGTCACACTGTCCCCACCCTTCCCTACACAACTTGGAAAGTGCAAAACATTGGCAAAGGGTAGGGCTGAACACAATTTGGCCGAGCTTACGCGAAAACTCACGTTTTTTGTGAGAAAATGACACACTGTGGCAAGCAGATTTTCAAATTGTGGCAGTTGCCTACAACAAGAGTGGGGTACGCGGTGACATTTACGCAGCCAGATTTACAGCTAATGCAACAGTTCTGTTTTATTAGCCATTGCAGGCCACTTGATGGTGTTGCACAAGAATATTACAGCCTGCTTTGTGCTTCGCGACACTTGATGCGAATTCGCATAATTCACAGTTAGCTACCATATCGCCTGAGGATGGCCACAAGTTTTGAAATCTCCATAACAAAGTAATTTCATTTCTTCTTAATTAAATCACACAGTCTGATTCACTAAAAATTGTCACACCGTAGTGCGCCAGCGAGTCCATACAACTACATTTGCAAAACAACCTTGCAATTCCGATGTCAGTCTTGCTCTTGCAAGCGAAGGTATTCGATTCACACACATTTCCAAAATAAAAGGTTGTGATTCTATGACATAAGTCGTCAATAAAAAAAAAGAAAATGAAAGTTGAAAAAGTCCAAAAGTTTTGGTCTTATTTTATTTGGAGGGGGGGTGGAGATTGAGAAAAAGTTTGTCGTCACTGAGACAAAAGTCATTTTTGGTTTGTTTTTATTTAAAAAAAAAAAAGGTAGAATAAGATTTTATTAAAAAAAAAAAGGTAATACAAATAAAATTTAATAATAATTGGTTTTAAAAATAAAGATTTTACTATATCAATGGTAAAGATGTGTTTGTGTATTGTTTTTGTAATTTGTTAATAGGAAGAAAGAAATCATTTCCAAAACAAAAAAAGGTTGTGATTCTATGACATAAATCAATAATAAAAAAAAAAGAAAATATTTTTGGTTTGTTTTTATTTAAAAAAGGTAGAACAAGATTTTATAAAAAAAAAAAAAAGATAATACAAAAAAAATGTAATAAAAATTTGTTTTAAAAATAAAAATTTTACTATATCAGCGATAAAGATGTGTTTGTGTGTAAGGATAAAAAATTTAAAGATGTAGTAGAAAAAAATCACTGGGTGGCAAGCCCAGAAACATTACATTTGATTGTTTTTGCATAGAAACTGCCATCAAGCAGCCATGCCCAGCTATCAAAAGAGTATTAAAGAAAATTATACTCATCAATCAAACTTGTAAAGTACATGCTTTTCTTTATAATTATCTAAAACAATAACAGAAGAAATTTTTGCACTGCATTGTATTTTAAATGATATTTAACTCTGATCTTTCTTTATGTATATAGATTTATAATAATTTAGAAAAACCCTTGTTAATGTAATTGCAACAAAATATCTTCATACATATATAAATATGCTTCACAAAATATCCAATGAATATAAAAACATTACTTTAATGTTTATTTATATGAAATCTTAAAATTTTATTGCAATATTTTTAAAAAAAAAAAATTTTGATACTTGTTAAATAGCCACTGTACATCACTTAGTGGCTCTGTTTCTGTGCAAAAACATAACGATATAATGTTCCTGGGCCTGTCGACCCTTAAACAATTTACATTATTTTTTATTACGGCTTTTTTTTTTTAAAAAAAAATGTACATTATTTTTTATTTTTTTGGTTTTTTTAAAAAAGCGCCTTTTTTTTTCTTTTTAAAAAAAGTGGTATTTTTTTAAATAATACGCCTTTATTTTACTTTAAAAAGTACCTTATTCTTATTTTTTTTTACTTTTTTTAAAAAAGCAGTGTTTTTTTTTTGTAACTATTTTTTTAATTATCTTACATGGCAGCTTTTTTTTTGTAATTATATTACATGTTTTACAAAAAAAAGCTATTTTTTTTGTTTTTATTTTTAACAAAAAGGGGTGTCTTACAATGTATAGGTAATGTGTTCCAAAAAGCATAATTTATTTTATAGTAATTAAGCAGAGATGGCTTTCTTTTTGTTTTGTTTTTTAATAATAATACAACAAATGTACTCTAAAAAGCGAACTTTTTTTTTTCAGTAATTAATCAAACTCTGCTTTTTTTATTTTCTTGCTTTCACCTTTTCTTTTTGTTTATCTTATTATTATAGTAGTTACCCCAAAAAAAGGCCACTTTTTTTTTTATTTACAATAAAGAATCAAAGTCGGTTTTTTTTTGTTTTAGGCTAGCCTACTTTCCTCCACCCCCTACCCTTCAACACTGATCATCTGGTTATAATATTAAATTAAAGCTTTAAAGAAAAACAAAATGAACAACACCAAAACAAAAAAACTTGGAATTGATTGCCTTATAAATTCATTACAATGACAAAACAGATTCATTGAAAAAATAAATTTATTAATGACATATGACTGTAATTAATAAGAAAACTTTTTTGGCTGAAAAGTGGAAAGTCTACCATTTTTGAACAACATTTGACTACCTACAATAATTGAAAGAACAAACAGCCAGAAATGACTTTAGAGACTAGTGGGTGCACACAAACTGCCAAGTTCGTCTACTAAATATCATAGCTTTACCACATGTGGCAGGATGTTTTGAGCCTGCAGAAAGCCAACTGCGTCAGCTTATGTATTTAGAATATCCCACAGTTGAATCATTACACTATTACCTTCAGCTATTTTGTTTTTCTTGTACGAGTCACAGCCAAAATGGGGCTTTTTCATGAACACATGCACTTGTGCTGTGGCAGAGACATTTACAAATTTAAAACATTTCCACACTGCATAGGAAAGCATTGATGATGCGCTGACAATTAATAGTAGGTAATACTGTCAGTTGGGGTCTAGGGAAAACCATTTGGAACAACATTTCAACAGTTCTAAGACAATCCAGTACACACAGCCTCAGATTAAATGGTAGCAAAGTGCCATTACTGATCATATGCATAGAAAGCCACACAAAGCTGGGCGGAACATTTTTGTGCATATGCACAAAAAGTGACACCATCACATGGCCCAATTAAACTGCTATTATGTTCATACTGTTGTATTAGCCATAGGCTTGGACGTGGCAGAATAAACAGCTCTTACTGATCAGTAGTGTTGCAGTTTTGGCTGTGTAAACCACATCACATGGCCGCCAAACGGCTACTACGATTGTAGTGGTGTATTAGCTGTACATTCAGTCACAAAAGTGTTTTTACACAAGCAGCGCCACCAAGCAGTGTACAGTGGCTATTTAACAAGTACCTTTTTCTTTAAAATTCACAATCTGTAAACATTACCTGGAATTGCTTCCTTCTCATTCCATTTTAGCTAAAGCATGATATTTGTAGTACCAAAATGTATAGCATTCATATTTACAGCTTTAATTGTCTTGCATTTTACATTAGCCATTTATCAGTATTGTCTAACTGTAAATACTTTAATTGCAAACCTTTTTTCTATTACTTGATTTTTATAGTTAAGCATATTCATATATAAACAATTTATTTTCAGAATGGTTTGTTGTTAGTAGATGTCTTTAATTTCTTTTAATTGAATCTGAAAATCCTATATGATATATAAACTTATAAATTTTAGATTTAATCACATTTATCAAAAATGGCTTCAGGTGGTTCTTTCTGCTTTGAAAAATTTATCTGATAAATTGCTACAATACACTGTACATCTAATAAACTGAATTTATATAATTGCTTGAAAATTCTGAATATTTTATTTTCTCATATTTTATTATTATTATTATTATTATCATCATCATCACCAGGCAGTTAACATAGCAGACATTTATTATAAAGATTTTTTTTTGCTGTTTATAGTGGTTAAATTCCCTTTTGATTTAATTTCAAGTGAAGTTTACAATCTAATTATTATTAGAAATTGTATTTTTCAACATCTACAAACTCTCTGAATATATATATACACTAAGTGTTATTTTATAAATAAATCCTTTAATATTCAGCAAAAGTTATTAATATTTCGTACATATAATATAAAATAAGACATAGTCTCATTGTCCATAGGTGTATGATTCTTTATTTATAAACATCTCATGATCACCATTTCTTATGCTTGCTTATAAATGTTATTAAAACAAGCAAAACTCTCTATACGTATTGCCACTCAGTTACAAGCCAGAGTAATCAATGGATGCCAGAAGGCTTGTGCATAAAAGCCCCATCTAGTGCCTACTCATCCAATATCCCCAGATTAGTTTCTGGCTTGTGGCCTTCGTCAGTGAGGAGGCTTGGATCTGAGACCACTGCACCTATATATTTATTTCTGATCAGTATAGCGATGCTTGTCTGACTGATATTATTTTGTATTTATTTTTATTACCCATCTATGAATATCTAAATATCTTTTTACTTACCAATATCAGATGATTGGCTGGATCGGTTATGGTTTGGCTATTGAAAACATCTTGAGGCTGCTTAAAAAACTTTCCACTTACAAGCCATTATTATGATTATAAGTTTTTAAAAATTTATCTAAATAATTCTCTTTAAAATGTTAATATCTTATTTAAATAAAATTAAATCAAAGGGAATTGTATTTTGAAAAAAAAAAAAAAAAAAATTTTTTCCAGTAAGTTTTATATTTATAAATTAGAAAATAAAATTATGGACTTAATATTAACTATTGTACTACCAAAAATTACATAATATTTGTATTTTTTAAATAAAATTAAATATGTATTTACCAAATTCTAAATTAAAGAAATAATACTTTAATCTTATTTTTTAGCCATTTCCACAGTAGTTACACAAAATTTTTCATAGCAAGAATTTTGATGTAGTAAATAAGTGCATTTTTTCCATTGAATTATTGAAAATCACTTTTAAAATTTTTATTGCATAGTAATAGTAATTTATTGTTATTATTTTTTCACTCTTATCATTTTTAAAATCTTTACTATGTAGTGATTTATTTATTTTATTTTTTTTCAGTCTTGGGATTTGCTCAAATTGACCCAAAATTATTTAAAACTTTTTTTAGCGTACCTTACTAAAGGTTAGTAAAATTTAATTTTTCTTAACAAAATAAACTATTAAAATTTTTATATTTGAAGCATACATATTTCTTTGCTTTTACTTAAGAAATTTTTTTTTTTTTAGCTAACACGGGTTTATTAATCCATTGCATCTCTGGTTGGGATCGAACACCATTATTCATTTCATTAATTAGGTTATCATTATGGGCAGATGGCAGAATTCATGAAACTCTTACTCCTTTGGAGATCTTATATGTTACATTAGCTTATGATTGGTTTCTTTTTGGGTAATATTTGAAAATCCTTTAAAAGAATTTGTGAAAAAATTTTTTTGTTTATATAGTAATTTTTTTTTTTTCAGTTTATAGCATTTATTAGTATTTTAATAAATAATAATTTTTGAAATGGACACTTTTTGAAATGGCTACTTAATTTCATTTTAAATTTCATGAAATATTTTGTCTATTATATAGCCATCCACAATTTTAAAAAAAATAATTAAATGGGTAATTGCATGGAAAGTTGTATGATATTTCTGGACCCAAATGGTAGGTCACGCATAACTATTCAGTTGTCAAATTAAGAAATTTCTTTTCTCAACTGAAAATTAATCCAAGGATTATCAGCTCTTGCCATTGTACTAATTGTACAATATTGTGCCATTAAGGTGTATATTTTTTTCATTAGATCAATAATTTAATAGATTATTGAATGGATTAATTATATATGTTTACATCTTATTTATTTATATACAATATATTTATAAATACTTTTTATGATATTGTATCTTCATGATCTAATAAATGTAATTTTTTTTAAAAAAGTTTTAATTACAGTTTATAAAAATTTATTGAAGTAGTTTTCTATTATGTATATTATTATAGCTTTTTTCAGAAAAACAGTCAAATAGTACTGTATTGCTATTTAAAGTCTTCTATTGGTCATTATTTATATATTATTATATGTACTCAAAAGAGCATAATATAATGATATCATATGATCACCATTTCTTATGCTTGCTCATAACTGTTATTAAAACAGGCAAAGCCCTCCATACTGTAATGTCACTCAGTGCAAGCCAGAGTAATCAATGGATACCAGAAGGCTTGTGCATAAAATCCCTATCGAGTGCCTATTCATCCAATATCCCCAGACTAGTTTCTAGCTTCGTCAGTGAGGTCGTAGAAACTAGTCTGGGGATATTAGATGACTAGGTAAAGATAGGGATTTTATGCACAAACCTTCTGGCATCCATTGATTACTCTGGGTTGCACTGAGAGTTTTGCCTGTTTTAATAACAGTTATTAGCAAGCATAAGAAATAGTGATCATGTGATGTTTAGTGGTTTAATACCAATCCTGCCTAATAGGATAGTGGTGGCTATGGATATTAAAGAACCAAAGACACCAAATTGTATGACTATATAAGCTAATGAGCTAGGATTGAAAATATTACTGTGTTTTCAATTTAGACTCGTAGTTTTGTAGTTAATAAACATCACATGATCACCATTTCTTTTGCTTGTTTATAACTGTTATTAAAACAGGCAAAAACTCCCTGTACGTATTGCAACTTACAGCAAGCTAGAGTAATCAATGGATCTGAAGGCTTGTGCATAAAATCTCCATCTAATGCCTACTCATCCAATATCCCCATCTAATGCCTACTCGTCCAATATCCCCAGACTAATTTCTGACTCGTGACCTTTGTCAGTGAGGAGCCTTAGATCTTGGTGATCATGTGATATTTATTGGCTTAAAACTAATCCTGCCTAATAGGATAATGGTGGCTATGGTTATTAAGGAACCAAAGACACCAAAATGTATAGGTACTGAACTGAGTTCAGACCTATATGACTATATAAGCTAATGGGCTTGAATTGAAAATATTAAGGTGTTTTCAATTTAAGACTCATAGTTTTGTAGTTAAGTAGAGATAAAAGTGGCTGCTGAAGGGTTGCATTAGATCCTAAGATCTAGATGCAGTGCTCTCAGATCCAAGACTCCTCACTGACTAAGGCCACAAGCCAGAAACTAGTCTGGGGATATTGGATGAGTAGGCACTAGATGGGAATTTTATGCACAAGCCTTCTGGCATCCATTGATTACTCTAGTTTGCTGTGAATGGCAATACACGTAGTGAGTTTTTACCTGTTTTAATAACAGTTATAAGCAAGCATAAGAAATGGTGATTGTTGTATTTTGTAAAAATTGAATGCAAGTTTGTGCACTCCAGAAAAACTAATATTTATTCGAGAAGTTGTTTTTAGATCGCGCACTGATAACTGAGGAATTTAATTAACGTAATGGCGGACGATAATTCCAAGACATATTTGCTGATTGCAAATATTTCTAGATAAAAGACATTACCTTATTGGACAATGTGATTAATTGCTGCAGTTATAAGAAAGCTATAAAAAGACTGTTAACAACTACGTGAGGGCAGTATTTGGGTGCATCTCCAGTAGACGTTCCTGTTCAATTCCAGTAGGAGACATCTCGCGTCAGTGCTTCGGTTAATGGTCAGGGCCCAGTGGAAATGTAGTTCACGGGTATAGCTGAAAGAGCCCACAGAGATTGGGAAGACCGTAGCCTGAAGAAACCGACCGTATAGCAGCTGAATAAAGAGTTGAGTTTCCAGTGGTTTCCAAGTGGAGTTACTGGTAGACTGTTGCAGAGACGGAAACTGTAAGGAGCTTAAGGTCAGTCGCAGTGCTATACTACGAAGCGTTCGTGTGCAGCTAAACTGGACTGGGGCTAAGGTATGCATAAACCTAGCCCATTGTGAACCGTTTTTGTTGCAGCCAGCCTGAATGAACATCAAGGGAATTGAACATTAGCGAACTGTAGAGATAGAGTTGTTGCAGACTATTTCGCTATTCTGATTACTTAAAAACATTGTGTCTTAATGTATATAGCCATACATATGGACATAACAGTGATCATATGATGTTTATTGGCTTAAAACCAATCCTGCCTAATAGGATAGTGGTGGCTATGGTTATTAAGGAACTAAAGACACCAAAATGTATAGGCACTGAACTGAGTTCAGACCTATATGACTATATAAGCTAATGGGCTTGGATTGAAAATATTAAGGTGTTTTCAGTTTAAGACTGATAGTTTTGTAGTTAAATAATTTGGTAGTTAAGTAGTTTTCTAGGTAAGACTCATAGTTTTGTAGCTAAGTAAGAGATAAAAGGTGGTTGCTGGAGGGTTGCATTACATCCTAAGATCTAAATGCAGGGCTCTCAGATCCAAAGCTCCTCACTGACGAAGGCCACAAGCTAGAAACTAGTCTGAGGATATTGGATGAATAGGCACTAGATAGGGATTTTATGCACAAGTCTTCTGGCATCCATTGATTACTCTGGCTTGCACTAAGTGACACTACTGTATAGAGAGTTTTGACTATTTTAATATAATGATATAACATATTTGCCTCTATTGCCATGATCTTGTTTGAATCTCGAATGGGTAAAACTTGAAATATTTTTTTTATATGTTCTAATCAGGTTTAGAATTTTTCTTCTGATTGCCAGAATAGTTTTCCATTCAATATTGGTCAATAAATGGGTATTTTAGTATTCTTAGCTAAAGTATAAAACTTTTAGAATGGAAAAACATTCAAACCCTTATCACTTATTAACAGATAAATCTGATGACTAATGTTTTCTTTTCCACTGTTAAGATTTGAGAGTTATTGGAGAGGCTCTTGCATTATTATGAATTATTTAAACATTGGTATGTTTTTATTATATGAGATGTGTTTACGTATATATAAATAATAATTTGAAGCTATGACTGGGCAACTTATTTTCTATTACATTGCAAAACCAATTTTTAACTAATTATCTAATAGTTAGCCATTAAATTATTTTTTTGTTGAGATATGGTAGATTAGTATACCTGTATTCTCTTATCAAAAGAATGCAGTTAGAAATCAACTGCAATAGTTTAAACATCTTTCTAGGGTGCATTGATTTATTTAATATTCATATATTTTGACTTTGGAATTTAGTTATAGATATCGTCACATAATTATTCTGTTCAACCAGTTTATGTAGCACTTGATTATAATGTAGTAGTTAAAGTTTCACATTCATGATATAGTTTATTGTAATAAAACTAATATTGAATTTAATTTGCATGAATATGAAATTGTATCTTTAAAGCTTATACTGACTATTTTTATTTATTAATTATTTAAAAGTTTTGGATTTGTGAAACCATTCAGTAATTTTTAGTTATATATTTTAACTAAATGTACTTGAGAAATTTTCAAGTAAAATACTTGTCAAAATCCATTTTGGATTTATTTTGATAGATCTCAGATAATCATTTATCCATAAATAATTATGCATAAGTCATTAGACAGGATTTTAGATTCAACAATTTCTGAAAGCTATTCACTTTTTGCTAATAAATATTCTGAATATATGATTTATCAAAAATACTTAACTTCTGTATATGCTTCAAAGTCTAGAATAAAATAATCTTAAGATTAATCATTTGAGAGGTAATTTGAATTTTGATTGAGGAATTTTTAATTTTTGAATCTGCACTCTACCTCTGCTATAATCTGTATAGTGTAAGTTTAGGGTTATAATTCACACTTAAGAAATCCTCATCTTAAAACTTAACCCCCTCACATGTTTTTACGCTAAGGCAAGTTACTCAGGGCATCGAAATGAGATCTAATCAAACTATTTAAAGTCATACACATTTAATCAAAATAAGAAATAAAAACAATTTAATAAGTTAATATTTATCTAGATCTAGATAATACTATTAGCTTCCACATAAAAAATTTAATCCATTGTGAATTACTAAGTGTGTCTGATATATTATTCATAAATTATAATATAATCATTAGAACATAAAATGGATTGCTGCTTATAGTGAACTCAAACTCATTTTAGAATTTCAACTGCTTTGTTATATTACAATTTTTTAATTTTATATTCAAAAAATTAAGCTAATTAACTGGCATTTAATACATTTATTCAATTTCTGATTTTATTAATGATTCCTGCTTTTATCAGTAGCAGTATGAGAATCACATCTATATATTGTTACATGATAGATTTGAGATATCAATAATGAAATAGAATTAGAATGAGTTACAGAATTTCAAAATAGCAAATGCAATAACAGTACAATTTTTTGTTTACATTTCTAATTTTTTTATATTATTTATTGTTTTATATAAAAATATCATGCAGAATTCTGGCTCAGAAAGTATGTGTTTTTATTTCATTTTCAATGAATTTGCTGATCATTTCTGTATTAATAAAAATACTGGATACTAAATATTAGTACTATTTAACAAATTTTTATAATAGTGGAGAAAATCATTATTATGTTTGTATGGGTCACCAAAAATATTAGTATTCATCCTGGTGGATTAAATATACATTACTATTTAAACTGATAAAATATATATTCTAAGCTTTTCATTCATGGTTACTAAACCAATGATACTATTATTGTATAGCTTTATCTGTGAACAATCAATATATGATATAATGTTATGAGTTGTGCATTTGAATTGCCTCTTTTGATTCTGTTTAGTGAGTGAAAAACATTATTTTATTTTCATAAATTTATTACATGAGGATAACTTTTCACGATCGAAATCAATAAAATTATATATATACAAATGCATATTTATTTATTTATTTTGCAACATATTTGGAAAATGAGATTTTGCAAAAAAAAATGTTCTTAGTACATTTAAATATGAGGAAATCAAAGTATGCATGAAACGTTAAGCAGTTCTTTGAATTAATTCATATTAAAGTGATACAAATCAGAATTGTGCTGCAGCTAATATCAATAATTCCAATTCAGTTGATTGTAAAATTAAAAATATCAATCTACTTGAAACAAAAACTTTACAAAAGTATAATAATAATCCTATTATGATTTATTGCCCAATAAAAAAAATTTTATGTATGAATTTTTAAAATAAATATTTGAATAAAATCATAACTTTCATTATCTTTCTAATATGGTTAAAAGACTTCAAAGCAATAGTGTTCACTAGTTCATTTCACTATTGACTTTACAGAAAATAAATGCTTTACTAATTGCAATGTTTAGTCAATATTTAAATTTTTAATAATAAATAAATGAAACAAGAAACTTATTGTATTTTTAATAAGGCACGTAATGTCAGGCTACAATTATATACACATAATATACACTATTGATTGCTGCACTACTAATTACAATTTATTTTTTTTAAGTATTTCAAACAGTTGGACATTTTTATCAAAAAGAAAATACTAATTTGAAAAAATACAGACCACTTAAGTCTTGGGGAAACCTCAGAAATATCTTTCCCATAAAGACCCAATGATTTTTCTATTTAAAATGACTGCCCTTGACATCAATGTGCTCTGAAAAATTAACATTACACAACTTTGGACAAAATAATGAAGAATTTCATTCTGGTCTTGCTCTTTATATGAATAAATTAGTAGTTGTGTAAACACTCTTACAACTTACATATGGCTAATTAATCCTTTCCATGTCAGGATACACTGCATATACCGACCTGATTGCCATCTTTAATCCTATGCTATTGTAATGATTCTTGAAAAATTTTAAATATTCTGATGTTTTTTACATGTTTATTTTTGTAAGTTTAACATAAGGTTAGCATCTATATTAACCTCAAATTATAAATTCATTGTATACAATTTTTATTGTGATGTGATGCACCATGACTTTTCCTTATATGGAGTCAAGAATCTCTCAGCAACTATGATCACCTGTGAGCCACTTTGACTTCTCTTTCCATTTCCCCACCCCAAGTTTTCTCATATTCTTTTCTATCCTGCTCTATCCCATTTCCACAACATAATTTTTGTCAACTCCATGGCCTTTATATCTAAAACCCCCTTATCTTTTCCCAAACCCAGCATAAAAACCAATAAGCCACTTTCTGCATAATCACGTTGATCACATTTATTCTTCCACAACTGTATTATTTGTACCTTTTCTGCTTTCAGACATTTACATTCAATTAACACATGCCTAATATTTTCTATGCCTTCCTTACCCAACTTGCAGACTAAAACATCCATATTATTTCATTTATGTGTATATTCCCTGATTGCTTAAGATCCCATTCGAGCCTTACTGATGTGATGTGATGTGACGCACTGTGACTTCTTATTAAATGGAGTCAGGAATCACTCAGCAACTATGCCCAGAGAAACCTGTTAGCCACTTTATCTTTCATTCCCACTCTAAAATTTTTCCATATTCTGCTCCATCCCATTTCCCCAACATAATCTTTGTCAACTCTATAGTCTTTTATATCTAAATCACCCTTATCTTTTTCCAAACCCAGCATAAAAACCAATAATCCACTTTCTGTGTAATCACTTTTTTCATATTTCATCATCATCAACCATTATCAATCCACTGCAGGATGAAGGTCTCTCCAAGTTCAATCCATCTTCTCCGATCTTTAGCTTCTTTTCTCACATCACCCCTGCACACTTTCTTATTTCATCCATCCATCTCACATGTGGTCTCTTTCTAGGTCTTTTACAATCTCTTGGAATCCAGTTTAAGATTTCAATTGTCCATCTATTGTCATCTCTTCTAGCAATATGTCCAGCCCAACTCCACTTTAGTCTTTTAATTTTTTCAATGAGGTCAGTAACACCTGTTTGTTTTCTTATCTATATATTGCATTTTCAATCTCTTCTTGTTACTCCCAACATGCATCTTTCCATACTTCTTTCAGTGGTCTGAAGTCACTGTATTGTTCTTCTATTAAGTGTTCAAGTCTCAGATCCATAAGTAAGAACTGGTAAACACATTTATTAAAAACCTTCCTTTTCAAACACATAGGCATATTTTCTTTTAGTATCAAGTTATTTCTACCAAAAGCACTCCAACCAAGTTTAATTCGATGATTAATTTCATCCATTATGTTTCCATCTATATTAATAATCTGACCGAGGTATTTGTAACTGTTAACTTCTTTTAACTCATCACATTCAATCTTTATTTCCATATTTTGAGAAAATCCATTAAACATTACTTTAGTCTTTTTAACATTTATCTTTAGTCCTACTTTCATCTGATAACTTCTGCAACATTTTCTGCAGCTCTAAAGCATTATTTGCAAAAACAACTACATCATCTACAAAATCTAAATGACTTAAATAATCTCCATTTATCTTCACTCCTTTAGCTTTCCATTTTAATCCACAAAATACTTCTTGCAGCACAGCTGTAAATAGTTTTGGAAATATGGAGTCACCCTTCTTAATGTTGACTTTCCCAGTATCATTATGTAATCTAATTGTTGCTGTTGCATTTTTATAAATATTCTTTAAAATATGACAGTTTCCTGGATCTATACCTTAATGATCCAATGCTTTAATCACTGAAGAAATATTTATAGAATGAAATGCTTTTTTATAATCTACAAATCCAAAGCATAATGGCAACTCATATTCATTTGTCCTTTCTATAACTTCTCTCAATACCTGGATATGTACTGTACTAAAACCACTTTTAAATCCAGCTTGTTCTTTTGGTTGGTGGAAATCCAATGTTCTCTGTAGACGAGTTGTAATTATCTTAGTAAAAATTTTGTATAAAACTGATAAAAGGCTGATAGGTCTGTAATTTCTCATATCTTCTCATTCTTCCAATCATCTGGTACATCTTTATCATTTAGACATTCATTACCTGGAGCCTTTTCCTTTTTTCATACATTTAATTGCATGTCTCACTTTTTCATTTAAAATTCTGGGCAATTCTGAAGATGTAATAGATATAGGAGGTACTTGTTCTTTATTATTATATAATTCTTGATAAAAGTCTTCTACCCATTTCATGATGTCATCTCTCTTTTTAGCAATAATTCCATCTTTTCTTCTTATTGCAGATATAAATTTCCTTCCCAATACTAAAATGATGTTTTACACTCTTGAGACTTTTATTCTCTACAGCTTTCCTTACTACTTCACAGTTGTACTTTCTTATATCATATTCAACTCTTTGCCACACCATTTTACAAAATTTGAGATATTCAATCTTTTTAATGCATCATTTTTGTATATCTTCATATTCCTTTTTTTTCTTCATAAATTCTCTAGTCTCAGTAGAAATTTTATTGGTCAAGTGCTGCTTTTTTCTACCAGCTATCTTTGTTGCAGTTTTTAAAAGTGTATCATTATTTTTCATATTAATTTCATTCAAATGTGAATCATGTCAAAATCTACTAATACTTGAAATCGATTGTAAGTTCTAATTTAAATTCATTAGAATGTTTCTGAAGATTAGGAATATCAACTGTAAATATTGTTTTTCTTAATAATTTTTGTCTCTCTAGTTTTGCATAAACTCGTATCTTACATCTTAATAATTGATGATCACTTCCCGTGTTAAATTTATTAAGAACATTACAATCTTGAAATATGTATTTTCTGTTAATCAAAATATAACCCAGTTCTGCTGTACCTTCATTTGGATGCCTCCATGTCCATTTCCTTTTAACATTTTTTTCAAAAAAAGAATTCATAATATAGTTTTTCTTTTTCTACAAACCCACAAGTCTATGTCCTCTTTCATTTCTATTACCATAACCAAAATTATCTACAGCACTTTCATTTGTTTACCAATTCTACCATTAAAATCTTCCATAACAATTTTAAAATGTTGTTTACTCTAAACAAAAGCCTTTTGCACATCCATGTAATAATCTTCTACTACTTCATCACTATGAGAACTTGTTGGGGCATAAACCTCAATTATCTGCATTTGGTATCTGCTATTAAGTTGTATAACTAATCTTGCCACTCTGTCCGATACACCATCAACCTCCACATTATTGTTTTTCCACTTTTTATTTATATTGAATCCTACTCCACTTGTATTTCCAATATTTGTGCTTTTATAATAGAGTATATGTCCACTTTTTAAATCAATTGTCTCTTCACCTTCTCTTCTAACTTCACAAAGTCCAATAATGTCCCATTTAATATAAGACAGTTCTTTTTCTAATTCTTGCAATCTTCCTTCACTTGAGATCTGCAGTTGTAAGTACCTGAATAAAAAGTCATCATCAAATGGCAGCCCTGGTTCACAATCAGTGGATTCTTAGCACCCTCCACCTTCGGCTACCAACTGCTGCCTTGGTTGGTGACTTTTCAGCCTCCTGGGAATAAGGGCCATGATTTATTTTTGTCTGTCATAATTGTATATATTGGAAAAATATTTATCATTTACACAAACATTCATTCTGCCTTATCAGGCAACAGAAGAAGGACCATGGTGTTTTTTGATCTTAAACTTGGAGGTAAAAAGCCAATAAACTCACCACGCTGGCTAATGCATATTTGTGAGCAGCCCATCCATGTTCGTATACTATATGAATAATCACATAGTAATAACAGCTGCAATGACAAGAACATATGGAGTGGACATTAGAAATTTGCCCTGCTCAGTTTCTTTAAGGCCTCCAAGAAGAAGCAAAGGATCTCCTTTCAGTTAATAGCAAATTCCTTTCTGCAGCCTTTTCATATTTATTCTTCCATAACTTCATTACTTGTACCTTTTCTGTTTTCAAACATTTACATTCAATTAACAAATGCCTAATATTTTCTATTCCTTCCTTACACAATTTACAGACTAAATCACCTATATTTTTTTTCATTTACATGTATATTCTCTTGTTGCTAAAGATCCCATTCTAGCCTTAAACAATAAACTACTTTTCTTACTATTATCATATATTAACTCGCACCTAATATTCTGTTTATTTCTATATATATTTAAAATCTTTACTCTTTATACTAGTTCTCCATATCTCTAACCTCTATTCTTTATTAATAAATCTATTCTATTATCCCATTCCTTACCACGATAACACTCAACAATTCTAACACCAATCATCCCATCTTTTGTACAAATATATAAATTCTTTATCCAAATCTTTTGCATCTCGCATTACCTTTCTCATTCATCTTGTTGCCTGCCCTTTACTCATAACCCAATTAAATACCATTTTGGCTATTCTTTTATTATCCATAAACTGCAATCTACCAAACATTTTCATTTTACTTTTTGCATCTCTCATATAAAAACTTGACCATCCCTTTTTTCCTTGAATTGCCTTTTTTGCTGTCCATACTCTGCATCCAATGCATGTCTTCCTACTTCCCTTTGTATTTTTTCTAAATAATCTAATACCTCTTTACTAACACATCATTACATAGGTTAACCCTGCTACTGCAACTCCATATAATTCTAGCAACATCATATTTATTATATGAAAACACTGTTAATTTCTTTATCAATCCCTTTCTTTGCTTTGCTTCATTTATCAATTTTTTTTTCCCATTCATCCAAACAATTTTTCTGATTACTTAAGATAATTCCCAAATAACTATATCTATTCACCACACTTAACTTTATATCCCCAATAAAAATTCTACATCTTCTCTTTCCACAGTATTAACCATCATTATATTTGATTTTTCTTCACTAAATTTAATTCCCATCTCTTTGCCCATCCTTGCACATGTCCTCAGCATGACTTCCATAACTTTTTTCTGCACACAAAAATATATCCACAAAAAAAAAAAGACCTGACAAAGTATGTCATCCCTTACCACCTATTAATGGGATCTCTATCCCTCTTCCTAATCTTTCTGTTGCTCTTTCCATTTCACTCAAATACAACAAAAACAAAATAGGTGACATAGGGCATCCTTGCCTTAGTCCTACCCCATATTTAACTTTAACTGATTCTATATTCCCTAATTGATATATATAGTAATTATTTTCATATAATTTCTTAATAAAGCTTCACTGGATTCCCAAATTTGCTAAACTTATCCATAATCTATTTCTATCTATTCTATTATATGCCTTCACCATATCTATAAAACTCATATATAACTGTCTACCTGAATTCCTACTCATATCCATAAGTTGTGCAACTACAAATAAACTATCTTCTGTACGCCTATCTAATCTAAAACCTCCTTGCATTTCCCCCACTACATTATTCTCTTCCATCCATTTTACAACTCTTTTAGCTACCATACATGAGAACACTTTATATAAAACTGATGTTACCGCTATCGGTCTATAATTATTTAACTTTCTATTATCCTTACCCTTTTCTTTAAATAATAATCTTACTCTTGTATTACTCCAACTACTCGGAAAACTGTATTCTGTGTCATTTTATTAAAACAAAATAATAACTACTTTTGCCCTACATCCTAAATTCATTACCATCTCTGCTGCCTATTCATCTAAACCTCTTGCCTTTCCATTTTTCAATTTCTTCTCTATTTCATTCAGTTCATTTTTCGTAAACCTAATATTCCCATTACTATATGCTTTCATATTTTTTATCACTCTATCCTTCACATTTAACATATTTTCTATATCTATTACATATCTATTTAAGATTCTCTCTAAGTCTTCTCTAGAGCTACACTTTATTCCCTCATCATCTAGTAATACTATCTCTCTTTCTCCCATATTTCTCCTTTTAAGGTAATTCCAAAATTTGTTACTCCCATCTCTTCCACTTTTATTAATATCTTCCAACAATTTACTATTCAATCTCATTCAATTTCTTCTTTTCTAAGTACTTTTCCCATTTAGCATTAATATCTTTTTTACTTTCCTTGTTCTTAATAGCACACTTATATTCTCTGCATGTTTCTTTCCTCTCTTTTACACTTTTATTAATTCTCTTTTTTTTATTACATTTATTCTTCTAAATATTCTCACCTAAAATCCTATTTGCCACTTTTTCTATTTCATTACACCAGTCCTTATACTCATCCCCAACCAACTCTTCCATGATTTCTTCAACTTGTATTTTATACTCTTCCAACTTATTCTTATCATTCACTCTCCATCCACATCTTTCACTATTATTTCTACTTTTATTTCTATTCTCCATCACGTTACTAACCATTTCAATTGCAATAAAGTTATGATCACTAGTACAGACTTTCTCTTCGTTATCAAACACTTTAATTTTCCATACTTCATTCATTCCCTCTTTCTCTACCAATACCTAATCTATTATGTGAAATATATTATTTCTAGACCATGGGTATTGACCCTCATAAATATTTGATAAATTTCCAGTACTCAAATTCACCATTTTTATTATCTACATCATCAATTTCTTCAATACGTCCATTCATATCCCCTATAACTATTGTTCTCTTCCCCATTTCTTTAAAACTGTGTATCCTTAACTAGACATTCATATATGCTATTGTTCCACTCCATTATAATTTGACTATCTCCAGTAGCTATATAAACTATAGCCACCATCCATTCTTGTCTACCCAACCTTATTTCAAACCACAAATGTTCTTGACATTCAACAATATTTAAATATTTTTTTGATATAACATCTATACCATCACCTCTTTTTTATTTATACCCTGCCATAGTAAATGTTCCAGAATAGATTCTTTTCTTATATGTGTTTCCACTACTGCTAATACCTCAAGCTCTTCATTTTCAATTACTTTATTTAATTCCATCCACTTTTCTGATCTCCTACCACCTTGCATATTGAAATACCCAATTTTAACAATTTCTTCTTTTCTAACTATTCTTTTATAAATTCTTTTAATTCTTTCTTCTCTGTTACATTTATAAACTTTCTTACCATTAATTTTACAGACCCATTCTTTCTTCATATCTATACTTATATCTAAATCAAATTTCTTTTGCTTATTTCTTACATTCCATCCATTCTTCTTCTTTTTAATAATATTGCAATTTAATCCCCCCCCCTCCCCTTTATAAGTTTCCCGAAATATATTCTTTATAAATCAGACTCCCTAAAACTGTGACTGCCATCTATATTAGGATTTTTTTTCTGCCTAAATTAAAGCTAGAAAGTGGTCATCTGAATCATTGATTTTAGTACCATCTAGTGTTCTTGATATAATATTTTTTTAAAATTGAGCTGTGATCAATAGAAATATCACTTATATTTGTTAATCTATATATTTATAATGTCATCCTTTTCTGCTTGTAAAACAGACAAGAGTGATTATATTTAATGAAACTTTCAGATCTTTTTTATAATATATGTTTTACTTAATTTTAAATTATTTTTATTTTGCAGGCATAATTTGGTTGAAAGGTTAACCAAAGGAGAAGAAGTAAGTTAATATAATTTAAATAATTAAGATTGAATTTTAATCTAATTCAATTTTGACTTAATTATTAGAATAATAATAACAAAGATTTATATTAGTTTACAATTTGCTTCTTAGTAGGATTTTATTACATTCTAAGTATTTATATAATAATTAAAAGAACTTATATATTTCCAATTGAAGCTCCTGTAAACAATTATTATAATTTTAAAAGGGTTGATTTCTCCCGTAAAATTATTATTGAAGAATTTAACGAAAAATGCCTAAAAAGAAATCTATAGTATTCTCAGTTATAGCCACTATCCATGACAAACATAATAACAGACAACTGTTCAATAATTCTGTCATGTTGGGGCAAAATATTTTGAGGATCTCACTTCATATACTACAATTCTCCTTTGAAGTATGACATCTTTTTAAAAAACACTGATAAGTAAACTGGAACTAGAAGATGCAAGGAAATTGAACCTCTATACGCTCCTCATATTGTAACTGTCTGCATCATCCAAACACTTCTACACTTAGATGTTATAATAATTCTTAAAATAAGTTCTCCGTATCTTTAAAGCATATTTATTAAAGTATTTAAAAAATAATGCTCCATTTGTCATCATTAATTTTTATAATTAATTTTGTCATAATATAAAAACATTTATTTCAAAAGCAAAAATGAATGAAAAATTTAAGTCTGAAAATGATTAATCTAAAGCAAATGAAATATTAAGTATAAGAATTAAGAATGAGTTGTATGTTATTTTTAATTATTGGTTAATCACATGTAGAGGCAATCATTATTACAGGATATAAATTATTTCACTATTGTAAAATATAAATTAGATTTAAAAATTTTTGCTCAATGCAATTTTATCACAAATAATTTTTTATTTTTTTTGGTTTTTTGCCAGACCGTCTTAAAATAAAAAAATTAAAAAAGGATTGTAAAAGATTGTTCCTATTATTGAATCAGATCTGTATTATTTCTTGATAACTTGCGGTCATATTATATTGCTGACTTGTTATTTCTTCAATAAAAAGTATTAAAAACAAAATTAGATAAATTTATTTACATTTTAATACAAAATGCATTTTATTCGATTGACTATAATTTTGTTAATTGTCATAAAAATAACATAAATCATACTGATTTACAAATAAAAGTAGGAATATTAGTACAAATATATTAAAGATTTTTATTTTAATATAATTAATGGAATGCATTCAGTTTAATTCCTTAATAATGATTCCAACACAATTGAAATTAAACAACTATATAAAAATATTTTCTTTATTATTGTTTTTTGATCATTTTTAATCTTTATTATTGTTTTTCACCATATATTAGCACCTTTTCAAAATACACTTGTCTAATACAATCACATGACTCATATCTATCAATACTCCCTCTAACGTTCATTTTACGTAACCATATAACCTATTTACATATATATCCTCCTCCCCCTTTTATATATACATATTATTTTTATACAATAAATAAAACCGCATTAACTGCAATTAAATAATTATATACATATATTATACACCATAAATTATATACTACTTTACATAAACTCTATTAAATTAATTGTATACATATATTTTACTAAATTATATATCATTTTTCATATATTTCTAATAACCATATCTACGAATAAAACCGTATTCATCCATAATTAACTAATTATTTACATGTATATATTAACTTATAAAAAACAAAAAAAACATATTAAGTTTTTTAATGCCCATTTACTACTCAATTTTGCAAATCCTTTAATTAATTAACACGTACTCATATTTTCCTGAATATATATTGTCTCATAATATTTCATTCTATTATAATCCTTAACATATTTTATAACTTCCATATCTTCATTACATCTCATTCTATGACCAGTATTTAATTCCTATCAATAGGCTTATTATCTGCCTTTCTCCTTTCTACTGCTGTTTTTCCCATCGGACCTATATATATCTTATTATAGCTCCTACAAATTATTTTGTATACTAATCGTATTTTACTTTCTTTATTATCCTCTCCACATTTGATACCTATATTTCCATTGATTTACTATTCTTCCAAGCAATTCTTATATTCTCATTCAACTTCTCCTTTTCTAAAATATTATATATATCTTTATAATAAAGTGTTGATATCCATTTATTTTCGACCCAGCCATCTTTATTTCTGTTTTCCTTTCCTTATAATTTATCTTTATTTTTATTATTCAAAACTCTTCTAATATCTTTTTTATTATATCCCATTTTTACATAATCATTTTCTATATTCATTTTTTGTTCAATAGATTCCTTTTTATTTATTGAAGTCTATCATTCTTTATCTTAAATCCCTTTAAAATTGCCATTTTCTATGACCAAAGTTGGTACCAACTAGGATCAATTATTCTTTTACTTTCTACATTTTTTAATATACTTTTTCACCTCTATTCATTTTCCTTATTTGTGTTTAAAAAAATTTCTAAATATTTTAAAATATTTAATAAGGTTAACGTGATAAATATAAAAAGAGGTTATAATAAAAAAGAATGGAAAGAAAAGTGTATTATAAAGAAAATTATAGAAATGGTGAATAATGAGAGGTTGGTCATAACATGTGAAGACAAAGGTAATAGGTTTGTAATTTTGAAAGAAAATGAATGTAATAAAAGAAATGAATGAAGATATAATAAAATAGGGTTATGAAAAAATATATAAAGATCCTGGAAATAAAATAAAAACAAAATATAAAATGTTATTGAATTATATGAAGGAGAAGAAATTGATTAATAGTAAAGAGAATAGATGGTTATCCATCGTTTTTTATGCATCCATATATAAAACAGGCAAAACTCACTATACGTATTGCCACACACAACAAGCTAGAATAATCAATGGATGCCAGAAGGCTTGTGCATAAAATCCCCGTCTAGCTTGCTGTGTGTGGCAATACATATAGTGAGTTTTGCCTGTTTAATAAAAGTTATAAGCAAGCATAAGAAATGGTAATCATGTGATGTTTATTGCCTTAAAACCAATCCTGCATCCATATATATTTGAAAAAATAAAAACACAAAGAAGATGTGACTGCAAGAATAATTGTAAATTTTGACAGTCATATTCTTAAGAATATATGTACAATAATATTTAATTTAAAAAAAAAGGGTAGATATAATTGGATATGGTATGTATAGTATTAAAAGTTTGGAAGAAATTGTTATGGAATTAAATAATATTGAATTAAATAGGAATAGTTTGATTGCTTCGTTAGATGTAAAAAGATGTAGCAAAGTGTTCCAAGAAATTAAAGTATAAAGTTAGTTATAAGCATGTTAGAAAAAGTGGTAGGATATTTAAAGAATGGATATATCTTATAAAAGAATCATTGGTTTTGATAAGTGATAATTTGTACTTTAAATATAAGGATAGGTTTTGAAATATAACAAAAGGCTGGGTTATGGGATGTTCGATAAAAGTGTTATTATTGTCAGTATTTATAAATAATTTGAAAGAAAAGATAGTAGAAAAATATATAAAAAATAAAGAAATAATTAAATATTATAGTTATGTGAATGATATAATAGGAGTGTGTTAAAAATATTTAATGAATTGAATAATGATGTGTATAAAATTAAGTTTACAATGGAAAAAAAAGGAAAAGGTTTAAAATATTTACTTATTTATTTAAATAGAAATAAGGAAAATGAAGTAGAAGAGAAACAGTATATTAAAAATGTAAAAATCAGAGGAATAATTGATCCTAGTTTGTACCAATCTTGGTCACAGAAAATGGCAGTTTTAAAGGGAATTAAGATAAAGAATGACAGATTTACAACAGATAAAAAGGTATCTATTGAACAAAAGATGATTATGTAAAAGTGAGATATAATTAAAAAAAATATTACAAGAGTTTTGAATAGTAAAAGTAAAGATAAAGTAAATTATGGGGAAAGAAAAATAGAAATAAAGATGAATGGGGTGATAATAAATGAATATCAATACGTTGTAAAGATATATATAAGATTTTAGAAAAAGAGAAGTTGAATGAGAATATAAAAATTGCTTGGAAGAATAGTAAATCATTGGAAAAATGGATATCAGATGTGAAGAGAGAGAATAATAAAGAAAATATAATAGGATTAATATACAAAATAATTTGTAGGATCTGTAATTATATATATATAAATCAGATAGGGAAAAACAATAGAAACTGAAAGGAGCATAATAAGGCTATTAATAGGAAGGATACAAATTCAGGACCATATGTCCATTAATTAAATACTGGTCATAAATTGGGTTATATTGAAGATATGGAAGTTATAAAATATGTTGAAGATTATAATAGAAGGAAATATTATGAGACAATATATATTCAGAAGAATTAGAAAATTGAATATATGTTTTGTTTTTTGTTTGTTTGTTTTTTGTAAGTTAATATATATGATATATGTAAATAATTAATTAATTATGGATGAATGATTTTATTTGTAGGTATGATGATTAAAAATATATAAAAAATGATATATAGTTTAGTTTAATGTATAAAGTATATGTATATAATTAATTCAATAGTGATTATGAAAAATAGTATATAATTTATGGTTTATAATATATGTATATATAAAAAAAGGAGGGTGTAGGAAGTTTATATATGAAAATTGTTTATATGAATATGTAAAGTGAACGTGAGAGAGAGTATTAATAGATATAAAAGTCATTAATAAAGAATAGGGAGTTGGAGAGATGGAGAACTAATATGGAGAATAAAAAGAATTTAAATATATATAGAAGTAAACAGAATATTGGGTGCATGTTAATTTATGATAATAGTAAGGAAAGTAGTTTACTGTGTAAGGCTCGAACAGGATCTTTAGTAACAAGGGAGTATACACATAAATGGAAAAATGTAGGTGATTTAGACTGAATGTTGTGTAAGGAAGGCATAGAAAATATTAGGCATCTGTTAATTTTATATAAATACCTGCAAACAGAAAGGGTACAAATAATGAAGTTGTGGAAAAATAAATATTAATAAAGTAATTATACAGAAAGAGGGTTCTTGGTTTTTATGCTGGGTTTGGGAAAAGATAAGGGAGATTTACATATAAAGGCCATGGAGTTGACAAAGATTATGTTGTGGAAATGGAATGGAGCAGAGTATAAAAGAATATGGGAAAAACTTAGGGTGGGGAATGGAAATGGAATGTAAAGTGGCTAACAGGTTTCTCTGGGCATAGTGGCCAATATATTCCTGAATTCGAATAAGGAAAGACCCTAATATAGGATGAAAAACGTTTCAATAATAAAGAAAATATTTATTTTTATATAGTTGTTAAATGTCAGTTGTGTTTGAATCATTATTAATTATTTGAAAACAACTTTATGGGTAAATTTATGTCTGATCATTGTTAAGGATTTTAACTTCTTAAAAGAGAAATCTTTTCTGCATAAATATTTGCAGCTATTTATTCAAGGACTTATTTCTTAATGAACTCAAATAATATTTGAAGTTTTGATTAGATCACATAAGATATAGTCACATGCATTAAAAAAAAAAAACGTGGTGCATTTCACCAGATAAACAGAAATGGGAAAGACTCAAGAAAGATGTAAATAATTTTTAAAATGTATGAAATCAAGAAACTTATAAAAAGGTCAAAATGTTACTGGAATGACAGAGAAACATAATTTAAGCATAAAATAAATATTATAATAAATCATTAGTTGCTTGAAAAGTTATGTGATACTCAAATTTCAGCATTGTCAGATTGAGCTCCAATTCTTTAGCTCCCAAATCCATCATTCAAGCAATATACTAAGCCATACAGGATATTGAAGATCATTGATATTAGTTTTAAACAGAAATGATGATGTAAAAAAAATCTAAACACATTACTGGAAAATAATAAGATTAGTGAAAGAAACTATAAATTAAATTACTTGACTTTATAAGACATTTTATAGTAAAAATAGGCATACATTGGGTGTTATTTTATGCTTTATTGTGCTGGGTAAGATAGTAACATGTGAAGTATTGTCATTCTTTTATTAAAAGATGTGACTAATTTATTTATTGTTAATCAGTTAATTAGATATTATGTTTATGCTACATATGATATAGTATATATATATATTGCAAGGAAATCAAGTCAGATATCACGTAACTTAATTAATAAGCTTGTATTGCAAATGTTATATAATGAGCATGCCAGTAGCTCTTAATAAGCTTTTCAGAACATTCCTATCCCCAGACCAGTTTGTAGTTTTGGTTTTTGTCAGATGCTAAGATATTCAAGCATTAGATTTAAAATACCATGTCAAGCCCAGCACTATGTAATGTTTAACTATTAAATAGAAAATCTGAAATTTTCAGTCATTCAGATGTCTTCAAATCCAACTGTCTAACTTAAATAGCCATATGGGACCGAATTAAGTTCAGATACACCATATATTAATAGCTTTAGCAATATAAAATCAAAGCCTTAAGAGCAATAACAATAATTGCAAAGAAATCAAGTCATATATCATGTGACTCAATTTAATAAGCTTATATTACAAAGAGCTATTGGCAAGCTCTTTGTAATATAAGCTTATTAAATTAAGTCACATGATATATGACTTGATTTCCTTGCAATTCTGAACTTAATTCAGTTCCATATGGCTATTTAAGTTAGATAGTTAGATTTAAAGACATATGGATGTCTGAAAATTTCAGATTTTCTACTTAATAGTTAAACATTAGATAAAGTGCTGGGCTTGACTTGGCATTTTAATTCTAATGCTTAAATATCTAATGTCTGAATAAAGCCAGAATTACAAACCAGTTTGGGGATAGGGATGTTCTGAAAAGATTGTTATGAGCTATTGGCATGCTCATTATATAATAGTAGTATATATATATTATAAAGGTCATTTGTTTAAACTCCTTATAATTATCCAATAATTATTTCAATAAATATAATTATTTTAAGCCAATAAACATCACATGATCATCATTTCCTGTGCTTGCTTATAACTGTTATTAAAACAGGCAAAACTCTCTATATGTATTGCCACTCAGTGCAAGTCAGAATCATCAATGGATGCACAAGCCTTCTGGCATCCATTGATTACTCTGACTTGCACTGAGTGGCAATACGTATAGAGAGTTTTGCCTGTTTTAATAATAGTTATAAGCAAGCATAGGAAATGGTGATCATGTGATGTTTATTGGTTTAAAACCAATTCTGTCTAATAAAATAGTGGTGTCTATGGTTATTAAAGAACCGAAGTCACCAAAATGTATAGGTACTGAACTGAGTTCAAACCTGTATGCTTGGATTGAAAATATTACCGTGTTTTCAATTTAAGACTCATAGTTTGGTAGTTAAGTAGAGGTAAAAGGTGGCTGCTGGAGGGTTGCATTAGATCCTAAGATCTAGGTGCAGTGCTCTCAGATCCAAGGCTCCTTATGATGAAGGCCACAAGCCAGAAACTAGTCTGCAGATATTGGATGAGTAGGCACTAGATGAGGATTTTATGCAGAAGCTTTTTTGGCATCCATTGATTACTCTGGCTTGCATTGAGTGGCAATACATATAGAGAGTTTTGTCTGTTTTATAATTATTTTATTTAGCTTAATTGTGAATTTATTATGTATTCATGTCTGTATGAATGCATATTTACTGATTGATTTATTTAGCTCACTTCAAGATATATATTTTAAAATATTATTCACCCTCGTTTATAATATTTAATAATCAATTTGCTGACATTGCATATATGTTTCTATATGATTTTTGAGTTTTTGATCATTAAACTCCAGGGCACCTGAAGAGTCTTGTATCATGAAATGCAAATTATATCAGTGCTGAAAGCTGATAATTGTTGCTATACTTTTGAATGGATGATGATTTGTATAGTATAAATTATATATTTAATTTTATACTACATATATTGAAGTGTTAGTGTAATGATTTTTATGTAGTTAGCTCCAGTTTTTTTTTTTATTATTATATATAATATTCTATTTGATATATATATATTATGAATGAGAACATTTAAACACCCTCAGTTAATTAAGATATAAAATATCTCAATATCACATATTATTTATATATATATTTTTTAATTATTGTAATATACATGTATATATATGTTCAGGATAATTTTATTTGCAGATTCTTTTTTTCTGTTTTTATCTTCTGAAATACATAATATCTGAAGAATTTTCTGTAAAGAAAAGGTAAGCCACAGTAGAGTAGGCAAACATTTATAGAGTATGAAAATGATTATTTACAATATTGTATTATAAGCTTTTATGTTTTAGTAAAATTTAAGATGCGCTTGGCAACTGAGTTTAGAAAAAGTACTGAATTTAATAGAACATTTCATATGATGATTTATTGTTTTAAGAATGTAACTTCTTTTTGCTTTCAAAATCTTTTCTTTAGAGATTATATTTGCAATTTGATTAGCCAGTCTTACTACATATGTTTAAGTATATATTTTATAATTTATGTTAAGAATATATAGTAATTTGTTTCACTGAATTAAGTCCCTGATTTATTATTTATAATATATATTGAGAAAGATATAATAGATAGCTATGTTGTGTGCGTATACTTGCGTTCTTAGCAAAGTTTTAAACAAACAAATCAAAATTATTTTAGCTTTAAAAAGTTATGTTTATAAATAAAGTAAATAATATTGTATAAATTCTAGTTATTTAATTAATATATGTCTGCTGTGTCCTGAGATATCTAGAAACCCATCAAGGAGTTAAATAAATAAACTAGATACTTCAAAGTATATATATAATAAGATTTATTAAATAACAATAATAATGTGGTAAAAACAATATAAAAAGATAATAGTCTTTTAATATTTATATGCTGTTTATTGACCATTTTTTACTGCTGATCTGTTATCAATTCAAGTCAACATTATATTTAATAATCCACTCTAACCATTTTAGCTGCTTCCTCCCTCTTCTTCATTTACTGGGGCATAAATATATACAATCTAATTTGTATGCAACTAGCTTTATTTCCATACAAATTCCTTTCTAATTAAATATATATTTTGGAATGATCTCACAAATAAATTTCTAGACTAATTTTCTCCAATAAGCAGAATGTTATTAAAGTGAAGGAATTGTGCATATTTACAAAAATAAATAAACTTTTATTTACATATACAGTTTTATATGCACGAACATTTCAATGTCACTAATAGAATTTAAATTGAAAAAATATGATTTGTTATATATATATTGTGACCCTTTTTAAAAAATTAAATAAATTAATTTTAAAAAAAAAGTAGAATACATGTACTCAAATCTTTTGTATATTCTTAATTCCATGGAAAAGGTTGTATGGCATAAATTTTTTGTTGTTTTTATGTAAACAAAATATCTGATAAATCAGGCAGTGTGTCTTCACAAAGGAAACAAGTAAAAATAGTTAGTCATTCAATACTGTTTTGTCTTCTGATCATTGTTCAGTAATTGTCATTTTGCAAACAGAAAGAATTCATTTATAAACTTTTCTCCAAGATACGAATAGCATGAGCTATCACCCAGTTAATTATCTCAAATTCAAAAGCATGTTAATCAGGAAAATATCTCGGCATTATAATTGAATAAATTTTAAAGACTTTTTTAAGTTCTTTGCATAACTACCTTCATTGACCTCCATCAATAAATAATAAAGCAACATAAAGAAAGTAAAACTTGTGAAAGTGAGGTATCTGTAAGATAGCTTTTAATTCTTATTTATTTCCATTTCAAACCAGGAACTAAAAAGAAGATTCTTTAACTAAATTAGCCACAAACTAGAAACTAGTTTGAGGATTTTGGATGAGTAGGCATTAGTTATTGATTTTGTGCATAAATCTTTTTGCATCTATTGATTACTCTGGCTTGCACTGAGTGACACTACTGTATAGAGAGTTTTGCCTGTTTTACTATTATTTCAAATAATCAAGTTGGCTAAATCAATGAAATGTATGATTTCAGAATTGAATGCATGCTGTTTAATAACATACATTTATAAAGAATTTTATTGACTTACTTTATACATTTATTTAATTAGCAGTTTATCATGTATTAATAATTTTAAACAATAGAATGAATTTTTTTTTTTTTATAAAATAATAATATTATAATTATTATAACAATTGATGTATTCTTACATATAAATATTATTGTGCATATACTAACAATGTATAATAAAAATATAACCATTTTGTATTAATGGAGAGAGGGTAATGAATGTGAAATAATAAGGATATATTTAACATTTTTTGTTCCTGTCAATTTGTATGCATGTATATCTGAAAATTCCTAGAGTTCATGTTTGACTAGGTTGTCTCTAAATGGAAAGATGTAATGTAAATTAGGTGATGCTATTACAAATAAATTTTATATCTCATGGAAGATTATGGGTTTTAATTATTATTGATATTGTGGTGGAGATCTGACTCGAAAAGCATTATATGATTAAATTTATTGTTATAATATATATATTATTTTTTAAAGTTTTTTTTTTATTACTCTTGAATACAATAATGCATTCTAATTTAAATATTAAGATTAGCATATTTTTGTATTGAATTTTATCTAATATTTGACTTTTGATCTAGTTGTGGAGTGAAATACTTATAGTGTTAAATTGATTGTTAGTACCTCATTATGTATTAATATTGATGATTATTATAAATTTATCTATTTACTATTTGTTTGCAATTGATTAGCCAACTTTATTATGTATATACACTATAATAGTTGTGCAATTAATATTATGAGCCTCCATGGTTGACAATGTATAAATCATGAAATCTTATGTATTAAATGTAGTACCTAAAACATATTAAGTAATGAAAAAAAAGTAATTTTATTTAAAAAATAAAGGGTGAAGTTTAGAAAATATTTACAATAAGTTTCACATAAATTTATATGATGCATATTAATGTGTGGAACAATAATAAAATTCCCTAAAGACATGCTATTAAATCTATTTTTGTTCCTATGATAAAATATTTATTACTCCCAGAATTTCTAAACATTTATATGATCTTTTAAAAAAATTTTAATAGCCTGCTTTTTGGCAAAAATCTTTCCAGCATTACCTTGCATTTTTAAAGAGTCAAAGAAAAAGTACTATCTAACAGACAAATCAACTGTTGGTTAGTATGGGGTTTTATGTTTTTCTTTTTGTTTTTACTCCCTAGTTTAAAAATATGTAAATCTTCATTTATTGACTAATACTTTGATAACTATCTGGGTTAATTACAAGCCAGCTACCTGAAAAAAATCCTAAACTTACTCGAGAATCCCTAGTTATCTCAAAAAATTTCCAAGCTCTACTCAGATTTGAGCTCGTAAAACAAGTGTTGGATGCAATAACTGCTCCTCTGTAAGACTTTCCAAAATGGTGTTGAATATCAACTTATATTAAAGGCAGTAATCCACTCTTATCATTCTACTTACGAATAGTCAATAAAGAATAGATAGGACTGGCATTTAAATTCTCAGACAAGTTTCTAACTAGAATTTTATTGGCACTACCATTTGATGTCCATTGATGATTTATGATTATAATGTGTAGTTCTAAAACAGCTCTTTTAAGCAAATGTTAAATGTAATTTAGGAGAATCATATGATAATTTCCTTTAAAGTTCAAAGTATGCCAGTTCAATTAAACATCCTAATAAATTTGCACCCCTCACCATACTTTACTCTAAAAACACAATGTAGGTTTTTTTAATTAAAATGGTGATTTTAGCTAATATTTCCAATAACTGGAAACTATTATATTTAGAAAGCATTTCTATTACAAAGAAACAATTTCAATATTTGTTCTTTTTTAAATTTTTTCCAGATAATAAATGCAAATACACATGAATTTTTTAGTGACCGTGGTAAAACTATTTAATTGAAACAGGAACTTCCATATCATTCAATAGTTATGAACTTAACACATTCCCACCACTCCTATTTGATATCATCTGTTGTGACAAGGAAACCCATCAATGATTTGTTTTTCTCAGGTTTACAGTAAGGATCAATAAAATTTTCTTCTAGATACTTGATGATTACAAAAATAAAAAATAACAAGACCTGACATTTTGACAGAATTTTTGATCTTCAGAATATTTTATTTTCTGTAAATATTTTACCAGTTACTTGAATTTATAGATAAACTTGACTTTTATAAATTTCCACTTATATACTACTATTATATTTTCTATAGTCTATAAAAATAAATAACAATTGCAGTACTCCAAAGAATAGTAAAGATTAACTCAAACTGGTTGTTGAAAATGAACATTTTAATTTATAATTCCCCAAAAATTCAATAATTAATTTGTACATTTAATGATACATTTGTTTATTTTTAATTATATCTACATTGTTTTGCTATATGTTTACATTTCTTTAATCAAAAATTATTTTTCAACATTATTTTTAATTGTATTTTTATATTGGACTATTTCCATCATCGAATATATGTATTGAATGTCTTTAGAAAAATTTAACTTTATTTAAATATTCCAAATACATTCATTACATATATTAGATGATGGAAATAGTCCAACACCATCATCACAAACCTTCAGGAAAACATTAGTTTTAATTTGTCATCTTTATTTCCACAGTTACTGATAACATATGGATCTTGTTTTCTAATTTAATTCTCTTATTTTTTTTAGAAATGCACCTAGGCAAATTAGTTTTACTGAAGGAGATTTGCATATTGATGGAATTCTTTTAGGTAAAGTATTTGTTAAATGAATATATATATTTTACTAATTTCAACAGCATATTATGAGTCTGCCTGCAAAATAGTTCTGAGGAACTTATTTGGAATGAGAGTGTTCTGTGATATATATATGTGTATGTGTGTGTGTGTATTATTATCATTATGATAAATATATTGATAGATAAATCTACACTTCAACTCAACTCTATTTTTCTAAGCTTTTGCCTTGCCATATTCACCAAACATCAATAGTGATTACCATTTAAGATTATTATCATCTTGGATTTTTTTCCCATTCTGCACACTTCTCTCTCTGATATCCATAATAATTTCTTTTTTCTAAGTCTAGTCAAAACCAGTTCTATTTTTTTAATATTGTCAGTGAATAATCTTTTTCCATAAATTCTTAACATTTCTAATCTTAGTCATCTTGCATTACTATTCTCAAAAGCTCTAAAGCTTTTGATTTTTTATTTATCTTTTTTTCTAATTGTCCAAAATTCTTTCTCCATACAAATATATCTTCATGCAAAACATTACCAAGTCTCTTTCTTAAATCTAACTATTAAATATTTTCCTACCTTTTATTAAAGTCTACTTAGCTATTAGGATTCCGTTTTTTTTTATTGCTATTTTAACCAATTTTCTGAACATTTAAAGCATTAACCCACTTTACAATTTCTGTTCAACAATTACACATAATTTTTTATTTTATTTAATCCAATTTTTTATTGCTTTGGTGGAGTTTGTGTTTGTGTGTGTGTATTTATGTGTATGTAAATAATAATAAATGGATTTTAGTACACATAATTGCAAATATAAGTTTTAAGATGCTTAAACACTATCCAATGTAAAATAGCAGAACTGTATTTCAGTTAGGAATAGTCTCGCTTGTATAAGTTTAAGCATTTTGTCAACTAGACTTCATATATAAATATTTTCAGTGTGATCTATTATAAACACATTTAACATACATTAACTTATTTTCTTGGCTATTCTGGTTGAATTGTGAATTTGGGATAATTTTGATTATTTACTGACTAGTTTAGCATTATGCTTTTAATGTTTATATATATATTGTGCCATTACAATTTAGTCATTAGCTAAATTTGTAGTAATGTGCATAAAAGAAAATGTACAACAAAAATCATCATCACATTTTTATATAGCAAAGGAAGCTGTAGGGCACCCAAATTTAAACCCTACAAGATCCAGTTCTAAAAGCTTAAGGCAGAAAGAGAGTGGGGCAACAGTTATATTCTTTATTTGTTTATGTGTTGATAAAAACTCAAAAATAGTAGTACACACATTTAATAGTTAATTTTTTTTGTTAAAAAGTAAAGTTATAACTTGTTACACATATATAGGCAGTGTATGTGTAAGCTATTTAATTGTTTTATATTTCAAATATTAAACATTTAACCTACACTTGCTAAATTCTGATATTTTATTCTTTCTCTATTTTACTTTTCTATAATTGTAAGTTGGAATTAAAAGCTTGGGATTTGATTTTAAATATTAAGGTTAGAATTTCTCAGCTAGCAATTAGATTATTTAAGGTCAGTTTATACATGATTTGAATGATGGAGGGTGTGTGTTACTTCACATAAATATATCTACATTTATTAAATATTGAGAGAAAAAGAAGAAAATCTGTTATATTATTTTTTTTCTTACTCAACAATTTTTTTTGTATTATAAGGGTTGTTTTTCTGTTAAAAAAACTTAGAGATGATGTGAGAAGTCTAATTTTAAAAATGTCTCATCTTAAGATCAAAAAAAAGAAGCTCAAATTTGAGATGTTACATAGGTGTAAAAAAAAGAATTAAGACTATTTTTTTCCTTCAAAACAAAAGTTTGTCTAAAAAGCAGGATACTGAGATTTTTCATACTATTCAACTAAAAAATGATTTGGTTGAAAATAAGCTATAAATCTAATTAAAAGAGGTGGCCAAAAATAGAAAAAAATCGGATATAAAAGCAGTCTGGAAAATCAGTTGATATTGTTATTATAGAGACTTTTAAAATATTGAAAGTAGAAAAAAAGACAAGAATTTTTAATTCGACCCGATATCCTTTTTTTAAATCATTTTTTTTAATATAACGTTTTGAAGGTTAAAAATATAAGGATGTCAGGCTAGAAAAAAATATATATGTCTCATCGTGGGGCTTTTTCCAGGCCACCTTGGAACCAGCATATCATATAGGAAAGAAAAGATGTCTTGTCTGAAAAATAATATTCTACACCTTTCAACTGACCGAGAGAAATAAGATGTTTTTAAATAGAAAGAAGAAAACATTCACCTGCATTTGGAGGCGATCAGAAAAAAGAGTAATCTACTGATAAATATTAAATCATCAAGTTCAATTAATTGTTTCAGTAACTGAGTTTAAATCCAAGCAAAATTATAAATGTGAAAACAACTGCTGTACTTCATCCACTAAAAGAATCATGCTTGACAGGAAGAGAGGAAAAGTTCACATAATGATTTCCAAATTGTCCACTAAAGCAAAGAACCTCAATAGGATCATCATCATCAAAGAAAGAAAGAGATTGTTCCAAAGAAAAACGGAAATGGTAGCTGCAAAATATAGACATTGAACAAGATAAATTTGAATTATTGGAAGTCGCTACAAAGAATAAAACTGGTAATATAAGTTTTTCTTTTATATATTTTCTTTATGATATCAGAGACTTAGTAAAATTTTAGCAACAGAGTGGTATATTTTGTTTAAAGAACTTTTAAAACAAACAATATCTATTGAAACCAAGAATTTCTTAATAACGATTTTAGATGTACTAAAATTCTGATTGTCTATTAACCTAAAGTTAAGAAATGTTATTAATATGTAATATTTTTTTTATATATTATTATTTTGTTTTAAATAATATTTTTGTTATTATGGAGATAAAACACGCACATACATAATATAATAATACTTGTTGCTTATATGTAATGGTGTGTGAATGTAAAGAAAGAAAAATAGGTGGTATTAGAAATATTAGATTTTGTTTTAAGTTAAAGTATAGCATTTCAGAGGGTAGAAGGGAGGGGGAGAAAAATTATTTAAAACTCGTTCTGGAAATCTTACTCTTTCACTTCTACTAACATTTTTTTTATCATTCTACTTTACCTGTTAGATTATAAAAGTATGTGTGCGAAAGAGAAAGGAAAAAAAAAAAGATAGTGAATATTTTTTTTTTTTTTTTATGAAATATTTTCTTGTGAATCCAAAACGTTAGCAAAATTAGTATCCAAATTTATGTATATATTTTTGATGGGAAAGGGTGAAGAATTCAAAATTAACATTATGATTGCCAGATAATCAATTATTGTTCTCATTATTATTTCATATAAAATTTTGGTTTTATCTTTAAATTATTTGTAGATTTTCGTAATAAATTAATAAATGTTAAATTGTTCTATTAAACGAGGCGTATGTATTTTATTGATAATAGTCTTTATTCATTGTGATCATTCATCATCAATGGTTGAATATTGGTTATTTAAGATATGATTCATTGTGCTAAGATTAAGCAGTGATTATGAATTTCTAAAATTTAGGTTTTATGTTTAGGCTTAGTCCTAAAGCTGTGGTTGAAACCATTATCGTTGTCATTATCATCATCGTCATCATCACCTTTTAATTAATGGGATAGATAAATGTTTAAAGGCCATAAATAAATATTGATTTCATAGTATTTAGTGATTTCTTAGTATTATTATAACCACCATCCCATCATCTATTTTATGCAAGGATGAGTGAATTGCCATCCTAAATTAATAATATAATCTGAGCTAGTAAAACTTAAAAAAAAAAATATATTGAAACACATTTGTTATCTAAGAAATGATTTCTGTCTAAGGAATTTTATATATTCCACTTTAGTTTAAAGATGTTTTATGTTACCTAGGTGTTTACTTAAATATTAGTGCATACAGTGCTATGGGTCTAAAATCAAAATCATACATTTTGTAAGAAATAAGGTACCAAAGGGATTTAAACCTGGTACATGTGAAAAAGTTATAAATATAACTTTGTCTAGGTCCAGTTAACCTAGTGGTGCCCTGATAGACCATATTCACTTGTTGTTCACTTAGACATGCACTTGACATCCAACCAAGTGATAAGAGTGAGCAAAATCTACTGTCTGTATACCCTGAGAAGATATTTGATTGAGTTACCAGTGTACTCACTCACTTGATTTCCATATACCTGAGTTATAGTAGTTTGTTCTTAATAATTTGTTTATAATTATTGATATTGTGATATCTTGAGAAATCTAATTATAGAAGTATGACCCGTAATATGATTGATAACTCAGTCTGATCTTTACTTTAACAGCCACTACTCAGGTTAAATAATTCTTTTTTCTTTGATATAAAAATTCTATTACAATTTTTTTTTTGTTTATTAAGTTATAATATTTGAATATTTGAGATTTTAATAATATTTGGATTTTTGATACTTGGATCAGATCTTATGATCATATTTAATTTTGTTACAATGGACGCCCAACTGGGGCTTGATATGTTACCATATACCTGAAAAAGGGAGTCTATAGAATGATGGGAGATGTGTGGTTAAAAAGAGAGAAATTTTTTTTTAGTAAAATTTTTTTTTTCTCAGTAAAATTTTTTTTTTGTCTTACAAAATTGTCTTAGCCATATATAGTCTTATTTTAGATTTGTGTGTGATGATGTTTGATATGATTTAATTTTCATTGATGATGATAAAATGGGTACAGCCATAAAACAGCTTAGTTTTTTTTTCTCAATTTTGAAAATAGATGTATATCACAACTTAAGACAGAGGTGAAATAAATAATAGAATTTTTTTTTGGAACATTAAAATGATTTATTGCCAGATAGGATATGCATAGTAATAGTGATGAATTATGGGATAGTAGTCTCATGTGTGTTTGGAGAGTTCATTTTGTACAAAGTCTATGATTTTGGAGGTTGGATTGGATATTTGATCGTTGGAGTTTGGTTGGTTAGATTGCAGTTTTGATGATGAGTGGAAAGTTTTGTCATTGCCTTGAGAATGCTATGTATTCGTGTAACCCATGAATGATCAAACCCATTCACTGATCCAACTCAATTTATAAGTTATCTTTATTTTATCATGAAGCAGTTAACAGCTGTCCTGCCACGATATCAGCCTATAAGTCTCCAAGAGAGAGAGCGCGGCATAGTTTTCCAATCCAGTTTATATGTTATTTTTATTTTATCATGAAGCAGTTAACAGCAATCCTGCCATGATATTAGCCTATAAGTCTCCAAGAGAGAGAGCAAGGCTTAGTTTTCTGTAATCTATAATAAGCAGGGCATTCTTTGATACTTGCCACATAAGACTCCAAGAGAGAGAGCAAGGCATAGTTTATCTATTTTAGCCCCTAAGACTTAAAATAATTCTTTTATTGCAACAGATTTTGCATCTTTCAATCAAGGATTGTGGTTAATAGTGATCGAATTGGGATGATCTTCTGAGTGCTCGTGATGCATTGTGTGATTATAGTGCTGTGACTGAATTCTTTTATTTATCTCAAGATTGTGAACTGCTAGTCATTCTGTGGACTGTCAGATCTCTAGGGGAATAGATGGATATATAATTTTGGGCTATTACAAACAGACATGCACTATATAGATTATTGTTGAGTGATTCATCAAATAAGGAGATTAAATAATTTTTTTTTGTATTTGTAATGCATGATAAGGTGGAAAGAAAATCAGTCGATCAGTCAGAGATGGGTGTCAGACAAGGAAGTGATGTGTGTGTTTTTGGGGGTCAGGGAAGCACAGATGGGATATATATTGAATATATTGAAAGTTTGATAAAATGAATAAAGGTGAAATAGAGGTGATGGAAGGGATGATGTCGTGTTTGAGCCAAAGTTTCGAACAAAGGATATGTCAATCTATAGAGAAAATTACAAAAAGTATAATAGAAGATAGTCAAAGATTAGAAGATAATGCTGAAACCTTTTTAGAAGATAGAGCATTAGAGGTGTGTGAATATGTTAGAATTGTAAAATAGGAAGGTAGGCAGAGCTTACAAGTGTTAAAAGATAAGCCAGATAGCCAGACCACTGAGAATAAAGACAGGAATGAGAAATTAGATGAAAAAGTAAATAAATCAGCTAGTACACTGGTAGAGGGTAAGTCTCATGAAGTAGATAGGCCAATAGAAGCCATAAAACCAAATCTCTCAGTAAAGAGAGTACATGAGGTGATGGCCAGAGAGCAGATTGGGATAGATCATGAAGTGAAGAGAAGGAGAAGAGAGTTGGAGGAAAAACTCCACACATCAGATAATGTGATTAAATTAAAAGAGGCAATAGGGGAAATGAAACCAGATATTTTAGAAAGAGAATAAAAGTGTCAACAGTCGATAGTTCTCAATCTATTAACCAACCAGCATGTGTGGTTTCAAAAATCTGTCTTCTTAAATAGATTAGAGATACCTTATATATGGTATAGAGAATCTATCTCTCTGAAAAATTTAAATGTACATTGTGTATCGTACAGAGAATCAATCTCTCTGATAAATTCAACTGCTCTGGAAAAGTCAAAAATAAATTATATGTGGCCCAGAGAATCAATCTCTCTGAATGTAAATGTCCAGTGTGTATCGTACAGAGAATCAATCTCTCTGAAAAATTTAAATGCTATGAAAAAGTTAAAAGTAAATTATATCTGGTACAGAGAGTCAATATCTCTGAAAAGTTTAAATGTCCATTATATATGGTACAAAGAATCAATATCTCTAGAAAATGCAAGTGTGCCTTATATTTGGTACAGAGAGTCAATCTTTCTAGAAAATTTAAAAATAAATTATACGTGGTCCAGAGAATCAACCTCTGGAAGATTTATGGAAGAATTATATATGGTACAGAGAATCAATCTTTCTGGAAAGTTTTAAGATAAAGTAAGTATGGTATAGAGTCAATCTCTGAAAAACTTCAAGGCATATTACGTATGGTACCAAGAGTCCATATTTCTAAATGCAGTCTGTAATAGGAGGTTATATAAAATAAATCCTCCAGATATGTTTTATAAATATCCAGTCAAGATGAAAAATGGAAATATTAAAAATGGACTGGATGTACATGCACAATTTTATGCAGACCGCAATATGATTTGAAAAGAAAGGGGCCAGTCCAAATTATCAAGAAAATAGGAGAGAATGCTTTTATGCATGCTACTCTTGATGGGAATAAGGGAACCTATAATGCTAGGAGTTTGATCCCTTATACTTCAGTAGAGTAGCTTGGCAAAGATCTCTAAATAAATCACCTTTCAGTTTTCTACTGAAAAGGGGATTTGATAGGCATCTAGATGATGTTTACAAGTAGTTAAAAAAAAAAAATTTATTATTATTATTATTAGTGTGTTTATTATTATTAGTGTTATTTTATTGGTTATGATTTTTTTTCTTATTAGATATAGTTAAAACAAAAGTGCTGATGATTTTATTCGAAGGGGGGAATGTTGTGCCATTACAATTTAGTCATTAGCTAAATTTGTAGTAATGTGCATAAAAGAAAATGTACAACAAAAATCATCACATTTTTATATAGCAAAGGAAGCTGTAGGGTGTTATATCCGCACTTACGACTGTGCCAATGTTATAACTGCAAGTCATACTGTGCGGTCAGCAAATAACGTTCGCTACTGTTCAACTGTGTATGCTCTCCAACGAATGGTCTGCAACGAATGCTCTGAATATTCTCTGCAATGGATGCTCTCCAAACGAATGGTCTGCACTGAATGCTCTGCCACGGATGTTCTTCAACGAATGGTCTGCACCGACTGCTCTCCAATGAATGGTCTGCAAGCGGATGCTCTCCAAACGAATGGTCTGCAACGATCTATTTCTACATTTCGCTAAAGTTCAATTCCCACGCTGTTCTTTCAGGCTGGCTGCTACAAAACGGTTCACAATGGGCCTACTTTAGCCCCAGTACAGTGTAGTTGTACACAAACTCTTCGTAGTAAGCACTGCGACTGCCATCAGCTATCTCTTACTGGAATTGAACAGTAACTCTACTGTAGATGCACTCCATACTGTCTGCTACTCGCTACTGTGTGACTGCTCTCTACTGCCCTCTCTGTTACACTGCTTGATGTTACCCAGTCTTCTTATCGCTCTCTGACAACTGCAACGATCAACCAATGCACTGACCAATAAGGTAATATCTCTTATCTAGAAACATTTGTAATTAGCAAATATTTCTAGGAATTGTCGATCGCCATTACGTCAATGCACTAATTAAATTCCTCAGCTATCAGAGCATGATCTAAAAACAGCCTTACGAATAAATTCTAGTTTTTTCTGGAGTGCACAAACATGTCTGCCATTTTACAAAACACTACACAAATAAAGAATATAACTGTTGTCCCACTTTCTTTCTGCCTTAAGCTTTTAGAATTGGATCTTGTAGGGTTTAAACTTGGGTGCCCTACAGCTTCCTTTGCTATATAAAAATGTGATGATTATTATTATTAGTGTGTTTATTATTATTAGTGTTATTTTATTGGTTATGATTTTTTTCTTATTAGATATAGTTAAAACAAAAGTGCTGATGATTTTATTCGAAGGGGGGAATGTTGTGCCATTACAATTTAGTCATTAGCTAAATTTGTAGTAATGTGCATAAAAGAAAATGTACAACAAAAATCATCATCACATTTTTATATAGCAAAGGAAGCTGTAGGGCACCCAAGTTTAAACCCTACAAGATCCAGTTCTAAAAGCTTAAGGCAGAAAGAGAGTGGGGCAACAGTTATATTCTTTATTTGTTTGTGTGTTGATAAAAACTCAAAAATAGTAGTACACACATTTAATAGTTAATTTTTTTTGTTAAAAAGTAAAGTTATAACTTGTTACACATATATAGGCAGTGTATGTGTAAGCCATTTAATTGTTTTATATTTCAAATATTAAACATTTAACCTGCACTTGCTAAATTCTGATATTTTATTATTTCTCTATTTTACTTTTCTATAATTGTAAGTTGGAATTAAAAGCTAGGGATTTGATTTTAAATATTAAGGTTAGAATTACTCAGCTAGCAATTGGATTATTTAAGGTCAGTTTATACATGATTTGAATGATGGAGTGTGTGTGTTACATCACATAAATATATCTACATTTATTAAATATTGAGAGAAAAAGAAGAAAATCTGTTATATTATTTTTTTTCTTACTCAACAATTTTTTTTGTATTATAAGGGTTGTTTTTCTGTTAAAAAAACTTAGAGACGATGTGAGAAGTCTAATTTTAAAAATGTCTTATCTTAAGATCAAAAGAAAGAAGCTCAAATTTGAGATGTTACATAGGTGTAAAAAAAGGGATTAAGACTATTTTTTCCTTCAAAACAAAAGTTTATCTAAAAAGCAGGATACTGAGATTTTTCATACTATTCAACTAAAAAACGATTTGGTTGAAAATAAGTTATAAATCTAATTAAAAGAGGTGGCCAAAAATAGAAAAAAATCGGATATAAAAGCAGTCTGGAAAATCAGTTGATATTGTTATTATAGAGACTTTTAAAATATTGAAAGCAGAAAAAAAGACAAGAATTTTTAATTCGATCCGATATCCTTTTTTTAAATCATTTTTTTTAATATAACGTTTTGAAGGTTAAAAATATAGGGATGTCGGGCTAGAAAAAAATATATATGTCTCATCGTGGGGCTTTTTCCAGGCCACCTTGGAACCAACATATCATATAGGAAAGAAAAGATGTCTTGTCTGAAAAATAATATTCTACACCTTTCAACTGACTGAGAGAAATAAGATGTTTTTAAATAGAAAGAAGAAAACATTCACCTGCATTTGGAGGCGATCAGAAAAAAGAGTATTCTACTGATAAATATTAAATCATCAAGTCCAATTAATTGTTCCAGTAACTGAGTTTAAATCCCAAGCAAAATTATAAATGTGAAAACAACTGCTGTACTTCATCCACTAAAAGAATCATGCTTGACAGGAAGAGAGGAAAAGTTCACATAATGATTTCCAAATTGTCCACTAAATCAAAGAACCTCAATAGGATCATCATCATCAAAGAATTATACACCTCAAGAAAGAGATTGTTCCAAAGAAAAACGGAAATGGTAGCTGCAAAATATAGACATTGAACAAGATAAATTTGAATTATTGGAAGTCACTATAAAGAATAGAACTGGTAATATAAGTTTTTCTTTTATATATTTTCTTTATGTTATCAGAGATTTAGTAAAATTTTAGCAACAGAATGGTATATTTTGTTTAAAGAACTTTTAAAACACACAAGATCAATTGAAACCAAGAATTTCTTAATAACGATTTTAGATGTACTAAAATTCTGATTGTCTATTAACCTAAAGTTATGAAATGTTATTAATATGTAACATTTTTTTTTATATATTATTATTTTGTTTTAAATAATATTTTTGTTATTATGGGGATAAAACACGCACATACATAATATAATAATACTTGTTGCATATATGTAATGGCATGTGAATGTAAAGAAAGAAAAATAGGCAGTATTAAAAATATTAGATTTTGTTTTAAGTAAAAGTATAGCATTTCAGAGGGTAGAAGGGAGGGGGAGAAAAATTATTTAAAACTTGTTCTGGAAATCTTGCTCTTTCACTTCTACTAACATTTTTTTTTATCATTCTACTTTACCTGTTAGATTATAAAAGTATGTGTGCGAAAGAGAAAGGAAAAAAAAAAGAGAGTGAATATTTTTTTTTTTTATGAAATATTTTCTTGTGAATCCAAAACGTTAGCAAACTTAGTATCCAAATTTATGTATATATTTTTGACGGGAAAGGGGGAAGAATTCAAAATTAACATTATGATTGCCAGATAATCAATTATTGTTCTCATTATTATTTCATATAAAATTTTGGTTTTATCTTTAAATTATTTGTAGATTTTCGTAATAAATTAATAAATGTTAAATTGTTTTATTAAACAAGGCTATTAAACAGTGATTATGAATTTTTTTCTAAAAATTAGGTTTTATGTTTAGGCTTAGTCCTAAAGCTGTGGTTGAAACCATTATCGTTGTCATTATCTTCATCGTCATCATCATGTTTTAATTAATGGGATAGATAAATGTTTAAAGGCCATAAATAAATATTGATTACATAGTATTTAGTGATTTCTTAGTATTATTATAACCACCATCCCATCATCTATTTTATGCAAGGATGAGTGAATTGCCATCCTAAATTAATAATATAATCTGAGCTAGTAAAACTTAAAAAAAAAAAATATTGAAACACATTTGTTATCTAAGAAATGATTTCTGTCGAAGGAATTTTTTATATTCCACTTTAGTTTAAAGATGTTTTATGTTACCTAGGTGTTTACTTAAATTATAGTGCATACAGTGCTATGGGTCTAAAATCAAAATCATACATTTTGTAAGAAATAAGGTACCAAAGGGATTCAAACCTGGTACATGTGAAAAAGTTATAAATATAACTTTGTCTAGGTCCAGTTAACCTAGTGGTGCCCTGATAGACCATATTCACTTGTTGTTCACTTAGACATGCACTTGAGATCCAACCAAGAGATAAGAGTGAGCAAAATCTTCTGTCTGTATACCCTGAGAAGATATTTGATTGAGTTACCAGTGTACTCACTCACTTGATTTCCATATACCTGAGTTATAATAGTTTGTTCTTAATAATTTGTTTATAATTATTGATATTGTGATATCTTGAGAAATCTAATTATAGAAGTATGTTTCATTTAATCCAATGACCCGTAATATGATTGATAACTCAGTCTGATTTTTTCTTTAACAGCCACTACTCAGGTTAAATAATTCTTTTCTCTTTGATATAAAAATTCTATTACAATTTTTTTTGTTTATTAAGTTATAATATTTGAATATTGGAGATTTTATTAATATTCTTTTGATCTTTTAATTATGTTACAATGGATCAATGATCATCTTTAATTTTGTTACAATATATATATATTGTGCCATTACAATTTAGTCAGTAGCTAAATTTGTAGTAATGTGCATGAAAGAAAATGTGGAACAAAAATCATCATCACATTTTTATATAAAAAGGAAGCTGTAGGGCACCCAAGTTTAAACCCTATAAGATCAAGTTCTAAAAGCTTAAGACAGAAAGAGAGTGGGGGAAAACAGTCATGTTCTTTAGTTATTTGTGTGTTGATAAAACTAAAAAAAAAAGTAAAGTTATAACACATATATATAGGCAGTGTGTGTGTAAGCTGTTTAATTATCATTGTATATTTCAAATATTAAACTCTTCAAAGCTACCCTGCATTTTCTAAATTCTAATATTTTATTTTATTTCTATTTTTGTTTTTCTATCATTATAATTTGGGGTTTAAAAGGTGTAGTTTGGGATTTGAAAGTTAAGGGTTTAATTGTAGATATTAAAATCATAATTTCTAGAAAGCGTTCAGATTGTTTTATAGGCCAGTTTTTATAAATAATTTGGATGATGAAGTGTGTGTGTGCATTGCATAAATAAATCCACATTTTTTTTATTACATACTGAAAAAGAGAAAAGAAAATCTGTTAAATTATTTTTTTTTATTTTAAAGTTTGTTATGGTGAAACTTCTAGCTTTAAAATTTTTCCCATCAGCTTGATCAAAGAAAGCAGCTCAATGTTTAGGTATTATATTTGTGACAGAAAAGGATTAAGACAATTTTTCCTTCAAAACAAGATTAGTCTGAAAAATCAAGGTAGTGTGATTTTTAAATATGTTTCCAGAGAAAGTTACACTAGGAATCTAATTAAACGAGTTAGCTGAAAAATAAGGTATAAAACCAGTCTGAGGGGGGAAAAATCAGAAAAGAGAATTTTAAAATATTGAAACTAAGGAAGACAAGTATTTTAATTCTGCCAGATATCAATTTAAAATCATTTTTTTTACTATAAAGTTTTTTGAAGAGTGAAAATATAAGAATGGCGGGTTAAAATATATAGATCATCTTGGGTTTTTCTGACCCCAAAACCAGAACATCATATAAAAAAATGCCTTGTCTCAAATTAAATATTCTACATCTGATGACTGATTGAAAGAAATGCGATATTTTAAGCAAAAGAAAACATTCACCTGCATTTGAAAGCTGAAGGAAAATGATTAATCTACTGATAAATATTAAATCATCTAGTTCAATTATTCCAGTGGCTGAATTTAAACCCAAGAAAATTTATAAATGTGATAACAACTGATATACTCTATTGGAAGAATTATGCTTAACAAGAAAGGGAAGAAAAAGTTCCAGTGGCAAATAGTTCCCACTAAAGCAAATAATATCATCATCACCATTAAATTATTACAAGCCTCAAGAAAAAGAAACCGTTCCAGCAAACTGCAGAAATTGATTGCTGCAAAAGTATGAACATTAAACAAGCTAAGTTTCAACCCGTGGGACTGGTAATATGAATTTTCGTTATCTATTTTCTTTGTATGATCTCAAAGACTATTCGTAACATTTTAGAGATGAAGTTTTCTATTTTTTTTCTTAGAACTTTAAAAGAACCATAATCGATTGAAACCAAAAATTTCTTCAATAATAATAGCTATAACCTTGAGTAATAATTTTATGTATGCTAAAACTATTATATCCAGCTTATTAAAGAAGTTTATTTTCTAAAGGGTATTAGTGTATACCAATCTAAAATTATGAAATGTTTGTTAATATGTAAAAGATTTTTTTTTGTATTATTGTTTTTTTTTTATTTTAAATAATGTTTAGTTATAAGGGGATAAACACACACATGCACAGTAATATATTAACTTGATACATATATATAATGGTGTGTACATGTGAGAATAAAAGATCGCGCATTAGAAATATTGGAGTATTTTTGCTTTGAGGTAAGGTATAGTGATCTTAAGAGTAGTTTAGAGGGAAGGGGGAGAAGCAATTTAAAAACTTGTTTCTGGAAATCTTTTTCCGATTCTACTAACATTTTTTTTTTAACCATTCTACTTTATATGTTAAGTTTAGATGTATAAAGATCCAAAGTATGTGTGCCAAAAGAGTGTTTATTTTTTTTTAAATGAAATATTTTCTTGTGAAGAGAAAACTTTAGCAAATTTAGTATCCAATTTTATATACATTATACCTTTGACGGGAAAGGGGGAAAAACTTAAAATTAATCTAATGATTGCCAAATAATCAATTATTGTTATTATCATTATTGTTCATATAAATTCTTAATTTTATCTTTAAATTGTTTGTATATGTTAGTAATACATTAATAAATGTTAAATTGTTTTATTAAACGAGGTGTATATATTTCATTGAGAGTATTCTTTATTAGTTGTGATCATTCATCGTCAATGGTGAAGATTAATTAGTTAAGATCTAATTAGATATACTAAGATTAAACAATAGTTTTGAATTTCTTTAAAAATTAAGTTTTATGATTAGGCTTAGTCCTATAGCTGTGGCTGGAACTATTATCGTTGTCATTATCGTCATCATCATCACATTTGAATTAATGAGCTAGATAAATGTTTAAAGGCCATAGATAAATAAGTGATTTCATGGTATTTAGTTGACATTCGTGAATAATTGTAATGACCACCATTCCATCATCTACATCATGCAAGGATGTGTGAATTGCCATCCTAAATTAATAGTATAATCTGAGCTAGTAAAACTTATAAAGATATTGAAACGCATTTATTATGTGAAGATCTAGGAGACAATTACTGTCTGATGAATTTTATATACACCACTTTAGTTTAAGGATGTTTTATGTTTACCTAAATGTTAATGCATACAGTGAGTTGGGTCTAAAAGCAAAATCCTCTATTTTTGTTAGAAATAAAGTACCAAAAAGGGATTCAAACCCGGTACATGTGAAGAGGTTATAAGATATAACTGTGTCTAGGTTCAGATAATCTAGTGGCACCATGCTAGACCATATTCACTTGTTATTTACTTAAATATGCATTGGACATCAAACCAAGAGATGAAAGTGGGTAAAATCTACTGTTGGATTTATTGAGAAGATATTTTATTGAATTGCCAGTGTACTCACCCACTTGATGTTATTTCCTGAGTTATAATAGTTTGTCCTTAATAATTTGTTTATAGTTTCTACTTGTTTATTGATGATACAATGGCTGCCTAACTAGGGTTTGAAATAGGCCAAACACCTGAAATGACTAGTCTCCAAGCATTATTGTTTTTAATTATTGACATTATGATATCTTTAGAAATCTTAAATAGAAATGAATGAATTTAAGCCACCAATATTTTTATTTATAATTAATATTTACTTGAACATTGAAAGTAATAAATTTCAATGACTATTATAGTTACAACTTATGGGTCTCCTTAATATGTTCCTACTCATCATTTTGATTGCTATTGAATCATATATTAAGTTGCCTTAATATGATTGATAACTCATCAGTTTGATCTTTTGTTCAATAGCCACTACTCAGGTATTATTATCATTCTTCTCATACTTTAATTTAAGTTACAATGCTTAATCCTTAATATGTTTGAGATAAGCATTTTGATCATATATTTTTGGCTACAATGCATAGTCCCATTAATAATATTTATTTACAATGGTCTCAGGTTACATTTTGAGTAATATTATCTTTTGATCTTTTTTATTTAAGTTACAATATATATATATATATATATAAATGTTTAAATTGGTAATGAAACATTAAACATGCTTAATATAAACTAATAAGTATCACAAATTGTTGGATTAAATATGTTATAAATAGTAAATATTACAACAATAGTTGTCAATAAATAAACAGATATAATCTTTGATATTGTTTCTGCTTTGTATCTGTGGGTACTTAATGTTTTAAATACTATGTATATATATATATGAATGTGTGGAAATATATTCACATTTTGATAAACAAATAGATTGAAGATAGTTGTAAATGAAGTTATTGCTACTGTTATAGAGTAATTGACAGGTATTTAAACTTACAAGCCTTTATGATGCTATATCTAATCTAAATTCATAGTGTGGAGGTTTGTTTTGTTATTTTACATTGAATAGTAATTAACAATTTTAAAGATTACATTTATGGTAGTGAATGTTAAAATCTATTATTTATTTATAGTCACGATTATTATATGTGTGTGTGTGTGTATTTTAAATTGTTATATATGTATTAGCTTTAAATTGTAATAATGGTAAAATAATAAACACTAATAATATATAGCTTATACAGAAATACTTTTGATTATTTAAATTGTAATTATTATCAACTGAATTTGTGTGAATGAGAAACAAATGTTGTGTAATTTACTAGAAACTATATATATATATATATCAATATTAGCAGATTGTTTATTTATTATAGAATTTTTAAACTGGTTTAAAAGAATTGCCTTTTTAATTTTTCTTTTTTTGATGATGCTTTTCTTTATGTAATATTGTTGTGTAATCTGAATTGAAGTTAAATTTGAAGTTACTTACTTTTTCGTAGTCAAAGAAAGCTGAAGAAGTAATAGATTGATTATTTGTAGCTTTTTATATAATTATACGAGTATAGTAGTGGATATTGGATTTAATCTTTTTTCTAACGACTACCTTCATCGACATACGATTTTTTGCATCACATATAATTTGATAAATAATATTACTTTTTTGTTTTTTAAGTATAGGATTTTTGGAATTATTAATTAATTTGTTTATATTTGGAGGAACTTAAAATGAAATGTTGTACTTTAAATCAAATATTTTTTTTAATAAATATAACTTGAATATTATTTAGAAAAGACATGGTGTACACAGTTTCTGGAAAATCATGTGACATCTGTTTCTTGTCTGCATACGTTCAGTTGATAATGATTATAACCCATGTAATCAAAAGTACTTGATATAAATTATATATTATTGCTATTTATTTATTTACCATTATTTAAAACTATTGCACAGTATATTTTTAATGGGAAATTTATTAATATATTTGCAATATAATAACACTAAAACAGAGTATACACTTTAAACCACTAAACATCACATGATCACCATTCCTTATGCTTGCTCATAACTGTTATTAAAACAGGCAAAACTCTCCATACAGAAGTGCTGGCTTGCACTGAGTGGCACTACTGTATGGAGAGTTTTGCCTGTTTTAGTATACACTTTAATATTAATTTTATAAACATGTTAGACTTTCAATGCATTGAAGTATACTATGGTTTAGTGTCTTCATATTATATATGATAATAATAGAGGTTCTCTATTATATATAATTAAAAGATAAAACAGCCATTAAATACTTTATTTTAGATAAAGATCTTTTCAACATCTGTTCTTTTTATGGTACATAGTAAAGGAGAAGAGTGAACTCATTGGGCTGATTTAATGCCAATCAGTAAAGATTTGCAGTATTTTTTCTCTAGCTGATAGAAATCCCTATATTAATTAAGAATCAGATGTTTAATTGGAATGGTTATGTGCTAGTTCTAAAAGAAAAATCTTTAGATTGCTTGGAAGCTGAAAAAAATGTTCAAATTTTTTTTAGATTTTTTTAATTTCAGATTGTTAGCATGATTGACAATAGCTGCTTTAATACAAAACCTTTCCTAAATATGTGTGTCTGTGTGTGTTTAAGTATGCTAAAAATTATATAAACTTCATTAGTTTTTTTTTTTTTTTTAGAATCAGATCTTCCAAAATTAAATTCTTCCCAAGGAAGCAGTAGTAGTTTAAATAGTAATATTAGTATTACCAGTGGGAAAAGTCAGGATGCTCCGCCTTTATACTTTTCCACAAATTCTGAAGATATGGAAGAAACTTTCACATTTTCTCAGGCTAATGGGTATGATTGACTGTATATTAATTAGTATATTTGTTTTTTATGATTTATATATATATAATTACTATTATAATCTTGTAAGCATTAAACATGCACTACAATACTTTTTATAAAAGAAGTTTTGCTTCACATTTTAAATTATTAAGAATTTTAAACTTCTCTCTTAATATTATAATAAATAAAATTTAAAAGTGTGTGAAGCACTTGAAAGAGAAGCTATAAAGAGTGCAAAAATATTAAACGCTTAGTGCTTTTGAGGCAGGTTGCCTCATATGCATAGTAATACTGAGCAGTGCAGAACAGGGAGATAATGGCGATATGCAAAATATATGCAAATTATTTAGATAGTTCAGCATTTGGAGATGTCGAAGCAGACATTGCGTCTATTAATAGAGTTATTGTTACCAGCAATGAAGTATGCCTCCCTAATTTTCTGTTTGATGTCATTTTTCTCAATGCAAACTATCTTGGGGTTGGAGGTTTCGAATATATAGCCAGTCTTCTTAGAATGTTCCAAAAATGTTGATGAATTGTCAATTATTTTTCTTTGCTCTATTGTAAGTATATCTATGTTGAGCGATCCTGTTGGTTATGCCGGCTTTAGTCTCACCATAATAAATGGTGACGGCATGAGATGCTACAAACGACATGGGAGATCTGAGAGGGGTCGATTTTATCTTTGGAATTATTGATAAGCCAATTGGTACAGAGGGGTGTATGAAAACTGATTTTAAATTTGTTAGACAAGACCTTAAACAGTTGGTTGGAGATTTTAGGAATGTGTGGGAGGATAATATATGGAAGCTTAAGATCTTTAATATTTTTGCACTCTTTATAGCTTCTCTTTCAAGCATTTCATATTTTAAATAATTATTTTTTATTTAGATATACAGTTGATAAAAGATTTGGAGGATTCTGAAATCAGTCTTTGTGGTTAGATTTTATCTTTCAAAATATTTCCAAATAGAAATGAAATTCATTCACTTTATTTAAAATACATACTGTATTTCTCAATGGATAGTTTAATATTGCATAACTTTAGAGCATATAAAGACTTAATGGGTGCAATACTATATATAGAATATTTTTTAGGTGATGTATAGGTGCTTAAAAAACAAATCTATTATATATATATAATTAAATACATGTATAGTATTTATATTTTAAGTTAGATGTAATTAGAGGAGATTTGAACCCAGAATTTCAAGCTCCTTTAGTCATTCACTATAACCGATATACATGACCACATACATGTGAAAAAGATAAAGGATCTCCAGTATACATATTCCATGCTGAACCAGCACTCCTCAGTTGGTTCAGATATCTTCTCTCACACATATATATAATCAGTGCTTGGTTTATGTTAAGATAGCAAATCTTCAAACTTTAATGGACAGGCTGTATTTTTCCCAGCTCTCTTTTGTGTATTTAAATGGGCTTAAGATCCTACATATGAGGGGTCAGATTGACTTATTGTGATCATAGGTATGACACAATAATAATTAACAAACAAGGGCTTTGGACAGACCATCTTCATATTTTCAATGATATGAATACCTGAATGGTTCAAGAGTAGGGAAGATCGAAGCCTATCCATTAAAGTTTGAAGATTCGCTATCTAGATATAAACCAAGCACTGATTATATATGTGTTTGAGAGATGTTGATCCGGACCAACTGATGAGTGCTAGTTCAGCTTAAATACACATATTAGAGATCATTTATCTTTTTCGCTTGTACATGGTTATGTGTGTTGGTTGTTTAAGATGGAATGAATGACTAAAGGGAACTTGAAAGTCTGGGTTCAAATTCTTCTAATTGTATATATATATATTGTAACAGGACAGGTTATTAGTGAAATAGAAATAGTTACATTAAATACATTTATTAATAAATTCTTTTGTAACCAAAATGAATATCAGAATTATAATATAATCCATGATAAATTCCTCACTCTCTCAGAAAAGTTAAATTATTATAATATCTTTCTACTGATTATCCTATAAATAATGCAGTGATGATGGCTTATACTTATAGGTGATTACCAGATGGATCCCACCTATAATCTAAATTATAGGATCATGACCTCATATAACTAACTTACGTAGTTCAAGTCACTGTTACATATAATGTTAGCTCTCTATAGAATGGTAATTATCATAAGCCAAACTCAAAAAAAAAAAAATTTGTATATGATTGTCACACATAACTCACAATCTTGTCTAACTCAAATAAATTCTGGAACTGATAATAAAGAAGTACAAAAACTTTAAACTTTGACAAAATAAATAATTTAATAGTAATAATAAAAAAACAATTTGAACATGAGACAAAATAAGCATGCATTTCATAAATCAAATAGTAACTTAGTTCATATTAATTTTAAAATGAGTATGGATGTATTTTATCTCTTTATCAGTCAAAAATCTACATGAAATATTTTTAAATTTTGTAAAAGGGAATGTCAATTGTTTACATGATTTTAAATATATATAAACAACAAGTGCAACTCAAATTTTTTCTTTTTTAAAATTGAAATGCAAGCTTCTAATCCTTCTAACTATAGATATATAATAACATGGAGGAGATAAACAAAATATTCCACTTCAAATATTAGTAAATGCTAAGCAATGAAATATACAATCATAGAAATAATAATAATAACAAAAACTTTAAAATATAAATAAAATTAGTAATATAAAAAAAAAATTGTAAACTGGTTTAAACAAATAAATATAATAAGATGTGATATGTTGGACTATTTCCATCATTTATGAGTGAATGTTAAATGTACAGAAAATTTTAAATTTTATTTACACTTTCCAAATACAAACAACTTGTTAGTAATAACACACAAATAGACAATACAGGTTAGTAATTACACAATGTTTCGAGTAGTATCATTCTCCACTCTTCTTCAGGTGTTGCTGGCCTATATGCACAGTAACAATATTCGCTTAGAAGTTGAACTCGCACCTTTAGATTCTTGAATATTGAATTTTAAGGCATACGCTCTACCAACTCATCTATTCTGTCAAAGGCAAAATATAGTAGAAACTTGATATATTTATACATGAGTGTTGGTTCAAATCCTCCTGAGTCCTTCAATTTTTTTTTTTTTTTATAACAAATCTAATTATTTTTTATTTTTATTTTGATCCTAAGAGCAAGATTAATTAGAGGCTCCATACATTGTGTATTGCCACACTGGGTTGACTTATAGGATTATTTACCATTGTCATATGAGCAGCTTCCTTGAATTTTCTTCTATGCATTTTTCCTCTTTATCCAATATCTTTGTATTTTCCCACTTGAGCATATGGTCATTAGTACATACATGATCTTCTATGGTAGACAGATCTGTTTTTTCTCTTTTAACCATTAGTTTGGGTTTGTTCTTTCAATCGCTGCTCAACAGGGCGACAGGTCTCACCAATGTATTTCCTTCCACATTCACATGGTATTTCATAGATGCAGTTTTTGTTCTTCAGCATTTCCAGTTTAGGCTTAGTAGAAGTAAGCATTCCTCAAAGCGTGGTATGGCTTTGGAAAGCAGTTCTAATGTTATATTGACTGCAGATTTTCTTCAATTTGTCTGCCATTCCTGGTATGTATGGATACACTACCGTACCAATAACTGCTTTCTCTTTTGGTGTCTTTTTGTGTTGTCTATTGAAGGTTTTTTTGATGACTGCTGATGGATAACCATTCTTCATAAGCATTTGTTCTATGTGAATCTTTTCTTTTTCCAAATCACTGGTTTCTGAACAAACCTCCTTTGCTCTGTTCCATAGTGATAGTACAATGTCTTGTTTAATGCTTCTTGTATGATTGGATGTATATTCCAAGTATTTGCCAGTGTGTGTTGATTTCCTATACACTGTTGTTTTTACTTTGCCCTGAGGGAGTCTTGTCACAAGAACATCCAAGAATGCCAATTTTTGTTCTTGTTCTGATTCCATCGTGAATTTAATTGTAGGAGATATGTTGTTAATGTGCATCCAGAATGACTGTAATTTTTCCTTGCCATGTGGCCATACCACAAATGTGTCATCAACATGTCGAAGCCACACTTTAGGTGGACATGGAGTAGTATTTATGGCTGTGGTTTCAAGTTCTTCCATGTAAATGTTGCTGAGCAAGGGTGACAGTGATGATCCCATGGCCATCCCTTGATTTTGTTGGAAGAATTCTGAGTTATATTGAAAGTATGTTGTTGTTACACAGAATGTTAATAATTCCATTATACTATCAATAGGTAAAGCTGTTCTAGTTTGTAGACTATTATCGTCATATAACCTTCTTCTTACAATAGACAATGCTTCATCACATGGTACATTTGTAAACAGACTTTCCACATCAAAGCTTATCAATATGTCAGTTTTTTCCATTTATCATGTTCCTGGCTAATTCTACAAAGTGCTTAGAATCCCTGACTAATCATGTTCCTGACTAATTCTACAAAGTGCTTAGAATCCCTGACGAGATTTAGTCAGGGATTCTAAGCACTTTGTAGAATTAGCCAGGAACATGATAAATGGAAAAAACTGACATATTGATAAGCTTTGATGTGGAAAGTCTGTTTACAAATGTACCATGTGATGAAGCATTGTCTAATGTAAGAAGAAGGTTATATGACGATAATAGTCTACAAACTAGAACAGCTTTACCTATTGATAGTATAATGGAATTATTAACATTCTGTGTAACAACAACATACTTTCAATATAACTCAGAATTCTTCCAACAAAATCAAGGGATGGCCATGGGATCATCACTGTCACCCTTGCTCAGCAACATTTACATGGAAGAACTTGAAACCACAGCCATGAATACTACTCCATGTCCACCTAAAGTGTGGCTTCGACATGTTGATGACACATTTGTGGTATGGCCACATGGCAAGGAAAAATTACAGTCATTCTGGATGCACATTAACAACATATCTCCTACAATTAAATTCACGATGGAATCAGAACAAGAACAAAAATTGGCATTCTTGGATGTTCTTGTGACAAGACTCCCTCAGGGCAAAGTAAAAACAACAGTGTATAGGAAACCAACACACACTGGCAAATACTTGGCATATACATCCAATCATACAAGAAGCATTAAACAAGGCATTGTACTATCACTATGGAAACAGAGCAAAGGAGGTTTGTTCAAAAACCAGTGATTTGGAAAAAGAAAAGATTCACATAGAACAAATGCTTATGAAGAATGGTTATCCATCAGCAGTCATCAGAAAAATCTTCAATAGACAACACAAAGAGATACCAAAAGAGAAAACAATTATTGGTTCGGTAGTGTATCCATACATACCAGGAATGGCGGACAAATTTAAGAAAATCTGCAGTCAATATAACATTAGAACTGCTTTCCAAAGCCATACCATACTTCGAGGAATGCTTACTTCTACTAAGCCTAAACTGGAAATGCTGAAGAACAAAAACTGCATCTATGAAATACCATGTGAATGTGGAAGGAAATACATTGGTGAGACCTGCCGCCTTGTTGAGCAGCGATTGAAGGAGCACAAACTAATGGTTAAAAGAGAAAAACAGATGTGTCTGCCAAACCAGATCATGTATGTACTAATGACCATATGCTTAAGTGGGAAAATACAAAGATATTGGATAAAGAGGAAAAAATGCATAGAAGAAAATTCAAGAAAGCTGCTCATATAACAATGGTAAATAATCCTTTAAGTCAATAATCCTATAAGTCATACCAGTGTGGCAATACACAATGTATGGAAGCCAAAAAATAAAAAATAATTAGACTTGTTATAAAAATTAAAAAAAATTGAGGGACTTGGAGGATTTGAACCAACTTTCATGTATAAATATATCAAGTTTCTACTATATGTTGCCTTTGACAGAATAGCTGAGTTGGTAGAGTGTTTGCCTTAAAATTTGATATTCAAGAATCTAAAGCTGCGAGTTCAACTTCTAAGCGAATATTGTCACTGTGCATGTAGGCCAGCAACACCTGAAGAAGAGTGGAGAATAATACTACTCGAAACGTTGTGTAATTACTTACCTGTATTGCCTAGAGTGGAGAATAATACTACTCGAAACGTTGTGTAATTACTAACCTGTATTGCCTATTTGTGTGTTATTACTAACAAGTTGTTTGTATTTGGAAAGTTTAAATAAAGTTTAAAATTTTCTGTACATTCAACATTCACTCATAAATGATGGAAATAGTCCAACATATCACATCTTATAAAATACCATCATTATAAACTTTCAGACAAATAAATATAATCATTCTCATTTGAGTAGCTTCTGAAGTTTGAATTGTAATGGAACTTCGCAGATTTGTATATGACTTTTGAATCTTGTAAGTTAGTTATAATTTTAGAAGATCAAGGTGTCAAATTTTTTCTAGTATATATATATATTGGTTAAGCTGTTCCTATGTGGATGAATTCCTTTTTTCTCATTGTTTGAGGTTTTTTTCTTCAAGCAATAATTGTATCTTCACCTTGAGATTTGGTAATTAGATCTTAATATTCGATTAGTCACATCATAAGAGTGACAGGGAGGTTCAGAAAGTGGAGGTAACATTTTAAACAGTCAGACGTGCTACATTTCAATAGCATCAACCACAATTGGGACTGTCAAGGAATCTAGCTTCTCATTTCAATGGGTAAAGCATTGTATTGAAGTTTTTTTTGATGCAATAGTACAAGGTAACTTTGGTTCTACATGACCTTCTTGCTTGACAACTACTATCTATTAAATTTCTGGATAAAACTTTTCTATCTGCTAAGTATGTTTTTAAACGCTGTCCACATGAATTTAATAGGCAATTACTAAACATTGGAATATCAATTGGCCTCTGGTATAAAGCCTTATTCAAATAATTTATCATCTTATAAGCCATTATTTTTTAATTAAGTACATATGTACTAATAAACTAATTACAGCAGCATTAATTAATTAACTACATTATTTTCACTTTATCGATAAACAAGTGTTATTATACTTAACATTCCTTAGATGAAATATTTACCACATTCTGAAACAACCTAATCCAATTTTAATCAAAAAACAAAAATGTAAGTTTGACATTAGAAATTATTTATTTTTTAAAACTATAAATTTTTCAATTGTATGGACTTAAAAAAATTATTATTAGTTTTGAATGTAATGTTTACTTTCTTGTTTACAAATTCTGAAGCAAATTCTATTCTTTTAATATTAATTTTCCATCTTCACATTTATAATTCATAAATTATAATAATTACTTCTAGCCAATATTTTATCTTTTTATTCTACTGAATCTCTTAATTTTTTTTAATAACTTATATCTGATTTCAATAAAATAACTGGGTATGTGCTCACTTTTAAATATTATACTTTAATTGTAGATTGTGAGCTTTACTAATTTCTATATATGTACATGTTATAGTTCTCCTTTCCCTCAGAAGTGGACTTTTCCAGATTCCTTCTTTATCTAATCGGATTGAGCATTGTTTGTTGCTGGCCGATGGGCTGATGTTAAGCTAAACATTTAACCAATCATTAGTACAAGCCAATAAGCAATGATGACCGCTGCTCCAATGAGGTTAGGGATCTAGCTATAAATGGTCAGCCTTTTTGAGGCAAGGCAGAGAATGTATGTCTAATCTACAAAGATGGTACGCATTCTCCAGGAGAAGGCCTGTTAACCTAAACGGCAGTAAACACTCTTACAATAGCAATACGCTATTTGTCCACGCAGCTAGACAAGTCCACATAAGGACCTGACATTGCTAAGATTACTGCCAACTCAAGGCAAGTTGTCTGGCACAACCTGAAGAGTCGTTCTCCCTACCCTTGAGGCATGATATAAGGTATAGCTGTAAGTGGTAGATTGTTAAGACTCGGATCCAAGAATCCACAGTAGAACTATATTATTCTGTATTAGTTATATACGTAAATATAATAAATGTTATATTAATTATAATATTGGTGCTAGTATTGTTTTCTGTAGGTTGGGTCTGTAATCCAGACCAAACACAGCAGTACTTTAAGAGGCTTTAAAATAAAGTGCTCATTTATGTTGTAATGGCTTAAAATTCTCTTATTGACATATAGACATATATAATAGGCACTGTTGATTCTATCACTATATATATATAAACACTTTCATCATCATCAGTTTAACACAGGATAAAAACTTTTGGCTTTAATCAAATTTCCTGATACCTAGCTTCTCTATATCATTTTTAAATCTTATTCATTCATTTTTTCACATTTTTTTCTAAAACTTACAAGTTTGGGGATCTATTTTAAGACTTCAATTATCAATATCTTGTGTAGGTAATTAATTTTCTAGTTAATTGATTTTGTTCTAGTAGGAGACTTGTTTTCCCATATTTTTTTCTCACATAATAACTTTTTACTTTTAACCTAAGTCAACACTGTAAAGTTTTTATTCCAGCCATTAGCTTATTTAATTATATTGACTAAGTCAGCAATATACACAATCGTTTTATTTTTTTTTTTCAAAGAGGTGTGGCGGAGAGGAGAGAATCACACTTATATGTAAATGTGTAATAAAATAAAAAATGATTAACTTGGCTTCTTCACACTAAAAATATTGTGATCATTGGCTATTTAAATTTATTTTTAAATATATAAGTAATATTTTTAGAAATGTAATAATTGATCAAAGATATGTATCATGAACAGTCCATCCCCAAAAGTAAATCTAGATTACAAAAAATTATTTCTGTTAATGGTAACAGTAAACATAAAAACTTTATTGAAGCATTTAAAACTCAGTCTTTACTGATATGACACCCGGAAAAAAAAATTATCTGCAATAATATTAATAATCACCAAAGACAGAGAATTCATCAAGTAAGCCTGTAAAATTAATTTTAGTATAAAATCCACATCTTATAATAAAAGTGAAACAACAGACTATATAAAATGTGAATGAACTTCTCAAGAACATGAAATCTATAGAAGATAAAATGATAATAAATTATAATTATGAAATGTTTATAATCACTGATATTATAATCACTGATATCATTTTGTATAATTAGACAATAGAAAAATAAATTAAAATGGAAAAGCACTATTATACACTAAGATGTAATTTTTGAATGCCACAATGAAAAAAGGTAATTTAATATAAATATTTACAATAATGGAAATATTTGTCAAAAAAAAAATCCTTACTTTATCTCTGAATATGATTAACCATTATTGGATTGTTAAAATCTTGTTCACAATGAAATTACATTTAATATCTTTGCTAAGCTTTATAATTATTGGTTTGATATCATTAATTTCACAAGAGCATCCAAAATGTCAATTTTTTTTTCAGTTATTTATTTTGTAGGTGCCACATCTGAAGAATTCTTATAAATTTTTTTGTCTATAATTATATAGATGTCCTAGATAATGATAGCTTCATAGACAAATTATTATGACTATTTTTAACCCTCGGGAGGGTGCCCTTGTAATAATATGTTATTCATATAAACAGAAACAAAATTTATTAATCAAATCATGTGTGGCATCTTTAATTTATACTTTGATTTGATTTTCAAATATTTTTTAAGGCAATGCAAAATATTGCTTTTTTATTAAAAAGAAAGCATTTAGTTATTGAAGTATAAGGAAATTTCTCAAATTACTATAATAGTCAAATATTCAATACAATTTATTTGTCTGTAATGTTGTCATAAATAAATAATCAGTCAAAATAAGATTGAAATAAACAACTACTAATAACTATATTATGATATTTATCAAACTGGCTTTTATTTCCATTGAGATGTAAAATATGTTAAATTTATTTATGTAATTACAGTATGTAAATCTATGTTTTTAAAAAGTGCAATTTAATGTAAATAATATCCAGTAGATGGCTATGTGAATTGTATAGTATAATATTTTGAGGTCTCAAAGAAGATGAAAGCCGGTTCGATAAATATTATAATATTTATAATTGTTTAATTCAGTCTTATTTTGATGGATTATTTATTTATGAAATTTCTAAAAAAAATCACTAGTTTTGATTTTTATTTGAAGTGAAATAATGAGAAATGATCAAAGGTGTTTCTCCTAATCTTGTGCTTGATTGTTTTCCCTACCTGATACATTTTAAGAAACAGAATACCTATATATTTCAAATGATACTAACTGGGCCTTGTTGCTGTTATTTGTCCACTGAATAAATGTTCCACATGTGGATGCTTTAATTGATTAGATCATATCTTTGACTCTTTTATTTTTTAGTCTACTAATATTTGAAAACCAGAAAGAAAAAAAATATGAATGGTGACCAAAAGCTTTTCTAATATCAAAAATTTAGAAAATGTCTAGTTAAAAATGAAAGATTGAACTTAAATCAGAAATCTTAGTTTTGTAATCGTATCACTCTACTATTGTGCTAAACTGGCCAGGGCATCAGAATATGTTCTAGGTTTAAGTGGGATTTGTATACGAGTTGTTAGTTTTCAAATGTAAAGTAAAGAAATCAAAAAGCCAGGTTATGTTGTACAAATATAAGAAATAGTTACTACAATATATATATATATGTGTGTGTGTGTATGTATGTATGTATATCATGTATAGTTAATGTATACAGATAATGATAAATTACGATATATACCTGTATGTTATTTATAATTCACAAAAAATGTATGTTTGAATGAAAGATGAATGAAAGTTATTATCTTCATTACTTAATTCACTAATACATATTATATTACTAATATATATATATATATCAAAATTAATCATTGTCCTTTCATTTTTTCTCAATTTTTTATTTTATTGACTTTGGTCACGTAAGTTCGTATGGGACATGATCATGATGAATCTTTCATATTATCAGTCATCTTTGCATTGTCTATGTCAGTGAAATTGTGTATTGGTGCAATCACATTTCTTTCTTTTTAATTACATATGCAGGAATTCTAACTCCAATTCCCCCGCCCCCTTCCCTTTGGTTTTTTAACTGTCTACTCATTTGTTTTTTTTCTCTAACTTTGTTTTATTTTCTAAATTTAAATAATTACTAATATTAATGATGGATAAAAGACTGCAGGATTGTTACTGATGATATGGAAAAAAAATAACAGTATTAAAAAGAAATGGGATAGCACTCATAAGAAAAATAAATAGAATCAAAATAGATTCACTATTTTTTTTTTTTTTTGAAGGACTTTAAATACAATCTTGAAATAGACTGAAAAGTTAATTGTCTCAAAATTATGTTTGATTGCTTTAGAAAGAGACCAGATAGAATAACTGTTATGTATTTTTGTTCAAAGATTTGTTTGTCCTAGTCAATAACAATTTAAACTTATTGTTACATTTAACATAATCAGTATAGGTTAATGGGATTTTTGTTTTCATTTTGTAAAAATTGAACTTTTGAAATGTATAGAGGATTTAATTTGAATTTGAATTGGATAGTATACTTGAGAAATGAAAAACCGCATATTTATTAATATGGTATCACTATTATATATATTATAACGATCTGGAGAATTAGCAAGCTAACGTAATCTGCACTAGAGGGCGCCATCTAGGCATTTGAACCTAGAAAAATTTATAAAGTAGGCAGATACGTAAGTCAAAAAAAAAAATTTTTTTTTTTTTTATAAATTTTGATTCCGGTCGTTAGCCCATTGTCACTAGCTCAGGGAGTAGCAGAGATTTAAATTTCATAATCAATTCTTACCTAAGAATATATAAAAAAGAATAAAATAAGCCACTGCCAGTAATTAACACACAAACATTTATTTACGCATATATATAAAATTTAGCATTATTTTAGAATAACTTTTACTTTGGATTTTAACTTGATTTTAGAATTTAAATTTACATTTTAATTTTTATAATATTTATTATAAGTTTACATTTTAATTTTTTATAAGTTCGCACAGATGGGTTTATAAAATGTGTTTTTAATGTTGAGTATAGATCGGTTACATAGATTATACGGTCAAAAAACATTTCAAAATAAACATAAACGATCAAAATACAAAATCATTGATACCGTCAATTGCATAGGGAGGGAATACAAGAAACCCAATGGTGTTCATCATAAGACACCGCATTGACACCAATAACTTAAAAGACATCCGACATAAATACATCTTAGATACTCACCATAAGGTATCAGTATTTACCGAATGTCTATATATTTTGATCAAATATGAAAACCAAAAACATAATCAACCGGTAACGAACCCATGCAAACGTCTATACCCAACTTAAATTTAATGCATTTTTTATTTAGGGTATCGAGTATGAATAAACTACATAGATCTTCATTTGAAAAGAAAATATTCTTCCCTGATTTAACCTTAGGCAAAAAGTTTGCAGTCAAACCGGCATCAATCCATCTGATACATTTATGTATTCAATGTAGCATGAAAATACAACAACACAAAATACTATACTGTCAGGAATGTACATCTGAACAGTAAGTAGAGTTAGAGAAGACATCGTCTCTCCACCAACAGGAATGCTACATCTATTGGCGAGTAGAACAATAAACAAAAAACTCCATAGGAATGGATTGCGGTTCTTTGCCGACTTACAAACCCATCCATAGGCAAACAGAAGGTGTGTGGCGTATATATGCAATCCTGCCCGTAGCAGATCTCATACTACATCTACTAACTACATCAATATATCCAATCCATTGACCTAATTCAACTACGAAACAAATAACCTAAGATTTACCCTCCCCTAATATAACTTTACAATTCTATATAGCCATTCACGCCCGACTTAAGTTTAACATTTATGTAATTTAGTCTAACGAAAAACAAAAATCATATTAAAAACTTAAAAGAACAAAAAAAAAAAATGGAAATGATTTTAAATAAAAATAAAAAATACATCAAATAACATTATTAACATTAATTTACGTTGGTCAGATAGGATTCTATTTGTATTATTTACTAAAAGGTTTAGAATTTAGAGTTCTTATTGTTTTCAAATGAATATAAAGTTCTTACGATTTTTAAAACGTCCAGCTTTATCCTTTACAGTTGCTTGCTATTGTTGGTAATTTTGAACGGGAATTCCCACGCCGTACTGAAGATATTGGTATCCAGTTGGCCGTTGTTTTTATTTATCCGGAGGTCTTTACTTGAGCTGGTCCTTAACGTAGAAAATGATGTCATTTCTCTTTCTTTTTTAGCAGAACTGAAGGGATTGAAGAGTGCGTCTTTTCAATCCCTTCTCCTTCGACTCCGCACTAACACATATCTGTACTCTCGTAATAACTAATTAATTCTTTTATTTTCCAAACTTTTCCTTTCATATTAATTTTAAGACTCCAATGGACATTACATCATCGATGATGTATGGTCCTTTCGCTGATGTCCGATTCCATTGTTTTTCATTCATTGGCTATTAGTTTATTGTTTTCCTACCTGACCGATGCTTATACATTTAAATGCCCAAGGCTAGTTTACATTTGACTAATTAAATTAATCATTTCCATTTTTTCAATAACATTTTAATTTGTTTTGTACAAACTTAGATATATTTTTATCTTTAAATCTTTATACTGACAATTTAGTTTTAAAATACTTTTTCTTTTTTTTTTAATAAAGTTTTATTTTAATAATTTTTTTTTCATCTGTGCGATTATATTGATACGAGTTTAGTATAGGATTTTAATTTTCAATTTTTAATTCTTAAAAAGAGAAGTTTTATTTGTGAACTTTTATTTTTTTCATATTTACTAATAAAAAAACAATGTAACGACATCTGTGCTCGTTACAATATATAACTGTCTCATTAACTGATATGAAATTTCTTATATTTTCAGAAATAGAGCAGATAGCTTTGATTAAACAATGGTCAGCACAGACAATATTTAAAATTACTAGTTAGAAAGAGATCAAAAGCATTAGCAAATTGAGAAACAAAATCTGATGCATGAGAAGGATCAGAGTTAACCTTTCTCTTCTCTCACTTTCATTATATATTGCCAATACATGTCAGTGAATATTGATTGTGAATTTTAAAAAATCATTTAGAATTATGTAAGAATAAAAATATATGTATAACATGAAAGAATGTATGATAATTCTAGAGATGCAAGGATAGAGAATATTTGGGTATTAAGGAAAGAACAAAAACAGGATACAAATCTATATTGTAGAGAGAATATAGAAATTTTTTTTTTCAATATAAGATGGTGACAGAGAATCAGGATAATTTATAGTGAGAGTATAGAAACAAAAAGATGAAAAAAATTAAAGAATTTAAAAATATATATTGTTATGGTTTTTATGATAAGATCATAGAAAATAAAGATAGGATATTCTAATAGGAGGGAAAAAAATTGGCAGTGCTGGGAAAATGATCTGATGATTGAAGTTGGGGGTAGATGGGTTTACAGTACTCTTTGACAGTTTCAGAGAGATAAAGTATATCTGGGCATATGACCTATCCCTAGAAAGGTGTTTCTTTATCTAAGGAAAATTCATTTTACATCATATCATGCTGAATAAAAAATAGTTGACCAGAATTCGGTTTTGTAAACTGTCAGCATTAGCAGCTGGTGGCATTTGTTGTAATTCAACACTTTCTGTAAAGGTTGACTGATAAACAGTTACCACCTTATTTACTATGTAGTGTGTGTGTGTATACTTGTCAAATGGCATTTAAAACTTTCATATACTATTTCATTGTAAACAAATTCTATATGTATTATAGTTTTATTTTATTAATTGTATATCTTCTGTAGTAATCTTAATCAAACAGTGGCATCACATAGGCTTAATCTTGGAGATTCTTCTCCAAATGGCTGTTTTAATCGTCCAATAACTACTAGTCCAGTTGCAGTTCCATCCAATATTCGAAGGCAAAGGTCAGGTTCCAATTCATCTGCAGGTTGTGGAAGGTAAGGTTTTTTGCCTTTTTTCTTAAAAAAATTCTTATATATTCTATTTCTAATTATAATAGGAAAAAAAAAACCCTGTTGTTTATATGAAGAATTTTATTATTTTTTTGCATATATTTATCTATGATATAAATAGATTACATGCTACTGCATTGTTAAATTTACAATCAGGAAATTGTTTGGTATGATCATAAATTGTATGGCATGATAATGAATATTCACATGTGTCATATAGTTGAATTATTACAACGCTTTTTTATGAAACATTAGCTCCTATTATTATATTTAGATTATAATTAATGAAATTAAAATGGATTTAAAAATTATTTTCTTGTTCGGAATATATTCATTCTATATAAACATATACTATGCTTTCAGTGTATAATAGCCTTATATAGTAATGATTAGTGCATCCATTTTTCTTACAATTTAGTGTTTGATTTAGTCAAACCATGAAAATTTTGGGAGATTATAAACAGATTTAAAATTTTCATTTCAAATAGTTAGCTTTAGAGCTTCACTAGCATTTATTATTGATTAGTAATTGGATTTCTAGCTATCAAAATTCCAGATTAATCTGGGTTAATTGGATGAGTTTCAAACAGCTCAATAAACTTTTAATTTACCTCTAGTTATATAATATAAATAATATGGGTGCATGATTTATTTTCTCTTTTAAGATTTTAAATAAATAATAACATAATTCTATATTTAGAAGATGTGGGTGTTTGTTTGTAAAGTTATGATTGTTAAATTGTAATTATTTCTATTTCATTATAATTTTGAGATAAATCAAATGGAATTGTAATTTTATTTGAAATATATATGATATTTAAGTTATTTTGAAATAAATTATTAAAAAAGAGATGATACATTAAATCTGTCATTCAGATCATGGTATTGGATTCATATTTAACTTTTTGAATTTCATTAACAAATTCTTTAATACCACAATTAACTATGACAAAATTTTTCTCAAAAAAAAAAATAATAAGTACGGCAAAATGACCTTTAAATGGCTCATTAGAGATCAAAAATTCTCCAGTAGGCCATCATAGAAGAATATTGATGGAGGAGGCAGGTGGTGAAGATTTGAATACTTTTCTATCTTAGTTAAGAATAACCACTATCCATTTACTCATGCACAAGCTGCTTGACAGAAAAATTTTAAGTCTGACTGGAATTATAATAAAATTTCAAGATATTACATGCCTCGGGTTTTAATCTAGAATATAAGATTGTCATCCTCATTCTGTCATGGGTCCCTCTGTTAAAATAAAGTTTAATGGACAATATTTGGAAATATTTAAATTTGTTATCATGTATAATCAATTTTAATATTTGAAATATTATGAAAGTTTTTATTAAAGTTGTTATGATTAAAAAAAATTTTATCTCTCAGTCTGATTTGCTTGTATATGTTGCTTATAAACACGCTAAATTGACAAATAGGAGTTCAGTTTATAATCATATAATAAATTCAAGACCACATTAATATATCTTTTAAAATAGAGAAAATATTGATGTATGAAGAGCAATATTATCTTTATTATATTTCAATAACAAAGTACCTGAGTTTTTTACAATTTAAAATCATAATGCACACAAAAATTGTGAGCAATACTTAAAAAAAAAAAATGCAAAGAAGAGATATAAATCTATAACCTTAATTTGTGATATATATAAAATCAATCATATTTTTAAATCTCTGCCGCATCTAATGAAAAGAGATTGTTTTTGAAATATCATTATGACAAGAAAGGGTTTGATTTGAAAATTTTTTTAATGATCATTAGGGATTATTATTTTTATAGTTATTATTTAATGAGAGCTTTGTAAAATATGTAATTTGGTTGATTAAATATGTTTTTCTAGCAACAGATTGATGATATTCTGTTGGTTTTATTTAAGTATTGGCTGGAATAATCTGATTTACATATGATAACCAGTTAGCTCTTGGCATTTATGATTTTAATACATATGTAATATTGTTAAAATGAATTTTTTGTCACTGAATTTTATGTTTTATTTAAAATGTAATAATAGATTTATTTTATATTTATTTGTAACTTTTAACATGAATTTTTTATGATTGTATATGTTTGATTTTCAAAATAATAGACTTTTAAAAGGTTGGATTAAAAAAAATAATTATAAGTAATTATAGTCAAAATAAGAGTCATAGATCACATGACCTTATCTCTTAAGCTTGTAAGTTATAAACAATGAGGATTGCCAATTCCTCTATAAGCTTTATGAACCTACCCTGACACCTCTCTGAGGAGTGCCAAAGCACTAAACCATGATCAGAGATTTGGGGGGGGGGGGGGAGTCCTGACAGAGATATTTTAAGTGCTGGCTCTGGTTAAGCATTTATCATAAAGCTTGTAGAGGAATTGGCAATCCTCATTGTTTATAAGTAATTATAATTTCATTGATAAAATAAATTAAAATAAAATGGAATTTATTCAAGGATAGTATAAAAGATATACAAGTAACTTTCTTATATAATAATAACAAAAAAAAGTATTGGAATAATAATGACATGGTAAACAAAATGATAGAAAGAAGATGGGAAAATGTGAGTTCTGTAGAAGATAGAAATATGAAAGTTTAATAGTGAATTGAAATAGCGAGAAGGGGAATATAGGGGAAATAGAGTAACTATAAAGAAAAGTTAGATTTAATTTGTAATAGAATAAAATAATTTGAATGAAACAAAGTTGCAGAAATGAAATAGAAAATGAAAGTTGAAATGTTAAAATGGTTAGTAAAGGGAATAGAAGCATTGGAAAAATGGGATATATATATCAGTGATTTGAATGACAAAAATAGTAAATTTTCACCTGTATTAATTGGTAAAGAAGTCATGTGAATAAGGATGAAATAAGTTGCACAAGAATGAAGGATGAAATTCTAAAAATATTAAGTGAAATAAAAATTTGCAAGGAACAGAGAATTGATGAAATTGAAATTCCAGTTGGAAGAAAAAGTTTTCAAGAGAAATAGCTGATAATTGTACTGTAATTTTTGATTGTGGAAAGTGGCTAATATATTTTTCTTTCAATACTTAAACAATTCCATTAGTAAAAAGACATAATTGAATGAAATATATCAGGAGTTTAATCTTCCATGTTGCTACGGTGCTGTTATAAGTGTTGAATTGATAGATTATAAATACAATAATTGTGCTTTTATCTGAAGATCAGTTTTGATTTAGAAAATATAAAAGGACAAGGAGTATAACTGAAGTAGTAAAAACTATTATGAAAAACATATAGAGAGAAGAAGTTTTTTTTTTTTTTTTAGTAATCTTGGAAAGTCAGTTGATAGAATGACTGATTATTTTGGTTGGATATATTATGTGTGGGGGGGGGAGGTGGGAGGTATTAGTGGAAGGAGAGATGTTTATTGTTTTTTTATAAACTAGATGTAGGAAGTGTAAAACAGGAATGGTGTCTGCTTTCTGCAATATTGAATTAAGTTGTTAAAAGATTATTTTGATGAGGATGAAGTTAAAATTAGAAATAGTTGGAATGAACACAATACAGTTTTATGTTAGTTTAGAAAGTTTAGGTAAACATATAATTAACAGATAGAAAGAAGATTTTATGATGAAGCATTAAACAGGAAATTATAGATCAGATTAATGAATTTTAAATATTTGAAAAGTTGATTAACTGATAATGAAAAATAGTGATAAGGAAACTAAAATGAGAATTGCAATGTTTACACAGGCTTTTAATTTAAGTATGAGATTATTTTGTGGACCATTGAAATTAGATCTAAAAAAGTGGATTTAAATATTTTGTTTAGAATATAGCTTTCTATAGAGTAGAAGCATGGACGGTTAGGAAAAATGGGAGAGAGAAAATGAAGAATTTAAAGGTATGAATTTGGAGAAAAATTAAAAGGATTATTTTGAAAGATAAGACCAGAAAAATAGAAGTGTATAATTAAAAAATAATTTTTTTTTTTTTAAATTGAGGAAATAAAAGAAAGAGGATTTGGATTGGGTATATATTTATAGGTCAAGGAAAAAATATGAAAATTGTTTTGGAATGAATTGCAGAAGATATGAAGAAAAGAGTTAGCAGAAAAAAGAAATTGATGACAATAAAAATAGGGCAGATATAAATGATTAAAAAAAGTGATCTGATTTGATATGTGAGACCTGCATTTTAGCATAAAATTGATAGTGATTGTAATCTATATTTTTTATATATTTAAACCAATGAGAATCAAAGATTATCACTTAGTTTTAGAATCTTTTTGCTCATTTAATTCTTATCTGCCTATAGGCAGAAAATCTAGAATATATATATACATTCAAATCATGTGTATTTGGCATTTAGAATCTAAAAAAGTAATAAATTAAAATCTTATAAATACTATACATATGTACTCTTATTCTTCTCCTTTACTTTTTTTGCATTTCTTCATATATTCATATATATTGTTTATAATAACGTCTCTCATATACACTTTAATGCAAAAAAAATTTTTTAATAAAACTTTTTTATTTTCCTGACAGTTTCGACTGTTCAGCCGTCTTCATCAGGGCTTCTCAAATTTCCTCTGCTGGACAGTCAAAACTGTCAGGAAAATAAAGAAGTTTTATTAAAAAAATTTTTTGCATTAAAGTGTATATGAGGGAAGTTATTATAAGTAATATATAAGGTGCTGTGTCCAGCGGCATTCTATTGCTTGCTGGATTGCAAATATAAAAATAACACTAATATAATCTCAGGCGGCACGGCAATTTATTATTGATACTCCAATAGTTATAAACAGTTATTCTAAATGTTCTAGTTCTTCAATATTCAAAGTTATCACATTTGAATACAACAAGTTCAAGGCAGTTGATTTATGTGGGTTCTGCGACCAGATACTGCTGTCTCAAGAATTAGTTAAGAGTCCGGAGAAAATTCTTGGAGAGGCCAGTTGGCAAGGCTGACAATAATTATCAGTGGAAGAAACATGTCCATTCTTCATGGGCTACAAGTAGCTAATAATCTTCTCTTCCCACTTCTGGTGAAGATCGCCATTCACATTTTTGTTTTACTAATTTAATTGGTTGGAATCCTTCAGCCCCACGTGGTAGTAATAATGTTATTACATTCCAACCTGCATTTTTGTTTAATCAAATTAATCATATGAGTTTTTATCTTTATAATTAATTTTGCTTCTTTTTTCAGATGATTCTTGTCAGGAATTTAATACGTGTTTTCCAATGGCATTTAATTAAATAAATGCTGTGTCCATTGCGTTTATACACGCACATACTTTTTACTTTAACATTTTCTGTCTTTTACGGTTTCAGTAAAAATAAGCATTTGATAATATTTTTATTTTAACATACGCGTATTTAGCACACTTCCTTCCAGTTCCGAGATTCGTGTTTTACTTTTTTTCCTATTCTCTGAACTTAAAACATAATAAGTATGATAGGGGAGGATTTTCTTTTTAGATTTGTAGTATTTTCCTTAGGGACTGCATTGCTGTTGCGGCTTTTCCCAAACGTCCACTTGATGTTGTCTTTTTTCTGAAACAGCTGCGGCATTTGTTGACTGTTTTCATCTTTTTACAACTGGCTGGTGTGTTTGCGTAACACACTTCCATCCGCCATTTGGACAGACACCACTTGCTTGGTTAAGTGGCATACGATTTTAGCCTTATTCCAAAATCTGTCAATTTTGTTTCTAACCCATACACGTTCTTTAGATACAAATTTGTAGTTTGGGACAGGTACTTCATACTCTTCAGGTGACCTACTTTCCGCAAGCTTGATCCACAATTTACAGTCTAGATTATTTTGTGGGGTTGATTTCTCGACATTTTTCAAGGATTCGACTATGGCTGGTGTTTTCACATGCGATTGACAGTTTTTACGTTTTTCACTAAACATTACAATATCGTTATTTTTTCTCATCGATAATTTGATTCCTAAGTGCTTGAACCAATCACAGCCAATGAGAGGGTTTATCAGGGCGTGAATTATATATAATGGCAATTTTAGGTTTTTGCCATTGTCAGAAGTAATTGGAGCCTGAATTGCTCCTTTAATCTTTATGGCTTTGCCATTGATGTCCTGAGCTTTGAATTTGGTATATATACGTCTAGGTGGCTGTGTCATATCTGCCACAACGGTTTTCTGAGCTTTTATGGCCAGTAAAGACATCTCGCTGCCACTGTCAATTTCCATCAATAAGGTTTTTTCGAAAATTTTGACAGTCATTTCAAATTTCTGTGATTGGTCCAAAGACCCATTATTAATCATCGCAATTTCCTTTTGCTTAGGTTTTCTAGTAAAATGCTCTTGGCTTTTATTACTTGTATCATTGTCGAATTTCTTATTTCATTACATTTTTTCCAAATGGTCAACTTTATTACAGTGTTTACAGCATTAGTTCTTATAAAAACACTCACGTGCCATGTGACCTAGTTTTCCACAGCAAAAGCAGTTAATTTGACTTTTCTTAATCTCAGTTATGCCACTTTGGTCAGGCACCCTTCTTTCGGGTTTGTCGACTTTGTGGATTTCCTAAGAATCGTTGTCCACTACTTTCATGGCCGCAAATTCTTTAACTTGCTGTAACATAAGTTTGTGAGCTATACCACCTTTGATAGCTTCTTTATAATTGATATCCTTGTCTTCCAGTAACTGCTGTCTCAAACTGTCACTGCTTATGCCATATAAAAATTGTTTGAGGAGAGCTTCCTCCAGGTATGAGTCATAGACACAGTTTCTTGCGAGTTCATGCAAGGCTCAATCATAATCTTGTGTTTGCTCATTTTTGCCTTGTCAGAAATTTCTGAAGTGGAGTCTGGCAATGTGTCTAGAGTCACGAGTATTAAAATAGTCAGCCAAATGATCTTTGATCTGATCGAATGTTAATTCTTCTGGGGTTTTAGATTAAAAAGCCTATTTGCAATTTGGATGACGCTTCTTCTCACGGAGCATAATAATATTGCAGTTTTAATTTTGTCATCTCTTATTTTATTAATGACTAGGAGTTTCTCTATTTGTTGGATGTACAGGGGCCATTCACTTGCCTGTCTGACGTCAAATCCTGATATTGCCAGCTGCATTATGGCTTAGTCAATTTAGCAAAAAAAAAATCTTTCTTTTTTTTTTCCACTAACGAAATCAATTATTTAGACACCAACGTATTCGGCTGTCAATGCGCTAATTGTTATTACTGATGATTTTGCAATTTGCTGAGGATTAGATTATTGAGGTTCATAATCAAGACTGTGACTGTGCCAATTGCTGTGTCCAGCAGCACTCTATTGCTTGCTGAATTGCAAATATAAAAATAACACTAATATAATCCCAGGTGGCATGGCAATTTATTATTGATACTCCAATAATTATAAACAGTTATTCTAAATATTCCAGCTCTTCAACATTTCGAAGTTATCACATTAGAATACAATGAATTCAAGGCAGTTGATTTATGTGGGTTCTGTGACCAGGTACTGCTGCCTCGAGAATTAGTTAAGAGTCCGGAGAAAGTTCTTGGAGAGGCCAGTTGGCAAGGCTGACAATAATTGTCAGTGGAAAAAACATGTCCATTCTTCATGGGCTATAAGTAGCTAATAATCTTCTCTTCCCACTTCTGGTGAAGATCGCTGTTCATGTTTTTGTTTTACTAATCTAATTGGTTGGAATCCTTCAGTCCCACGTGGTAATAATAATGTTATTACATTCCAACCTGCATTTTTGTTTAATCAAATTAATCATACAAGTTTTTATCTTTATAATTAATTTCGCTTTTTCAGATGATTCTTGTCAGGAATTTAATAAATGCTGTGTCCATTGCATTTATACACGCACGACCTCAGTAAATATACGCGTTTGATAAGATTTTTATTTTAATATACGGGTATTTAGCATAAGAATATACATATTTTTTAATTAAATGCATCTTTTTCAATTGTTCTTGACTACCATCTTTATTTCTTTCATACTTGATAATTATCTTCTATCTATAATGTAACGATATATAAATATGTCGTTACATTAATTTAAAATAAAAACTTAAAAGTTCGCAAATAAAAGTAAAAAACTAAATGTTAAAATTAAAATGTTTTGTTAAACGTATATACATTCGCACAGATGCCAAACTTTAAAAATATTTTTTTTTAAAAAACAAATAAATAAGTATTTGAACGTACTTTTTTATAAAGAAAAAGTACAAGATTTAAAAATAAAAACAGGTATTAATTAATTCTTGTAATCTGTAAATGGAAATGATTGTTTATAAATTGTTTGAAAAGCAAGCTAGCCTTGGCTCGGACCCTAACGAAAGTGATGGATTAGTGACGTTTTGTTGATTGAATCCGTGTGGATGATATAAAAAGGGAAATACAGTTTTTTCTGAGAGTTCCAGCGTTTTGTGTTTGAGAGATGTGGTAGGACGCACATACCACACTCTTTATAAAAAAAAAAAATGAAAAGACTGTGATACCTTGAACCAGCTATTGCTATCTCCAGAACATTATCTTCCAATGGAGGCGTCGCGGGAATTAAAAGCAGAAACCTGGACTCTTCTACCGTGAGCTATGAACTTTACAAATTAACAACAACAAAAAAAAATAATTAAGAACTTTCGTCATTGTTTTTTTTAAAGAGTCAGCTAATTTAAATTTTAAAATGAACTCTTCTTTGATTTTCAAATTAATAATTGATTGTTTAAATTTATTTAGTTAAGTTTTGCTAAAATCATTTCCATTTTATTATTTTTATTTGTAATAATATTTATTGTAGAAATTATTAAATGCATTACATTTAAGTTGGGTATAGATGTTGCATAGATTCGTTAGCGGTTGATTATGTTGTGGTTTTCACAGTCGATTAGAACATATAAGTCAACAGTGTCACTGCGGTGTCTTATGATGAACACCAAAGGGTCTCCTGTATTCCCTCAGCAATTGACGTTATCGATTGACTTTGTATTTTGATCGGTTGTGTTTAATTTGGAATGTTTTTGACCGTGGAATCTGTGCAGCCGATCTATACTCGACATTATAAAACAAATTGTATAAAAATAATCTGTGCGAACGTATTTAAATGTTAAATTTAAGTCGGGCGTGAATGGCTATATAGTTTGTAAAGTTATATTAAGGGAGGGTAATCTTAGGTTATTCATTTCGTAGTTGAATTGGTTCAATGGATTGGATATATTTATGTAATTGTAGATGTAGTATGAGATCCGCTACGGGCAGAATTATATATATATGCCACACACCTTCTGTTTGCCTATGGATGGGTTTGTAAGACGGCAAAGGACCGCAGTCCATTCCTATGGAGTTTTATGTTTATTGTTCTACTCGCCAACAGATGTCGCATTCCTGGTTGGTAGAGAGACAATTTTTTTCTCTAATTCTACTTGCTTTTCAGATGTACATTCCTGACAGTATAGTATTTTGTGTTATCGTATTTTCATGCTACATTGAATACATAAATGTATCAGATGGATTGGCGCCGGTTTGATTGCGAAATTTGTTGCCTAAGGTTAAATCTGGGAAGAATATTTTCTTTTCAAATGCAGATCTATGTAGTCTATTCATAATCGACTCACTAAATAAATATTAAACTCATGGTTGTAATTTACTTAAATGTAAAACTAAAGATTAATAGAAAAATCTAAAATGTTGAATTTATTCCTCAAAATATAAATGTTATTTTATATGTGCGTAAATAAATATTTTTATGTGTTAATTTCTGGCAGTGGCTTTTATTCTTTTATATTTAAGATATAAATTAAGTATAGATTTTTATCTCTGCGTCTCCTCTGAGCTAGTGACTTGGGCTAACGATCTGAATATTTAAATAAAGTGGAATCTTAACAGCGCGTATCTGCCTACTCTATAAATTTTTCTAGGTTTAAATGCCTAGATGGCGCCTTGTAGAGCAGATATCGTAGTTTGCAGTTAGATTCGATCTCCACTTTCATTTTGATTGTTATAATTGGCGCCCAACATGGGGCAATCTTTAATAAACCACGAGTGCCCTGAGAATGTTAAAAATAAATCATGCCAGTAAGATTTTTCTTTAAAAATGAGTATATATATTTGTGTATTAACGTAATGTTATAGTCCGATATTTAATAAACCACGAGTACCTATGAAGCCAGTAATATTTTTTTGAAATAAGTATATATTTTTTGTATTAACATATAGTTATAGTCTGATATTTAATAAACCACGAGTACCTTGAAAATGAAGCCCATAATATTTTTTCTGAAATCAGAATATATTGGTTGTATTATATAAAGTTATGAATTTTGTGTAAAAAGTACTGCCAGTAAGAAAATTGCGTATATGTAGAAATAAATGCGAGGAATAAAATGTAACAATATAAATCATAATTTAATTTAAAAAAAAAAAAAAATCTAAAATCACGTAACTTCTTTGACTTGCCTAAGTTAATAATGAAATGTAGGGAAAAGGGAACACTTGATGGAGGAGGTGTAATCTCAGCTGGGGTGAAAAGGAAAGAATAGTCAGCATTTTTTTTTCTTGTAATTACTAACAAAGTTATGTCTTTTCATTAATAACCAAAGTTTTGTCCTTTTAAAAAAAAATTTAGTTAATCAATTTGTGTAATGTCATTACTTCTTTATGTGTACTATTATTATTTAAAGGGATTTCTATTGTTTATTAAGTTTCAGTCCATTATTTGATTTTAGAAGTGAAAAAAAAAAAGAGATAAAATATAGAATTTAGAAATATGACGTTACATGATTGCTGTTCAGTAGCAAATTCTTTTTCTATCACCATGATTAGGTCATCTAGTGTAAGATCTACATCTGTCATCTATTGATTATTAAGTTTATAGTAAGTGGCACAAATGAGGTGAAATAAAAATAATTTGCTATTAATTTATAAACATACATTCAAAATTGTTTTCCACTAAGATTATAAAATCAAAAAAGTATGGAGAAAACTGGGTCTAGTCTATTAATGTGTATTTAAAAAACAATTAAACAACCAAGATTAAAACTAAAGCCAAGAGATAGATTTGGCGATGCCATTAGAAAGGGATATAAAATTAATGAGAATATAAATGTGAAAGATATTGATAAAAGCGAGAGAAATGGAGGAAAATAATGTTTTTAGTTAAAGTCATTGATGTTCGTAATACGGGGGGGGGGGATTAAGCACTTAAAAATAGTGGTTTGAAGAGAATAAAGTATTTTCTAAATTTAATCATGTTGTTTACAATCAAATATGTGGTCTTTTAGTCAGACAGCAATGTCTAATAAATTGTCCAATTCTTTCCACACTCCATCTCATTTTTTTTTACTATATTTTCCATAGCAGCCATGATTCAATTAGTGAACTTTTTCAATCAAGTAAGAGAAAAATCTTGAATAGTTTATCTAAAAGGTTCAACCGATTAATTTTTAAGATTGTAAATGCCAAAATTGCACATCTACTATTAAAATTGTCAATTTGTAATTTCAAGCTGGTCATGAGGGCATAAATTTATATTTAAAAATGTATTGTGGTTTGGAGCAGTCTATCCTTGAATTCACTGAAAATAAAAATTCTAACTCATTTTCTGGTAATGATTGTATTATTAATGACTTGATTAAAATGAAAATGTTTTATTCTCTTTGGATAATAGTTTATGGCCAAAAAAAAAATCATTCTGTACTTACATATTTTTAATTAATATTTCATTTGTTTTATGTGCTGGTCAGTCTTTAAGCTTACTATAGCAATTCATTGAAATAATTAGATTAAATTTAATGTACTTTATTATAAAAAGAATATCATAATATGTTTGAGAGTTTTTAGTTTGACTAGATCAGGTGTCAGAAAACTGTGGTTCGTGAGTCAAATGTGGCTTTTTAATCCCAATCTCATGATTCTTTGTATCATGATAAACATAAGCACATTTTTTACTCCCTCTTGTAATTTGTAAAAAATATTTTGACGACACTAGGAGAGGAAAAGTGTGTATTACAACATTGTTTGTTTCTAGGATTATTGTATATGATGAATATTTAAATATTAGAAATTTGTGAATAAACCAAACTGTCAAAGCAATTTTTTGTCATTTATTTATTTTTAAGGGAACTGTTATTCTCATTAGGATATATACAGATTTAAATATAAATTGTGATAGCTCAAATGTAGATGAAATTCATATGAAAGCTACTAAAAAAAACCTAGTAAGCTATATATTAATTAACTCTGTCAATAAACAAAAAAGTACAGAATAGACCCACCTGCACTTTAATTTGGTTCACACATAAGTATTCAATTCATTGACATATTATAATGCAGAGCTTGACATATATATTAATGTAATTTTTGTCCTGAAATTATGTTAATATATTTTGTAATATGTCAATGAATTCAATGTTTATATATGATTTAAACTAAAGTATAGGTGATTCCCATCTATATTTTTTTGTTTATTGGGAAGTTGTATTAGTTTAGATATAATTTGTTGTGGGTTTTCAGTAGCTTCTCCATGAATTTGATATATTCAGATTCTGTTATGTATGTCCACAATCCTTGAGAAATTCATATTTATCATAAACACATTTCTCATCTTTCTTTGTGGCTTTTTAATGTGAGTGGGTTACTTCTTTCCTTGCAGCGCTTTAATGGGGGGTGGGGGTGGATTTAAACAAAATGGCTTTTCATATTAAAAAGTTTGCCAACCCCTGGATTGGATTAGATTATTTTAAACGTATACCTCATAACTTTTCTATTTTATTCATATTTATTTTAAGTAGCCATTAAAGAATATTATTACTAAAACTATTTTTAGTTCATGTATCAACCAAATTCATTTCTCTCACACCCCTATTCTTTCTTTATGCACATGTTGGTGTATGTAACTACTTCTGACTATAGTTCATGCTTGAAGACTAAAAGTAATTCTTAAGGACAATTGTATATGGAAGAATTGGGCTAGAGGTATTTTTATTGAATAAAGTTAGCGTAATATTTAGATTGTGGCATCATCTAAAATGGATTTTTGGCAATTTGAAAATAAATGAAAGCTGATTTTAATCAATAATGTAAAAAAATATTATATTATTTTGATCATAGAAGTTACATTCAGATTATTTGATAATATTTAGTTAAGCAATTTTCATGACTTTACTTTCTAAATGTATCATATTTATTATTCAAAAAAAGGTTATATTAGAGGTCTGTGCATAATCTGTAAAGTTTATCATAACAAATTCTATGTATTTTAAAGGTGTGATGATATATCTGTGTTTATTGAGTTCCCAGTATAGTTATATTTCCAAGTACATATTTTTGGAAAACCTAATTCTGGGGCACAATAATTATTGGATACTTGTGACTAAAGTTGCATAAAATACAGTTTCCATAATAATGACTGTTTGTTTATGAACTCTCCATACATGTGAGGATTATATGCCTTAATCTCCCCAAATTCCATTACAATATAGATATGTATATGTGTGTGTGTGTATTACAAAGAAATAAAGTCATATGTCACATGATCTAATTTAACAAGCTTGTATTATAAATATTATATATAGAGCTCGCAAATAAGCTCTTAACAAGCTTTGCAGAATATCCCCAGACTGGTTTCTACTACTGCCTTCCTCAGTGAGTTACTAAAGCTTGACTATTCCTAACATCTCACTAAGGAAGCCAGTAATAGTAACCGGTCTGGGATTGGGAATATTCTGCAGAGTTTGTTAAAAGCTTATTTGCGAGCTCTATATATAACATATATATTTAATATAGTCATCTATATACTGATATTTATAATATTTGATTCATTAAACTGAATTATAATACATATTCATGTGTATACAAAAACAATGGCTGCAGAAAGAAGTTTGCTATTAACTGAAAGGAGAACCTTTGATTCCTATTGGAGGCCTTAAAAGAACTGAGCGTGGCAAATTTCTTAATGACCACTCCATAAGTTCTTGTCATTGCAGCTGTTATTACTATGTGATTATTCATATAGTATATGAACATGGATGGGCTGTTCACCAACACGCATTAGCCAGCATGACGAGTTTATTGGTCTTTTACCTCTGAGTTTAAGATCAAGAAACATTAAAGTCTTTTTTCTCAGTTGCCTGATAAGGTGGAATGAATGTATGTGTAGATGATAAATATTTTTCCCATAGATATATACAATCATAACAGACAAAAATAAATCATGGCCCTTATTTCCAGAAGGCTGGTGGCCGAAGGCAGAGGGTGCTAAGAATTCCCTGATTGTGGACCCAGGCTGTCACTTGATGATGACTTTTTATTTAGGGACTTACAACTGCAGATCACTTTCAAGTGAAAGAATATTGCAAGTATTAAAAGAAGAATTGTCTTGTATTAAATGGGACATTGGACTTTGTGAAGTTAAAAGAAAAGGTGAAGAGACAATTGATTTAAAAGTGGACATGTGCTCTACTATAAAGGCACAAATATTGGAAATACATGTGGATAAGGATTCATTATAAATAAAAAGTGGAAGAACAACATTGTGGAGATTGATGCTGTATCAGACAGAGTGGCAAGATTAATTATACAACTTAATAGCAGATACCAAATGCAGATAATTCAGGTTTATGCCCCAACAAATTCTCATAGTGATGAAGTAGAAGATGTTTATATGGGTGTCAAAAGGCTTTTGATCAGAATAAACAATATTTTAAAATTGTTATGGGAGACTTTAATGCTAGAATTGGTAAACAAATGAAAAATGAAAGTGCTGTAGGTAATTTTGGTTATGATAATAGAAATGAGAGAGGACATAGACTTGTGGAGTTTGCAGAAAAATAAAAACTTTATATTATGAATTCTTTTTTTGAGAAAAATGTTAAAAGGAAATGGACATGGAAGCATCCAAATGAAAGTGTACAGTAGAATTGGATTATATTTTGACTAATAGAAAATACATATTTCAAGATTGTAATGTTCTTAATAAATTTAACACAGGAGGTGATCATCGATTAGTAAAATGTAAGATAAGTGTTAATGCAAAACTAGAGAGAGAAAAATTATTAAGAAAAACAATATTTACAGTTGTTATTCCTAATCTTCAGAAACATTCTAATGAATTTAAATTGGAAGTTACAAATCACTTTCAAGTATTAATTAGTAAATTTTGAACATGATTCAGATTTGAATGAAATTAATATGAAAATAATGATACATTTTTTAAAAACTGCAACAAAGATAGCTGATAGAAAAAAGCAGCAATTGACCAATGAAATTTCTACTGAGACTAGAGAATTTATGAGAAAAGAAGGGATATGAAGATATACAATATGATGCATTAAAAAGAATTGAATATTTCGAATTTTGTAAAAGGGTGCAGAAAAGAGTTGAAAATGATATAAGAAAGTATAACTGTGAACTAGCAAGGAAAGCTGTAGAAAAGAATAAAAGTCTCAAGAGTGTAAAACAACGTTTTGGTAATTGATAGAAAATTTATATCTGCAATAAGAAAAAAAAAGATGGAATTATTACTAAAAAGAGAGATGACATCATGAAATGGTTAAAAGACTTCTATCAAGAATTATATAGTAATAAAGAACAAGTACCTCCTATATCTATTATATCTTCCGAATTGCCCAGAATTTTAAATGAAGAAGTGAGACATGCAATTAAATTTATGAAGAAAGGAAATGCTCCAGGTAATGATGGATTTATAATTGATATATTAAAAGAAGCAGGTGAAAAAATAGAAAAAATTTTAGCAAAGTTATATACCAGATGTCTAAATGATAAAGGTGTACCAGATGATTGGAAGAATGTAGTATTAATATGAATATTTAAAAAATGTGATAAAGAAGATATTAGAAATTACAGACCTATCAGACTTTTATCAGTTTTATACAAAATTTTTACCAAGATAATTACAACTCATCTACAGAGAACATTGGATTTCCACCAACCAAGAGAACAAGCTGGTTTTAAAAGTGGTTTTAATACAGTGGATCATATACAGGTATTGAGAGAAGTTATAGAAAGGACAAATGAATATGAGTTGCCATTATGCTTTGGATTTGTAGATTATGAAAAAGCATTTGATTCTCTAAACATTTTTTCAGTTAGTAAAACATTGGATCATCAAGGTATGGATCTAGGATATTGTCATATTTTAAAGATTATTTATAAAATGCAACAGCAACAATTAGATTACATAATGATACTAGGAAATTCAACATTGAGAAGGGTGTAAGATAGGGTGACTCCATATCTCCAAAACTTTTTACGGCAGTACTGCAAGAAGTATTTTGTGGATTAAAATGGGAAGCTAAACGGGTGAAAGTAAATGGAGGTTATTTAAATCATTTAGATTTTACAGATGATATAGTTGTTTTTGCAAATAATGCTTTAGATCTGCAGGAAATGTTGCAGGAGTTATCAGATGAAAGTAGGACTAAAGATAAATGTTAAAAAGACTAAAGTAATGTTTAATGGATTTTCTCAAAATATGAAAATAAATATTGATTATGATGAGTTAGAAGTTAACAGTTATAAATACCTTGGTCAGATTATTAATACAGATGGAAACATAATGAATGAAATTAATCATAGAATTAAACTTGGTTAGAGTGCCTTTGGTAGAAATAACTTGATACTAAAGGGAAATATGCCTATGTTTTTGGAAAGGAAGGTTTTTAATAAATGTGTTTTACCAGTTCTTACTTATGGATCTGAAACTTGGACACTTAATAGAAGAGCAATACAGAGACTTCAGACCACTCAAAGAAATATGGAGAGATGCATGTTGAAAGAAACAAGAAAAGATCAAAAACACAATATATGGGCAAGAGAACAAATAGATGTTACTGACCTCATTGAAAAAATTAAAAGACTGAAGTGGAGTTGGGCTGGACATATTGCTAGAAGAGATGATAATAGATTACAATTGAAATCTTAAACTGGATTTCAAGAGATTGTAAAAAACCCAGAAAGAGATCACATGTGAGATGGATAGATGAAATAAGAAAGTATACAGGGGTGATGTGGAGACGAGAAGCTAAAGATCAGAGAAGATGGGTTGAACTTGGAGAGACCATCATCCTGCAGTGGCTTAATAATGGTTATTGATGATGATACAAAAACCATATAAGGTTAATCTACAAACAAATATTTATTTTGACAAAGTCATATTAACAAACTATTCCATTTACATATTTATATTTTAAATTTTTTTTTTTTTTAATTATTCAGTTAAAATAGAATATCTAAGAATTAAAATTTGTGATTTTTTTTTCAATTCTAGACTTGTGATGTACGTTGGCTATATTTTTATATATTTTTTTTTTTACTTCTTAAGCTGGCAAATAATATCTGCGACAGGAAGTTTACGAGGATCTGCATTCAAGGAACATTTGCCATCTGATAGCCCTGATACTGGCCACAATAATTTCAGTCAGTAAGTATGAATCTCTATTGTTAAAGCTGATTAGTACTACAGTTTACTTTCTGATATTTGTGTTTTAATGTTTTTTTTTTTTTTAAGGAAATATTGTGATGTATCAGAAGTAAATGAAAGCAGCCTAAGAAAAGAACGTTTGGATTCTATACGTAGCATATTTTATCAGGCCTATTGTGCTACCATAGGTTTTAAATTTAATAATGGTCCTGAGGGGGGTGGCATATCCAGTTTTTTAGATCAGGTCGCAGAAAAGGTTGGGATTCGTTCTGGTCGAACAACTTCTGTTTGAGGATGTAAATTCTTAAATTTTTTTAGACTGGACGTGGTAATTTGCTGAAGAATAATATATTCAGTAGATGAAAATGTTTATTGTTTTAATTTTCTAAAACAATAGCAGAGATCTTCAAAACCATGGACTGTCTCTATTTATGGTTACTTAATAAAACCAGAACATTCCAAAATCAAATTTGGATAAAAGTGCATTTTTAACTTGAAGAGAATTTGAAAATTTGTTTGCTTGATGCATTTTTAAATTAATAAATCCCATGGGATAAGTGTGTTCTGTCTTCAGAAAAGACCAAAGAATTTTTTTTTTTTTGTATTAAGACTCTGAATTTTCAGTAATTAGTTTGGGTTTTTTTTCCATGTGATGTCACATTATGATTGCAATTTTTTTCCCAAATACAAAAAAAATATATTATGTATTGTGCTTTTTTTTTTTTTTTTGATATAGTTATATTTTTTATGTATTAGTTTTCAGCATTATTTTTACATGAGTCATTGTATATGTGAAGATGTAAACTTTTTATTTATTTATTTTTTTAATAATGTGATGCTTTTTAAAAAAGTATTTTTAGAATTTTTTCAAAATAATATTACTTTAGTTATATGTTGTTGGGGGAGGGGGGGGTCATTAATTTTTTTTTTACCATTAGATAAAATTGCATTAAATTTTTAAACATTACAAAAAAATACAAGTTTGGAAATTGTAAAAGAAAAATTATCCTTTAAAATCAAATACAAATTTAAAAACTTTTTAACTTAATTGTTCAGCATTGTTCTTTTGAGATATTATTTCGTTCACTGCAAATAATAACTCTGAAGAAGACTGATAGTTAGTTGAAACTGTAAGATAATTGAATTTAATACAGCATTGGCAAGAATTACTAGAGAAATTTTTTAATGGAAATAAAGCATGAAGATGAAAACTGTATTGAACATCATGGAAAAATAAAACGATACTATTGTTTAAAAATATATTGTAAATATTATAGAGATATTTACATAATCTTATGGGAATAAAATCGTTAATTTCAGAAATATAAAAAAACCTATTGAGTTGAAGCAATTAAAAGCATAGCAAAACTATTGCACAAAAGATGGGAAAATGTTGTCAAAAGCAACCTTTTTTTTTTTTAAATAAATTAAAAATATTCTGAAATTCGATAAAATATTTAAATTATTAAAGAATCCAGATTTGGTTAATAAAATGGAATTTAAAATAATGGATAAATTTTTAAAAAATAGTTACAAAAAAAAAAAAGAAAGAAATTGATATTAGAAATTAAGGATATAGAAAAACAACTAAATTTATGAATTATTTTTAGGAAAAAGAGTAAACTTTTAATATATGTCAAAAGAAGATAAAAAATATTAATAAAAATATGAAAATAAGGCATGAGAAAAAATTATCAAAATTAAAAAATGAAGATAAATAATTAAGAATAATTACAATACATTATATAATATTAATATTGACAGATGAAGAAAACGTTTTAAAGATAGGCATTAAATATATTCCATATAAAAATAATTAATTAAGTGTGGCAAATAATATTTTAGAAATATAAACTAATTTAGAAATGCTAATAAGAAATTATACTACCAAAAAGTGGAAAATATGGATTTAAATGCTATTCTTAATATTGAGGAATTTAATTGAAATATATTTGATGTTTTTAAAATGGAATTGATAAATTTAACAAATAAAATGAAAATATCAAAATAAACAAACATGATAAATATTTATAGTTTTATGAAATTAAAAATATAAAAAGAAAGCATGAAAAAGAAGTAATTTGATAAAGAGGAAAATATTAAAAAAGAATAATATGCTAGAAGAAAACATTTTTAAAAAAATAAAATTTGTAATAAAAATTAAAATATGGGACATACTTAAAGGTTTAAAAATTAAGGATATTTGTTGAGATCAATTATAAATGGTATAAAATTATACTTTAACCTACAATGCAGATTAACATATGCAGTTTACATATTGCTCCTAAAAGAGTATTTGTTTTATATAAATATGATTTTGAATTCGATTTTTTTTTATTTATTATAAGCATTATTTACAATACATATTAAAATATTTGTATAAAAAAATTAAAAGAATATAGTCATAAAATCACAAAAATAAAATAAAATTACTTTTATTTAACTGAATTCAGTTGATTGCTTTTTTATATTCACTTATTATAATGAAATAAATTTGCTTTTTATTAATGTTGCCATTAGTGATAATAAGTTTTATAATATTTGTTTAAAAAATAGAGAAAAAAACAGTTATTTGTAAATGATGGAAAAAAATTTATAAATGTTTAGACTATAAGCCATACTGCTAAATCAGAAAAAGCAATCATAAAATGTATACTATGCAAGTTAAATTTAAACTAATTTGATTTTTTCAAAATAGAAATATACTTAGGAGAATATTAAGATGGTCACCTGTTCAATTTAAAAAATAATATGAAATTAAAGCTTTTGAAAATTGATGGTGGTATAATATACCACTTGTGGCCTTTACAGATTAATAATATTTTTAAATGGCTTTCAAAGAACATAATATAGATATTAATAGAAATAAAAAATCTTTAATAAGAAATAATAAAATTTTTATTATTGGGCTTAAAGAAATGATAAATAAATATAATCAATATAAATTAAGATTTATTAAAATGAATGTGATTTCAAGTATACAAAGATTGATATAAATAAAGCTATAGCTTTAGCTATAAATGGATATATATATAGACAATAAAAATAAAACAAAATACCAAATGCCTAAAGTGTATAAAAATCACAAACATGTGAAATATTGAAGTCACATAAAAGTTTAACAAATAAAGAATATTCTTACAGAAAGAATGATTAAAACAAAACAAAAAAAAAAAAAAACTCTATCACAAAAATGTAATTGAATATGATTTGAATTATTCGCAAGCAAATTGTCAATCAAATAGTTTTTGTTTGTTTTTTTAATATTGGATATTTTGCTTTGAAAGTATGTGTTTAGGTTATATTTTTATTTATTGGTTCCCTCCTTATTTCAGAGATTAATGTTTCCTGTTTAAGTAGAAAGAAGGATTATTGATGGAAGGAAACAATAAATAACATGTTAAGTAATATGAATATTAAATTGGAAGGATCTAATAATAACTTTGAAGAATTGAAGCTGTAAGATAATTGAATTTAATGAAGCATTATAATGAGAGCATAGAAAATTTAGAATTGTACGGATGTTTTTTAATATAATCATGATTATTAATAATATTTGTATTTAGAAAAGAAAAAAAGATTCTGTTATATATTGATTATAATAAAAACATTCAGAATAAGCAACTTTTAAAAAAAAAATTTTTAAATTAAATATTAGTCATAATTTAACAAATGAGCTTCATTCTTCTTCTTTTGTTTACATACTTTTTATTTATTTTATCATTACATCTCAACTTTACTGGGCAAATCATTAATTTGCACTTACATTTGAAAAAGTTTTACTCTAGAGCTATTTTATTGTTTTTTTAGATAGTACTACACACTCTTCATCAGATAACATTTATATGTGAAAAAGTTTTTTCCTTGACTATTTAATCAATTGCAGGATGCTTCTTATCAGTCAGCATTTATATTTGAAAAATTTTAAAGATTATTAAGTTTCAACTACAGAGACAGTCATTTATTTATATAAGTAATTCATTCTGCAGCTCAGTATAAGTTGAATTTTATGATGTCAGGTTTTTGTTTTAAGTTTGTATTTACCATTAGCCATCCCAATTTGAAAATATTCTTTTAACTAATGAAGATAAGTATTGTAAGATACACATAATATAAAATTCTTAAGAAATAAAGCTATCTTGACTTGAGTAAATTGCATTTTTTGAATTTTTTTATACTATATATATATTTGCCAGAAATTCAAGTTAACATTAGAAGAGGACTACCTGTATTAGACATTTATGTCTGAAAATTTTTTAACCTTAATTAGTTCATTCTCTCATTTCACTTTTATTATGTATTTATCACAGTTAATATTTATATCTATTGGAGTTTTTTTTCATTCTGGACTATTTCTTTATTAACATTTGAATTAGACTAAATATTTTTATAAATGTCAATATTTATAATTGGGAAATTTTTAACTTGGTCTATTTCTTTATTACATTTTGAATGCACTGAATAATCATCATCATCCAACTTTGAACTATCTTCCTATTATGTTTTAACTAAACTAACATCATACTAAAACTAACAGCAGTCAATAATTACATCAGAAAAAGTTTCAAGCTAGATTACTATTTCATCACTATGTTTTAATTGTACATAATATTTATTATCAATCAACATTTATATAGTAGCATCTCATAATCATCACTACTCATTTAATTATTATTCACTGTAATAAAACTATTTTTAAATTATGTTACTACTCAATTTGGGCTTCTCAACATCTAAATTTAAGAAGTATGCTAAGTGCTTTTTTTTCTTGGATATCTTCTATTAACATCATTTGTGCATTTTATTTATTTGCCAGTTGTCTAAATTTTACTAAATGTGATTTAAATCTAGTACTTCTGATAAAAAGAAAGATTGTAAATATTTCACTTTAAATGATGAAAATGTCATATTTTTCATCATCCATATAATAAATATATGTTTATTTTTAAATATTGTATATCATATTTATTCAATAAACTAACTTTTAAATTTATGATTTAAAGCACTAATACAAATTTTATTTAATTAATAATTAAGATTATTTTACATTTCTAGAAATTAGCAATTATAATAGCATCCAAAAGAATTTTAAAAAAATTAACTTTTATATGTCTGTCACTATAAATAAAGAAAAATATAAATTTTAAAGATAATATATTTATTTTACTTTTGTATCACAATTTTATAGGACTAAAAAAAACATCTCATGATCCCAACTTACCCAATGCTTTTTATAAACTAGCTATTTATTTCACTCTAGAGCTTGAGCAATTAATAGATACTAAATTTAATGTTTAAATTCTTAACCAGTGCTGCTTTATCATTATCTCCAGAATAGTTTCTGATTTATGGTCTTCATCAATGAGGAGTTATGAATCTGGATTTAGTATACTTGGATTATTGCCTTTTTGAATAAAGAAAAAGACTAATACTCTCAATAGGAATATTCATTTAATTGTGGAGTCCCATCTTTAATTTGGAATTATTGTAATTTGGAAAATTTTCAATTCTTATTTCATGCTTCAACTATACTAATCATCATCACCTAATATTTGTATCTAAAAAGATTTACATATGAATATTTTATTACTGTGTTTATATTATATTAAACATTTACATCATTCTATATCATGTCTGAAAAAAATCATCTCTGGCTATTTCAACTTGTCCAGGTTGAATCCCCCCCCTCCCCCATTTAATACAGGTTGAAGATAACTGCCCAGTTTGGTTGAAACAGGTAAACAAAATAAGTAAAAGGCATAAAAATAAAAGAAAAGAAAAGTTCATTCCATTGAACTATATTATGTTGAGTAGAAGTTTATAATATGTGCTTTAATGTTACTGAATTTTTTTTTTTTTTTCCTGAAAATTTTAGCACAAATGTTAGAATAGTGATTTCAAAAGCAAATATTTATGGATTATTTCCCAATTGTGCAAATTTTGGTCAATTGAGTGAAACTTACTCTTTCACTTGATTTATTGAGTGGTTGGCCATATATATATATATGTAAGGAATCATAGTTTGCTATTCAGAAGCTCTGATGACATTAGAGCACTAAAAGTGATGGATTGATCCTCTATTCAGGGACTTTACTTTTGAATTCATCATTCTACACTTTGCTAATTTACCAGGTTTATTACTTCCATAGCATTTTTAAAGGTAATTAGTTATTATTTTGCTATTTTATAACATTATTAATTTAAAAAATTAATTAATGTTATAATTTAAAATTTGTATATATTCAATTATAATTTAAGATAAATCCATTTATTGTTTTCATTTCTTTACAATTATCATTATCCAAGTATTAAAAATCAATATTATCATGGGTATATACATTTATAACTTAAAAATGAGTTACAACTATTTCTATTTGATGCTGAAAAATTAATACAGTTTTATAAATTGCCTAAAAACTCACCTGGTGTTGGTAAAGTGCTTTAGATGTGTTTAAAGCTTGACACTTTGTAATCAATTTTCATTTTCTCATTATATTGTAAAAATATTTTTTTCTCAAGCATGTAATCATATATATGTATATAGTTGCATAGTACACTGAAGCTTTTACTTTTAAAATTTTTAAAGTGTTTTTTTTTTATTTTTTTTGTGTAAATGCTTGAGAGTTTGTTTATTATTTATAATATGTATATTTTGTATAGATTACAACAAGCCCAATGGAAATTCATTTAGATTCTTGTTGGAATGTTTATTTATATATATATATATATTAATTTAGTCTTTCAGGATAACAAAAAAATTTGAAAACAATCAGTTTAGTTTATTTGATTTAAATTTTGTTTTTGAACTTTATAAAAGATTAAAAACCAAAAAAAATCGCGTGTGCTCCCATGGAGCAAACTGATGTAATGCACTGTAACTTCTCCTTAAACAGAGTCAGGAGTCTGTCAGCGCTATAGCCAGAGAAACCTGTTAACCACTTTAACTTCCCTTTCCATTACCCACCCTAAATTTTTCCATATTCTTCTCTATCCTGCTCCATCCTATTTCCACAATATAATCTTCGTCCACTCCATGGTCTTTAAATCTAAATTTCCTTTATTTTTTCCCCAAATCCCTATAAAAACCAATAATCCATTTTCTGTATAATCACTTTGTTTATATTTATTCTTCCACAACTTAAATTATTTGTACCCTTTCTGCTTTTAGGCATTTGCATTCAATTAACAGATGTCTAATATTTTCTATGCCTTCCTTACATAACTTGCACACTAAATCGCCCACATTTTTCAATTTATGTGCATATTCCTTTGTTGCTAAAAATCCCATTTGAGCCTTAAACAGTAAACTACTTTCCTTGCTATTATCATAAATTAACTCGCACCCAATATTCTGTTTACTTCTATACATATTTAAACTCTTTACTCTCCATACTAGTTCTCCATCTCTCCAACTCTTTATTCTTTATTAATGCATCTATTCTTCTATTCCATTCCTTAACACTATAACACTCAACAATTCTCCAAACACAATCATCCCATCTTATGTATAAGTATACTGACATAAATTCTTTATCCAAATCTTCTGCATATCGCATTTGCCTTTTTCACTCATCTTGTTGCCTGCCCTTTATTCCCAACCCAATTAAATACTATTTTGGCTATACTTTTATTATCCATAAACTGCAATCTACCAAACATTTTCATTTTGCTTTTTGCATCTCTCATATAAAAACTTGACCATCCCATTTCTTCTTGAATTGCCCCCTTTGTCATCCACACATCTGCATCCAATGCATGTCTTCCTACTTCTCTTTGTACTTTTTCTAAATAATCTAATATTCCTTTACTAACCCAATGTTTCGTTACCATTTGTCAACCCTGCTACTGCCACTCTCTTCCACACAATTCTAGCTACATCATACTTATATGAGAACACTGTTAATTTCTTTATCAATCCCTTTCTTTTCTTTGCTTTATTTATCAATTTTGTCTCCCATTCATCTAAGCAATTTCTCTGATTACTTAAAATGATTCCAAATAGTTATATCTATTCACCACATTTAACTTTATATCCCCCAATAACAATTCTTTGTCTTCATTTTCCCTAGTATTAATCATCATTACTTTTAATTTTTCTTCACTAAATGTAATCCCCATCTCTTCACCCACCCTTGCGGATGTCCTCAGCATAACTTCCATATCTTCTCTTTTTTCTGCACACAAAAAGAAATCTGCAAATAAAAGTCCCGACAATGTATATACTCTCTTGCCACTTATTAATGGTGTCTCTATCCCCCCTTTTCCTAGTCTTTCTATAGCTTTCTCCATTTCTCTCAAATACAACAAAAACAAAATAGGTAATATAGGGCATCCATGCCTTAGTTCTACCTCATTTTTAACTAACATTCTATATTTCCTAATTGATATGTATAGTAATTATTTTCATATAATTTCTTAACAATATCACTAAAGCTTCATCCAGTCCCAAATTTACTAAACTTACCCATAATCTTTATTCTATCATATGCCTTCTCTATATCTATAAAAATCATATATAACTGTCTACTCATATCCATAAAGTTGTGTAACTATAAATAATCTATCTTCTATATGCCTATCTGATCAAAAACCTCCTTGCATTTCTCCCACTATATTATTTTCTTCCATCCATTTTGCAATCCTTCCAGCCACCATATATGACAAAACTTTATATAGTACTGATGTTACCATTATTGGTCTATAATTGTTTAACTTTCTACGATCCTTCTCTTTTAAATAGTCGCTGTACTCTTGTATTACTCCAACTACCCAGAAAATCTCTCTTCTGTACCATCTTATTAAAACATAATAATAATTTTAATTTTGTCCTATGCCCCAAATTCATTATCATCTCTACTGCCCATCCATCCAAATCTCTTGCCTTTCCACTTTTCAATTTCTACCTGCCTCATTCATTTCATTTTCTGTAAACCTAATATTCTCATTACTATATGCCTTCATGTTTGCTATCACTCTGATCTTCACATCTAGCATCTTTTCTATATCCATTACATACTTATTTATGATTATCTCTTATTCTTCTCTAGAGCTACACTCTATTCCCTCATTATCTAGTAATACTATTTCTCTCTCCCCTACATTTTTATTACTATCTCTTCCACTTTTATTAATATCCACCAACAATTTACTATTCAATTTCATTCTTTCCCTATAATTATCTATTTTAGCCAACTTCTTTTTTTCTAAGTACTTTTCCCATTTAGCTAATATATAACATCTTTTTCACTTTCATTGCTCTTAATAGCACACTTATATTCTCTGCATACTTTCCATCTCTCTTTTACACTTTTACTAACTTTAACTTTCCTATTACTTTTATTCTTCTGAATATTCTCATCTAAAACTCTATTTGCCACTTTTTCTATTTCACCACAGTAGTCCTTATACTCATCCCCAACCAACTCTTCCATGGTTTCTTCAACTTTTTAAACTGATGTGATGTGATGTGACTTTTCCTTATACAGAGTCAGGAATCTCTCAGCAACTATGCTCAGGGAAAACTGTTAGCCACTTTATCTTCTCTTTCCATTCCCAACCCTAAGTTTTCCCATATCCTGCTCCATCCCATTTCCACAAAATAATCTTTGTCAACTCCATGGCCTTTATATCTAAATCCCCCTTATCTTTCCCAAAACCAGCATAAAACCCAATAACCTACTTTCTGTATAATCACTTTGTTTATATTTATTCTTCCACAACTTCATTATTTGTACCTTTTCTGTTTTCAGGCATTTACATTCAATTAGAAAATACTTAATATTTTCCATGCCTTCCTTACACAACTTTCAGACTTAATCACTCATATTTTTCTATTTACGTGTATATTCCCTTGTTGCTAAAGATCCTGTTCGAGCCTTAAAAGTAAAATACTTTTCTTGCTATTATCATAAATTAACTCACACCCAATATTATGTTTAATTCTATATATCTTTAAACTTTTTACTTTTCGTACTAGTTCTCCGTCTCTCCAACTCCCTATTCTTTATTAATGCATTTATTCTATCACATTCCTTACCACTATAACACTCAACAATTTTTCTAACACAATCCCACCTTTTGTACAAGTATACTGACATAAATTCTTTATCTAAATCTTCTGCATACTGTATTACTTTTCTCACTCATCTTGTTGCCTGCCCTTTACTCATAATCCAACTGCAATCTACCAAACATTTTCATTTTGCTTTTTGCATCTCTCATATAAAAACTTGACCATCCCATTTCTTCTTGAATTACCATCCACACATCTGTATGTAATGCATGTCTTCCTATTTCTCTTTGTACTTTTTCTAAGTAATCTAATACCGTTTGCTAACACATAACGCATTGTTACCATATTTTAACTCTGCTATTGCCACTCTTCCCTACAATGCTAGCTACATCATATTTATTATATGAAAACACTTAATTTCCTTATCAATTTCTTTTTTTTCTTAGCTTCATTTATCAATTTTTTCTCCCATTCATCCAAGCAATTTAAACTCCATTCCTGCCATCTGTTGTAAGTTTGGATAATTAATAGATACCATTGCTTATTAAATTCATATCCAATACTACTATATCCATATGTACAACCCAATTTTTGATGTATCATTTTCAGCATTATGGGGCTTAAACATGAATCTAGTGCATCGTCTATTATCTATTGATGGCAGTGGAATAGAATATTTTCTTATGTAAAAGATTAATATATAATTTTTTTTTTTAAAAAAAAGAAAAGATTAAGATTATAATTTTAAAGATACATGTTTAAAATTTTGATATATATATTTTTATAAAAGATTAAAAATTCCATCAAAAAAATCAAAATAACTTTTTTGTAATAATACAAATAATAATTGTGCTTTGTTATAAGTTTGTTTTTTTTTAATATGAAATGATGTTTATCTAAAGCAATAATCAGAGCAAAGATATCTACTAAATTTATGCTCTAGGAGGTGGATATCTTCCTTGAATTTAACTGGAGGATCAGTTGTTTTTTAGCATAATCTGGATATATATATATATGACATAATAACTACCCAAGTTTATGAATCTTCATTCTGTTGTGAAGGCGTTCATGTATTTTTAACAAAACTATAAAAAAGGACAATTTTTTTTATTATACATCAAAATTAAAAAATATTTTTGCATGTTCTCATTATTCATTTTTAGATAGCCTGAATTCAATACTGAATGATAAAAATAATTATCAAACAAAAAGGAAAGTTAAACAGTAGTCTTTACATTATTATTAAATTTGAGTTTATATAATTTATTTTGTCACAACTTCTATTATAATTCTGTAAAATTTTAAAAAGGAACTATGCAATAAGAAGTCTCCTACAAATTGAAGTGAATATTAAGTATATATGTAGTATTTGGGTTCTATTTTAATTTTTTTCAAAATTTTACATAAACAAATATTTATTTATAAGAGAAATGAACTTTAATAAGTTACAGGAAATATTGCAGAAATACTATTCATGTAGTATGCTAAAAATTTTGGTTAGTATTTTTTAATATGTCTGAGAAATTGTTGTAAAACTTAAGATATCAAGAAATGAGATATAAAAATACAGAGATTTATGAAATCTGAATAAGTACTCACCATATAAATTTTACGCAATCTTTATGTTAAAAACATTGTTTACTTTTCAAAATTTTCTTTTTGAAATATCGATACTGTATGTGCTTTATTTATTTATAGTGTGTAAATTAATGTAAATATAAAACTGATTACATATTTCTGTATAAGAATATATTGTACATAGCATCTAATATGTAATATAATATATTGGAGTTCTAAGGTTTTATAGTGAAATGCTTGAATGATGATGTAAGCTGAAGGTATTATTTTTAACTTAAGAAGTTATTTTATTGTCAATTTAAAAAAAGACTATTTTTCATTTATAAAAAAAAATGTAAGAGTTTAGAGAAAATGTTTTTTAAAATATTGACAATCATCATCAGGTGAGCATTTAGAAATGTATATTTTGTATATATTTTTATATTTTTTTTAGCAATTTTTTTTTTGTTATTAACATGAAAATATTCACCAAATAATTATTTGATTATATTTTACCCTTTTTAGTAACAAAAAAGTAAAATTTATAACTAACTATTTGTTTTAATTGTTTTTTTCTAAATTGTGTAAATACTGTACTGGATTTTGCTAAAATTCATGACCATAAGAAATATAGATTAAAATTGTTTTTACAAAATTAAGCTGGCTTCAGAAATTTCACCCATAATTATCTTTAAAATATTTCAGTGGTTAAAGCTTTGTCTGCAATCTATCAAAATGTATACATTTCAATTTATATTGACTAGAAATCAAGTGAAGGATCTCAATGTACAGCAATTATCTCATGCCTGCTATATATCTTACATGTCCGGATGAATTGGGATTATTTTTTAAGTGGCTGTGAATTTCTGAGCAAGCTTAGAATTTTTTTTTTTTTTTTGGTCACCATCAAATTGATACTGACTTCTAGCAATTGTATGGATAGTATTTCTCCAGAATGATTTATTATTTATTTGATTTTTCAGTCTGGCGAAAAGCCCATACATTATTAACAACAGGTTGAAAACAAATAAGGAAATCATAAAAACTTTTTTCCTATTGTTTATTTATGGAAGAATGTTAGAATAGCTTTTAGTCTTTGATGAGCTATTTTTTTTATATAATACTGTTTTATAAATATTAAGCTTCACATGACTTTTCATTATATTTTTGTTTACATTCAAATTGTTACAATATTTGAACTTTTTCGTTCATTAATTTGAATAACAGAATAAGAATAAAAAGTATAATGCCCATTTTACTTTTCTACTAGAAGACCAAACAATTAGAAATCTATCAAAAGTCTAGTTCTAGCACATTATTCACTGTTTGTGGAAATAATAGACCTAAGAGCTAAAGATTCCTGAATTGTTCTCTTAACTGAAGAATATTAAAAAAACTAGCTAATTAAATAGAATTATCATTCTCATCCTATCAATAGTGTTTGATCTTCCAAGTAACTGACCATATGATTATTACTTAATTAAATAGTATTGTACTAGGGTACAAATTTGATGACATGCAAGTGAAAAAAGGCTAAAAGTTTTATTGGGTGCTTCACATATTTTAAAAGTATTTGCAAGCAGATTATTATATTCTATTATTATGCATCATGAGTAAACCATTATCAGGGCTGCTTACATCATTTTACCAATATGCTCAAGAAATCTGATAAAAATATCTAAATCATTATTGTAACTCATCTTTTGCCTCATAGTAAATCTAAGGAATTATAGTGAAACATCAAAAAACTTATTAGATGCTTTTTATTGATGATTTTGAAGCTATTTATACTCTTACAATTGTTTTTGGTGTCTTCAGAAAAGAAGAAAAACAATTTAGATATAAATATACATTTAATGTTATGTCTATAATTGTTTATAACATCACAAAAAGTATTATTTTAATAAGTACATTAGATAAAAATAGGAAAGTATTATGAATTATTAAATATGATTACCTCAGTTATAGTTATGCATGCAGAATTGTATTTTAACATTTGTCAATTTAATTTTTTTTCCTTCTACACATATGGGAAGGAACTTATAGGATGGTGTTTTATGTTTCTGAGAATTTCCAAGTAATTTTAGATTTTTTTTTTTAAATAACTGGTACATTGTCAAGTTAGATAACTTCAATTATTATTTGATAATTGATATCTAGCTTTCCTTAGTTAGAAAGCAAAATATAGAAGGGAAATCCTCATCGATTAAGTATTTAATTAACTTGGTGAGTTAACTTTTTTTCTGCTGTGTACCTCTGAAAAAAACGAGTTATTTTGCCCTACTGTATGCTGTTTTACATACATATATTTATACATACATGATTTTATCCAAGTCTATTAAATATTTAAAACTAAATATGATTAAGGTAATATAAATAAGCAAATCATAATATTCCTATCTTTTTTAAATATTTACCAAAAAATTATTCATGTTTGTTTTTCATATACAAATACATGTAATTATAAGTAAGAATGTACCTAAATTATTTTCCTTTTGCAAAGACTATAGATTGTCTAGATTAATCAAAATGTTTAATACTTACAATAAAAAAGTAACCAAATTACTATATTTATTTTAAAAAAATTGGGTGGTTTATTATTTGAGAGTTTATAATTTTGAGGACCAGAAGTGACAGCTGCAACTGCGATCCATGAATCTGGAGTTCAAGAATCTGCCATTTTATTGTTGTATTAAACTTTGCAGGATATATATTTATTGATACTTTATTACAAAATTGTTAAAGCTGTATTAGTACTTTATATCATGTTTCTTCCAAATTAGTATAATTCTATGTAAACCAAGGTTATTTCCCAAAAGCTTGAAGTAATTAGAATATTTACCATTTTGTCACAGTCATTCGAAGATCTCAACTGGATATTCCCAAAACACCAGCAACATTCAATTGGAACATTTTTAATAGAGGATGCTCAAGGATCCAATCTAATTTAAATATATGATGCTGTAATTTGTTTAATTTATGCAGAAGCTACTGAAAACTTCCAGTGAGCCATAAGTGAACTAATACAACTCCGTTAATAAATGAAAAGGTACAAAGTGGACCCACATATACTTTAGTTTAAATTATATTACAATACAGAATATGATTTACATATATTAATGTGTTTTTTTTTACTTATGAAATTTTTATCATTGGATTAATTGACTTTGGTGATATTATTTTATGCAAAAGTCGCATCTATCTTCATCCACAATCACTCATATCAATTAAATGTCAATGCAACCAATGCCTGTAGAATCCTTCCTACAGCTGTTTTTTGATTAAATGTTATATCATGCAGTAATAATTGTTAAATCAATTAACTATTTGTGTATGTGAAGATAGATATTGGTATTATACAAAGAAGAGAAGGTAAGCTAAGGGAGAAGTCATGTGATGCTTAGTTTGCTATATAATATTGCTTTGTGATTGTTTTTTTTTTTTAACAAATAAATCAAGAGAGTATATTTTTACTTTAGATCTGACTTTTTTTATTATTATTATATTACTAGCTTGTGGTATTATGGTAATTTTCCATGTCCATGACTTGAGGTTCAAACCTTATCCAAAGTTGTAAGTTATTGGGGTTTTTTTTATAGTTAGCTGAGAAATTTTCCGCTGAAATTGTGATTGCATATAAGATAAACTTGTTGATGCCAGGAAAAGCATTCCAGTTGTAAAAAAAAAAAGTTATCAAAATTAGAAAACTTCTTGAATAGATGTTTGGGAACCAGTTGGTTAACCTTTAAAAAAAAACAGTCACATTTTTTTATTATTAAATAATATTAAAAAAGTTTTCTAATAGATTCTTTATCTATTTATTTAATAATTTCTGTATATATATAAAATCAGATTGTTTTTTGGTGATTTTCATTTTGTATTTAAAAATAATTGTATTTTTATATTGACATTTAAAGTTTTTAAAAGTCATCTATTTATTATTATTTTTACTGCTTACTATTTTTGCATTTTTTTTTTTAATTTCAGGGTTTAAACTTGCCATTCTGTGAAATATTATATGTATTATTGTTAAATTAATTTTTGAATTGTAGTGAAAAAGGTTTTTATTACATTGTTTTGTATATATAATATGATCAATAATGAAAATTACTTAATACATTTTTTTAATTTAACAGAGATTTCTCTTTTAAATAAAATCAGTTATTTATCATCATTAGATAGGCAGTTGTGTCTGAAAGTTATATAACTTATCAACTCAGATCATAGTCATTAAATAGGTTGCAAAGGTTATAAAAAACACAAGTAAGAATATGGACCTAAAAAGTCATTTCCATTTCAACATAAAGTTCACTGATATTGATACAACCATCTAATTGCTTTATCAGTTATTTAATCAAACACTTGCTTAGTTTTTTTTTCATCACATATTTCATTTTAACGAAATATTTCTTCATGGTTACCTTTTAAAGGAAAGCTTTTAGTTCACACAAAGTAATATGCTACTCATGATATATTTTACCATTTTAATTATGGAAACTAGCCATTGAAAACATGCATTCTTTATCTAGACTGAATAAGTTAGATCACCAATTCTACTTCTGATATATCTGTACTCCCTTAATTTATAATCTTTTTATTGACATATAAATTTCAACTTTTGAGTTTAAAACCTAAACTAACCATTTTCTCTTGCCTAAAAGTTTGACACATCGAAATATTTTTGGGATAAGTTTTAATTATAGAGTATTCATTATTGAAAAATTTGCTTTAAATCAATCCTGAAGAAATCTTCCGTGTTATTTCATGATGTAAGTTAATCCTGGAGTACTGCAATGTCTGTAAAAGTCTTAAGTGTTATTTTAGAGAGCAATTAATTCTGGAAATGTTATTTAGGATGTAAGTTAATCCTGGAAAAGTTTGAGTGTTACTTCAGAATGTAAAGTAATCCTAGGGATGCCTAAGTATTATTTTACGAAATAATTGTTTTGTTTTGAATCTTGGTTATTTTTCAATTTCTGTATCTAAAGACTTTTTTTTAAGTTCTGGAATGCAATTTTTATCATAATTTTTTTTTATTCAGAAAATATGATTTTCTACTTCAATATATTTCATCATCTTATGTATGAAAATGAATAAAGTGACGTTTCTAAATTAATGTAAATATTATTTTGTGGGGATAAGATTATATAAAACTAACTTCATACCCAAATGTAATCTAAACAGCTGAGATTTTCAGATGTGCCAAATTCTTAAATACCATTAACTATATCATGGCAATATATTTAAAATAAATTTTAATATCTGATTTAAAAATTTCATAAATATTGTATTATTATCAGTTGGACTTGTAGAATAAGGGATTGGTGATATATTTATCTTTTTAACTTATTTATCACTAGTAATTATTGCTAACATTTATAATTAAATTAATTATTGTTATTTTTTTTTTTTATTGTCTCTCCATTTTCTTTTACCTTACTGTCTTCGGTTACTTAGGTTTAGTCTCATTGTGAACATCTCATGCTATCAGTTATCTTTGTGTACTAACTAGATTATGGTATTGGGTGTTTATCCAGTCTTTTTTTTTCCTTTGTTTTCTTAACTTCTTATTTTTGTTTTTGTACTTTTTTTCTTTTGGGATTAGAATGATGGTACTTGTTTACTAGTGGCTATTAGTGATAATGACATAAGTAAAGTTTGAAGTGGAATAAAAAGATATACAAAAAAATAAGAAGAGCAAAACAAAATACATTACACATGATCTTAGAAGTAAAGGAGTAATGATTGAGAGGAAAATTTATATGGAAAAGGGGAAAACAGGAAATTAGTAGAAAGTTGATAGATAATCCTCAGGAAGTGTTATAATGAGAATCATAAACAGTCTTAGAATAAGAGATCTGGAATCAATCTTGCTCTTGTGTGGATTGCTCATATCCAAGGTTATTTATGATATATATTGGTATTTTGAATATATATAATTTTGATATTTGTGTATTCAAAACTATCCCCCCCCCCTTTTTTTTTTTTTTAACTGAACTAAAAAAAAATAATTTCAGCCATCAATCAGATTAAAGTATGAATATGGTAATGGTAAAATGGAAATTGTTTTATATATTGCAGTTTTATATATTATAATTAAAATACAGCATAATACAAATTAGAAGACAATTTAATGAAGATCCACTGTCTGATAACATTCATCAATGATGTTGGTAGATCCAAAAGCAAAAATTGATTTTGTAAAGGGAAAAAGCTTGAAGCAGTAATGTTAGAAATTATGCAGAATCTGATACTATTTAATAGAGCCCATAAAAGTGATGAATGAAGGATTTTTTAAAATAAAAGAAATCACGGCTGACAGAAAAAGTAATAGCAGAAGAACAATTGTAGTTTGGAAAGATTTTGACAATAAGTTAGATGAGTATACCAAAAAAACAAATAATTACCCAAGTCTTTTAGCTCTGGTGAAGACATGTAATGTAGCTGTCAATGCAAAAGTAATGTAGATTAAATTGAGAAAATTAGATTTACTAATGTAAACCATTTTTTCATTTTTAAATACTCAATAATCAATATAACATACATCTAAAATGTTGATATTCTTTATGTAAATTTTTTTTTTTTTTTTAATATGGATTTTTGCTGTACCATTGAGTTTCTGTAACTTCTGATGTTGAATCAACAATAAACATTCAATGACTAGCTTTAATTATCATTACAAAAATTATTCTATAATGTCATAATTAAGGATTTATTATAAAGATGCTGATATTACAAAATGCATGATGATATACTGTATATAAATTAGATATCATATATACCATACATACATATATAGATAAAAGATCAAGTCATATTTACTATTATTTATAGCAAAAATGAATTTGAGAAAAATTACCATTACATTAAGATATTTGCAAACATTCACTTAAAACAGGCAAAACTCTCCATACAGTAGTACCACTCAGTGCAAGCCAGAGTAATCAATCACCACTTGTGCATAAAATCCCTATCTAGTGCCTACTCATCCAATATCCCCAGACTAGTTTCTAGCTTAATAATAGTTATGAGCAAGCATAAGAAATGGTGATCATGTGATGTTTAATGTTCTACAGATTTTTATATTTATTATTATAAGAAAAAAAAATCAGAAAGTAAAAGCAATTTACTAATTTGTTCTTTGGCTCAGCTTAGAAAGAAATATCTAACTCTGTAACAGGTTTGAATTTAGTTTCTTTAAAATCCTACACTCATCTGTATAGTTTGGTTGCAATTAATAGGAGGTCTGACTTTTTTAGGCCATATGTGTTGTTCACCACTTTACTCCTTCTATCAGATTTAAGCCTTTTTTAACCAATTTATAAATTCATGATCATTAAATTTCAATGAATTTGGTGACTGCTCAAAGAAATTGATTTTGACACATTGTTTCTAGGTGGAATTAGTGAGTAAAGCAGTAGTGTTATTCATGTGAGCTTAAATTTACCAAACTTCTGATAAAGCTTATTATCAATTATTAAGTGGAAGTGTCTTATGATGTGGCACTTAGAAAATCTGCATACTATACCCATGAACTGAAATTTGTATCAAAATAGAGCTTGGAAATTTTATTAAATAACAAACCTAGGATTTATTTTCACGAAATTTGACATAATTATATGACAATTGAAAGTAATCAAGGATATATATATTCTTAATAAAGGATAGAAAGATTAATCTAAATTGGTCTTATTGATAAATAGGTGCAGTCTTCATCATGGGCAGATGTGTCATACTCCTTTAGTTGCTGAGACTATGGTTTTCTCTTTTTAACAATTAATGTTGCTTATAATTGCAGTTGTAATTAGTGAATTACCTGTATTTTTTATTTGTATCCTTTAAAATAGAATATTGAATTATTATTAAATGCCATCACATTGATAATGAATATTGGTGGTGATCATTTGAGGGGGTATATTACATCGCCTGTTTATTTTTTATGCTCTTCAATGTCAGGTTATTTTGATAATGAAATTATTTCATTGTTGAATTGTTTCTCACTGATAATATTTCTGAAGATTATACAATTTTTTAATGAAATAGATCATCTTATGTGGTATGATTTGAGAGAACTTTTATGTGTATGAAAATTGATCTTTGTGAGTTAAGCATGTGAGCATAAACTTAAGGAGATTTTGGGTGACACTAATTGTGAAGGGTTAGTTAGAAAGCGATGATAAAGTACTGCTGTCAGTTATTAGATGTGATTGTTTGGAAGTGTTTTTTTTTTAAATTTCAGTTGACTTTTTGGAGTCCGTAATCTTGCTTTTTACTTAACATTTTAATATTTTTAAGAAATTGTTATATAGATAATGCCAACAATCCAATTAGAAGTTTAATTTTCTACAATGTTTTTTTTTTTATCATTAGGTCATTTCTTCCATAGTGCTGCAAAAAAATTATCTACAGTTCCTGTAGAAGGAAAAACCATGAATGATTATTTGAAAACATTAAAAATAATTAAATGCTCAGACAGAAATTAAGAGTAGCTTCAAAAGTTCAAATATTTTTCAATTTTATAATGCATGATCTGTCAAAAAAAAAAAACATATCAATAAATGTCACAAAAGTTTACATATTGATAAACCTTCTAGTTGGAGTGTTATTTCTTTTCTTTTTTTTTCTTCATTTTAACATTGTTCATTTATCTATCTGATGCACATTCTATATTATGGTGTTAAATAATAATAAATTGTTGATTTTGGTATATAATACTATACTTTTTATTGTAAAACTTTATTTGTCACTAGTGTTTTCTACTTCAAATTTGCATTTCTATTTCTTTTATTGACATTTAACCATCAAATTACTGAAAGTATGAATATCAGAGTCTTTTTCTAAAATGTTTTAAATATAAATTTATATATGTTTTTTTTTAACTCAAAAAAGTGTATAATATATGGCTGAATGTTTTGTTGATTTCAATAAAACTTGAACTTTATTATTAAAATATCGTATTTGGAATTATTGATTAAAGGTATCAAAACTAATTATCACATGATTTTATTCTGCTAATATCAGTTTACATTAGATGTTTTCTTTAGTTAACTATGTAAACATAAATTAAGTCAGTCGACAACAAATGGCAGTGTACCTGACTCACTTAAATAACTAATAATTTTTTTTGTTTACTGGCTTAGAAATTACTGATTTTGATAAAAAAAATTATCAATGTTTTATTATATTTTTTAAATTGATGAAAGTCATTTAACTAAAAATTAGTCATATGAGTCAGTATTGCTGACTTATTAATGCTTATATATTTGGCTAAAGTAACAGTAGAGATATCTAATGCATCTTTATACAAAAATTCAATAACAGCAGATCATTTTGTTGCCTTTTTGGTAAAACCCACTGTTTGTAGTTTAAAGTGAACTAGAATAATAAATCATACCAATGAATGACCAACAGTGGTATAGCAGTAATTGATGCACTATCATTTTGTATAAATGATACATAAATATCTTTTGTTAAAAATAGACACACTGTTTTCATTAATATTAATTATATGAATCAGAGAATTAAAGTGCTTCTATTGAGCTCATTGTGAAAGTTAGATATTAGATGCAATAACCAACTCCTGAAATGTACACTGCTTCTGTGAGCTTTGTGTTATTTTTACAATTCAGAGCTTACTTACTATATATCTCATATCTATAAATTATTTCAATTACTGCATGTTATAATTTCTAACCTCATAAATTATTTATTGAAAGATTGTTGTTGAAATAAATACTATTTGAAAAATATTTATAAATTAAATACCTTCTAATTTCTTACTTCACAATGAACATCATAAAGGGTGCTTCAATGCTTAGATTCATATCTTCAAGATTCAACTCTTTAATACACTTATTTGTGATATAAATTAGAACTCATGTTGAACTAAAATTGGTAGAATTTCATTTTCTGATTTCTTAGCTCTTTTTTTCTATTTCAAATTATTATCAAGTGGTATTATTTCTCATTCACTTTTTTTTTTTTTTCTGCTGATAGTTCTAAATTTTTAGTTTACAAATGCCTAGATCTTCCAACAGAAACAATTTTTTACTTGGATACAAACTATTTTCACTAAGATAAAAATCACTTAATCCATTGATAAGCAGATATTTATGTACTGATTGGATAATTTAAAATAGAATTGCAATATTCTTTTGCCTAGCTTATTATACTGTTTCTTAATGGTTTACTGGTATGATTTTCATCTTCAGACAGTTTTAGAATGTAATTTAAATACCAAGACTTATTGCTTATTTTAATTAAAATTTGTTTTGGTAAAGCCGAAGTTTTGATTGGTTAATGAAGAATAATCTCTTCTTTTTTTTTTTAATCTTGAAATGGATTACAAAATCTACTAGTATGTGCACTTATAATTCAAATAATTTTAGTGATTAAAATAATAAAATATATATTTTAATTAATCAGTAGTATTTTTGATTACATTGTAATCTTTATCAACTGTAAACTAATATGGAAGTTTAATATCACATGATTTTCCATGAGCTGTGTAAGTCAGTATTTATTGCTCATGGAAAATCATGTGACATTAAACTTCCATGTTACTTTACAATTGATAAGGATTACAATATAATTGAAAGTGTTACAGATTAATTAAAATATATATTTTATTGTTTTTACCATTAAAATTATTTGGAACTTACATATAATATATTTATAATGGGTATTTATAGTATTTTACATATATATATATATATTGTAACATCATTGATTTGTAATCAGATGTCACACAAACAGGCACCATATCACATGGATTTTTAAAACACCAGAGTATGAGTCCTCTTGTAGACAATACCATGGCTAAATATAATTATTAAAATATAAAATTCTTTTATAATTCAAAATACCATATCTTAATTCTTAAAGTATCTATCTCAAATATAGGTTCTTTTGTTCTTTTCAATCATAAATATCTTGTCTTATGTTTTAAAATATATTTATATCAAATATAAGTTCTTTTGCAAGTTTAAAATATCTTGAACTCAGGATTCAAATTCAGGATAAAATGCACTTGGAACAAAAAGTTATTGGTAATACTTTAACTTGTTAACAAAAAAAAAAATATGATGGTTATTATTTAAGCTAGATATGGAATATTTGATACATTTTTCTTAATTTATTTTGGAATCTTAATATTTTAAGAAAGTAAAAATGAAATTACATAATAACAGAGTACTCAAATACTTAAGTAATATATAATTGGTAACTTTAAAAACATTTCTAAATACTTTACAATTATTTAAATATAATTATTTGACTAGTACTGTTTATAAAATACAGAAATCTTATATTTTCTGATGCAAATTTGAATAAGCAATATCAAAATAATGTTAGAAGGCAGTAAGAACATCTTTTATGCTGCCAACTATATATGTTTGAAATGAAACAAAACATCTTCAAAGAATGTAAGTGGAATAATTAAGCAAAATGAATGTATAAACACTATGTGATCATTGAAATATACTTTTTAAAAAAATTATTAATGCAAACTCTTATTAAAGTAGATTTCCTGATAAATAGATGTCCTAATGCAATGATGTCATAATGGCAATGAAACAAAAACTTAGTTAATTAATAATAGAAATATTTATTTACAATATATAATAATCCTTATAATAAAAATATTATTCCTATATCTCTCCTTTTTTTTATTTCTATTCATATATATTAGAATTTCTTTAACATCTCATACACTTTAATGCAATCTTTTTTACAATCCTTTATTTGATTACAGTTTTGACTGTCCTGCTGTCTTCATCAAAGCTACAACATTTAAACATAATCACCAATTTATATGCATTCTATAGAAACAGGACATATTTGAGAAAGATGGTGTGAAAATGATTGGTTATACTAATAAAAAAGATAGAAAATTAAAAAAAGCTATATTAATTAAAAAGATAAAGCCAAATCTAAATAGAGATGGGGGACAAAACATAAAAAATATTAATAAATATATATATAAGTTTTTCAAATAGATAAAAAGTTTAAAGAATCAGATAAAAAGTTGAAAAAATTGATAATAGAGGGAGTTATATACTAGGAGTATAGGAAAAGGAACCAAAATTTCAGTCACAGTTGTGCAAAGAGAAGTGAAACTTATAGAGAAGTAAATAAAATGAAAAAATTAAATTAAAAAATGAGAATAGGAAAATAAAAACAAATAAGAGTAAGAATAAAATAGTAATATTAATAAAGGAATAAATATATAAAATAATAGATAATAAAAAATATTAGGGAATAAGTATATAAAAAATGGAATGGTTATAATGATATATTAAAGAATAAATGTGGAATTATGATAAAATAAAATAGGAATGAAATGAAAGTAAAAATATATAAATAAGAGAAGCAAAGCTATAGAGCTAAGAAATATGATTATGAATGGTAATATGAAATATATATAAATATAATAATGGTTATATGTTTAAATGTAGCTCTGATGAAGACTGCAAGACAGTTGAAACTAAGCTAAATAAAAAGGGAATTATAAAAAAAAGATTGCATTAAAGTGTATAAGAGGAGATGTTACAGAAATTTTAATATATATGAAAAATATTTATTTACAATAATTATTATTTATTTTAACCTATTATACTATATTTACAAATACTAATACATTGGTATACCTTTTTTAAAAAACATTCCTACAATTTTATCATATAAGTTATACTCACTACCCAATAGTTCTCTTATTCATCAAATACGGTCTTTATTTCCAACTAGTACACATAAAGTAAAAATATCTCTATGCCTTTGTCCAGGCTACTAGGAGATATTGTATACTTTTCTTAATTAAAAATAGTATTAAAAATCAGTGTGGAGACACTTAATAAATATTAATATAATAACAACTAATATACAATATAAGACGTAACATCTATGTTAGGGCGAAGAAATATAATATACTTTAAATTAAAAAATTATAGTGGAGCTTATAATGAATTGTAAAGCTGAACATGACTGGATATATACCAAAATATACTCTAATACTGAAATTCTAGACAGTGGATAAAGGAAATATGAGCTAGCAAAAATACGAATGAGCACCCAGTACTATGGGTAAGTGGTGCCTCTGAATGTATGAGTCACACTCTCATGGAGGGGATAAATACATAAAAGTACTATAATATCCACTCAAAATTGCCTCAAAAATAATAAAAGGTATGGAGCTAATAATAATAAAATGAATAATTATCCATCTCACACACACATACAATGTGCACACAACTCATTCACTCGGTTTAAAATTATATGTCTACCAACAAAACTGCATAATGATAACACTATAAACTATATACAATTCTCATACACATACTGATATTTATATTACTTTCATTCTAAATACTTTTCATAAATATACAAAAGGCTGTTATACCTCTGGGTACAATGATAATTTTGAATACTCATTTGAAAAAATGAATAATAAAACCACAAAATAAACCTTTTAGCAGGTATCTTACCAATTCCTTTAATACTGTTCTTATAAATATCTATAATATTGTAATTAATAATCATAATATATAAAATATGGCTATAATAATTTTAAACAAACAACTACAATATAAGAGATTAAAAGTTCATTTCCTTTTTTTATAAAGAAAATTGCCTCATTCTAGTCCTTTTGTTCTTTTTTTGAAGTGATATATAAACACATTGGCCTTCACTAAAGTAAAGCAGACACAAAGATGGAGTTTATAATAAAATTTCTTGAAAAATGTTCATAAATGAAATTTCATAGCTTCAAAATAATGGCAAGAGCTGACAGTAGATAAGTTTAGTAGCAAACAATTTTTTTTAAAACACATTTTCAATGGCAATGAAAATCAGGGGAGCAACACAATGGTAATTCTTGATTTAAAATTGCTCTTTATGAAGTTTTATTATAAGTCGACTGCTGTCAATTTAAATTTTTTTTTTTTTTTTTAATATAATAATATGTTTGAAGCAATCAGAAATTTTTAAAAAAAATATTCAAATAAATGAATAAATAAACTCGAGATGTACAGCTATATTATTTGTTTTAGCATGAGACAATCTGGATATAGTCTTTTCCTTATGACAATTAAAGAGTTGATTTTCATAAATTGTTTTTTATTATAATTTTATAAGAATTTTAAATAATTGTCACTGCATTTTTTAGACTTAAGACTTATAGAAGTTCATTATTCTATATCTGAGCTTGACATAAGTAGATTAGTTATTTTTAATAATAATTAGTATTAATAACTAATTAAAAGTTAATTAAAACATGCCAGAGATAGTATTATAGAAAAGTTGTAGAATTTAACTTATGTTATATAACAATGAAACTATATTCTTTTTCTTATGTGACTACTATTTTCCTTTGGCTTCTTTGAAAAACATTTTTAAAAATTTAGCATTTTGTTAATCTTATTGTTTGATAAATCAGTTAAACATGCTGTCAGGAGAAATACTGCATGTATAACTTTCTAATTTTCTACTCAATCATGATGATAAAAATACAACTTAAACTTTTAAATTGACTTTAAAAAAATAGTTAAACAAGAACCAAACAATTTAACTTAAAAATAAAGTTAAAATTTGAAATGCAGATTTTAAGTGAGTGTCAAAAAATTTTAAGTATTTCTTTTTATACTAGAATGTTTATTGCTCTTCTCCCCATTCATGCACCAAAATCTTTACTGCATTTTTTTATCAAACCAATCATTTAAAGGTTTACATATTTAAATTAATAGTGCATTATTGACTTTAATTGGTCTGACGTTGACCTTGCACTTTAAATTCAAATGATTCGGTCATGTGATGTGTAGACAATAAATGAACTTGTTAGTGATTTTTATCAACTCTAAATAATTATTAAATCAATTATTTAATAAAATTATTAATTAATTTTTAAATTAAACACTTCATTAAAATACCTCTTTTTCACTCTTTTCCTAGTATTATTTAAAAGCTTATTTTTTTAATAATTTAAAAACTAATTAACTGTATCCAATTTTTAAAATACACTTAATAAATCTTTTTAACTTTCAATATTTCACATGCACATACTCATATGTACATTAAATATAGCCATATTTAATGCAATGAAAATAAATTAATTATTGACAGACTTTTAAAACCAATTAAAAATTAACATTAATCTCAGTCAGTTATACTTACTATTGTTAAACTTTATTTTAAAAATCAACAACTAAAAATCCTAACAAGTTAACTAATCATTTTGGACATCATAAAACAATTTTATCTATTATATCTATTTGAAACATATTAAGCTCTAGATTAACTCTTCTTTAGTTTAAAAATATTAATTTTATCAATCAGTTATTAAACAATCTAAGATAATTTTTTAAATAATTGCTAATTAAATAGGCTAACTAAATTAATTTAACTCATACTATTGAAACAATTTAAGATTTTTAATATAGTAATACAGATAAAGAAATTTTCTTATTATAGTTTTATAAAAAAAATTGCTTTAGAACATAACACTAACCCATAGGGTTAAATATATGGTTACAATATATATATATTTTCCAAGCTTCCAATCTCTATATGATAAATGGATACAAGACATAATATATTTTAATTCCTGTATGACAAAAATCTTTATAAACTCTAGACATGTATTTGTATAAAAGTATTATAATATTTAAATCACAATTTTTAATAGTCATTAATATTTTACATACAAACAAGAATTTTAAATTATAGTAATGTAAGAGTTAAAATCAGTATTATCAGGTTGTTTTAAATATAGCATAATTATTTTCACAGAACAGGTTTATATTTTTAATTTCATTTTATTTTTCAATCCTAGTAAGAAGAGAGATTGTTTATTAATAGGATGCATAATCTAGTCAGTAGTAGTTTTTTTAAGTATAAGTGATAGCAATGAGAACTATTTTGTTTTACTTTAACTTTAATATTCTTTTTTTTTAAACTAGATTTAATCTTGAATGATTTTCTCAAGGACTAAATGAGAAGTATGGATATTAGTTCAACATAAAGAAGTAATATTATGACTAGAATACTTCTATTATTATGTAAACTCTAAATATGAGAGTTAAGACAATCTTCATATTTTCCAGTAAAAAAAAGGGTAGACAGTTATGATCTTTAAATTCCTTTGAGGCTAAATCATTGGCTTTTATTTCCTGGAAAATCTACACTGAAATTATTTACATAAATCAATTAGCTAGTATGTAATTAGCTTTACATTGCTGCCATAGTTAATTTTGAAAAAACATTACTGCAAACAATTCTTTAAAATAAAAAATAATTATGTTTAACTTTCTTAATATTAACTATAACTATATATGCATAATCTCTACATTGAGTATAGTTTGAACATCATATATGCTAGTAAATAATTAAAAAAACACTACATGAAAAGACTTCTCCAGCAGAGCATCCTTCTCGCTTGTTTTTGGAATAGAGATAGAGAAAGTCTTATTTATCAAGCTTGTCTACTGCCAAATGATAACTTTTAACAATTTTCCATACTTCTTTATCTTTTTGCTAAATATCCATTTTCCAATCTATATTGATCAACTAGCTGAATTGGCTAAAAAAAAATCTGATTGGAAACTGAAAACTTTGTTTTACTTCACCCTGATTTGAATCCCTTACCGTGAGTACTGTCTACCTAAATACCCATTTTCCAGATTACATTGAATGGCTATCTGGCTCAAGTACAGAAAGTCTGATGAAGCCTGACACAGATTTGAATACCTTACCATGAACACATCAGGTGATTTTTTTAAATATATGTTTAAAAGCACTTTTATACAACACACATATAATTTGAATGGCATAGCAATAACATTTTAATATATATTCATAGTGAAAAAGATTTGGATAATTATATTAAGAATATATGCTGTCAAGTTTACCACATAAACTGCCAATAACTTGAGCTATTGAAAATTTATGGTCATTGCTTGCCACTCTTTTAGTACAATTTGTTTTAGCATCTCAATTTTAAAAATACATAATCTTTATTTAGTTCTTTCTTTACAATTTAAAATATGCAACATGTGCTTTGATTTCACATATTTTTTAGTAATCATGAAAGAATTTTTTAGTTTTATTAATAAATATTAGCACTATGAACTACGGCTTCATTTCTTCTAGATGGATATTGTCTTTTTCACCATCTTTCATGTTTTGTCCATCTTTTGCAAATAGGCTGAGTGAATATTTTTTGAACCAACTATATTTTTCTGGATAATTTTCATTTATTTGTGTCTTGGATGCTGCCATAGGAAATATTTTTAATGTTTGATAATGAGTCAATCAACAGCTGAAGCTAAACAATTTTAATTTCCATTTTATGATTCTCAATTTTTTTTCCAATTCATTTTTGTATACTTTATTTTCATCCATATGCCACATGCATGCATCTAACATGCATCCTATTTTTTCTTAATAAAAATCTCAGATTTTTTTTATTAAAAATTGTTATAAAAATCTAAACATACTATTATCTATAATAATAAAATAATTTGCAACTATTCCAATTTTCTCTGTACTACATGTTTTTATAATGCCCTATCCTATTTTTTTCACTCTAAAATTAGGTGTGCAAAAATACAGTTTATATGTATAATTATTTAAAGTACTTTTGTTTAGCATGTCTTTCAAATGCAACTATTATTCTCACATAATTTTTTGTCATCACCTATGTTTCACATCCATATAACAAATCAATAAATGTGTCTATTACAACTGTTTTGTAATTTGATTTATTTACTATTTTATGTCTTGCTCACGATTTGTAAATAAATTAATGCTATAATTATTGTTATTTGTATTTCACTTTGGTATTCTAAATCATTGAAAATTTTAAAGTCCTATTTTGTTCCATCAATTTTTCTCTTTATTTCTGTCACTATTACTGATTTTATTTTAGTCATGTTAATTAGAATGTCTCATTTTTTAATTTTCATTTAATATTGATGCTAGCATTTTGTTTCATCTTTTTAATGATTATTATATCATTTGATCTTAAGTTATTAGCTCTCTTCATACACTTTTTTTTTTTATCTTACCGACTAAAGATAAATCCCATACAACAACCCCTCTTTTTTACCAAGACACTTTTTATTTCCTGTTATACTTCTATGATTATTGATAAACTTTTTTATTCTACATTTTTTTTTTATCTACATTATTTCTTAACATATTTCATAACTCACTTTCCACAAAGTATATGCAATTGATTTTCATAGTTTTTTCAGTAAATATCCTTTCCCTTATTCTTTAAATAATTTTTACACTCTGATGTTTTTTTCCAGTATATATTTACAATCATCCAATTTCTTATGTCTAATGTTCCTAATATTTTCTTCATTTATTTTTTAATTGCTCATATCTAATCTATATAAAGCTATGACTTCAGATTCTTATGGAAAAGAGGATTTTAGAATTTCTTGTAATGGCCAGTCATAAAACAATGTCTATAATTTTAAATTAAGTTATTCTTTTAGGCAAACATTATCTCATGGTCTAATATTACATTAAATTGTAAGGATGCACGATTTAAACTTGCAATTAAATTAAATTATATATATATTATAGTCAATAAATATAATCCAATCCTCATAACTAATAATGTAGATATCACATACCTAGAGATTATGGAAGTAATACAATTTTCTTATTCTTACTCCTTATTGTATGTCTTGATTTCTATATTTACATATACCATTTCCAACTTAAGCATATAAGAAAGTTGGAAATCGTATCATATATATCTAGAGATTGTGAGCCTTTGTTTTCTTGTGTGTGTTTTTTTTTTATCCTTTTTTGCTACATATGTATTTTTTGTGTTTTTTAGCTTTTAAAATAACCATGAAATATTATTTGAGTGTAAGTTATACAAATATTAATGATATTGAAAATTTTTTATATATAATAATTTTACATAAACCCAAACTTCCTAATTATTGGGGTCATAAAGCGCATGTTATTGTGGGATTAAGTAGTTAAGTTAACCAATCATACATTTGAAAAAGATTAGCAATATGTTTAATGTTATATTTATTTTTTAAGCAAAACAGAATAATTACAATTTGAATAGTCTTTATACGTGGTTAATATATTTCAAGTGATCTTTGATCAAGAAATAATATTTTACAGAGTGAGAATTTATTACTCACTTAGTCAATTTATTGTAGCATAAGAAATGTAGAGCTGCATGCCTATATCATAATGCAATGAAATTTTTACATTATTGTAATGCATAATGATGACTATGCATATATTAAAAATATTTTTCACTTAAATGAGAATGGCAGAACTTAATATTCTCCAGTATACAGCTATGCTCCAACTCGATTGTACTGATCCCTGAATATCACAATAAATATATACTGAAATTAGATTCAACTATTGTTTATAGAGTGAAAATATAATACAATGTATATTGTTTTGAATTGAATTAAGATTTATAAAACAAATACATATAATGAACACTAGAATGGTGGATATTTTTTTTTTATATAAGGCTTATTGTTAGATTATTGTAGAAACTTATTTTATGAGGATCTAACATTCAGGCTGGCAGAGGATCTTGGTGATGGAAAACATTTATTTACATAATTTTGTGAAAATTTGAAAGCTAGAACTTAACTTTGTTCTTCATCTTATACTTTTTAAGAGCTGGACATCTTCACTAATATTGATGTATACTTTTATACTAACAGCTTTATGAATTTTTTGCCTTGTATTATTGATATATTTATTTATTTCTACACTGGCAGTTTGGCTGATTTTTTCAAGAAGATAGATTTGATTTTGGGGATAAACGCTTCTAAGTAAGCGAACTTCTATGCATAATCTTTTTCTCTATCTTAATTTAAAATTATCTGGAGTATAATAGAATCAAAACTATATGATAAATTTAAAGAATAGTCTCTTATTTCAATTATAACTCTGGATTTTAAACCAATCTGAAACTGGCTAAAACTTAGACTTTTTTGGACAGATCTTGATGATGATATTTGTATCATGAGACAATTGGGAATAAAATTATTCTAATTTACAATATTATTAACTTAATTCAATTAATTTAATAATGCATAAAATAATTTTATTTTTAAGTAGAAAAATCATTGTTTTTAAATTATAGATTAACTATTTGAAATAAAGTATTGTGTCGTGAAGCTTATAATAACTGTAATTTAATTATTTGAAAATGTAGCAAAGTGACAAGTAAGTATCTTTTCGTTCTTTTTTTTATAATAATAATTAAAACGTTCACATAAATAACAAGAATATAAATGATATTGCCAATTGCGATTTTTGCTTTAGAGAGTGATAACGCGTCTATAGTTAAAAAAAATTTTCTTTTAAAGAGGTCGCTGTTAACTTTAAGGTCTGCTTTTGTAAGTAAATCATTTATTTCTTAAAACTAAGTTTAATTTAGCCGAAGTGAATGTTTAAAATAATATTGCTAATTTTTATACATTATTGTTTAATTAATCGATTTTTTTTTGTATCTTTTATAAAAATTGATCTCACTTTTTCATTTCAATGTTCTTAATTTTTTGTATCATTCCGGATTGTAAAAGTTTTGTGATTTTTTTTCATTTCTAGCGTCTCGTCTAACTTGTTTTGTCTAAGTTTTACACCCATTTAAATTTTGATTTATTTATTATACCATTTATTTTTGTTACTACGTAAAATAAAAAAGGGATAAGTGTTTCAAAAAAATTTTCAGTGCATATTTACTTTCTTTGCTGTCCAGGTTATTTTTAATTATACTTGTATTTAATATCTCTCCCTCCCTACTTTAATACATCTTTTAAATGTGTGTTTATTTTTAACTATTTTAGCCTTTGAAAAATTTAATTATCTTAAAATGCTTTGAAAATGACGTTATATCATTCCCATATTTATTTCCTGCAGGCAACATCCACCTACACGTGCATGTTTTATAATTTTAGTCATCCTTGAAATTATAATTACTTGTCTTTTAACTTATGAGTCCGCAGAAATATTCTATAATTTTAATTTATAATATTTCTTGTGGTCCCAATTTTTTTTTTAATTTGCTTATTTCTAGCGTATAATATATATCTGACAAAAACAAGAGTAGGAAGATTTGTTATAGTTCATTAGATCAAAATATATACACTAAACATGACCTAGAAAACACACAAAAAAAAGTGTCTTTAATAAGGCAAATTGAATGAATTAAATGAAAAAAAATGCCTTGATGTTAATAAAATAATTGAATTGTAAATGTTATATATATAACCATATACTCCTTAATAAACACTTTATAATGCAATTTTAACATGATTTATTTCCTCTTGCTTACAGTTTCAACTGCCCTGCAGTTATCATCAGAATTACAACATTTGAACATATGCAATTAATACTTTTCTATACATATATAAAAACACAAACAACAATCTAAATAGCATCTTAAATTATGGATTTTTAATATTTAAAAAAAAAAAAAATTTTATGTATTTTTTTATTCTATACCTATATTCAATTAATATAAATTAAACGTTTATTTCTTCATATTCTTACTATTTTTAAATTTGTTCGTTTTTCTAGTTAATTTCTTTTGTTTTAATTATTTTATATATTATACATGCATTTGTCAATAATAATAATATTAACAGAATATAAAAAATATTAGAATACATAAAAATATTAGTTTTTTAAAAAAATATTAAAATCCATAATTTAAGATGCTATTTAGATTGTTATTTGTGTATATGTGTGTATATATATTTGTATGTATATGTGTATATATTGGTGTATATATATATGTATAGAAAAGTATTAATTGTATATGTTCAAATGTTGTAGCTCTGATGATGACTGCAAGGCACTTGAAATTGCAAGCAAGAGGAAATAAATCATATGTTAAAATTGCATTGTATATATATAGACTAACATATACAATGCAATTTTAACATATGATTTATTTCCTCTTGCTTGCAATTTTAAATTGCATTGTAAAGTGTTTGTTAAGGAGTATATGGTATATTATATATATATATAATTTATCAATGCAAATAAGGAGAAGTGGAAAGAAATTTTAATTGTTAATGTTGTGGTTCAAGTAACAAAATGATGGTCAAATGCTTCAATTAAAAAACATTTAGCTCTTGAGTCGGTGATAATTTTTTGAATTTATCTTATTTACAGAATTTAACACATTTATAATTGAGGTAAAATCATATTTGAAAGAGTTTCCAATATCAACTTGTTCCAGTTCCTAAAACTCTAAAGCCGTTTTTTTTATGATATTGTCAAGGAATGCTGAAGTAAACATAGGCATAATAACTAGATGATAAAGTATTTCAGATTAGTAATATTTTTTTTTTGATGGCACATTCTTTCAACATAATTTGTTATTATCTCAATTTCAGAAATACATCTTAAGCTTTAATAAGATGCACATTCTTTGAATTTATCATTAATTGGAAAATCTTGAGTATAAAGGTAAATAATTGTTTTGTTTTGTTTTTTATAAAATATTTTTAATCTTAATAACAAATCATCAAACTATCAGTTTAAATTATGATAAGAATAGCTACTGTTGTAGTATCATTTATTGCAGGCACTGATTATTCAGTCTTATGTTAGATGCCATTAAAGTTGAGATCTGCTCTTGTATTTTTTTATATCTTATTCACAATTTTATAATTTAAAATGAATTTATGTTCTCTTCTAAATAGTTTTATCAAATTCATTTTACATTAAAATAGACCTAATCACAGTATTATGATCAATTTCTTTTGGTCTAATCTTGACTTATGATTATGCATTTCAAAAAATGATCTTATAAAAACTCCTACAGTTGTTAGATGCAATAAAACTATTAATTTACTTCATAAAATGCTCTCCAATAGAAAAATTCCATGTGATGTTAAATGATTATTGTAGTTAGATATAAAATTTTACAGAATGGTCTATCTCTAGGATTTAGTTCTCATGTACTTTATTTTATATATTCATTAATAATCTTCCAGAAACAATGTAGGAAATTCATCTATACTGATGATATTGTTGTGACTTTTTAAATGAGATCGTTATTTGAAATAGAAAAGTCTTTCAATAAGGATAATGAAAAATTTGGAAATCTTTTTTAAATATTGGGATCTTATTTCCACTACAATAAAAACAATATGTTCAATCTTTTATCTAAACAATAGAGAAAAATTTCATAATTTGAATATAACCTTTGCAGTAATAAATTGAAACAATCCTAACCTTTGCTATTTAGAAGTAATCTTGGATCGTAATAATTTATTTTTTTCATTCATCTAAGATTAGATCAAAATTAATTTGTCTGGCACTATCTGAAGTTGTGGTGCAAATACTTTACAGACAGCTTCCTTAGCCTAGCATATTTAACTGGTAAATATTTTGGCCCTGTAGAGAGAAAAAGTTTCCACACTAAACTTTTGAATACTTTATTAAACATTACCTTGAGAAATATTAGTGGTATATTTAAGTCTACTTCTTGCTGTTGCTTTCAGTACTTTATTCATTCAAATCAAGATATCCTTTTTAGGTGTTCAACCAAGAATCTACAATTGAAGAATTATGATGAAGAAAATGGAATTATTATGAGATTCCAGACAAATATTTTTATCCAGATCCAACAATAAAACGGGCTGGATTTGATTTTCCTGGACAAAACCGGAGTTTCATTGTTCAGAACAATCTATGGTCATTGCTTTTATCTGTTTCATAAATGGAATTTAGCTGCTACTGATCTAAATGTGGCTAAACACAAATGATGAACCCTATAAATAATAATTATCAAATGTGTGGCAGCAATGTAGAATTGAAGTTTTTAATAAAGCTGCTAGAGAATCCATTTCCTAGTTGGAATCTGTAAAGTTCTTTTGTGAAATTCGATAATAGTTTAGCTGTCTAACTAAATAAAATAATTAGTTTGCAATTCAAAAGAATTCAGAGTATATTTGTATTTATTTACAAATGTCATTTTTCTTTGTTTACAAAAATTAAGCATCTCTGATATTCTTAATTTAGAAAAATGTTTAAATTGCATTAGTATTTAATTTTGCATTTTCTTTGAATTTATTTGAAATGAAAAATAGACCAAAATCATATCACATTAATTTGGAAATCCATTTATGTAATTTTCCAATCAATTTCAATGTCTTCAGTAAATGTTGCAAATATGCATAAAACTTTTATACATATATGCAGATTGCAACATTTATTTGTGGATATTTCTACACTTGTGATATAAAATTATAGTTCATGTATCTTTTTTTTTTATCTGTGAGTTTACATGCACCATATAACTTTTGTACTACTATTTTAATTTTTATATAAATTATAATATGCTATAAATAAATGATATGTAAGTTTTTTTATATAATGTAATAATATTCTATAGGAAAACAAAATTTAAATATTATTTTTTTTTAAGAATGAGAGTTCAGAGTCTGTTTTGTTTTCACCATACTTTTAATATTTACAGTTAACCAGAATATTTTTTAACTTTGAACCACTCAGATGTGTTTTTGCTTTGTTTTTATCAATTTCATTGATGAAAATAATTTTTTTAAAGAACAAAACTACAAGGCCTATAAAGTATGAACAATATAAAATGAAAATTAAAAATAATTATGGAATAACTCTGAATTAGTCCTCAAAATTAAACATGTGTGAAATATCTAGTTATAGAATGAATGTAGAGCAATTTTTTTTTTGTTTGATTCACTCATTTTAAAGTTTTATTATAATTTTTTTTTAATATATTATTGATAAAATTGTTTTTGATTACAGTATTATTTTACAAGATTTAGTTTTTATTTTTATAATCAGGTATTTATTATGCCAAAATTATTTCCACAATGCACCAAGTATTGATGCCTGTGCCATAGATTGGCCATCGTTGTAATAAATAATGCTTATCAACATGATAAATGATAACAAAATAAATAAACAAATTAAGAATATGAAAGTTTATTGTAATCAATAAATGAAGAAATATAATGCTTATAAGATTTTCCCATCTCCCTTTCTTCAGAAATGAAATGTTATAAACTGAAATAAGAATGTCTTGCAATTCTGATAGTCATCATCAACCATTATCAGTTCACTGCAGGATGAAGGTCTCTCCAAGTTCAGTCCATCTTTTCATATCTTTAACTTTTTTCCTCCACACCACACACTTTCTTATTTCATCCATCCATCTCACATGTGGTCTCTTTCTGGGTCTTTTACAATCTTTTGGCATCCAGTTTAAAATTTCAATTGTCCATCTATTATCATTTTTTCTAGCAATATGTCCAGCCCAACTCCACTTCAGTCTTTTAATTTTTTCAGTGAGGTCAGTAACACCTGTTTCCTCTCTTACCCATACATTGCGTTTTCGATCTCTTTTTATTACTCCCAACATGCATCTCTCCATACTTCTTTGAGTGGTCTGAAGTCTCTGTATTGCTCTTCTATTAAGTGTCCAAGTCTCAGACCCATAAGTAAAACTGGCAAAACACATTTATTAAAAACCTTCCTTTTCAAACACATAGGTATATTTCCTTTTAAGATCAAGTTATTTCTACCAAAAGCATTCCAACCAAGTTTAATTCTATGATTAATTTCATCCATTATGTTTCCATCTGTATTAATAATCTGACCAAGGTATTTGTAACTGTTAACTTCTTCTAACTCATCATAATCAATCTTTATTTTTATATTTTGAAAAAATCTCATTACTTTAGTCTTTTTAACATTTATCTTTAGACCTACTTTCATCTGATAACTCCTGCAACATTTCCTGTAGCTCTAAAGCATTATTTGCAAAAACAACTACATCATCTGCAAAATCTAAATGACTTAAATAATCTCCATTTACTTTCACTCCTTTAGCTTCCCATTTTAATCCACAAAATACTTCTTGTAGCACTGCTGTAAAAAGTTTTGGAGATATGGAGTCACCCTGTCTTACACCCTTTTCAATGTTGATTTTCCTACTATCATTATGTAATCTAATTGTTGCTCTTGCATTTTTATAAATATTCTTTAAAATATGACAATATCCTGGATCTACACTTTGATGATCCAATGCTTTAATCACTGAAGAAATGTTTATGGAATCAAATGCCTTTTCATAATCTACAAATCCTAAGCATAATGGCAACTTAAAACCACTTAAATCCAGCTTGTTCTCTTGGTTAGTGGAAATCCAGTGTTTTCTGTGGACGAGTTGTAATTATCTTAGTAAAAATTTTGTATAAAACTGATAAAAGACTGATAGGTCTGTAATTTCTAATATCTTCTTTATAACATTTTTTAAATATTAATATTAATACTGCATTCTTCCAATCATCTGGTACATCTTTATCATTTAGGCATTTGGTATATAACTTTGCTAAAAAAAATTCTATTTCTTCACCTGCTTCTTTTAATATATCAATTATAATTCCATCATTACCTGGAGCCTTCCCTTTCTTCATAAATTTAATTGCATGTCTCACTTCCTCATTCAAAATTCTGGGCAATTGGGATGATATAATAGGTATAGGAGGCACTTGCTCTTTACTACTATATAATTCTTGATAGAAGTCTTCTACACATTTCATGATGTCATCTTTTACAGCTTTCCTTGCTAGTTCACAATTATACTTTCTTATATCATTTTCAACTATTTTCCGCACCATTTTACAAAATTTGAGATATTCAATATTTTTTAATGCATCATTGTTGTATATCCTCATATTCCTTCTTTTCTTCATAAATTCTCTAGTCTTGTAGAAATTTTATTGGTCAATTACTGCTTTTTGTACCAGCTATCTTTGTTGCAGTTTTTAAAAGTGTATCAGTTATTTTCATATTAATGTCATTCAAATCTGAATCATGTTCAAAATCTACTAATACTTGAAACCGATTTGTAAGTTCTAATTTAAATTCATTAGAAGGTTTCTGAAGATTAGGAATATCAACTGTAAATATTGTTTTCTTAATAATTTTTGTCTCTCTAGTTTTGCATTAACATTTATCTTACATCTTACTAATCGATGATCACTTCCAGTGTTAAATTTATTAAGAACATTACAATCTTGAAATATGTATTTTCTGTTAGTCAAAATATAATCCAATTCTGCTGTACCTTCATTTGGATGCTTCCATGTCCATTTTCTTTTAACATTTTTGTCAAAAAAAGAGTTCATAATATAAAGTTTTTCTTTTTCTGCAAACTCCACAAGTCTATGTCCTCTCTCATTTCTATTACCATAACCAAAATTACCTACAGCATTTTCATCTTTCATTTGTTTATCAATTCTAGCATTAAAGTCTCCCATAGCAATTTTAAAATGTTGTTTACTCTGATTAAAAGCCTTTTGTACATCAATATAAAAATCTTCTATAACTTCATCACTATGAGAACTTGTTGGGGCATAAATCTGAATTATCTGCATTTGGTATCTGCTATTAAGTTGTAAAACTAAGCTTACCACTCTGTCCAATACACCATCAATCTCCACAATGTTATTCTTCCATTTTTTATTTCTAATGAATCTTACTCCACTTGTATTTCCAATATTTGTGCCTTTATAGTAGAGTATATATCCACTTTTTAAATCAATTGTTTTTTCACCTTTTCTTCTAACTTCACAATGTCCAATAATGTCCCATTTAATATAAGACAGTTCTTTTTCTAACTCTCGCAATCTTCCTTCACTTGAAAGTGATCTGCAAATTGTAAGTACCTAAATAAAAAGTCATCAAATGGCAGCCTGGGTCTGCAATCGGGATTCTTAGCACCCTCCGCCTTCGTCCTCCAACCGCTGCCTTGGTTGATGACTTTACAACCTCCTGGGAATAAGGGCCATGGTTTATTTTTGTCTGTCATGATTGTATATATTGGAAAAAATATTCTTAAATTCAGAGGTAAAAAGCCAATAAACTCACCACGCTGGCTAATGCGTGTTGGTGAGCAGCCCATCCATGTTTGTATACGATATGAATAATCACATAGTAATAACAGCTGCAACGACAATAACATATGGAGTGGACATTAGGAATTTGCCCTGCTCGGTTTCTTTAAGGCCTCCGAGAGGAATCAAAGGGTCTCCTTTCAGTTAATAGCAAACTCCTTTCTGCAGCCAATTCTGATAGTAGCGATATTTTTATCCATTCATTACTTAAAACTAAGTGATACAATAAAAGTCAGATAATTTATTTGTTTAAATATAAATTATTTATATACAGTTGACAATTTTTAAAAATACATGGAGAATTTTTTCGTAGTTTATAATTTCAAAAGTTATTGTAAAATGTTTTCTTTCTCATTTATTACAGAATTTAAAATGAATTTATTAGTAATGAAAGTCAGATATTTTCATGATTCTGTCGTAGCATAAGTTAATTATTATTGTGAAAATAAATTTTATAATATTATAACCATTATATAGAGTAGTAATTTATTTTCATAGTTTATAAACATTTTGAAATGTTAATAATGTTTATTTTAGTAAATTGTTTTAATATAGTTATGTAGATCACAATGAATATTTGAAAATTATTTTGAAAAAAATGAATAAAAAGTGAGAAAAAAGTATTGTATATGAAACTTTTTGAAGAGAAAAAAATTCAAGAAACTTGAAGAAAAATTATAAATAGATAGCAATCACTTTCAGAAATTTTATATGATATAAACCTTTTAAAAGTCCTTGTTCATCAGAGTTTCTTTAGTAAACGATGATGACTTAATAATAAAATTATCAAAGAGTTTATAAGTATTAATAGCTTTGCTATCTGTTGACATAATTAAGATGTTAAACTCTTTAACAGTCTGTGAATAATATAGATAATGTGGCTGTCTAAATGTAGAAAATTGATGTTTAAAAAACATATATATATATAAATTTTCGTGTGTATGCAATTGTAAACATTCGTAAAATGATTTATATCCATAAAATTCCTAAAATAAAATACAGTACCAAATTTAATCAAGGAAGTTGGAATGTCAAGCTAATTTAGGAGTTGAACTCTTCAACTTTATGACAGATGTTTTGTGAATCTTGGTCATTCATCAGGTAAAGTACAAAAGAATTTTAAAATGCCTAGATTGGATTCAGTTAAGACTCGTATAAGTGCTGTCAATTTAAATGACGGATTATAAAATGCATTAAATATTTTACATTGAGTTTCTCTGAATAGCCAAAATGCAAAATATGATAAAATATCAGATTATGATATGATTTTCATGACAATATGAAAAAAAAATCAGTAAATAACTTTCTAGACATCTAGAACAAAATATAATACATAACAAAGCTTATTCTTTATAAAATTATCTCTTAACTAATTGTTAAATTCCTTTAACTTTATTTTATTCTCTTTATGTATTTTTTTATATTTGTTGTTTGTTTATATTTTTTGAAAAATTCTACTGCTTAAAAAATGTTTAATTCACTTTATGTATTTTTTCATATACTATCTAAGTTTTTTTTAGTCAGTTTTTTTCACAAACTTATTTTAAGTCTCTTAATTGCTTTTTATTTTTTCTAGTCATTCATGTTTATGTTTCAGTGTTCCACAAAATAATTTCTTGATTTAGCATTGATAAGTAGGTGACATCTCTTTTATTAATGGAGAAGAATGCATCATATCATAATTGTATTTTTATTTTATGGTTATCATATTAATCAACTGACCAATGTAGATTATCATGGGACCTTTATTCTCAAGATAAGAATATCTAGATAGCAACCAATTATTCTGAATGATTAACTTAGATCTTGGAAAAAAGTAATAATCCTATACAAATACTTTATTCCTACAAAATTTTTTAGTTCTATCTGGATTCAAATCCCAAGTTACATGACCATTATTCTGACATGCCATGAAAAAAAAAAAAATTTCTAATTTCTACCTTTTGTGTAATATGCATTTTCTTTCTTTTTAAAAAGTAGACTTTTTATTTGATAAACAATAATAAATAATGTAAATTATATTTTCAATTAGAAGAGTTAGAACATAAATTATAGGTTTTAAACATTCAATGACTGATATTAAAAACTCATTTTTTGAAAGAATGTAATTTTGATGTCACAAATTTTAGTTTTAAACATTGTTTTCATCTTGTAGATTTATCTGCAATCAGTCTTATTTTTTATAACAAGTTATCAGTCAGAATAAAAAAAATTGAAAAGTTATAGAAATATTGATAGCATTTGCATCAAAATAAATGGTACAAAATTACTCATACTATAGTATGTATGAAAAAGTTGTATATACTCATATTTTTAATGCAATGTTTGTTTCAGAAACGATATATTAAAAATATATATTAATGCAAGATTTCAGTTTGTCCTCTTCACATCCACATTGCTGATATTATCGAGAAACTAAAATATATACTTCATCTAAGATATCTGTTGATATTGCTAATATTCTGCTTCAAAAGCTTGTCATAATCCAATGATGATGTTTGTAGGCTTTGTGGCATAAACTTTGAAAGAAAATCCACCAATGTTAAAAATATGAAATGTAGAATATGCACAATAATGCTCCTCTATCCAATCCATCTCTTTGATCCAAATAAATTTTAATATAATGTTAACAATGTGGATATTAAAGTATTATTGATTATTATATATATATTGCATATAAAAGAGATTTGAAGATTTGATATTTTCATTTATTTGATATATATGTGCCAATAAACATCACATGATCATCATTTCTTTTGCTTGCTTATAATTGTTATTAACAGGCAAAACTCCCCATACAGTATTGCCACTCAGTGCAAGCCAGAGTAATCAATGGATGTCAGAAGGTTTGGGCATAAAATCACCATCTAGTGCCTATTCATCCATAGGCACTAGATGGGAATTTTATGCACAAACCTTCTGGCATCCATTGATTACTCTGGCTTGCACTGAGTGGTACTGCTGTATGGAGAGTTTTGCCTGTTTCATATATATGTGTGTGTTTGGGTGCATGTAATTTTAATAGTAGCCTTAAAAACATAATAAAATTATAGCAAATTTTAGCACCCTCTAGCAGTGCAGATTTAAGTATTTCATATTCTTAATTATTATTTACATAAACAGACTGATATGCTTTAAGAACAAATTAATGTTTTAAGATGTGCTACAGATCTAAACATCTGTCAAACACATCCGAATAATAGTCAGAACTTCTTTTACAAATAAATTCATGTGATATATTTTATCTTTAAAGAGTAATTATTTTATTGCACAGTCATGTGATATTAAACAGTATGCAATAAATGAACAATGAAAGAGAAGACATTATTCATTATATTGTAATGGAATACAAAAAATCAGATATTCATAACTGACTTTATATGTGTTGTTTGTGTTACAGGCTAATTTGTGGCCCAAGTTGGTCTACCAAAATATACCATTTCATAAAAGTGTGTGTACTTTTCTATATGTATAGCAATAATTAGATTATTTACAGAAAATCATCCCTTTTTTATAAAAGCACTTCTATTTATCTTTCAGTCAATATCAATGAACAACCATGACGTAGATCACAGGAACAAATAATTTAAAAATATGCAACAAGAAAGAAAATCAAGATTTATTAAAATAACATTTAATAAATGAAATAATAAGGCAAATATATGTTTTTTTATTAAAATGATAAATATAAAATTACCCTAAAAAATTAATTAATTTAAATTCTTCTTAATCTATCTTTTAATATAATTAATAATGACAATTTGGTGTTTGGAGCAATACTCTAAATATATGTGAGAATTATTATATAATAAGTGAATAGTTCATTGCAGTACTCCTAATTTTTTTCATGTCATGAAGCCTTTTATAATAACCAAGTAACCTGTAACCCATCACATTTGTGTAAAAAAAGAGTTTTTAATTTAGTAAAGATGGTAAAAATATATTTTTGGAACATAATTCTAATCTAATATTCAATGTGATTTTAAGTTAATATTCAATGTGATGATTGTACTTTTTTTTGAGTAATTAACTTCAATATTCATGACTGAGTATTTGTTAAAAGTAATTTCATATTCTCAGTAATTGATTTGTTTTTCTTTTATATGAAGAAATTATGAAAATTCATTCTAACACATGTATGCAAACACATATGGAATTAAAACTCAAAAGACAAGCATAGTAATATTTATATAAGACTAATTCATAGCCCATCAAAATTGAATCAGCATTTTTTTCTCGAATCAAATTATATGCTGCCATACATCCAAGAATTCATCCTGTACTGTACTTAGCAGAGAATAAGGGTCATGCTGCAAACTCAGGGAAATAATGTTGAATTTTTTTTTAAAGAGATTTAAGATATTTAGAAATCTCTTTCAGAATCTCACCTAGTTCACTGTCTCATCATTACAGAATTTGTCAAATATGGCAATTTTCCAGGATTTACTTTCCAATGTCAGTTTTGCAAATTAAATATAAAGGCCTGAAAATTATCTTGGAAATTAATAATGAGTGTTTTCTTTCCCTGAAGTTTTTAAATGTCTGCTAATTAATTAATTTTTTTTTTCAAACTTCACGATTAACGTAAGTGTGACAAAGTCTTATTTCCCTTACACTCGAGGAACAAATTGATTTCATCTTTTAACTCATAATATGATTGACATTTCCTTTTCACAACATACAGCCATGTAAAAAAGAACAACCTACTTATTATAATTATTATCTTTACAGAATTTTTAAGAAAGACAAGTATTGAAAGCTCCAATTTTATTATTATTCACCTTTTTGATTAAGCTCACACAGCTCTTGCAAAATTGGATGAATCTTACTGGAAAGCTCATTGGGAATTATGCAATGAGTGCTTTTTATTCAGATAGCAGTGTTTTTCACTTTTATCTGAAAGCATGATTTATCCTAGCACAACTGGTACTCCATTAGTACATTTTTGAAAAGATATTTTTTTTTTATCATAGTTCTTCACTTTCAAAAAATGTATTATCTTCTTCATAATATCTTCATCTTTAAAAGTACACAGCAGCTAAACTCTCCATACAGTAGCGCCACTCAGTGCAAGCCAGAGTAATCAATGGATGCAGCAAGGTTTGTGCATAAAATCCCTATCTAATGCCTACTCATCTAATATCCCCAGACTAATTTCTAGATGCATCCATTGAATATTCTGGCTTGCACTGAGTGGTGTTTCTATATGGAAAGTTTAGCCTCTGTGTAAACAGCTTCTGTAAGCATAAAGAATGGTGGGTGATCATGTGATGTTTAGTCTTTAAAAGTAGTTGTTTTGAGTACTTTGAAAATGGAATTTCTTTTTTAATATCATTTGAATGAATATTTTTAGAAAAAATAAACAACTGGGTTATGACTAATTCATAGCTGTATTAGCAATTTCTCATGAAACTTATGTCCATTGATTCATCAATTTGAAAAGATATCAATGAAGAAACCAGATAAATACCATTTTTCACATCTATGAACATATTTGAAATGCATCCCTGAATAGTATTATTGGACAGATTTTTTTCTCATCCTACTGACTTTGTCATCTTCAACATACAGGTTTGAGTATTTCTCCAATTATAGAATGCTTTATTTTTTTGTTTGGAAATTTTCAGACAGACTTCATACAGTGCTTGCATTATTGTTGTGCTACATTTCTGAAAGCTATCTGATTCCTGAGACTAGTTTCATGGTGTCAGAAGAACTCTAAATTCTTTTTAATGTATTCTCAATGCTGCATCTGTAGGTAATGTTTGAGTTTTGAATGTTTCATAGATTTACCATTGAGACTAACATCACCCAAAATGTTGTTTCTCTTGTTCATTGGTGATCAAGTTAGTAATACAAAATTTTAGACAGTCTTTCTTATATTGTACATTACAAAATTTACACAATGATGACTGAGTGTTGGACAATAAGGAATAAGAAATATTCCTAAGTCTCATATGATTACAAAGAGCCCCACAATTTTTTGAGAGATGATATAGTATAATTGAATTATTGTCACTTCATTATATAACTTACTGATGATGAAATCAAAGTAGCTATTTCATGATACACTAGTAATATAGTATATTAAGGAAAATCAAATAATTATTCCACAAAAGAATTGAGTGATTACTTAAGAGAATATGGAATTATTAACATTTGATAAGAATTTAAAATGACAATAATTTTTTTTAAAAAAAAAAAGAAGTATAAGAAATTTAGGTTTTATGATGTGTCAATTACATGAGTGTGTGTGTGTATATATATATCAGATATATTATCAACAAACTTTTCTTAAATGCTTTTCTTTTAATTAAGGAGAATCATGTTTTAATTAAATTAATAGTTTCATATATTTAAAAGAAGGTTTTATTTTTTCTCATATAAATTAAATAACATTTGTGTTTTCTATTTTTGTTGTAAATAGAGTTATATATGTAAAAAGAAAGGTTTTCTATTTTTGAGTAAAGATTAATGTGGTGTTTAATACAAATGTAAGCAACAAGTAAATCCCTGTAAGAATGTAAAGACACATTTTAAAAGCATTGTAAAACATCTATGAAAAAAGATTGATTGCGGGCCCAAATCTATATAAGTTGTAAGTCACTACATGAGTTTTAAAGATTGAGAGGTGTTATAATGGAGCAGTATAGCAGCATTCTAATGGATAAAAATTTTTCAAGATGAGTGAATACAAAGTAAACCACTTTTAAATCAATTTATTGTGTTCCTCTGAAGTTCTCAGGCTGCCCAGGATATCATTAATTATTACCAGTGGATTATTATAAGAGAGTGGGCACTTTTATAGAATTCCCCATTTTGTCATTTTTTCTCTTTTTCAGCTGCTTTTTTATATTAGTAAGGAAATATATATAATTTATCCTGAAAATGGTGATCATTATTTAAATGGATATATGAACATATCCTTTTATGATTCCTAGTCTTGTTGAGAAGATGTCTTTGTCTAAGAAAAATAGTTTTTGACATATTAAATAAATTCTGGAGTTAGCAATCAGGTTTTTTTAATCTTTTCCAAAAATTCAGCAGCAAGGCTCACAATATAAAGTCATTTGGGAAAGTGTGGAAGAAAACTTTACAGAATATTTAAAACATATATGTGATATTTTATTAATAATCAATGGAAAAATAGTATTTTAACAGTTTGTGATTGGTGAAATTGATTTTACATAGTTATGGATGCTACCATAGAGCAGTAATGGATAATTTCTAGAGTGAGAAGATGTGGTATGGAAAAAGTATCAAATTTCCCAAGAAATTTGCAGATATTACAATAGTAAGGATTCATTTTTAAAATTTATTTTATCTCCCATTGCATATGATTTTATAATTGACAATGAAGTAATGTCTGTGCATAAAATCTGATCCTATTATCATCTGTTTGTTCAATTTTGGCATAGTCAAAAACATCATGAACCATTAATATATACTCTATGTTTAACCTAGCTTTAAAGTTATTTACCAATGTTACCTGTCTAGTTTTCACAGCAATGCAAGAACTAGTTTTTTCTCAGTATGTGAGTGAATAATTTCTCTGAGATAACAAACTTGTGAAATTCTGGGAATTCATCCAATCAATACTTTTACCGTTTCATCTCATAAATTAGTTTAAAATAGTTTTAAAAAGAGTTTTAGTTTTTCTCTTGTCAGTTACTGGTTTTTGTAGTGTAACTGCATGGGTTTCATGGCATACAACATAGTAGTGTGTGCACAAATATATATAAAGTTGAAAGGAAAAGTAGAAATAAACAGTCAAAATTTTTTGTAGATATTTTCTACAAGTACACTGGAATAATGAGGAATGAAATAATTTTGAATTTTAAAATAAAAATTTATTATGAAATGAAAAAGATCTAAATAAATATTTTTATTGAATTCTGATTTTGAAATTAAAACAAGCATGTTTCATGTTAAAAGAGATCTACTGATAATTGTAAAAATTCACTATTTTAGAAAAAAAATTTTATAATTAAAACTTGTATAACATTTTATAAAATTTCTGTCTATTTTAGAAATCTTTTTTTAAAGTAAAGCTTCTAGATCATACTTTTGGTAAAATTCAAAATTGCTTTCAAAAGGATTAAAGTAGATTAAAAAAATTGATAAAGATAAGAAAAACATTCTTGAATTAATGAATCCCCCCCTCACCCTAACTGTAAAAAGGGTGGATAAAAAGATTAGAGGAAGTGGTTGGTTTTCCTAATTTTTGGAGTAGTTAGTTTTCAGAGTTATAAGAAACTACCATAAAGATATAACTGAATGCAAGGGGAGCAAATCCGGAAGCTGCTCCATAGTTCAGTAGAGTTTGGATTCATATGGAGGAAAAAGAGTCAGCTTCCAGTATTCTATGACCCTAGGGTGGATGAAAATGGCTGGCTTGCTTGAAATCTGAGTAGAACAGTTGAAAATGTCAACAACTATCTGATTATACCTTTGCCAATTAGTTATATATATGCAGAGAAGCACAGATAAACGTAGATATATGAGAGAACAATATTATTTTAAATCATTTATTTAAATAAAATGTTATTTAAAATCTATATATTTTAAAAGAAAAAGAAGTAAAAATTTGCTTGAGTGAAATGATTGATTCATAGATGATTTTATTTTGAAAAGGAAAAAGTAAACAAAAAAAGAAAGAAAAACTTGTGTATTTTTTTTTAAAAAAGATGTTTATAATTAAAAGTAACTTTTCAAAGATTGTATATTTAAAAAACAGAAAAACTTATCATTTAAGATGGTGAAGGAAATTTTCATATGCAGTACTTTCAACAGAGAATTAAATGTGAAAATATATTTTTAATAAATAATATTATTTTGATATGGTATAAACATCAGTGTGCACATTATGATATGCACACATATATGTCAGATCTATAATTATGTATTATAAGAAAAAAAAGTTTCATTTATATGTTAATTATTATACTGCATTTCTGTGGGATGATATATATGTTTTTATGCAAACCTTGTATGAGATATTTGTATCATTAAAATGTGATAACTTTTTATTAATAGTTTATGGCAAGTCAAATATGTTCAGAAATTATTATGCCACATGTCTGGAATCCAGTTGATCATCATCTCTGGATTGGCACAAAGAATATTCTTTAAAGTCTATGCACTACATTTTATTTTAGTTTAGTCTTTATTAGACATTAATTTTATAGTGGCCAGTACATCAATAGTACTAAATGGCCAGAGCATTGATGATGGTCAACATGTTTTAAAATCCCAGCATTATTGTTTTTATGGTTATATATTCTGATGGGTGAGCACTTAGTTTCTGCATACAAATTATGTTTAAATAATTGCTCCAAGATGGCAATGGTTAAATAGTGGTCTCCAGTAGACCCATTTCAATCCAGTCACCAGATTGACTTGTTTTATTTTGATTGTTGATCATTCATGATGATGAATGAATTATACTTATTTTTAATGCTGATGAATTTATTTAATTATATTTATAGTTACTTTAGGGAGTTAACTGGGCTGATCTATCAAGATCTCTCATGTTCATGCTTTTATATTTTATATTAAATTTCATTATTTGAAATATTTGTTTACTTGGGGTTGGTGATGTTTTCCATCATCCCAGATTCATTCACTGATTCCATACCATTGTAGTAGTAAGGAATTTTTTTACTGAAACTTTCTTGTTTTTTGATGAGAATGAATTTTTTTATTATGAATTATTACTTTGATTTTAATATTTTCTTTTCTATTTGTGTTCCTATAATATTTTTTCTTATGAGGTCTTCTTATGATTGCTGATGTCTATCTGGGAGCGGTTTTTTCTTATGTTTTCTTTATCATTATATTTGTCATTTTGGGTTGCATTTATAGCTAAACACTCAGAAATTCTTTCATCTCTTGTATAATACTTTTGTTGGTATCTTTTATGGTCTGTTCCATGTCATTTGGTATATTGCATCATATTTTTCCTATTTGGCCTTTAGAGACAGGGAGAATGAAATAAGGGTTCGTAATCTCACTACTTATCTTAATTAAAAACTGGATGTCTCACCTTTTCCATGTCTGTATTTTTTATTGGAAAACTTGATATCATACTTCATTCTGTTTCTTCTCATCCTAGAATTATCCATTATTGCTTAATGGTAGCTCTTGTAACTCTGAAATTATAAACAATGAATTCCATTAATCACAAGCTATTCCTTTTCAGGAGATTGTAACATATTACTATTTTTTCTTTTTCATTGAGGATATTGATAAAAAAAATTTAAATATTCTATAGAATTATCTGCTACTAATAACTTGATAGATATTATCTGGTTAACAATAATATTTATAAATTTATCAATTATATCTTAATGTGGGTGAAGACATTCATCCTTTTTGTGTTCCCTGGATAAGTCTTGAATTTATTTAAATGGTTTGTTCATTTGTTGTAAGTAATTTATTTTATCACCCAATTATGATATATATTTTTTTATTTGGTCAATTATTTCTGGCTTATGTTGTTTATCTTTTATATTTATGGTATTTTCTCTTATATGACTCAATATTATGATCTATTTTTGCAGCAATATTATTTTCTTATAATGTACTATAACTTTCTTGATCTGTCTTAATTTTTATTATGTAAGTATTTTCTCTTCTAATGTACTTTTCCAATCTTTCATCCTTTTTTTTATTTTTTTCATTTTTTATTTCATTTTTATTTTTAGGATTTCTTACTATTTTATTGGAATTGTTCATTTATAGACTTCAATACTGTTTGTCTGGATTATCCTCCATTAATTCATATTGCTTGATTAACTCCCTTGGATTTTTTCTTGTTGATTAACTCTATTAATGCATGATTATCTGCATTATCTTGTTTTTTTTCAGTCCATTTTTCCAGCATCTTTATTAGAGTGCTAATTGTTCATGACTTTCTGTTTTCACATTTTCTTTTATGCACATTTCCTATCATATTTTTTTTCTTTTTTCATTTTAGTAAGATTAATTTTTCTTTTTATTGACCACTTTCACTATTGGAATCAATTTATAGTGTATTAAATTAATACTCTATTGAAAATAAATAATCCAATGGCTTTCTTGTTAGAGAGTTTCTAAGATGTTCAAATAAATAACCGGAATTAATTCAAGGACTTTATGCTTCAGAATCTGACATTGTACAATTGGATGGCAACCATGTTCTATTCATTAATAATGCCAAAGAATCACTTCCTGTCTTCTCCAAAATCCTCACCCAACCTAATATCAATTATTTTCGAAGCTTATCTTATTACAATTATTATCCAAATTTACTCTTAGATTTTTCCAAATTATCTATCTGTTTCAACTGCAAATATTGTCAACTGTGGTTAATCATAATTCATTGTGATATATTTTGATTATCATTGGAACCACATGTTGTGCCCCAATGAAATGCAAGGAATCATCATTGACATTATTTGAGTTGATTATGATATTAGCTAATTTAGGCTACTGTTTGTGCTGCCATATGTAATAGAATGCACAATCTTATATGTATTTATAAATGTATAAATATTTATATAGAAATAGCTAAATTATTCAGAAAAAGAGAATATTTACTACTTTAGGATATCACTCCTTTTTTAAAACATCATTTCCATTTATCCCCCAAATGAACTGAGGTCATAATGACATAATAAATAATTAAAAAGTATAAAGCAAAAGATAAAATCCAAAAATTAACAAAATAACAATTTTAATAAATGAAATAGTATTACTAATATATGAGTTTGCTATTCACAAGATAATTACCTTGAAAAATTGATTACAATCTATAGAATGTAATTATAGAGGCTTGTTTATTTTTCAACTACTGTATTATAATCTATAATTAATTAAATGTCTGGAAAGTTTAATTATTTTGCAGGACTAGATTAATATTTGTATCAATTTGTGATAAATCATTGTCATGTCTAATGTGATTAAATTAAAATAATGGGAAAATTAGAAATAATCATTTTTGAAGGTTTTGAATAGTTGAGATAGTTTTAAATAGAAAATAAATATCTAATTAAAATATAATACCTTCAGATTTTAGTTCTGTAAAAGTGTCTCTTAACAATCTTGGCTGTATCTGAAAGTTATTTTAAAAATTATAATGGATAATTTGTTAAAATGAATGAATACATTTTCATGGTTTATAAGTAAATTTAATATTGATTTGATTTCCAAACAATTTAGGATTACGATTTTCATAGCTGGTTTTAATAGGTAATTATTCATTTATAGTTTTGTATGTTTTTAACAATTCCGTTTCAGCTAATGAAAATAGCAGTTTCTGTGTGTCAGCTGTAAATAATGGATATCCAAATGGCTTGAAAATTTCAGATATGGGGAAGCTGTTGATTCAAAGTTGAATTTCTTCTTATCCACTTATTCTATAATGTCTTTGTACCAATTATGCTCTTTCATTCTGTTTTTTTTTTTTTTATTATCTATTACTATAATTGTTTAACTTCAAACTTATGTACTGAATTTGTTCATTATCTTTTGCAACTTTTATAGATAGTAGCTAATTCCATTTGTTTTTCTCCATTTCTGTAGTTATCTAGTGAATAATTATTAGATGGCAGTTACTGGAATAGAAGAAATAAAATTTGCTACAAAAGGTATTTCACTTTTATAAATTTGGACCTTCTTATTAATCCTTAGTTTCACTAGAAATACTTTTACACTGTTTTTAAATTATATTTTTACAAAGACTTATTCCTGTTTAATTTAATTTTAAATTTATAATTTTTTTCTTTTTTAAACATATAAAATTATCTATTTAATTAAAATTTAGAAATACAGATTTAATCAATTAAAGAATAATATTTAAGAGAAGTTTTCTGATATGTTCAACTAATTTGTATGTGTGTGTGCATGTATGTTTGTACTTAATGCTATATGAAACTTAAATGTCTTAATATCTGAAAAAACAAATGACAACTAATATATATTTCATGCTGAATCAGCACTCATCAGTTGTCCTATATATTTTTATATTAACAGTCACAAACTCTTCATATAATAGTGTCACCAACTACAAGCCTTAATAATCAATAGATGCAAAAAGATTTGTGGATAAAATCATATCTAGTGCCTACTTCTCCAATATCCCCAGATTAATTTCTAATTTGTGGCTTTTATCAGTGAAAAATATTATATTTCAGAGCACTGCACTTAGATCTTGAAATATAATGCAACCCTCCAGCAGCCACCTTTTATTTATTTAGTTAACTATAAAGCTAAGAGTCCAAAATGAAAACTCGATGTTTTTAATCTAAGTTCATTCATTTGTATAGTCATATAAATCTGAACTCATTTCAGCATCTATACATTTTGGTTTTTCAAAAATCATAATTTTTTTATGGACAGGATAGGTGTAAAACCATTAAAACATCATGTGATCACTACTTCATATGCTTACACAGGCTGTTAATAACAGTAACAAACTTTCCATACAATAGTGCCACCAAGTGCAAGCCTTACTAATCAATGGATTCAAAAAGATGATCACATGATGTTTTTACACCTATCCTGTCTATGGTATAATGGTAACTGTCGTTTTTAAAAAAACCAAATATATTTTAAAATGTATAGAGTGCAGAATTGAGTTCAGATCTATATGACTGTACAAGCAAATGAGCTTGGATTAAAAACATTATTGTGTTTTTATCTAGGTCTCATAGCTCATAGTTAACCAAATAGGTAAAAGATAGCTGTTGGATTGTTGCATTAGATTAGATCCTAAGATCTAGGTACAGGGCTTTAAAATACAAGGCTCCTCACTGATAAAAGCTAGAATCTAGTCTGGAGATATTGGATGAGTAGGCACTAGAAAGGGATTTTATTCGCAAATCTTTTTGCATCCATGTAGTTGGTTACACTATTGAATGGAGAGTTTATTGTTATTAACAACCTATATAAGCATATGAAGTGGTGGTGTTCATGTGATGTTTTGATATTTTTATATTTTAATTAACCAATGCCAAACTGTCTATACTCACAACTTTGAAACCTGACACCTCAGATAAATACATTAATGATTATTGTTAACCATTTTTTAAATGAGAGATTATTCCTAATACGGATATAAATTTTAAATCTCTATTAAAGATTAGTATATCTGTTTTTTTTAAAACAAACAGAGTCACATGGAATGAAATTAAATTACTCATGGTGTCTAGATTTAATTAAAAAATATACCATCATCCCTAACAGGTTTAAAGTTTATTATATTTTGATTAGGGATAATCTCAATAGCATATTTATCTGTAATACTTGGTAACAAAGTTATGAGTGCAAAAAGTTTGATATTTCCAAATTAAAATATAATGATATATGTATATGCATATTAACAATATGGTGTAGACAAACATTTTGAGATCCTAAAATAAATTATCTAAAAAGAGATGCAAGTAATGGTAGCTATCATTGACAGTAAGCAAATGTTACTATTTATAACTATTATTAAAATGTCTAACTATCATTCTTTGCCTTCAGGGAAAAATCATATATTAAATACAAAGAATATTTTTCACCATTTATATTTCTCTTTTTTACTTAGGTAGATATGTTTATGCTGCTACTTATATATTTGTCAAGTTTTCATCTAACTGGAAGCTTTTGTCATGAAAATTTAGATCTTCCTCTGTCGCATGTGCCATATTTTTTATTTAGTCATCCAGAACTAGCCAATGCTTGTAAACTAAAGAAGAATTGCTCTTATAAAGTAAGTAATGTTGAAAGTAAAATAATCTATTATTAATGTTCCTAGTCAACAATATTCCCAAAGTCCGAAAGTTTACAGGACTGTTTTCTGTTATTTGCTTTCATTCATATAAGAAATATTAAGATTTTATTTATAGGTGTCACTAATCTATAATGCATAAGCAGTAAAATGTTACATAAATTGCAGTTGGTAATAAAAAAAGGGTTAAAAGTAATTTTTTTATTGAGTGTTAAGAAAATGACAAGTAACAAGATAGATAAGAAATATTTTGTAGGATATGCTGAAAAACTGGGCAAAGATTTTGTATCAATTTAATTTTTGTATAAAACATGAAATAAATGTGTTATAAGAATTGGTAATTACTACAGTAGCAAAGATTGTTCATTGATGAAAAACATTAGTTAGAAAGATGGAGAGCAAATATGGAAAATATATGAATAAACAAGTTATCGGAAGTGAGAAATTTATAACAATAGAAAGTAGTTCACTCATTGAAGCTTGAATAGAGAGACTACAATAATAAAATATATTGATAACTTATATAATTATATACAAATAATGTAAAGAAAAAAATGGAAACAATTATTTATAAACACATTTGAAAAAATAGAAATATTGAATTTTTGGGAAAATATAAATCAACTGAATATGTGAAAATTGTTTTTTTGTTTGTTTGTTTTGTTTGTTAGTTTTGCGTGTAAATTGTTATTGAATAATGATAAAGATTATTTTAAAACCAAATTGAATGGAAAAATAAAATGTTGTAGAAATGGAATAAAAGATAAAATCAATTTGAAATTTTAGATCTTATTGAATTTATAAACTGATAAAATGAGAGAAATTCATGCCTAAAAAGTTTGTTTGGACTCATTGGCTCAGTGATTCATGATTTCAATAAAGGAAAAGCTTCAATAAAGTCAAATTTAAATTTCTGGAATAAGTGTTTGTTGCAATCATAATTCTATTAATGGTCGGAGTTTTTTGGCAATTTCTGAAGAATACATGATTATTTGCATATTATCAACATTATAATAGCATAATTTTTTTTTTATTTTTACTGCTTTCTACAATGACAAAAGGGATTCTCATCAATGGTGACATAATTAGATTTTGCTATTTTGTCTTTGTTTAATAAATATTCATAAATCTTTGGTGGGGATATGTTTTTTCTGCTCTTACTTATCTGAGAATATAACTTATATTAAAAAATGAATGAAAATGATATTGTCATCAACTTATAAGATTCATGCTGCACATATATTTCTTTGTTTTTTGAAATATAAATGTTTTATATAATAATTCAAAGAGAAAAATAGTTTTAGCACATGTTTGTTTATGGATATAATGTAAGTTTAGTTATCTTCCAATTAGATTATAATTTAGACTATCAAAGTTTATAATATTTTGGACTAGGTTCAAATCCACATAGCTGAATAAATATGTGGTCTACATATTCACAGTTACATAGTAAATATTATTGTCACTAGATTGATACATTTGTATTCCTAGTCATTTTTACTGTCAAGTTTTCAGGAAAATAAAAACATTAGCATTATATACTTAGAATAATATTAAATAATTTAAAATATGTGCTAAATTTTTTATATTCCTTAAGTGATAATATGAAAATTTCAAACATTATTGTAAATAATAAGAATGTGAATATTTATAATTTGTTAAGGTTAGTTACAAAAGAGAGAGAAAAAGTATAAAACATAATAAAAACAAATAATATTTCCCTCCCTCTCTTCCGTATTTTCATTTATCTATTAGTTTTAATTTTTAAAAAAATAATAAGAGAGATAAATAAGTAAAATTTTAAGTAATGGTTATCTTTTTTTTTAAAAAAAAAAAAAAGGAAAAGATAAGATTTTAATATTTTGGTAAAAAATGCTAAATTAAAATTGAATTTTTCTTTTCCTTTTTATCTCTTTAAAAGTATTTTTCAAATCAAAGTATAATTAAAAGATTATACTGTTTTGATAGTTATGAAACAAGGAAAATAATTACAGAGGAATTTCAATAATTATGATTATAACTGAAAGAAAAAATGGAGGGAAATAATTTTTTTTGTAAAAATATTCAATTGGTCAAGGTTTAATGCTGTCATGTCTGAGATAATGTGATTGGATGGCTATAAGATTGTTCCAAAAAATAAAGTAGGGGCAGATTAAAGCATTAGACTTCAGTTTCTAGTCTATTCAGAAAGTCATTCTTGCTTCAGCTTTTGAGAGAAGAGCTGTAGCAGTTTAGCTGTGAAGATAGGGAGGTTATGTTTTTAATCTGAAGTAAAACTAACCTCACTATTGGTTTTAAAAATTGTTTTTTAAAATGGATTTGGAAAAAACGTGCTAAGCTTTAGCTAGAAGCTGAGCATTACCAAGTTTCACTGTTATGTATTCACTAAAAGAAAATGTAAAAGGATAATATCCCTAGGAGAAATCTGCAACAAGCTTTGTATTTCATCCAAAAATATGATTGTCTCAGTTTGTGATAGCCTGACTACAAATTATTATATTGAAAAATTGATAAATTCAGCCTGTACTTATCTAAAAATTATTATATCATAAAGCAGATGAAGTTAACCATGTTTACCTACCTTGTATTATCACAATGGAAATTTGAAGCTACAGAAGGAATGTTAATAGAACTTCTGATTGTTTAATCTGAACATTTAGAGAAACCAAAAGGAAGAACTTATTTGGAAAGAACTTAAAATTATAAATTCAAAAGAAGGATTCAAAAGGATGAAGCCATGGTAATATAATATATTGTAATGTACACTTCTACATTTGCAAATAATTTTTAGTATAAGTAATAGTAAGTTTTTTTGTGGTTGAAACATTCTAGCTATGTAGGTGTTCCAAGTTACCTGCTGCAATTTTGTTGAGAGTTTTATTGTTTTTTGGGATAATTTTACAGCCTGATCATTACTGTCAGAAATAAATAACAAAGATCTGAAGTGATAGCTTTTTAATTTTACTTTTGCATTTAATTGTGAGTGGACAGCTTGACTTTAGATATGGACCCAATATATCATCATAGTCCTTTTTTAATTTTATTACTTTGTAGCTTAAATTAATGAACTAATTATGAACTAATATATTGCTGTGCTCACCAGCCATTACTATAAGAGGTCAAATGAGTAGTTTTATTCAGAATAGTAATTTTAACTCTCATTTAGGTAAGAGTGCTATTTGGTTGTTTTGATAATCGGTAGTGATTATATAAGTGAGTTTTTCGATATAATGGACACTGCAGATCCAATATCCATTTCCATTGTTGTTGGCATATTATTAATTATAATTTATTTGAGGGCTGAATCAATGCCTCTCACATTATTTATGCAGATATTGATTTTGATTGATAATATTTTACTCCACGGGGTTTTTTTAGAATGGCTCTTTCATTCTTTTCTGATTGCCTTGCCTTTTTTTTTAAACATATAGTTTTTATATAACTGACACAATTATAATATCTATACATTATATATTGTTATTGACATTTGGTTAGTTTTTAGCTGACGGTTCTTCAATTTAGTTTTCATCACCTGGATATTCATTTAATCCAGTTTTTTCACTGATAAATTAATATTGGGATCCATTTTTTTAATGGAGCTCTCTGACTTAGTAGAGACTCAACCGGAGCTTCCTGATAGAATACCAAATCAAATGTAGTATTTGGGTTCATTAACAGAATGATTGCTTTAATAAGTAATTACAGAAATTCTGAATATCTTATAAGAATTAAAATTTGATATGCATTTGTTTGACTGTTATTGTTATTTCAATCTTTTTCTAATGGTATGTTAATATTTGGTTTAGAAAGCTTTAGATCATCAGGTTTGTTGGGGATATGAAGCTAATTGTCCAGCTGAAAAAAGATTTTCAATGCCAACATGTTCCGAAAAACCTACTGATCGGTAATTTTATACTATTATTATTAATATCTAAGTGTTAATTTTAATAATTACTAAATTAGTAAATATCACATGATTGTTTTTAATATGTAATGATATGAACAATTATATTCTCTCCATTTCAGGAATCTGCCATTGCAAATTTAATGCTGTTAATTTCACATTTCTGAGTAATTTCTGATTTATAGGGTTTATGATGAGGAGCTTGCATCTGAATTTCCCTAATTCAATGCATGTTTCATCCAGCAACTCACTTTTATTCCTTTTTTTTTTCTATCAAATTAACAGCCTGAAATACAAATGCACTTTAACTGTGAATACTAAAATATAGTTATCAGCTTGTAGTCAGATGCATATAACTATACATGTTATTGACTTGATATCAATTATATCTACATAACTATACAACAAGTTGACTTGGATTTAAAATATTAAGATGTTTTGGATTTCAGGCTGGTAGCTTGCATTGGATGAGAATTGCATTGCATCCATTTACTCCACCTTCTTATTAGACAATAGCCCATAAGCCAGAAACTAATTTGAAGGTATTGATAGGGTAGAATGAATGTGGAAGCAATAACTTCTATTGTCTATTGACTTTTTAAGCTAATAATAAATGTCTCTAAAATAGAATAGAGAAAAGGCTCATTAAAGTTTATATAATGATTCTCAATTGAGACACTAAATTCATTAATCAAAAAGCTTCATTATTTTATGAAATATTTTAATCTGAAAAGTTAGAATTCATGTTAAGGGATTGGGCAAACTAATATTTATAATCTATTAACCATTGAAAAATAAAACTGTGACAGGAGTTCACTGAAAGTATTATTTCCTTTTATATTATAAATTTTGTTTTGTAGAATATTATTGAAATTATAAGCTGATATTTATCTGATTATTTTTAAGATTTATACAAAAGATGGAATTAAAATTCCTACCATACTTTATTGTACATGTGTTGTTGTTTATAATAATGTATTTAATGGCTATTATGATTAATAAAAATATAATTGTACTTCTTTTATTCATACATATATATAATATAAATAAAATGTCCATTAATTAAAACAAAATTGTAATTATAATAAAAATAATAAATTTAACGGTAATAAACTATTAAAAACAGTCTTTAAATCTGCAGAAATACTTTCAGTTAATTTCTTAAACCTGTCTCAACTGCCATTAAATTTTAAAAAATAACAAAGCGGAAGCAAACGTCATCAATTCAAATCCTGTGAATACTGTATTTTAATGTTAGCAGCTTGTTTATTTATTAAATACATTTTATTCCTATTTATAAAAATTGCTGCCTTAATTTTTCTTTTATTATGGTTTTTCTCTTCATGAAGAATTTTCACACTTTCAAAATCAAATTTATATTTACATGTTTTTTCATGATCAAAGAAAACTGAAACAGTCATTAAATCACCATTATTCTTACTTTTTACATGCTTATACAACAATTCATGCTCTTTTAATCTCTTCTCAATACTGCACCTCGATTCACCTATATATGATAACATACAGTCACAAAAAATTTGATATTACTTTTCTGCTTGACAGGTATGACATCCTTAGAATTATTGACTAATTTATTAACATTCTTTGGAACATAGAATGATACATTAAACACGTCACCTATTTAAATAGAAAGTAGGTTGAAGTAAAGAAGGGTTCCCCTCTTTTCTTCCATAGTGTAACCTTGTGGTTAAACACCTGTAGAGGTCCCTACTATCCATTTTATATGCATATTCTCGAGGTTACAGCCTCAGTAAATATTACTTACATAATCAATGTGCATTTGATAAATTTATAATTACAACTTTATTTATATCCTTATAAAATTTCACTTGCATATTTGAAATAAATGGAATAGATATCCATTGTGTTTACTATCAATCTTCATTTCCTTTAAACCATTGTAACTCTTTTTAAATTGACATAAAGTATTGTTTATTTGTTCTATTTTATAATCAACATCAAGCAATTCCTTGGCAAATATTTCAATATTTTTCAATTTATCACTTTGATAACAATGTAATTTTACATTATGAAGCAAAAAAGATCTAAAACTTGCCATCTTATACATAATTGGTACTTTTGATTTACAATTTATATATTCCCTTTTTTGCAATGGCTTGATTATTAATTTATAATTTAATATATTGTTAGCTTTTGTAATAATTAAATCCAAATATTTAATATTTTTGTCCTGTTCCTTTTCAATAGTCCATTTCAAGCCATTCAAATTATTTAATTTCTCTACAAGCAAATTTATAGTATTAGTATTTCCACAAACAAAAACATCATCCACATATCTTTTATAAATTTTAATATCTTTAAAATGTCTATGGGTCTGCCTATAGTTGCACAAGTTTGCACTTTTGTGTTGTCTACATATGAGAGTGGTATTTTGAATATTGTTTTTCACTCTTTAGACTTTTATTCTCTTCTACAGCTTTCCTTGCTGGTTCACAGTTATAATTTCTTATGTCATTTTCAACTCTTCTGCATCATTTTACAAAATTCGAGGTATTCAATCCTTTTTAATGCATCATTTTTGTATATCTTCATATTCCTTCTTTTCTTCATACAGTAGAAATTTTATTGGTCAGTTGTTGTTTTTTTTTATCAGCTATCTTTGTTGCAGTTTTTAAAAGTATCAATTATTTTCATATTAATTTCATTCAAATCTGAATCATGTTCAAAATCTACTAATACTTGAAACTGATTTGTATGTTCTAATTTAAATTCATTAGAATGTTTTTGAAGATTAGGAATATCAACTGTAATTATTGTTTTTCTTAATAAGTTTTGCATTAGCATGTATCTTACATCTTACTAATAGATGATCACTTCCTGTGTTAAATTTATTAAGAACATTACAATCTTGAAATATGTATTTTCTGTTAGTCAAAATTTTTCTCAAAAAAAGAATTCATAATATAAAGTTTTTCTTTTTCTGAAAACTCCACAAGTCTATGTCCTCTCTCATTTCTATTACCGTAACCAAAATTACCTACAGCACTTTCATCTTTCATTTGTTTACTAATTCTAGCATTAAAGTCTCCTATAACAATTTTAAAGTGTTGTTTACTCTGATCAAAAGCCTTTTGTACATCCATATAAAAATCTTCTATTACTTCATCACTATGAGAATTTATTGGGGCATAAATCTGAATTATTTGCATTTGGTATCTGCTATTAAGTTGTATAACTAATCTTGCCACTCTGTCCAATACACCCATCAATCTCCACAATGTTCCTCCACTTTTTATTTATAATGAATCCTTCTCCACTTGTATTTCCAATATTTGTGCTTTTGTAGTAGAGTACATGTCCATTTATTAATTCAATTGTCTCTTCACCTTTTCTTCTAACTTCACAAAGTTCAATAATGTCCCATTTAATATAAGACATTTATTTTATATTATTTTATTTTTAATATTGTAACTTTTTTATTCTACTATTTGATATATATTATTTTATTATTATCTTTTTGCTTATATTTTTAATCAACTTCTAACCTTTTCTTATTTTTATTATATATTTTATAATTAATTATTAACTTTTTTTTACATTATAAATTATCTTTTTATGTTACAAATTACTCACCTCTTTACATTTCTTATTTTACATTAAAAATTACCTTTTTATGTTATAAATTATCACCGTTTTACATCTATTTCTAAAAACCAACTGACAAAATTCAAAATTTTTATATTTGCTTAACACTTCCCTCTATCATCATTTTTTTCAATTTTATTCTTTTAACCTTTTTCATATTCAAACTTTTTAATAATAATTGTTTATAAAATTATTGTCTTTACCCCTAAATCCCCATTAAGATTTGGTTTTATATTTTTAATCAATATTGCCTCTAATTTTCCTATTCATATTCAAACTTATTAATAATAATTGTTTATAAAATTATTGTCTTTACCCCAAAATCCCCAATATTGATTAAAAATATCCCCAATATTGATTAAAAATATAAAACCAAATCTTAATGGGGATTTTGGGGTAAAGATAATAATTTTATAAACAATTATTATTAAGTGTGAATGTGAAAAAGGTTAAAAGAATAAAGTTAAAGAAAATGATGATGGAAAATTAAAGAGACAATACTGATTAAAAATATAAAATCAAATCTTAATGAGGATTTTGGAGCAAAGAATAATTTTATAAACCAGTATTATTAATAAGTTAGAATATGAAAAAGGTTGAAAGAATATAGTTGAAGAAAATGATGATAGAGGGAGTTATTAAGCAAATAGAAAAATTTTGTTTCTTTTTTTAACAATTGATACAATGATGATAGAAAATGAGACTTTCCTTTAAGGAAGCTATTATAAAAATTTAAGTCCTAAAAAATGCTTGTAATTTCTTTACATTTCTTGATTTTGCAGCATTTTTTATGGCCTTCACCTTATCTGAATTTGCATACTTCCCTTCTTATTTATAATTATATGTCCAAGAAATTTTATCTCATTTGTAGACCAGTTTCAATTCAATATATTTATCTTGGCTCCTACTTTATCCAATTTTGAACAAATGGTATTTAATTATTTTTCTAAATCCAGCTTCTATTCTGTGATGATCAAAATATCATCTAAATATAGAATAGCATTCTAATGCCATGAAAAAGATTATCTATTTTTAGCTTGGAAAATATTTGATGTTATCATAATACCATATGTCAATTTATTACACGTATAAAGTCCCATAAGTATGGTTCAATGGTAATAATTCTGCTGTTCTTTCTGACATGAGGAATTTGATAGAATGCAGCTTTGAGATCTATTTTTGCAAAGTATGAAACTTTGCAATGAAGTCAATACTTCATATATTCTAGAAACTAAATAGGCATCTTTATTAATAAATTTATTCATCATAATATAGTAGTCTCCACACAGTCTAAGATTTTCATCTCATTTCATAATAATAACTACAGGCAGAGACAATCAGAGGGGAGAACAGGAGGGAAAGCTGGCTTGTGGCTCACAATATTAGGGTCTCAACTTGGCAACTCAATATGTTAAACAAAAATATGGGAGAGGGCAACACGATGTCATGGCTCATAGAGCAGCCTTAATTTTACAGTTAAATTCCTCAAAAAAATATTCAAGAAAAACTTTTCCAAGCAGGTATTCCACAAGTTGAAAATGTAAAACAGTTTAGGGATGAGGTGCCAATTTGATGACTGCGATGAAAGTGACTGCAGCATTCAGTGACCAGCAGAACTAATAGTCTCACCCCCCGTCAGTAAGTTCGTGTGCTAATAGTATTTTATGATACTAACAGGGCTAGAGTGAATCTACCCTAATCAAGTGCTATCTGGATTTCATCTGCTTGCTTGCTCCCGGAGTCCTGTTTTTGGCCCTGTATATAAAAACTCTTTCTCTCTCCTCCCCACATTCTTATTTTAAATTTGAAGGGCCTCTAAAATATTAGTTGCCCTGGGCCTCGCATTTTCTCTGAAAGGCCTGACTACAGGCATAACTCAGGACGAATCTTCCATTGGTGTTAATTCTCTCTTTTGTACCATCTCATTGATAGTTTTTTTTATTTTCTTTTTCAGGGTAAATGGAACTTTACATTTTCTTTATTAATGTATTCCTAAAGAATGAAACCAGTTCCATCCAAGTAGTGAACTAAAATCTTTGTTAATAATACATAATGGGAGAAATTTGACCTTCAAATTCAGTTTTACGAGTACTCTTTTATGCACATCAATTTTATTGCAGTTAATATCTGTTGTGACAATGTCCTTTATCACAATTATTATTTTTTTATGATAACTTATACTGATTTTCAACCAATTTTTATATAATATCAATGATAGGCTTGAACTCCTATTTACTTCCATTGTTAACTTTTGATCAAAGATGTCATCATCAAGCAATATATGATCATTGTTGTGTTATTAAACTTCTTTACATTATAACTACTATTGTCTCTCCTCCAGATTTGTAGTCTAGCATTTGCTTAATTTTGACCTGTATTCTTTACTCTGACAGATACATATTAAATATTTTCTTTTCTTGCAAATAGTGCATGTTATACTTTTATGTTTGCAATTTTTACTTAAATGGCCAGTTTTACCATGACAATAACATGTTACAACCCATTTCATTCTATAGAGGGCCATGTATTTGTATTTGTTTTCTGTACTGAAAGATTTTATGCAACTATTGTGATAATGAAAATTCCAAAACGTTGTCAAGTACTGTATAGTATTTTTCCTAATACATTTCTTTATAGCACATTTGTAGTTGAGGTCAGCTTTGTTCAACAATATTTTTCTGAAATTTGAATCCAGCATGTCATTCAGAAGTTGTTCTAACATTTTTATCATTAATTTCCAGGCCGGAATCATAATCTTTCATTAAATTCCTCAGTGCTATGTCATAGTTTACACTGTGGAAAGAAATTAATCTTCACACATGTGCTATTATATTAAATTTGCATGCATTCACCTGTCTAAATGTTTTAAAAGCAGAGCTTATTTTTATATAAATCAACCAGTTGAACTTATTATGAACCTGGTATTTCAATTGACAAATTATTTGTACAAATTTAGTTTATATATAACAGGGAAAATAAAGTATTTCATTTTTAAGTATCTGTGATTTTAAATTATATTAATTTGAATATATATATAAATAAAAATAATTTAGTGATGTATATAATTGTAATCTCATGGAAAGAAATTAATATTCACACATGCTCTATTAGATTAAATTTACACACACTCACCCAGCAATAAGTGTTTTAAAAGCTTAAATGTCATACTTATACTTAGAGCTTATTTTTATATAAACCAACCCTTATTTACTGTGCTTAAATCAAGACTTGAACTTATTATGAGCCTGTTATTTCAATTAATATAATTTTGCAAATTTAGTTTATGAATCACAGGGTGTGAATGCACGAAAATTTAATCTAATAGCACATATGTAAAGATTAATTTCACTCCATAAGATTATAATTATATATATTGATAAATTATTTATTTACATATTTTTCATGAGGTAATTGTTTTCTATTTTTTAGCCTTTATTATCATACCCATTTTGTTATTTTCAGAGTGAAATATCCTTTAATTGTCAGTCAGTTCATGGCATGGAAGATCTTCAGGCATTTTGGGCTCATCTAATTTATTTGTCCATTGAACAGTGTCTTGTACTGCAAATTATCAGAGTGTAGAAACTTTCATCTATCATCTATTTTTTATGAGCATATAGTGTTCCACATGTTCTGTGTAATTTTTTCATGAAGCAGTATTCTTCATATCAAATTATTTTAATTACTATATAATAGCACCATTATTCTTGTTTTGGAGATAATGGTATTACAAGCAATCACTATTATTCTCACAAAGTCTACTATTAGTTTTCTTTGCATTGGCACAGTCGAACTGTCAACTATTATATTCTACTATTGTTTGCACAGGTATATTCTGAGGATATTAATTGGATATCATTTGGAACAGCATCAGTAAAATTAAATAAGTTAAGACAAGTTTAGTAACAAAACAATTTTTTTAACAATAGTAATAATTTGGAATTCCATAAAAAATAAATGTAGTATATTATTAATTCCCTAGTTGCATGACTCACTTCTCACCACACAGGATAATATAAGCAACATTGTGTGTTTTAATTACAAAATATTTTATACACATGTGCTTGTTATTGTAATATATGTGTATATGCTTTCCAGAACAATTACACTTCTAACATTCCATATTTTACTTTAGCTGACAATCTGTTATTAAAAATAAACAGATCATACTCTTCCTTAGTTTTCTTTGTGCTTACTTAGCACATACACTGTGAATCCCATTTTTAGACTGGATTTCTTTTTTATATGAATCTGATCTTTTGCACATAAATGACTAGTTTACATAATAGTCTAATTATTGCACTTGCAAATTATTAATATTAGCATATATAATTTTTTTTCTAGAGTATATTAAAATTAAGATAATTAATTCAGGAACAATCTGTATATATTTAGATAAAAATGAAATTTATTTTATTTATAATCTACATAATATATGCAGAGACATTTCATAAATCATGAAGATTAACAAGCAATGAAAAAAATTAATTATAACTGAAGAAAGTATAGGGTTCTGTTTCATATATAGTGTTAAGAATTGCTGTTTTTATTTTTAGTTGAGAGCTCTTTTGACAATCTCATTTCATTTTTAGAATTGTAATTAATAATGAAACCTAATTTATATATATATTGGAACAGTAATTTCATTGCCAAAGTAACAGGGATTTAAAAAATAATTTAGATAGTTTAAAATAGAATCAAAGAACACAGGTATAGAAATGTCAAGTTAGTTGTTTAGAACATGTAGAAACAAGTTTAACATATCATTTATGGATGTCTAAGCAAGTGTTTATGTGGAGGCTTTTTTTTTCATTCAGACACATTGCTAAAACAAATTAAAATAAAATACATTTCATTTTACTCTATATTTATGAGAAAAATATATAAAAAACTAAAAAGTGTATTTTTAGACTAAAGTTATATTTAATTTGAATAGATTGTTTTGGGATGTGCATTAATCACTATAATTAAAAGTGAAAAAGAAAAATGTTCCTAACTATTTGGCGATATTAAAAAAGAAAATTCCAATTAGAAGTTAATTCGATAATTATATATGATTAAGGCTGAAGGCAGCTCAATATTTGTAAAGCACGAAAGAGTCACTGGTCACATCTTCCAACCGGCTTCTGCCAAGATAATGTGCACAGAGCATAACGACACGAAACGCAAAGTGAAGGAGGCTTGTTTTATCGCAGATGATCCTAAAGCAATCAACTGTAGAGATGCCTGCTTTACTATCTCTAAAAAAAGAACCATTTAAATATTATTGAATAAATTTGCAACATTACTGTGATATTCACTAACTAGTAGCGAAAAGAGCTATGAATATGGGAAGATAGAATTCCCGAAAGTGCTTAGCTTATCAATTGTTATGTATAGCTTCATTAATTGTGTATAAAATGCAAGTTTAGAATTATATATGATTAAATGATTTCCTTTAGATTGTTTGATTAGATTAATTAGTTAAAATATCAATTTATCTAAGAAATAATCAAATTCTTAGAAAAATCTAAAAAAAGAGAGCATATGGTTAAATGTATAAAAAGGATTTACAAGAAAATTTTAGGGAATAATAAATTTTGTTGTGAAGGAGAGAAACAACTATGTTCTGTGTGACATAAAGAAAGTGTACCAGTTGTAGTGTCTTTCCAGATAGTGACAGAAAATTTATTTAATGCCAGCTCTCCCCAAAAATTCCTGAGGAGAGCCATGAAGCAAATTCTATATACTCGCAGCTTATGTAAAATCCAAGAGAGAAAATCAGATTTCGATCAAATAAACATTATATTTCAGTACTATTTCAAAAATATGGTCAATTTAAAACTCTTTATAGTGACTGTAATAAATTGTAGGAATGAAAATGGTTAATTCTGCAGCATAATCTGAAGTTTTGCCATTATTCACACAAAAAGAATAATATATATTGAAAAAAAAGCCAGCTAATGACCTATATCTGATCCAAAGATGTAAAGTATTTATGTTTGTGCTTGAACTATATTAGAAATTTCTCATTTAATGAATTTAAATTAATTAAGTGTTCTCTCTAAACTAAAGTTAATCATGAAAATTGGAGGATACCCAAAAAAAAATCAGAATTTTGTAATAAAAAATTGTGTATTCAAAGTACTGCCCATTTGATGCAGTGCACCTATCTAAACATATTTTCCACTTTTTGAAGCGGACCTGAAACTCTTGCAAAGTGATACCTTTTACTACCTCCATCATTATTTTTTTTCTTCACCATTTCTTCCAAGTCAGCAAAACTTTTTTTCTTGATGCAGTTTTTTCATTTGGGGGAATAACATAGAGTGAGATCCAATAAATATGACTGATAGTAGATGGGTCATGCTGTTTTTAATTTAAAATTTTCACTTTCAAAACTTCATGGTTAGCGCACCTTCATGGTGAAGCTTGCACTCATCTCTTTGGCACAAATTAGGATGTTTTCAATTTTACTGCATCACACAAATGTTTCAGAACTTGTAAGTAAAACACCTGAGTATTATGAACAAATTCTTAGAGAACAATTCCATTTGCATCTAAAAAACAAATCAACATTGTTGTGACATTGAACTTCACTCATCATGCTTTTTGGGACCATGTGAATTTGATCTCTTCCATTAAATCATTTGTAAACTTGTCTTTTCTTTAGAGTAGCTTGCTTGTAGGCTGTTTCAAGTATCATACCTGCTTTCCCTGCTGTTTTTTCTAACATAAAACAGAATTTCCAACTTTTTCCATCACAAAAATCAACAAATAAGTGAGATGCATTTAACAAAAACATTTACTGTATAGAACTATGATTTCATTTGATAATGGCAATCAGTAGATTAATGTAGAGGAGTCCCACAAGAGGCATTTAGCAGTTGAAGTATGTATTGCAATGCATTCAACATTAAAAAATAATTACAGTTTTTGGTAATATCCCTTGCATTGTTAGTTAAAATTACATTTCCTATGAATATTTTTTTATGTGCATGCAATCCTATTTATGTAAATACTTATTTTATATTTATGTAAAGTCTTTGTTTACTTTATATTTTATATAAAGATTTTATTTATTTTATATTTTGTGTAAAGATTTTGTTTATATTATATTTTTTGTAAAGATTTTATAAGCAGTGTCTTAATAGCTAATTAAGAGGTAAGTTATTAAATCAAGAAATTGTTTATTATTTGTGTGTTATTACAAAAACATACAGGCAAATATATATATATATGTGTGTTGTGTAGATATTAGAAGCCTGCACAGAATTGATATCTAAGAATAAAAGTTTGTTTTTTTGTTATTACAGAGATTTGATAAATAATATTATTTGAAGTAATTTGATGGGCTCATTTTTTGCATTGTCAATGAAGGGTGGAAATGTTGTATAATCGATTGCTTTGTTTATATGTATGCATAAAATAAATATGGTATCTATTCTTATATGTTCAGTGTGTATTCTTTTAAAATAATGATCAGTGATGAAGACATATTTTTACAAAAGTTATAAGAATAAAATGATATTAGGTCAAGGGATAAATAAAATTGTTATCCCATGATTAAGAAATATTTATTTGTATGGAAGCATTCCATGTATTTTAAGAAAGAATTTTATCCGGTTAAATTTTTATGAATAATGTGAGTGTATTGAGTTGAAGTTTAAAGATAATGGTAATAAGTATCTAGCAGTTATTTTGAAATAATGTTTTAATACATATAGGACAGGTATTGATTTTTTTTGCCTGGGATATACTACTATTCATATGTAGTATGATTTCCAATTGAAATGCTGTGTTATTTGGTGCATAAGTACTAGCACTTAGTGGTCATCTTGATTGATTACTTATTAGAAAACATCAGTGGTGATAATATTATAAAAGATCTCTACTTGCTTACTATTAGAATAAATATTTAGTGAGATTATGATAATATGGTTCTACACTAGAAAAATATTAACATATGTCAGGTGCTATTATACACACACATATTTATGTCTAATACTATAATATCTAAATAGTTAAATGAAAAATAAAAGTTTAACTCTATTAGATTATTTAATGAAGGGTTAAGAGAAAATATTGACAGCATAGTTTGAGTAATATAAGGAGAAGAGTAATTCTTAGTCAACTTAAAATGATATATTATAGAAAGTACTTTCCAAACTTGTGTAATTTATTTTATATTAGCCTATTAATAAAATGTATATTTTTGATTAAAATTTAATTTTTGTGTATGTGTGTTGAAGTTTATTTTAGAATCAACCCTGAGATAAAGATGAAATCTTCTGTCTGAAAATTTTATAAACCAGTTTTGAAATAAAATATGAAAGAAATATATGAAATATGTAGTGCATATGGATATTTATTTACATCTTTAAGAATTAGACAAATGGCACAGATAATGATATGATGTCAGTACGTTTAAAATTCAAACAAATTATTAGATGGATATTACTAGATGAATTATTAAATAGTTTTACAAGAATGATTTTTGCATTCATTGTTGCTTTAATGTTCATATTATTATATCATTCTTTCCTTATCGACATGACTGTTACAATATATATATTTGTGACAGTTTATTTTAATTACAAAATCATAATTTCTCTATTTTATAAAATTTAAATGGAAACTAAATATAATTCTTACTAAGTTTCTAAAATATCTACTTATGATTGTTGAATTTTTTAGACGTTTTTATCATAAATCTAAAGATGATCAAATATTTCAATACTGGCGAGAAGCAGATTTTGGTTTTATATGGGAAAGAAAAAATGAATTGAAAGTTTTTTGTAAACCAAGGAAAGAGGTAAAAAAAATTTGACAATTTATTTCAAACATTTTAAAACTCAATTTTTGTTTAACTGTGTTTATTTTTCAATGTTTTTAAATTTGTTTTATATATCATAAAACATATATATATATATTATGATTACTCATTTTTTATCTTTCAATAAATTACAAATAAAATGAGAACTAAAAATAATTAATTTACATCTTTAAAGAAAATACATATATAGAGGAGATACATTTACAAACTAATAACACCCACACAATAATTATGTGTATATTAACACACATACACGTACAAGTATACATATATTTTACATTAAACTGTTTTTGAGATGAGGTATTATGATATAAAATGATTTTTTCTTAGATGAAATCAGAAATTTCTTTTTCTAAATAGGTAAATAAAATAAAAAAATTACTCCCTCTTCCCAATTATCTCTTCAAATATTTCCCAACTCCTTGTAGCTGATTTTAATGAAAACTTGTAGTAGTTGTAATACTTTGCTTTTATATTGTTTATTTTTGTCATAAATTCGTGAATTTATAAAAAAAAATCTTTATCTCTTTACTTCTATGTTTCATCCACTTTTTATACACTTTTTCTTAATTCTTTTAATATCTTATTTTTAAAAAAGAAATATTCAGCACTATTTCTCCTATCTCCAAATACAGGCAAAACTCTCTATACATATTGCCACTCAGTGCAAGCCAGAGTAATCAATGGATGCCAGAAGGCTTGTGCATAAAATCCCCATCTAGTGCCTACTCATCCAATATTCCAAAACTAGTTTCTGGCTTGTGGCCATCATCAGTGAGGAGCCTTGGATCTGCATTTTTTTATAATGTTTTTAAGGTAATTCTTACAACATAAATGGGATCTATCTCTCTCATGAAAACTAGGCTCAAGTTAACCATTAAATACTCTTTTAAAAAGTTTGCATTGCTCATTTCCTTTACATGCCCAGTCTAATGAAGGTATGCTTTTACAGTAGTGGACTTTATGGTATCACATCCTGTAAATCAAATAACATTGATTGGTTTTATAATTTTGCTATTGTAGTTTTAAAGTTTTACAGTGCATTCTTAAATGAAACTTTTCTAATGTCTTTATATTGTGCCAATAGGTTGTACAAGTTTACTTTCATAAAATGAATTATGTAATTTAA